>CM042017.1:1192500-1912500 GCA_023525715.1 Cichorium intybus | reverse complement strand
CCATTTGATTTTTTTTTTGGGGCTCTGGTAGTTCTGAATGGGGCAGGGCTGTTGCTTCTCAGTCAAGTCCCTTTATCTAAGAGCTTTTAAAGTCTCAGTCAACTGCTAGTCAAAGCACTTAAAAACGAGAGAGACCCCACTTTATTTTTTATTTCTTTCTCTCAGTCCCTCTACTCCTGTCCAGCTCTCTTTTCGCTTCTCTCCTTCTTCTGCTTTATGGTTAAGAGAACAAAAGTTTCATCGTTGGGGAGGGTAGTTTGGGAAATTTTCCTTAGTGAGTTTGTTACCCTAGTCGATATTTAGTAGTGGAGGAATAAGATATCACAAATCCAAGATTTCATGATTGGGGATTGGCATTCAAGATACAGCTACCAGTGTAAACTTTTTCTAAAGAACCGAAAATGAACACAATCAACGAGTTCAGGGATCGTTTTGCACTTCATAATGAAGCCTCATACGGTATCACACAAAGCAACTAAGAGATGCTCAAGAGGAAGATGCAGGTAAGGTAGAAATTAAGGGTTAGCAGTCGACATCAGTGGATGCAGTTGACTTGAATCAACCTCCACTGAATAGTGAAAGCAAGAGAGCTATGGAATCAGTTAAACGTCACTCAACAATAATGAGCAGAAAACAAGTCCCAGAACACACAAACCGACACATCCGTGTGGAAAAACTAGGCGATAAGTGATCAAATAAAGCAACAGTATAGCAAGACAAGAAAAGAAAAAAAACAAAATGAAGAGATATGGAAAGTAGTTCGTATAACATACCACTAGACACAGGAATTTTCCGATATATCACAAAAGTTGCTGTAATAATGAAGGTTGATGCAATATACCTCACGCTTATTGTTTAAGACGATAGCCCCAACACGTGCTATATGTGAAGCATTTGCAGGGATGGGATTTTTAGTTTTAGGAATCCAGTACAAGAGCATCAGGTAGTCGGGTTCAGCATGGTGGTACACGAAACCCTCCTGACAATAACAAAGCATTCCAGGAAAGGAAAAGTTATCTAACTTCATACGGATACATAACTAAACAGTAATCACCATGTTCAAACCTAACACGGTATATTATCAGTTTCTGCTCATAAAGTTATCCAGCAGTCACCAGATACCTGCTTGGTTTAAAGAAGCACGCCTGAGGCACTGTGATGCGCGAGGGGCTCCAAGGCGTTCCAAATGATGCGATACGATTTCCATGATGCATGCGCTTTTCGTGATGTGGTGTGATGCATGATGCGTGCACATTTTGCACCTGATGTGTTCCTCTAGGTGGGTTTTTTTAAAACAAATGGGCTTTCATTAGGGGTGTCGAGAAAAAACAGCAAAACCGAACCGATCTGGCCGATTCGAAACCGGGTAGCTACGGTTCGGGTCTTTAGATATCCACAATTATTCCGAACCAAACCAGATATCCACCCAAGCTCCACAATCCAGGTAATTTATGCAAACGATTGAATGTCTAAAACAGGAAGTTCCAATTTGTGCATTTGTGATTATTGTTGGCTGCTTTGTGATTGCCGATTGATATACGTCTGCTCCAATTTTATCTGACTTGAGAATTTTAGGGATGACTTGCAGATTTTTAGATGTTAATATGTTGAGAAATCAAATGTAAATGTGTAGGACTGTCAACTGGTTACATTCTGACTTCTGTGAATTTTTTGTTTCAGAAAGAAATGGCTCAAGTCTGAAAGGGAGGTTGATGGTAATCCTTTACCAAACACAACAAACAGAGAGTTCAAATGCAAGTGTTAATGTTTCACCTACAACAAAATCTGCTGAGAAGGTGGTTGAAGGAAAAAAGAAAGCAAAAAGAGGATGCAAAAGAAACATTTTCAAAGGTATGAGGCCATTTCACTAGAGACATGTCTGATTCTGACTATGCTTCTTGTACTTATTGTACTAGAAAGATCAAATGTCCTAGTAACTAACTAACTACGAAACTAGTTCTATGCGGAATACCGAAATTATCTCATGCGTTGCTCAAAGAATCCTCATAACATTGACGAAAAACAAAAGCTATTGATGTTTCAAAACAATTCTTTAGTAGAAGAATCTGGAGAAACCGTCTCAACATTTGTCCCATGGAAATTTGAACAAACCAAGTGCAGATTTTATTGTGCTAGAATGATCATTATTGACGAATTACCTTCCAAGACTGTCAAACATGAAGGGTTTCGTGACTTTGTGAACATGTTGCAACCACAAACGTGTTTCTTTTATTGCGCCAATTCTTGATCCACGATACAAGTTAGATTAGGTTACCTTTATTATCGCCAAAGTTATGATAAAGAAAAGCTAGCAGTTTGTGTGATCAAGTAGAGAAAGTATTGCAAGATTTGTATGATACTTACATCTATAAAATTGGAGTTGTTTAATGAAAATCCATCAATCAATTCCCAACATTCTGAAGAAAAGATTGCTATAGATGTTGATGATGATCCGACAACTTTTTTGAACAACCAATGCAAAAAAGGTCGTTGGAAGATAACTCAAGTGGTATAGGTAATTTACTATTTTTTTTGCCATTTATGCTTTACATAATTGATTTTTATATTCATTATGTGATAAGTCTAGGTACAAAAAACGAGTTAGATTGGTATTTGAGTGAGCAGTGTGAGTCTTTAGACAACAAGTTTGATTTACTTGGTTGGTGGAAAAAAATCAAGCAAAGTTTTCAGTCATCGCATCAATTGCTAGGGATGTTGTGGCAATTCCCGCCTTAACTGTCGCCTCAAAATCTTCATTTAGTATCAAGGGACGCATTCTTGATGTCTTTCGTAGCTCGTTAACCCCCACAATAGTTGAAGCATTGATATGTTGTCACGCTTAGGTTCAAAAATGTCCCTATTGATATTGAGGAAAGTTTTGAAGCTCTTGAAAATTATGACGCCGGTATGACGAATTGACTATGTTTTTATAAGTTTTTCAGTTTTATCTTTTATTCAATCTAATGTATGATTTTTATTGTTTCAGAAGTAAAGAACTTGCCTCAGGCTATGTCTGTCCTTACCGTGGATGATTAAAAGTTTGAATATGGTAAAATTTTATAAATAGCTATTTTTAATTCTTTAAACTGGTATTCTTGGGCTGTTTTTGTGCTATTTTGTAGGGATAATGACTTATTTGGGTAACCATCTTTTGCGTTTGTTCACATTTGGGTAACTTCCTTTTCTTTGTACACATATGACCAACGAACTTGTTTGAAGTGTTCACATATTACCCTTATTACCGGTTGGTGTAGGTTAACGCTGACATGGCGTACACGTAGGATTATGTAATGACACAGGAGGGTAATGAACTATTGGTTTTGTTCACATTTGGGTATATGTTTAAACTGGTATTCGTGGCGTACCAATGTTCATTACCCTCCTGTGTCATTACATAATCCTACGTGTATGCCACGTCAGCGTTAACCTATACCAACCGGTAATAAGGGTAATATGTGAACACTTCAAACAAGTTCGTTGGTCATATGTGTACAAAGAAAAGGAAGTTACCCAAATGTGAACAAACGCAAAAGATTGTTACCCAAATAAGTCATTATCCCTTTTGTAGCTGTTTATTATTTATTTATTTTTTTTGCAGATTTCTTGCTAATTAGAGCTGATTTAGTGTTGATTTTTGTGTTATCTAATGCATGCTAGATGTTTTTTGAGTATTTAAACTTATGTTTAGAACTTTTAAATTGTATCATGTTGAGCATTTTTATTTTTGAATGAATGTTTTACAATTGGCATAATTTGTGGTTTCCATTGATTTTGATTTTTTATGTTTTGGAGGTATCCGTAAATCGAACCGCGATTAACCGGCTTCTTACGGTTCGGTTTTTCAAAGCATTCGATTCAGTTACAATTCGTGCGAACTAGATATCAGCCCCGCAATGACGGTTGACAGTTTTCTTAATATCCGAACCGAAACGCCCCATCGACACGCCTAGCTTTCATAGGGTTTAATGGCTATCAAATTGGGCTTTTAATGTAAGGCTCCCTTAGCCAGTTAGACCTAGGTTTCCTGTGTTTCGTATAGTCCCAACACAGCCGTTAGTCATTATTCCACTGGAGAATTAGAGTCGATGCCTCATGCCTCATGCCTGCTTCTTTGTCGATGACTCGATTCCCCTGAAGTGATTCCCTAAAGAATCAAGTGAACTCTGCTTCTAAATAAACCTAAAAAACTGAGTCCCTTGATGTCGATTCCCAAATGAAATTTTTTTCTTTAAAGTATCGATGTTTGCTTCTTGTTAGTTGATTGTTCCTTTGCTATACTCTTCAAAAAGTTTTGCTTGTATATACTCTCTTCTTCTCATTGTATGCCTTTTTTAAAACTTAATGAATTTTGGAATGCAGATTTTGTTTCTTGTTCACTGATTGTCAAGTCTTTTGTAAATTGTTGGATGGTTTTGGATTTAAGGCTGTTCCGTTGTTGTAGTGCAGATTTCTTGCTGTTTTTGTTTGATTGAATATTTTTTGTAATTGAATTGTCAATTTTGTTATTAAATGGTTTTGATGTTTGTTTTGGAATTACTTTTTGGTTATAAGTAAAAATATTTTTAAGGTGAAATATGTTTTGTGGAATTAAATTATAAGTATTTTTTCAATAATGGCCGCCTCAGGTGCATGATGCGAGCGCATCATGCATCACGCCTCGGCTTCCAGTCCCGTAAAGCATCAGAGCGCCTCTCGCTTATTCGAACCAAGGATACACGTATGAGATACCTACCTTGACCGCAGTATCCACAAGATTTGATAGATGTATTGGTAGTTTAATCCAAACACCCTTCTTGCCCTGTCAAAACCCGGCTCAAAATTAGAACACAAAAATGGAAGCCAATAAAAATCCAGCAAGGTTTCTATCAACAATGAGTTCAAAACTAATAAAGAATAGAAAGAAAAAAATCATTGTAGAAAATTATATAGAATAAAACCTGCAATTTCCACTGTGACATAGAAGTTTTAAGCAGTGTACGAAAGACATCTGAGTCCATATGCTCCTCCAGCTCTACCATGACACCTCCAAAGTCATCATCAAATGCAGGTAGTTGTTGGACATTTTCAACTCCATTTTCTATCGTGATTTGCTCCATTAAACCAGAGTAATGTAAATTGCCAGTTCACAACAACAGGCCTACACGAATTCTTACACTCCTACTTGGAAAAATACTTCCAATTCCGACCATGCAACCCCTAGTATTTTAAACAAGAGCATACATGAACAAATACATACACTCTTACTGAGAAAAATATTTGAAGTTCAACCATCCAGGAATCCGTAGGCAAAATTTCTTAAGAAAGGTCATTCACACACCAGTTAATGGAAGCTAATTCCACATGCTATTGATTGAGCTAATAATAACTCTTCCACAAGCAACAAACATAACTTCGCTCTAGTTAACACATGTTGGTTTTGTATTTAAACCCACAGAATCACAAATCATCCAAGTGTTTGTCTAGTAACACAGACTGCTTTTCCACCAGCAGTCCAAATTTTACTAAACTCACCCAAACCATTTCCTACTTACACCAGGTTTGACCTATCAGTTCCTGCCCCAACCATACAAATACACAGAAGCACAATTTAATCTAAGAATCAGCTACTGACACAAGCAATGATTTTACGGATGCTTCTTATGAGGAGCCATATTTAAGTTAGAACGGTAGAATAGAAGCAGGGAGTACCTGTAAGACGATAACAACAACGAGAGAGAAGTCTTCTAGATCGCAATGCAGAAATGGAGGATTAGGGTTATGAGACTGACAGCAATATACTGAACGAAGCTACGAAGCTCAGACGACCTGCAAAATTTTCTTCATGTACCGACGATATATGAAATTACGAGGAAACCGAAATAGCACAAGGACAAATTCCGATCGGGACTTCTTATCTTAATTCTTAAAAGGATGGGACGTTTGTGGACAAAATGACACTCTTTTGTTTGGCAGGTTCTGTACATCTCCCCCCCTAATCTATATTTGCTTATCAAGTGGTAGTAAATCAAATAGCCCTTTGATGTGATTACGTCCTTTGATGTGTTTAACGTCCGTTTCCAAACCAAAAATATGATTTTAATATTTTAATATTTTTTATTTTTAAGTAACCACATAAATTTAATATCTTTCATTTTTCCTAATATTAACACATGTAAGCGATTTTCATTTTATTAGTTATATATATATATATATATATATATATATATATATATATATATATATATATATATATATATATATACTATGTATTTTTTTATCTTCAACTTTTATTTTATATAGTTAGAAAATATTTCGTCAGCGTATTTTTCATCGAACCTAATGTAGTTTTATTTTCGAAAACGATTTTTCCATAATCTTTAATTTACAACTTTGCAATTCGATTTACGCACGCGTGCCTAAACGAGCATGTATATTTTTATATGATAATTTTTTTATTTTTTATTTTATATATTAATTTATCAATAAAATATTAATTTATTTATAAATAAATATGAAATGAACCTAACGAGCCGCGCTCGAGCCATATAAATCTTAAACGAGCCGAGCTCGAGATCGAGCCTCGTAAATTTAAACGCTAAGCTCGAATTCGAACTCTATGAATTTAAAAAAACCAAGCTCGAGCCTATCTGAGCCCGAACTTGACTCGGATATATATATATATATATATATATATATATATGTATATATATATATATATATTCGTTCCTTTAATGCGCGTTATATAATACACCTTATTATTTCAAAAGATGTTATGCATGATTTCAAAATAAAAAAGAGTACTACTATTAATGCCTGCGATATACATCAAATTTTAAAATACCTATCAATAACATTAGAAAATTATAAAAAATAATAATAAATAATCTTTAAACATTGTGGAAAACGAAAACCATTATCATATGATTGAATTGACATTTTAGTATTTGACAGTCTAACCCCTCATATATAGAGGGGGAGATTAATAGTAGCACCCTTTTGTTTTTGTTTTTGTTTTTGTTTTAGGAAAAATGTCATAAAAATCTTTTAAGTTTGGTAGAAATGTTCGGTTTTACACTCTTTCCCAATTTTAGGTTCATTAAAACCTAAACTTTGCAAAAAAAATCATTTTTACCATAACAGGTTTCCAGGTTACCTCCACTTTAATTTTGTATAAAAGACCTTAAGTGTAACATCCCAAAATTTTAGGGTAAAATTTAAAAAAATTTAAACGAACACTTCAATATAAGAAAAGCCACTTAATTAATTTTGACAAAATTCCATAACTTATAAGTTTAATGAAAACATCCCAGGATTAAAAAGTTAATGAAATCACAACATAGCGGAACATCCATTCAAAAACAGTCCTCCAATGAAGCAGCACAGTGTATACACGTCACGCCTTGCCATCCATGGTACCTGATGTACCTGAAATAGTAGTTTATATAGGGAAAGGGTAAGCACGGAGCTTAGTGAGTTCCTCAAAATACCATACGATCCATCACATAACATACAACACACAATAACCATTCATATATTTGTGAGACTCACGGGCTATCCCTGTTCCGCCTGGAGACTCACGGGCAGTTCCCGTTCTGTCTTATCGCTCGCAGGCTTTTCCCGTTCCGTCTAGTGACTCGCAGGCTATTCCCGTTCCGCCTATTGGCTCGCGGGCTATCCCGTTCCGTCCACAAACAATCATTATCATAGCAATAATTCATAAAATTATCATAACAGGTAAGATCACCTTAGTCTAACATATATTCCTTCCTACGCATGCAATATCACCTATAGTATAGTGAGAAGACTCACCTGATTGTAGTTGACTATATCGTTTATCTTTCTCGCCTTTGTATTTCCTTTCAACTTTAACTGTTAACATAATAAGAAATCTATCATTTCTTAATCCTTAACTATATTATAGTCGCATCATAAAACCCTTCAATAATTCTAACATGATACTCCATGATTTATCAAGTAAAGAACGGCCAGGTAGAAGATTAGATGGGGTGGCAGGATCTTTTCAGCATTTTAGCCTTTCGGAAAATCCAACAACCAGATCCCAAGTAATCGGCCTAGGCACCGTCCTCGTAAGTAAATCAATCGGTATTATTTTCAGAATTATGAATTGTTATAATAACGACGTTTTTAAGGTTTTTATTTACTATTGTTGGAAATGAATATGTTATACTTATTACATATTCTACTTCTTAATACAAAAATTATTTTACAATACCTAATTAAGATATAGAAAGGTTTGTAGTTACCTTATGACCCATAGTCGAGATCTATAACTCCTTCGTTAGGCTTTTGAGCTTCCTTCCGCTCACTTGCTTACATTCTAGTGCTTAGAAACCTCTATATATTGGATTAAGATTTAGTTGTGTAGTTTATGAGATGTTTTGAGGGGTATTTATACTTGAATTCTTGAATAAAAAATGGCATGACACTTTTGACAAAAGATTTTAATAATATAACTTTGTTGAAATTAATACCTTCTAGAATCAGTCTGTTCAAGACTGGTTTAGCCGACTTTAAACCCATGAAATTCACGTTTTTATTTAATATTCCAGAAATTTATCTCAATACCTTTCCAGGGATGTATTTTACGTATTTATACGATTTTTCTATGATTTATTATGAATTTTTCAAAACAGACTATCTAATCTGTCAATTCCGAACTAATCAGTAAATATTGCATTTTTTATCATAGATAATGTCATTTTCAAGCTTACTATTATTTTTGGTAATTGTACTGGACTCAATTTTTAAACTTTGTACACTGGTTTGAGGTCCAAACGATTTTCCTATAATTAATTATGATTTTTCTAAAAAATGACACAAAATGCTGATTTTTCATATGAAATTCAGAAATTGTAACTAAAGTTTTTTTCTTAGCTTTATAACTACTAAAAATCATATAATTCCTAACACTCTTATTTTAAGTATATGTTATAATCAGGATACGGGTCTTACAAGTCTCCTCCACTTATTTGGATTTCGTCCCGAAATCCGCATTCTCGAACGCCCTTATGTATTTCCCATCGAGTCCTTATGTTCTTCAAAAATCCTCCTCATATTATCTTTTCCTTCAACTTTCACATGTTTCTGTAATAATGCTTAAGGTCCTATTATTATCATTCACTCCATACTTCTTTTCTTCTAGTTACTCTAGATGTAAAACTCTAACTGTTTATCACAGTCCCACACATCAACTTGACCGACTACTTTCTACAGTACATATTTAGTACTTTCTAATCTACATGTATACATAGTTAACCTAGTTAACTTGCAACACCTAATTTTTAACACTATTTCGTATTTATATGAATTCGCATATTTCAACACACATTTGTCTCAATTCAATATTTTCTTTTAAATACTTTTTGGCTAAATAAATCTATATTTGTAAAATCTCCAAAAAAAATTTGTTTCACCGAAAAATATAAAATTTACATCATCTTTCGTAAGTTCTTTTTTTTTGGAGTACTGAACACTCTTTAAACTATTTCCGTTATCAGGAAACATAATTTTTTTTTTATTTCAAGAGTCTCTTCATTATCTCGTTCTTACCGGATTCAAGCAGCGAATTTTGAAAATAAATGTCACTTGGGGTAGTGAAAAGTTGCACCTATTGTAGTGGTTTACATTTTGGTATTAAAAACGTGAGTTGTCATTTCAGTTCTAGCTGCACCATACTATATAAGTGAGTATGTAGTATCATCCATACCTACAATCTTTTCAGTCTCATCCTCTCCTACCACTAGTTTATTCGTAAAAAAAACTCATTTTTACAGTTGAGTTATGGAAAACAGATCTTCAATGGGCGATCTGTCAAACTTTGGACTTAGCTTTCCACGAGAAGAGGGTACTTCAAATCAAGCACCTTTACTGGAGTTCGGTGACTTTAACATTCTAGATATTTATTATCTATTTTTTTTGTTCATCTTTCTAATTTTTTGATTAATTCTGAATTATGGTACAGACTTCCCGATATGCCAACAATGGGGCAACTCCAAAGTGGACTGGACGCTTTTTTCTGAACTGATCATTAATTCAGAAGATCCCATGCATACATCTTTAGATTTTGCACTTGAGCAAAATCCATACCTTCTTCAAGGTTAAATTCTTTTGAATGATGTATTCATAAGTATTTTATTTTGTTTAATCATCTTACATGTTTTATTTGTAAACCCATTTGTAGGTGGTCCATCCGATTACAGTCCATTCATGGCCGTGCACCCAACAAGCAGTGAGTTTATCTCAAGGAATCAATAATCCATGGCCGGCATTCAGAATGAGAATCAATTACAGACGACTCATAACATAAATATTGAATTGAATCCTGAGTTTGGGGTTGGTTTTCAATATCAAGATCACCTTCAGTTGATTCAAAGGAATCTAGAAGGATTTCAGAATCCTGGGTTTTTAGTTGAAAACCAACAATTACTACCGATAGAAGCCACTACTTTTGATGAATCAATGTTCATCTTTGGGTCAGAAAATCAGGATCATGTTCAAATGATCCAGAATGATAACAATACAATTGGATTCGAACCTTCTAGTTCAGAAAACATAGCTAGTGGCAGTGGAAGAGGTTCCAGACATTTATTGAGTAGGGAAATAATAGCTGAACACTTTAACAAACCAATTGAGAAAGCTGCGAAGGAACTCAACATTGGAACGACACACTTGAAAAAAAACGTTGTAGGGAATTAAGTATCAACCGTTGGCCCCAATGATAAATTAAGAGTCTGCAAACTCTTATTGATCGTGCTGAGGTAAAGAATTATATTTTTGTTTTTAATTCCTTTATATCATAAGGTTGTACTTACTAAAGTTATTGGTGCCACAGGAATTTGGTAATGAATT
Source organism: Cichorium intybus (assembly GCA_023525715.1). Classification (NCBI taxonomy): domain Eukaryota; kingdom Viridiplantae; phylum Streptophyta; class Magnoliopsida; order Asterales; family Asteraceae; genus Cichorium; species Cichorium intybus. The sequence goes on along the minus strand of CM042017.1, from coordinate 1,901,652 downwards.
TAGTGAGGCAACAGAATTATCGAGAGATTTAATACCCAACCTAAAAAAGAAAAAAAAGCGATAATTGAAGGGTCACAATCGGGTCTAACAGACGGCACAATGAAGCTAATACAATCTGCTCATAAGGTTGTATTTAGGAAAAGAAAAATTCAGGAAAATGGGGAAACTTCATCAAGAACTCATACACAGCAGCAATCTCTACCATCTAATTCTGGTATGAGTAGTATTAACCATGGTTTACTCGAGCCTACGAGTGAGGAGAATTTTGGAGGCTTTGTAGGTGACCTAGCCTGGTTTCCTCCTTCTTATAGCTACCCCCAACTGGTTTCAAATTGGAACCCTTCCTCATCATTACCCTACTTACACACGCCCCAAATGGGTCAATATTTAGCCCCTAATCATGGGGTTACGGGTTCCAACCCTATCGAGACCCCATACCTTGGATCTCCTCCTCCAATAACTGAAAGCATACCCCTTCCAAATCCTCAAGAAGGTACAAGTCAATCTAATGATAACAAAGAGTGGAGTGTAGAAGATCTTTTCTTGCTTCTTTATGATTCTCCGGTTTAGGTTAGTAGTTCTGTAAACTTTTCTTAAGTATTAATATAAAGTTGTAGTAATGAATTAATCATATCGACGTGTTACTATAATTTTAATAATTTCATTGATTTAATATAATATTCATGTTATTCCCTTAATTTTGTATTCCTCCCCCACTTGGACTAAAGTCCAAGTCTGTTTATTCGATTTATAATTTTTTTTTACGAGCCCTTACTCTCTAACGAACGAAAACCAAGCCCACTCTGCTCAGCTAACAGCTTGCATCGAGGGCAAACACCATCTCAATAAACATGTTTCGATAATGTAAAGACGTTTACATCAACCACCATATGTTACTCATCCGCTTGCGACCCTAGTCAACACCTCTATCGTCAGTTACCTCAATCACAAGTGAGTGGTCCAGACTCTCAACCCACACGACCTGATCAATCACTCAAGCAAGATCAATACAAGGGTATGTAGCCCCACTATTACACAGCACAAGGCATGTACAGAGTTGACTCAAAAATACCCGCCATCATCTCAGGCGCCGCTTGCACCTCTTTGACCGTGAGTTGGAAAACTCACCCTTGCATCCTCTAGTCCCTGTCTGACTTGTGCACCCATTAGTTGCATGAAAAATAGCTACCACAATAGCATTTTGGCATTCTCCCTTTCAACAGTCTTTAAGCTTAGTAATCAACTTAAGCATGATTGGTCCAACCAAACTGGTATGATCGCATCTTAATTGTTCCTACTGAACCTCAATCAACATTCAAAAATCAAATGGATAAAAGTTTACCACATTACACTAGAATTTAAGTTAATTATGCTAGACACTCACATACTCAGTTCCTTGGAACCTTCGTGACGAACTCCCGACTCGAACGCGGATCCTGTGCTTTCGATAGTAGGAGCTCTACTACTACCTTCCACACCTATCCATGTCCGTTCCAAGACCCGTCTCGAAATATCCAATTCGCTTCTCACCGATAATTTTAACACATATGCCCTTATAAGGCATATGTCAACCCTTCTAGGAATACTTGGAATCCCACCCCCACCCTGCTATTCTAACTAAGACGAAACTTCCTCCAGTGATGACAGGTTGTTTCGCGAACGTAGTTGTATACAATATCGAACTAAACAGTTTTTCAAATAAGAGAATCTTCCCTAAGGCAACAACCAAACAAGGAACATGCAATAAGGTCAACTCACACATTCTATGACTATTCAGTCCATATTGTATACAACTTAGTGGAAATCTCTAAGCAACCTATCGGCACTAGCATACAGTTCTATTAGCAAATAGCAGATAATAATACAACAATGTGTGATCTCTACCAGGCATTTCAGCAAACATATACCATATGTTTTTTTTAACATCTACAATATTAAATACTTAACCCCTTTTCTCATACTGGCATCGGCTGGCGGTACACACTGTGTCTTCAGTTCACCCTTCATAAAACATCCTTCTTTCGTAAAAATGTTTTAAGAAAACTCTTAAGCCTCAACTTGAGTCCAGAACTCACTAAGTGAGCCTGATTCTCTCAAGCTGTGCTCTGATACCAACTTGTAACATCCCAAAATTTTAGGGTAAAATTTAAAAAAATTTAAACGAACACTTCAATATAAGAAAAGTCACTTAATTAATTTTGGCAAAATTCCATAACTTATAAGTTTAATGAAAACATCCCAGGATTAAAAAGTTAATGAAATCACAACATAGCGGAACATCCATTCAAAAACAGTCCTCCAATGAAGCAGCACAGTGTATACACGTCACGCCTTGCCATCCATGGTATCTGATGTACCTGAAACAGTAGTTTATATAGGGAAAGGGTAAGCACGGAGCTTAGTGAGTTCCTCAAAATACCATACGATCCATCAAATAACATACAACACACAATAACCATTCATATATTTGTGAGACTCACGGGCTATCCCTGTTCCGCCTGAAGACTCACTAGCAGTTCCCGTTCTGTCTTATCGCTCGCAGGCTTTTCCCGTTCCGTCTAGTGACTCGCATGCTATTCCCGTTCCGCCTATTGGCTCGCGGGCTATCCCGTTCCGTCCACAAACAATCATTATCATAGCAATAATTCATAAAATTATCATAACAGGTAAGATCACCTTAGTCTAACATATATTCCTTCCTACGCATGCAATATCACCTATAGTATAGTGAGAAGACTCACCTGATTGTAGTTGACTATATCGTTTATCTTTCTCGCCTTTGTATTTCCTTTCAACTTTAACTGTTAACATAATAAGAAATCTATCATTTCTTAATCCTTAACTATATTATAGTCGCATCATAAAACCCTTCAATAATTCTAACATGATACTCCATGATTTATCAATTAAAGAACGGCCAGGTAGAAGATTAGATGGGGTGGCAGGATCCTTTCAGCATTTTAGCCTTTCGGAAAATCCAACAACCAGATCCCAAGTAATCGGCCTAGGCACCGTCCTCGTAAGTAAATCAATCGGTATTATTTTCAGAATTATGAATTGTTATAATAACGACGTTTTTAAGGTTTTTATTTACTATTGTTGGAAATGAATATGTTATACTTATTACATATTCTACTTCTTAATACAAAAATTATTTTACAATACCTAATTAAGATATAGAAAGGTTTGTAGTTACCTTATGACCCGTAGTCGAGATCTATAACTCCTTCGTTAGGATTTTGAGCTTCCTTCCGCTCACTTGCTTACATTCTAGTGCTTAGAAACCTATATATATTGGATTGAGATTTAGTTGTGTAGTTTATGATATGTTTTGAGGGGTATTTATACTTGAATTCTTGAATAAAAAATGGCATGACACTTTTGACAAAAGATTTTAATAATATAACTTTGTTGAAATTAATACCTTCTAGAATCAGTCTGTTCAAGACTGGTTTAGCCGACTTTAAACCCATGAAATTCACGTTTTTATTTAATATTCCAGAAATTTATCTCAATACCTTTCCAGGGATGTATTTTACGTATTTATACGATTTTTCTATGATTTATTATGAATTTTTCAAAACAGACTATCTAATCTGTCAATTCCGAACTAATCAGTAAAGATTGCATTTTTTACCATAGATAATGTCATTTTCAAGCTTACTATTATTTTTGGTAATTGTACTAGACTCAATTTGTAAACTTTGTACACTGGTTTGAGGTCCAAACAATTTTCCTAAAATTAATTATGATTTTTCTAAAAAATGACACAAAATGCTGATTTTCATATGAAATTGTAACTAAAGTTTTTTTTCTTAGCTTTATAACTACTAAAAATCATATAATTCCTAACACTCTTATTTTAAGTATATGTTATAATTAGGATACGGGTTTTACATTAAGTTTTCAATATTTTTACGTTTTTACCCTAAGTAATTTTTTTTCATATTATACCACCACCACCACCTATCACCACCTTTGCTGCCACCAACCACCACCACCACCCACTACTACCACCACTAGCATGATCCCCACCACTCACTACCACTACTGTAGACATAAAAGATGGTCTCGACAACAAGAAAGAAATGAAGAAAAGAAGGATACGTGGCTGTAGATTCGCAGGAAAAAAAATCTAGGCTTTATCAAAGCTTGCATGAACTTTCCGGTCAACATGTCATATAATGCTTAGAGAGGTCAACATGTCATATATATGCATTACACCGATTATGTCCTAGTCCGTATCATGTTAATGCTTGGCAAGGAAGAAAGGTGGGTGGTATTATATTGTGGGAGGTGGTGGTGTTATTTTGGGTTATGGTTGTTACGGTGGGATCATGTTGAGTAGAGGTTGATGGTAGGGGGTGGTATTGGGTTGAAGTTGTGGTAAGAATAATGTGGTCTAATTGGAGGAGGTCAAGTCATTTGGTGTTTTTGAGGTAGTGAGTTTGTTGAATGGGAATTCAGTTTCGACAAACACTACATGTCTTGAAGTGTATAATTTGGAGGTTGTGGGGTTGTATGTATAGTATGCACTTTGAGTGGGGGAGTAACCGACAAAAATGCAAGGGGTAGAGCGAGGGTGTAGTTTGTGAGGAGAATGAGGGCGAAGCCATGGATAACATAAGCACCCCGAAAACTTCTTAGTTAGTTGTAGTTTGGTTGTTTGTTGAAGAGTATAAAAAACGGACAAGCATTTTGAAGAGTTGGGGTGGGGAGTCGATTGATTAGATAAGCTGCAGTGGTAAAGGCAAAGGGCCAAAAATTTATGGGTAAGTGAGCATGAGAGAGTAGAGCGAGACCGGTTTCTACAATGTGGCGATGACGTCTTTCGGCATAGCCATTGTGTTCCGGTGTATGTGGCGGTGAAGTGAGATGAGATATGCCACAAGTAGAAAAGTGGGAGGAGAGTTTAATGTATTCACCCCCGTTGTCGGAAAAAAATTGTTTTATTTTCTTGTTGAAATAGTTTTCTACTAGATTTTGGAAGCGAACAAATGTAGAAAGAGAGTCTGGTTTTCGTTTTAAAGGATAGAGCCATATGTATTTGGTGAAATGATCTACAAAAATTATGTAATATTTGTAGTTGTCAAAAGATTCAACAGGAGAACACCATACATCTGAAAAAATTAAATCGAGTGGTGCAGTGGAGGTGAGGGAGGTTTTATTAAAGGGCAAACGATGACTTTTATTGATATGGCAAGCATTACAACTTTCATTAGAGTTGGAAGTGAACGAGACAACTGAAGATAATAATTTGAAAATTTTGTTGTTGGGATGACCTAGGCGATGATGCCAAGTTGTGGGAGAGATTGGTTGCATGTAAAAAACTGATGGTGTGAGACGACATCGTAATTCATACATGCCTTTGATCGCCGAGCCTTGAAAGAGAGGAGTTTGAGTGGCTTGATCCTTGATGACAAAAAGAAAAGAGTAAAATTCGATTAGAATGTTATTGTCAATGCAGAGATGAGATATGGATATGATATTTTTAGATATGGAGGGTACACATAAAACATTTTTAAGTGTAAAAGAGGTATGAGATGTATGAATAGTAAGAGAGCCAATATGAGTTATTTGTAAACACGAACCATCACCAATAACAAGCTCTTCCGTTCCGTCATATGGTGCATGAAGAGAGAGATTTTTTAGGTCATTTGTTACATGGTGGGATGCTCCTGAGTCAAACAGCCAATTTGTGGAATTTATGGGGTTGGTGTCGGGAGTGTGCATTGTATGGACTTGAGCACCTTTGACCTGTGAAAATTTATGATAAGAAGGAACAACAATGTTTGGGTCAGTTTGTTTAAAAATAGGACAATTGTGTAAAGAGTGTCCTTTTTGGTAACACCATTGGCATTTCCCTAGGAATGGACGATTTCTAGTAGTAGCCATTTGTGGTCCACTAGGAGTGGGTAGGATGCCATTGGATTGAAAGTTGGAAGTGCCATTGATACGGAAGCAGAAAGATTGTCAGAAACTAGAAGGCCTAGACAATTAATTGTTTATTCAAGAAGGGGAAAAAAGGGAAATATGGAGGAGGGACCAACAGATAGTGGCTGAAATCGTTAGAAGAGAGAGGATAGTTAAATAAGGAGAATCATTCTATTGTGATCATTCATTCTGTTGCTTACGTGTTGTTTTTTCTGGCTCTAACCTTTCAGGTTGAGAGAGAGAGGGGTTCCCCCTGGTTGTTACTGTTAGGATCGAGACACTTAGCATACGAACACTAGACTCACACACTCAGCTCACAAATTAAGAACACAAGAATTTAACGTGGTTCAGTCTAATCTGACCTACGTCCACCAGGTAACTAGGAGTTTATATTTAACTACATTGTTGTGGTGTGGTACATTTTTCTGAAGAGTAGCACATCTCTATTTATAGAGATGAAATTCAATGTGAACAAAGATTTTGAAGTCAAAGAAAATTAGGCAGCAGCTTCCTTCCTTCCTTTGTTGACATTTGACATTTGTGTGTTCAAACATTCACACTTTAACAATCTCCCACTTGAATGCTTGAACAACTTAGTCTTTCTCTGCCATCCAAATCTTGCAACGATCCTTAAACACACATACTCTCTCTCTCACTTGAAGCCACGGAACAATCTTCACCTGTGCTTCAACTGTGTATTCCAAAAACACTTTCCTTCCTAGTTACCCCGGCCTTCTCATCAGTTAACTTGAAAGGCCCGTTAAAACTCCCATGAGTTTCAACATGTTCGTCATGACTTAAACTGCCCTTGACCTGTTCTCTGTCCCTATCGGCTCCCACTGAAAACGAACTACCGAATCCTGGAACAATATGAGAACAAACAACAACACTCTCCATATTTAGCAAGTTATCAAAATTGGAGGGACTTTTACAGCTGAAAACTGGTTCTAAATCCACTGTCGTCCTGGACCTATGATTGAAACACGACCTATGCTCCCACTGTTGTAAAACCCTGCAACTGAAACAATACTCTGTGCTCTTATTGCCACAATATCCTTCGACTGATTTTTCTGAACCTTTCCATGCTCGTTCAACCTGAATCTTCCTTGTAGCTCTAGGCTTCCTACTTGCAAAAGGTCACCCTCTTCTGCCCATGAGATTATGTGAACCGGACTTTGTTTCTCTTTTGAACTGGGACGGTCACTCCCTCAGAAGGTAATCCGACCATATACAGCGAACATTCATCGTTCACAAGTCTTACCTTTCCAAAGTCTCCAACTTTCAGATTCTGCAGTGCTTCGCTGCTGTGGGTAGCGTGAAATGAAGCACCAGAATTCTTGACCCAAGAGTCTTCACTGCCTTCCACTGAGTGCCAATGCATCAAACCCAGACACATTCTCAGAAGCAGAATTTCCTCTATTTGGACATCGACTCTAAAGAATGTCCACACCTCAACGTCATGAATAACACAGAACTTTCTGATCCCGTGATTACACCTAAGTCAGCTGACTTTCTAATCACTGCTGGATATACCGAAAACGGATTTTCTCTTAATTACTTGATCTGTTCATCCCATGATCTGTTCTTGAACCCGTGAAACTCTGATCATCGCTGGATTTGTCTGAACGTCCGATCTTCTGTAATTCTCTAATTTTCTCCCTTTACCAATACCACATCTTGAACTTTCTGACACATAATGCCTCAATCTGCATCTTCCACGAACTTTCCAATCTTCACTAAACGAAGCCTTGTCTGAACTTAACGACTGTTCTTGGCTCGTTATTTGAAAAATATAATCCCCACCCAAATTATTTTCGGGCTAAACTGCCCAAAACAAATGTTGGAGTGACTATTTTGCGACTTTGATAAAGTTTAGGGACTTAACTGCAATTCTCTGAAAGTTCAGGGGCCTGTTTTTCAAATTCTGGAACTTCAGGGACCTGTTTTGCAATTTCCTGAAAAATCTGCTACATTACTGCTACAGGAACCTGACAACACCTAGTGATATCAGGTATTTTAGGCGTTGTTGAGCCCTGTTCTTGATAAAATTATATCAAATATGTCTGGGTATTCTCACTTTTCGTATCAGGACTTGTTTGGAGAAAAAGAATGGAAACAGGGACTAAAAGCGTGCAAAAAGGAAGAAGTTGGGAAGGAATGAAAAATCAAGAGAACTCGTACGCGCGCCGCGGGAATTAACCATGCGCGACGCGGGCTTAAGGCGGTGGAACACATTCAAATGCCGAAGAAACGGGAAACGATCAGTACGCGCGCCGCGGATTTCACTTATGCGCGGCGCGGCTGCGGGAAATTCGCAAGTATAAATAGATGCATTTCCAGCCGAAAACCCTAGCAAAGACCGGGTGTAAAATCGACCTTGAAGCTCTTTGACTCCAGGATTTCGTTTCAGCAAGCTTTCAATTGGTATTTTATGATTTTTGATTTAATTTCCTTTTAGTAGCAAGTAGTTTTTGTAGCTAAAGTCTTTGGGAGTGACAACCACTGACTTTGAGCACTTAGATTTCTGATTTTAAAACATTTGGTTACTGTTTTTGTGTTTGGAATTCGGATTTAGTGAATGAAAAGCATTTGGTTACATTTAACGTTAGCTTTTCGGTATTTTCATGCTTGTGTTTGATTTTGATTGATTGTTTGTGTTAGAATTGTGTTTGGACCTTGTTAGGACTGTTTTCTTTAGCTGAAATCAGTAGCTAATTAGGTTAGTTTGTAAGCATTAAACCTTGGCTAGTAACTGTTCAGTAGAACTTTAGTTAGTAGCTAGTTTATGCTTTGCTTGGTTTTGCTAGTTTGGATGCCTTTGATTGCTCCTGATTCAGAGATGTACTTCTGATTTCAGAAAGTGACTAGGTTCATTTGAGCATAGCTTAGCTTGGCTTGAGTGTTTGATCATTGCTTCTGTTGCTAGTGATTAGGAAAATAGAAACCAGATCCTCCGACTATAGCTGTGACACTATTAGTTGGTAATCTCTGATCTAGTCTAACCACGAAGCTCCTGTGGATCGACCCTGACTACCGCTATACTAGTGTGTGTTAGGTTTTCTCTTATTTTTGACCGCACGACGACCGCTGCGTTGTCAAATTTTGGCGCCGTTGCCGGGGAGCTGTGAGCTTAGGTTAGGTGAGTAGTAGGAACTTGTTTCTTGCTTTTGAAAATTTCATTTTGGTAAGTTTGATTTTTGATTTTTGTGGGCGTATTGCATTAGTGCATGCGTACCCGCAGGGGTAAGCAATTATCCCCATTGCAGTTTGATTCTGAGATTGAGCGTACTGTACGCAAAATCCGTGCCCGTAGGCGTTTAAATATCATGAATTTTAGTCAGGTTAGCAGTAGTCCGGTAAGTGTTGCCCAGGAACCATCAGGTGAGGCAACGGGGATGTTTTCTATTCCCCCATTATCAGAGTTTCAGTTTGGGAGTACGAGTGCTTCTGGTGGTGCAGTTTCAGCCCCTGCACCCATACCATCATGCACTCCACCATCTATCCCACCATTTACACCCGCTTCGCAACCACAATCCACCAATCCATTTACTTCTGCCATGTCTTGGGGAGAGCCGACCCGAGATGGCACCCCAGCTCCTAGACAACAGACACCAACATCTCAACCACAACCAGTCCTCTTTAAACCTCAACCCACATACCAATCGACACAACCTATACACTTTCAGCAACCGCCTCAGCCACAATACCATTACCCAGAGACGGAGGAGGTGTATGATGTAACACCCCTTTCTCAAACCATATTTTCATAATTTTTAATTCAAAACATTTTAGAACATGTGACTACTAAAAGTCACTAAATTTTTTTTACACGTTCTATACTGAAAGGGTATTACAGACTCAATACAGAAACCATAATTTAAACTTATCTGTAATTTACGCAGTCACAGCTTCAAGGCACAATAAGTAACCTAGCTCCTGCTCCACTCACCTAAGTACATAGCATTTAAAAAAAAAAACAAGTAGTACGTGAGACATAAAGTCTCGTGAGTAATATGGGTTTTAGACCCAAAACTTTTCCAAAACTTTTCTGCTCAAACTTGATTTATAAACAAATAAACTACAAGAACATATTTCTCATAACATATCTCAAATCTCTTTTCTGGTATATCATTAAAACTTACAAGCATTTTTCACAAAATTACTTCTTTTCTTAAAACTGCTTTCTTTATTTAAAACAGTTTTCTTTCTTTTAAAATACTTTCTCTATTCAAAAATACTTTCTTTCTCTTTTACTTGTGACCAACTAAAACTCATGAATTAATTTATTTTAATTCATTATACTAGCTCACCTTGCGGGACAGAACAGATCCATCCGCTAGGTTTGCTCATTCTGTCTCCCCTTTGTAACTTGGAACGAATTCAAGTACAAGGGTATACTAAGCTAGACAACTACTTCGCGACGGGAGGTACCATCCCAGTAGTGTCTTCTGATCCCCCGATTATGTGGGTGATCCTAGTCCGGACAACTAGCTCTTACTCAACTAGCTCTTACTTCTTATCTCGTTACTTTCTTTATTTTGCTTCTTGAATTGGTCAAAGTGGGACACAATTTATTTTAAACTCAAACTCATAAACTCTTTTAACTTATGATCAAAATACTTTCAAACTAGCTTCAACATCTTTATCTCACTTGTGAAGCTTCTTTCAAAATAACTTTATAACTAAACTTCTTTAAAATCTGTTTAAAACACTTAGCTCATATATATAAAGAGCTACTTTCAAAACTGTTTCCAAACGTCAACATTTTAAATAACGGAAAATCTTATTTTCTGAAAATCATAACTTTGCTATGTACTATAGAAATCCTCATATACTCACCTTGGTTTAGATATAAACCACTATGCTTCTTATGCGCCTTCTCCCTTTCCGTGCTCTCTAGTATTTGAAGCCTCTCCTATACATATATCACATATATATATTTAATAAATATATGTTACAACTGACTCTACAGTGCTAAGGTCTCATATGACCCAACTTCAAGTCATAACAAGTATATGACTACTAGCAATCATCTTTCTATGAATTATATACTCTTTAATGTACTCGTATTCTACTACAGTACCCCCGAGGGGTCGTATTCTGAATTTTATAAATTTCTACATGGTTTCATACCATTTTAAGCTTATGGTATGAATTATAGGTCAAACGGACATGTTTAGAAGCAAGTTCAAATCTCAAAATTGGACAGAAGTGCTGCCCAACAAGAGCACGACTCGTGCTCTTTTTGTGCTTAGGGAAGCACGACTCGTGCCAATAGTACATAGCTATTTCTTGGCTCTACAGTGGAGCACGACTCGTGCAATTCATAGGCTAAAAAGGCACGACTCGTGCCACACCTGCAGACTCCATTTTAAGTCCGATTTTTGAGCTGCAGACCTCTGTTTTGACCCATTAAGTGCTTAATACTTATCTTAATCATTTTACTATCATTCCATGACTAAAACCCTTAGTTTACATCAGGTTTTAACCCATGGAATCACTGATTTCCATTTCAATTTCTTGAAAACCCGTTTTTGGAAATTTTCACTAAAAATTCAAATTTTTGAAATTAACCACTTAGGAGTGTCTTAATACATCCCTAGTGATCATTTGGACTCAACAAAACCATAAAAACTGGTCTTGATAATGAAGACCCGTGAATTAGGGTTCTTAAGCAATATTTTCATCTTTTTCTTAATTTTAACAACACCTCACAATTGAAGTGTGTTTACTTGATGTGTTAGTCTAACTAGATAGGAATGAATTTCTGGAAATTTCACATGAGCTTCGTAACCCGATTTTCCAGATTTCATCTCAAGAAGATGATAAATAGTAGAGGTCCTTACCTTGATTACTTGAAAATCTTCCATTCCTACTTCAATTCCTTGGCAAAGCTTCCATAATTTCTTTTTCTCTCTTGCTCTCTCTCGTTCTTCTGGAGAATTCTATAAACTTCTGATTTGAGAGATGGATAATATCTCTTATTTATATTTAATTTTTATAAAAATGTTTACATTTTAGTCCTAAGTTTACATTTTCTTTACAAAAATGGTCCTAAGACCCAAAATTTTGCAAACTAAACTCCATTAACTTCTATTTTAACATTTTCTTAACATTTTGGTCATTTCCATGTCAAATGACCAATTTGCCCTTTTCGGCTAATTTTCACTATTCACGCGGTAAAACTCCAAATTTTACATAGTCTTTTATTTCTTATAACATTATTCCACAAATCACATATTATTTTACATATTGGTCTTATAATGTGTCAAAAGACCATTTTACCCTTTACCCCTTTACACTATTTTGCGGGTTCTTACAGTCACCCCTCCTTAAGCGGATTCCGTTCTCGGAATCTTTTCGTAATCTTTGAAGTCTGGATATCTTCTTTTCATCTTTTCTAATGTTTTTCCCAAGTCAAGTTTGACCTTAAGGGATGTTTCCATTTGACTAGTACCAAGTCAATTTTCTTGTTTCTTAACTTCTTAGTCTGCATTACTAGAATCGCTTCAGGTTCTTCAATCATTCTGCTAGGAGTCTCCACCTTCAAGTCTGTATACGGTATCACTAACTCCTGTTTTCCAAAGTACTTCTTCAGGTTGTAACTTTAGCTTGAACGCTTGTAATTTAACTCTCTTTAAGATTCTAAAAGGTCCAATATATTTTGGACTCAACTTTCCTCTCTTACCAAATCTGACTACACTCTTTCATGGCGACACTTTTATCATCACTAAATTACTTTCTTGTTACTCATACAGTCTGTTTTTTTTTAAATTGGAGTAACTCTTCTGTCGGTCTTGTGCTGCTTTCTTGTTAATCTGAATCATTCCAATATTCTTATTGGTCATTTTACCAATTTCTGGTCCTGACAAATTAGTCTCACCCGCCTCCAACCAACATAAAGGAGTTCTACACTTTCCACCATACAATGCCTCAAAGGGTGGCATTTTAATGCTAGAATGGTAGCTATTGTTATATACAAACTCCACTAAGGGCAGGTGTTCATCCCAACTGCCTCCAAAATCCATTACGCATGATCGTAGTATGTCTTCTACAGTCTAAATCGTTCGTTCACTTTGACCATCCGTTTGTGGACGTTATGCTATGCTTTACTGGATTCTCATCCCCAATTTCTCTTGTAAAGTTCTCCAAAAGTTAGAGGTAAATCTAGGGTCTCTGTCTGATACGATGGACAACGGTGCACCATATCTTCTTAACACTTCATCTATATACAACTGGTCTAACTGCTCCAATGGAGTAGTTTCTTTTATGGCTAGAAATAGTGCACTCTTGGTCAACCGGTCCACTATGACCCATATACTATCATAACCTCTTCTCGTTCTCGGTAACCCGACAATAAAGTCCATGGTTACGTCTTCCCACTTTTCGGCTGGAATGTGCAATGACTGAGCATCTCCATGCGGGACTTGCTGTTCCGTCTTAATTTGTGCACAAATGACACACTTAGAGATGTACCTAACTATTCTCTTCTTCATTACAGGCCACCAATACTGTCTTCTCAGATATTAATAAGTCTTGGTACCCCCTGGACGTATGGAATACTTTGATTTATGTGACACTTCTAAAATCAGCTTTCTCAGACCTCCTACTTTCGGCACCCAAGTGCGAGTTTTAAAGTCTTTAACTCTTGTCTACTTATCTCAAACTGTATGTCTTCCTCGTTTCTCATTATTCAAGTCTATGCTTTTTCCAACATTTTTGTTGGACTGCTTTAATCTGTTCTATAATACTGGACACTAGTTATATACGTATCAATCTTGCATTGATTCTTTACTCTGGAACTTTTATACTCAATGCATCTGCTGCTACACTTGCTTGTCTGAATGGTATATAATTTCGCAAACATAATCACTGGTCAACTATAACTATCTTTTCTGTCTTATGTTCAACTCTATTTGAGTGAACACATACTACTAACTCTTGTGATCATTGAGTAGCTTGTGCTTTGTTCCATACAGGTAATGCCTCTAAATTTCTCAAGGCAAATATTATCACTGCTAATTCTATATCATAGGTAATATACTTTATTTCTATGGTTTTTCAGCTATCTGGGAACATATACTATACTCTTACTCCTTTGCATCTACACACAGGTAAGCCCTCTATGTGAGGCATTGCTGTATACTTCAAAATCTTCTGTCCCATCTGGTAATATAAGGACATACACATTACTCGACTTTTCTTTTAATATAATAAAACCTTTTACTTATTCTTCTTACTTGAGTAAATTTCATATTTTAAATTTACTTTCTCTCTCTTATTCTAGAAGCTCTATCACTTCATACTTTATTATAGAAAATTGACTTTCCAACAGTCAATTTACATTTCTAATTACTTCTTTCTTGTCATTAGACTTATATCTCTTATATATATTTATATACATATATATATTTACACGTTATCTGCCCACTTTATCTTTATAAATTTCTTTAAAAGTTTTACAACTTCGTATATCTACATATACCAGAGGAATTGACTTTTCAAAAGTCAATCGTTGTTCTTGCTTCTTTTGTCTTATCTTTCATCTTTAATTCTCGAAGAATTTTCTATCTTTTTCTTTTTATAAGTAAAACCTTTTATATCAAGATGTTGCTATAATTTCTACTAAAGTTTTCTTTGTCTTTACTACTAATTTTCTTACGTTCTCATAAGGTTATTACCTTATCATCTTATTACTTGCATGTATCACTTTTATAAATACATGTCTAGTATCACTCTTCACTTATATTATTTTTTTTATCGTTCTACATATTAACGATCTAAATCCCTCTTCCATTTTTATAATTTAGGAGATTTCATTCTCTTTACTCATTATACTTTCTACTATAATCATGCCTTTTCATTTTTTTTATAGTTCTTATTTCTCACACTAATGCTCAATTTAGCACTCTATCTCTTGTTTACTCTTTACTTGCTATGGCTAATGCCAACATAACTTTTACTTTTCTTTTTATCTTGACTGCACTGTAATCATATTTCAATAAAATTAACATTTCTGTCTCAACAACTTCTTGTTTTCCCTCACTATATGTATTTAACATACACTACTTTCATAATCATATAGATTATCTCAAAAAAAAAAAAATTTTATATCTCATATCTTTTTTACTTATAACTTGCTAGGTTTAATACCCC
The DNA here is from genome assembly GCA_023525715.1 of Cichorium intybus. NCBI lineage: Eukaryota > Viridiplantae > Streptophyta > Magnoliopsida > Asterales > Asteraceae > Cichorium > Cichorium intybus. Next base: position 1,886,562 of record CM042017.1, on the reverse strand, counting down.
GAATTTCTTTTATTTAAGTTTCATTTCTTTACTCTCTTTAATTTTATGTATCTTAAAGCGATACACACTGTACATTTTTTTTTTATAATTACTAGTCATATATTGACCATTTCTCTATTCTTTGGCTACTTTTACGCGTCTATTTCTCTTAATTTTTAACTCTTATTTTATATTTGACTCTTTGTCTAAAACCTATCTGAATATTCACTTTGTCTATTTGTCTCGTATTATTTATAACTCTCAGCCATTTTCTCACATTCTTTCGATTATACTTTTCTCATTCTCAATTCTTTTTGTTTTATATTTATATGGTCACTAAATCTGATTTCAAATGACCATTTCTTTAATAACTGTCTTTATATTCTTCTCAATGTCATCATTACTTGTCCTATTTTTACCTGTCCACCTAACCTTTGATTAGGTATTAAATCTCTATTTCTCAACTCATTCTCTTGCATTTATAAAAATGCAACATACTCATAGTTTTCTTTTAACAAACTTTATTACTTTTTCATTCAGACAACTTACCTTGTTGTTTTTTTTTTTCAATCTTTATTTCTTTGGTCACCATAGTGACATTACTCTTATTATTTTTTATTCCATTATCATAATTCATTTTTGTTAGACAACTGAAATATTCAGTTATACTCTTTATTTTATAACTGTACTATATACTTCATTACTTTTATTAACATTTTCAATACATTTACACATTTTGGCCATGTCTCTTTTACTGATTTCTGTCATACTTTACATTATGTCTCATATTATACGGTGGTCATCACAACCACAAATTTAAACTTTTCTCCTTCATTACTTTAACATTCTAGTCATCTTAGTTTCAGTGCTCTTTACTCGTATTTTCTTATGTCTTATTACATATACTTTATACTGACTCATATAGAGTATGGGATTTTTCCCTATATATCTCATATTTGCTATTTTGTCGTTAACACTTTTTCTTTTATACTGTATTATTTCCAGTCATAATGGATTTTCTTCCATAGGTATACTGAATCTATACCTTTCAAATCTTTACACTTATCCACTTACAGCTTCACATAGTTCCTGTGTGGTTCCACCAGACTCAAATGTATATCCTATGATTAGAATAGTACGGGCCCATATTATTATAATCACCTATACACATTTGTTTCCCATTTTACCACCAGGACTCATGTTCCGCTGTTATGGATTTACTCCCAATTCTACTTACTCTCAACATCACACTCAAATATGTACTCTACTTAACTCCTACATAGTTTAAGTCTAGGTTCAAGTACGGACACCTAGTTCGCTTAAACTATGGCTCTGATACCAAAACTGTAACACCCCTTTCTCAAACCATATTTTCATAATTTTTAATTCAAAACATTTTAGAACATGTGACTACTAAAAGTCACTAAATTTTTTTTACACGTTCTATACTGAAAGGGTATTACAGACTCAATACAGAAACCATAATTTAAACTTATCTGTAATTTACGCAGTCCCAGCTTCAAGGCACAATAAGTAACCTAGCTCCTGCTCCACTCACCTAAGTACATAGCATTTAAAAAAAAACAAGTAGTACGTGAGACATAAAGTCTCGTGAGTAATATGGGTTTTAGACCCAAAACTTTTCCAAAACTTTTCTGCTCAAACTTGATTTATAAACAAATAAACTACAAGAACATATTTCTCATAACATATCTCAAATCTCTTTTATGGTATATCATTAAAACTTACAAGCATTTTTCACAAAATTACTTCTTTTCTTAAAACTGCTTTCTTTATTTAAAACAGTTTTCTTTCTTTTAAAATACTTTCTCTATTCAAAAATACTTTCTTTCTCTTTTACTTGTGACCAACTAAAACTCATGAATTAATTTATTTTAATTCATTATACTAGCTCACCTTGCGGGACAGAACAGATCCATCCGCTAGGTTTGCTCATTCTGTCTCCCCTTTGTAACTTGGAACGAATTCAAGTACAAGGGTATACTAAGCTAGACAACTACTTCGCGACGGGAGGTACCATCCCAGTAGTGTCTTCTGATCCCCCGATTATGTGGGTGATCCTAGTCCGGACAACTAGCTCTTACTCAACTAGCTCTTACTTCTTATCTCGTTACTTTCTTTATTTTGCTTCTTGAATTGGTCAAAGTGGGACACAATTTATTTTAAACTCAAACTCATAAACTCTTTTAACTTATGATCAAAATACTTTCAAACTAGCTTCAACATCTTTATCTCACTTGTGAAGCTTCTTTCAAAATAACTTTATAACTAAACTTCTTTAAAATCTGTTTAAAACACTTAGCTCATATATATAAAGAGCTACTTTCAAAACTGTTTCCAAACGTCAACATTTTAAATAACGGAAAATCTTATTTTCTGAAAATCATAACTTTGCTATGTACTATAGAAATCCTCATATACTCACCTTGGTTTAGATATAAACCACTATGCTTCTTATGCGCCTTCTCCCTTTCCGTGCTCTCTAGTATTTGAAGCCTCTCCTATACATATATCACATATATATATTTAATAAATATATGTTACAACTGACTCTACAGTGCTAAGGTCTCATATGACCCAACTTCAAGTCATAACAAGTATATGACTACTAGCAATCATCTTTCTATGAATTATATACTCTTTAATGTACTCGTATTCTACTACAGTACCCCCGAGGGGTCGTATTCTGAATTTTATAAATTTCTACATGGTTTCATACCATTTTAAGCTTATGGTATGAATTATAGGTCAAACGGACATGTTTAGAAGCAAGTTCAAATCTCAAAATTGGACAGAAGTGCTGCCCAGCAAGAGCACGACTCGTGCTCTTTTTGTGCTTAGGGAAGCACGACTCGTGCCAATAGTACATAGCTATTTCTTGGCTCTACAGTGGAGCACGACTCGTGCAATTCATAGGCTAAAAAGGCACGACTCGTGCCACACCTGCAGACTCCATTTTAAGTCCGATTTTTGAGCTGCAGACCTCTGTTTTGACCCATTAAGTGCTTAATACTTATCTTAATCATTTTACTATCATTCCATGACTAAAACCCTTAGTTTACATCAGGTTTTAACCCATGGAATCACTGATTTCCATTTCAATTTCTTGAAAACCCGTTTTTGGAAATTTTCACTAAAAATTCAAATTTTTGAAATTAACCACTTAGGAGTGTCTTAATACATCCCTAGTGATCATTTGGACTCAACAAAACCATAAAAACTGGTCTTGATAATGAAGACCCGTGAATTAGGGTTCTTAAGCAATATTTTCATCTTTTTCTTAATTTTAACAACACCTCACAATTGAAGTGTGTTTACTTGATGTGTTAGTCTAACTAGATAGGAATGAATTTCTGGAAATTTCACATGAGCTTCGTAACCCGATTTTCCAGATTTCATCTCAAGAAGATGATAAATAGTAGAGGTCCTTACCTTGATTACTTGAAAATCTTCCATTCCTACTTCAATTCCTTGGCAAAGCTTCCATAATTTCTTTTTCTCTCTTGCTCTCTCTCGTTCTTCTGGAGAATTCTATAAACTTCTGATTTGAGAGATGGATAATATCTCTTATTTATATTTAATTTTTATAAAAATGTTTACATTTTAGTCCTAAGTTTACATTTTCTTTACAAAAATGGTCCTAAGACCCAAAATTTTGCAAACTAAACTCCATTAACTTCTATTTTAACATTTTCTTAACATTTTGGTCATTTCCATGTCAAATGACCAATTTGCCCTTTTCGGCTAATTTTCACTATTCACGCGGTAAAACTCCAAATTTTACATAGTCTTTTATTTCTTATAACATTATTCCACAAATCACATATTATTTTACATATTGGTCTTATAATGTGTCAAAAGACCATTTTACCCTTTACCCCTTTACACTATTTCGCGGGTTCTTACATATGACGAGGAAGATGAAGGATGGGTGCCACCAGCACCACAACCACAGTGGAACTGAGGTCGGGGACCTCTTAGAAGAGCACCACAATATCCACCACCAGGTCAGCGGGAATACAATGATCATCTTTACGGTAACCCCGCCCAACCTTTACATTTTGCACAACCGATACGGCAATCGGTTGCATCACATTTCCAACCGCGGGAATATGATGACTCATCGCCAATCTATATTCCTGATAACATTGATTCGCAAGTAGAAATTAGACCTCAGTTATTAGGAATATTACCAGAGTTTAGAGGGTATAAGCAGGACGATCCCTATAATTATTTATATGAATTCTTAGCGATTTCTAATGCTAATAACCCTAGAAACACCAATAGAAATATTTTCAGGCTTAGATTGTTTCCATTCACCCTTAAGGATAAAGCTAAATATTGGTTCACATTGTTGCCATCAAACAGCATTACTACATGGGATCAGCTCAAGGCAAAGTTCCTTCAGGAATTTTATCCAGCGAGCAAGACAACTGAAATCAGAAGAGTTATACAGGATTTCCAGCAAAAGCATGGAGAGGCTTTCCATAAAGCCTTTGACAGATTGAAGGAGTTGTTGCGATCTTGTCCGCATCACGAGATTCCTAGGTGGCAGTTGGTCAAGCTATTCTTCGAAGGGGTCAGTGAGACGCACCAGGCCATGATAAATGTCTCATCCAGTGGGACATTTATGTGGCAGGACCCAGAGGAAGCTTGGCAGTTTTTGGAGCAGTTGAGCAATGGCTCCAAAGCAAACTTTTCCACCAGGAAAAATGTAAGTACGGCGGCAGCGGTAGGAGTCGATGCTGATTGGAAAAAGGAAGTGAAAAAGGAAATCAGTGAACTAAATAAGAAGTTTGACAGGCTTATGTCAACATTACAGAATGGACCGCCAAATTCATCATAAGGAGGTCAAGGAGGACCTAAGACTCACGAGGCAAATCAAGTTTATGGCCAGGGTCAAGGCCAGCACAATAATGGACGACCCTACAGGCCATACAACCAGGGACAGCAACAAAATTTTAGGCAAAACAATTATCAGAGTCAATCGACTAGTCAGCCTAGAAACCATCAGCCTGCGAGCAATGGAAACAACAATGGAAATAGTAACACCAATAGCAACAATAACAGGGGGTCCACTAATGCCAACAACAACGCCCCAGGGACCCAAGAAGAGATGATAGCTAGGATGTATGATATGGTCACTGCGACACAACAACAATCTCAAGGGAATGCAAAGGCCATCGCAAATATGGAGCGACAAATAGGTCAAATGGCTGCAGATCAACAAAAGAGAGATAGTGGCAAGTTGCCAAGTGCTACTGAAGTTAATCCTACGCATAATCAGCATCCAGGGAAAGGACAAGTCAACACTGTTGAATCAGGATGGCGAAAGGTCACTCTGGAGGACTTGTTCGAAGTAGGGAGTGAAGTGAGACCAGGGGAAGAAGGAAAGGCTCTAGAAAGTGAGGAAGGTGAAGAAGGAGGAGTTTCAGTTGAGAATGGCATTCAACCAGAAACAAATAAAGAGGTCCAAAAGGAAGAACAATCAACAATAGCGGGGATCAAGCAAAAAAGGAAGAATAGGAAAGAAAAGAAGAAGCAGGAAGCACCTAGATCAACGGGACCCTTAATGAATCAGCCTCTAAGGGATGAGCTTAAGGATGCCCCTGAAGACACCAGGATTCTGCAAGAAATGTGTGAACAGAATGGGAAGAGCAAAGCACCTACACAAAAAACGGTGAGATTGACTGTGAGAGCTAGCGAGGCATTATTGGGAACACTGCCCAAAAAGGAAAAGGACCCCGGATCACCATTGATCACTACAACTGTAGGGGATGTGGTTATTCGAAACACCCTATTAGATTTGGGAGCAAGTGTCAACATCTTGCCAGGATACCTGTACGACAAGTACAAAAACGAAGAAATTGAGCCAGCAGAAGTTGTATTGCAGCTGGCTGACCAATCAACTAAGGTATCTAGGGGAAAGCTAACAAATGTCATAGTCAAGGTTGGGGACTTTTTCTATCCCGTGGATTTTCTGGTCATGGAATATGAGAGTCTGGACGATGCGCCTGCGCTCATCTTAGGACGTCCATTCTTAGCTACTGCTGGTTCAGTGATCGACTGCAAGACTGGAGATATGGATATTTTCTTCTGGACCAGGAAAAGAAGATTGAATATGTTCGGGAACCCAATCTCATTACCTTCGGAAGAAAATGGCAAACAAGCAGATAGGAAAACATTAATGGAGTCAGGAATTAGGAGCAAGGAAAAGATCTGGACACGTACGGGAGAGGGGGGAAAAGAAGAAATTCTAAAAGAAACCAAGGACCACCCGTTGTCCACCATCGACAAAGAACAATTGCTAGACATGATAGAGATGATGGAAGCAAGGCACCAGCAATACGAAAAAGAATCCAGAGAACGAGAGGCGAATGTTTTTGAGCTCTTGAAATCTCAACAACAATGGATCAGCGGTGTGAGTGATCGAATGACCCAACTCACATCCCTTATGACAATGATGGCCAATAATTTCATGCCAGAGTACCAGCAAATGCCATCAAGGGGTCAAGAAGAAGAAGAAGAGGCAGCTTAGGAATAGCACGTCTGGCTGAAGACGTTAAACTTAGCACTTGTTGGGAGGCAACCCATCATATCATAAGTTAGGATATATTTCTAGAAATAAAATACAAAAATACATCAATCTTTTTTGCAGGTACTAGTGGTTCGAAATAAGTGTGGGGTCATTTGAGAAGTTTTTGAAATTTTTGAAGTCCGCGCCGCGGGTATTTGAATTACGCGACGCGGGATCGTAAACCAACCCGATGCGCAGGGGTTGATTTGGTGACACGCGCGACGCGCAAAGAGCAAACCCGCGACGCGGTAAACGATCAGTCGGTTTTCTCCTTTATAAGGTAAGCCGCGGCTCACACGACCCACACGCGACTCGGAGCTCTGGTTATCGAATTTTTCTTGCAATTTTTCTTGCTCATTTTGTTCCCACTGCTAAGGTACGCCATTCTAACTATCTATTACTCGTTAAAACTAGCGATTAGGTAGTTAATTTTAGTGATTTGCCCAAAATAGTTCAAAACTTAGAATCGCTAATGCTAGCTTATAGGGTGTTTGTTTTGCCAAATGGAGACCCTAGATGAGCTAGTCGGCAACTAGGCTACCTTGTGGTGTGATTATATTGAGTTTTAGCAGGATAAATTGAGAAATGGGATCGGGGTTTGGAAACAGCCGCACGCCGCGCCGCGCCCTTGATCTTGGGCCGCGCCGCGGTGCGGCAGGGAAGATGAGGACTGATTTTGCAAATTTTTTTGCTTTGTGGCTATATTTTCTTTTTGCAGATGATGTTCAGATTGGAGCATGCTTTCCTCCAGTTCCCCGCAGAGCTTGCCAGTTCGGCAGAGTACACCTCGCGGAGGGACGCATTGACTGCTCGCCGGGTTCTCGAGGCGACAGTCATTGATAGAGATATTCTGAGAGACGCCGGACTATGGGGTGCGATCGAGCCGTTTTTACATCGCACCTGGACCCACGAGGAGGCATCATTCACATGCCGTGGCTGGGACAGGATCATGGCCACTGACGAGGACGTGGTCTATACGGAGCTTCTCCTGGAGTTCCTGTCTACGATCCATTTCGCTCCCAAGGCATCGGATCCACGATCCAGGCTCGTACGCTTTCGTTTGGGAGGTGAGCACAGGGAGTGCAACCTCCGGGAGTTTGGGAGGCGCACCGGCCTATACACTCCAGCAGACCTGCAGCATCGCTACTTCACCCGGTTCTTCGGGTCCTGCATTCAGGGGGAGCCGGACAGGGCTCCCAACATGGAGATTTGGACACCATTGTCCAACGTCAGGTACGAGGCAGGGACCTCGAGAGAGAGCCACCTACGCGATCCACTTCACCGTCTCATGCACCGAATCGTCTTCACCTCCATCATGCAGCGGGAGGGAGGCGAGAAGGTGTCTGGGGATGACATGACATTCCTATGGGCTCTCCTCGACTCGTCCCGATTCCTCCATCTCCCCTTTGCCCTTGCGGTTGCTCTCTCCACCCATTCTACCGGCGCCTCCTCCAGCAGCCCACTAGCCAGGGGGTATTTCATTACCCGCCTGGCCCGTTCCTATGGTATTCTTACTGCCCCCGTGGCAGCTTCCTTGACCGCTCTGCCTCCATCGCGCACTACAGCACGCACTTTGGAGAGGATGCGGCTCATTGAGCTGCAGCGCCCGGGGCAGTATATCCGGGCCCCGACCGAGCCTCCTCAGGCACCTCAGCCCGTGTATGCCCAGCCTGGCAGGAGACGCAGGAGGCCAGAGTCAGCGCCAGAGCCCGCAGCCCCGACACAGCCACAGGAGGACTCAGCGGCCATCCATCGGTTGGAGGCCCGGGTTGCGAGGATGGAGGACCAGCTCGAGTGGATCGAGGAGGTACTTTTGGAGTTGGCCACTCAGCAGGGCCAACGCCCCTGACCATTCCCAGCTCGGGCCCACGATCATGAGGCCGGACCCTCCAGGCCGCCTGGTAGTGATTGATGTACTTTTTCTTACTTTTCTTTTTCTTTTCTTTTTATATTTTTGGGATATATGTATAAACTTATGACACATCTATCTGTATATTTTATTTCTGTCATGTGTGATTTTAATTTGTTTGTTAAGTTATGCATGCTATACCAATTTGAGAAGGAGTTGTCTCAGATAAGTGTGGGGTCACCGTGCCTCCTCCACTTGTCTCGACCACCGGCGTGTTCACTGTAGCGCTACAACTCCAGAATACGAAATCAAGGATCCTTCTGTACGCAATTATACCTGTGATATTTAGCACCAAGCAGTCTATCGTCCAAAAAGGGGTAACTCTTTCTCCCTTGTTTTGAAATAATTTTGTACAACGGGGACGTTGTACGGTTTTAAGTGTGGGGTGTGGACGGTCGAAAGAGAATTTTTTGAAATTTTTTCAGAAATGATCAATTTTTCAATTTTTTAGCAATATTTTTCAAATTTTTTAATAAATTGCAATTTTGAAATGAATGATTTGTGATTGTGATAGCATTAGTATTTTTCAAGAAATACTGTTTATTTGTAAACATGCTATTAGTTAGTCAAATAAGTTGAGTTTTACGAGTTTAGAAGATTGAGCTGTTTTAGGATTGGAATTTAGGAAGGAAAAGTCAATATGTGGCCTTTGTTGTTCGAACCAGTAGGTCTAAAATGGGTGGGCCTTATGCACCTTACCACCTAAGATCGTCTGGTCTGGGATGGTATTTCTGAAAGCTCGTTACACGGACAACATCGAAAGTCATGGACAATTCCTTAATGGCCTTTAGAATCTGAATGAGTAAGTACACTTCATTGTGGACAGAAAGTTTGTAATCAAGGGTTCTCTAGAAAGCCATGAATTCCAAAGAACAATTCAATTATGTTTTCATGAACTATTCCACTCTAACTCAAAGAGCAATAAACTTTGAAACTGAACACAGTCAAAAATTGTTTGATTCTTCATTATAATTTGTTAAAAACTCTCTTGCTTGGGGACAAGCAAGGCACAAGTGTGGGGTGTTTGACAACGCCTAGTGATATCAGGTATTTTAGGCGTTGTTGAGCCCTGTTCTTGATAACATTATATCAAATATGTCTGGGTATTCTCACTTTTCGTGCCAGGACTTGTTTGGAGAAAAAGAATGGAAACAGGGACTAAAAGCGTGCAAAAAGGAAGAAGTTGGGAAGGAATGAAAAATCAAGAGAGCTCGTACGCGCGCCGCGGGAATTAACCATGCGCGACGCGGGCTTAAGGCGGTGGAACACATTCAAATGCCGAAGAAACAGGAAACGATCAGTACGCGCGCCGCGGATTTCACTTATGCGCGGCGCGGCTGCGGGAAATTTGCAAGTATAAATAGATGCATTTCCAGCCGAAAACCCTAGCAAAGACCGGGTGTAAAATCGACCTTGAAGCTCTTTGACTCCAGGATTTCGTTTCAGCAAGCTTTCAATTGGTATTTTATGATTTTTGATTTAATTTCCTTTTAGTAGCAAGTAGTTTTTGTAGTTAAAGTCTTTGGGAGTGACAACCACTGACTTTGAGCACTTAGATTTCTGATTTTAAAACATTTGGTTACTGTTTTTGTGTTTGGAATTCGGATTTAGTGAATGAAAAGCATTTGGTTACATTTAATCTTAGCTTTTCGGTATTTTCATGCTTGTGTTTGATTTTGATTGATTGTTTGTGTTAGAATTGTGTTTGGACCTTGTTAGGACTGTTTTCTTTAGCTGAAATCAGTAGCTAATTAGGTTAGTTTGTAAGCATTAAACCTTGGCTAGTAACTGTTCAGTAGAACTTTAGTTAGTAGCTAGTTTATGCTTTGCTTGGTTTTGCTAGTTTGGATGCCTTTGATTGCTCCTGATTCAGAGATGTACTTCTGATTTCAGAAAGTGACTAGGTTCATTTGAGCATAGCTTAGCTTGGCTTGAGTGTTTGATCATTGCTTCTGTTGCTAATGATTAGGAAAATAGAAACCAGATCCTCCGACTATAGCTGTGACACTATTAGTTGGTAATCTCTGATCTAGTCTAACCACGAAGCTCCTGTGGATCGACCCTGACTACCGCTATACTAGTGTGTGTTAGGTTTTCTCTTATTTTTGAACGCACGACGACCGCTGGGTTGTCAGAACCGCTACAGTGAACTGCTACAGGACGCTACAGTGACCTCGTCTTCTCCGGCAATCTGGTTTCTTCGGTCACTATTCCGGCGAACGTTTGACCGGCGATTTGGAGGTCTTCCGGTGGTCGAAAAATTCCAAAAAATATATTTTCGGAATCTACGGAACGAGACCTTTCCAACGGCGTAAACCAAAATCGTTTTTGAGACAAAAATGTTTCGACCAAAAACAGAAAATCACCCTCTGGAGCTATATACCAAGGCTCTGATACCACTTGTTAGGATCAAGGCACTTAGCATACGAACACTAGACTCACACACTCAGCTCACAAATTAAGAACACAAGAATTTAACGTGGTTCGGTCTAATCTGACCTACGTCCACCAGGTAACTAGGAGTTTATATTCAACTACATTGTTGTGGTGTGGTACATTTTTCTGATGAGTAGCACATCTCTATTTATAGAGATGAAATTCAATGTGAACAAAGATTTTGAAGTCAAAGAAAATTAGGCAGCAGCTTCCTTCCTTCCTTTGTTGACATTTGACATTTGTGTGTTCAAACATTCACACTTTAACAGTTACTCTGTTTTTTATTCAATCTAATTCTCCTTTTGAGTCTTTTTCATTCATTGTTTCATTACCTTACTTGATTGCTCAGCTGTGATTTATCAAGTTCGTATCATTGGTCCGACCTACCTGCGATCTGCCGGTTTTGTATCCAATTTCTCATGGAAACTCACTCAGTTCAGACTCGATTGGATCAGCACAATGAACAATTCCTTCAGATGCAAGCGGATATCGCTGAAATTAAGGCAGCGATGGCGGTTGTGGAGACAGAACGCGTGGATAATTGTGAGTTTCGCAAGGTTATGCTGACTTGGGTGAAGCAACAAGGCAAACAACCGACTCCTGAATCGTCGGGGGTTTCACATCCGCGTGTGGATTCATCGCCGGGAGGTGGTGGGTGGACGCTGGGTGGCGGAGAGACACCGGTGCTTACTAAACCTCCAGACCCTCCTTTTCTGTTTCCTAAATAGTCCGATGGGGTTCCCTGGGCTGTGAATAAGGTGAAGCTCCCCGAGTTCTGTGGGTTTGACCCACAAGGATGGATTCAGAAAGCCTCCTTGTACTTTGACATTAATGATACCCCACCTGCTTTACGTATCCGGTTAGCTCAGCCTAGCATGACAGGGTAGCACAGCATTGGTTCTCCATTGTGAAGCAGGTACACGAGACTCTCTCCTAGGAACAATTTCAACAAGAACTTCTTCAACGGTTTAGCGGCCTTGAAATTCAGAATCCATATGAACAGTTAGCAACTCTCCACCAAACTTCTTCAATTTATGATTACATTGATGACTTCGAATATCTCCTCTCCTTGGTTCCCAAATTGCCTGAATCCCAATCCCTATGGTATTTCGTTACTGGCTCACGCGACGATGTGAAACGTTGGGTTCGCCTTCATCGACCCACATCCCGTCTGGATGCAATGTACCTTGCTAAGGACGTCGAAGAGATGCTCCATCCCTCGTCGGGTAATTTGTCACAGACCCGCTTCAGATATCAATCCGGATCTGGGTTTTCTTCGTTGGGTTTTAATGATAACCGGGTCAACCCAGTGGGCCGTTCGGATATTAAACCCTCTTTTCCATTTAAGTCAACGGATAAGTCTTTCAGCCCTAAATCGCTTATTCCACCTCGTACTAGTCTGAACAGTCCTTCACCTCCGCCGTCGACCCCTCGAGATCGGGGTTTGCGCTCTTTGACTCGGACCGAGTGGGAGGATCGTCGCAAGAAGGGTCTTTGCTTTCGATGTGGGCAGCAATATGGTCCCGCACACAAATGCCCTGAGGGCAAATTACGTGTGCTAATTTTGGGAGATGACGAAGTTCAATGTGAGTTGGGTGATTTACAATCTATGGATGCTTTAGGGGAAACCGTCACTACAGAAGAGGAACCTACACCAACGGGATTGTGTGCTGCGTTACAATTGGCGGGATCTTCCACTGATGTCACCCCGGGAGGTCAAACTATGAAATTCGATGGTCAATTACAAGGTATCCCTATTGTCGTTTTACTTGATTGTGGGGCCACCCATAATTTTATATCCAGGCAATTAGTTTCTTCTTTGGCTTTACCTTTCACGTCGTGTTCAGGTATTAATATCAAATTGGGAGACGGTCATTCTGTGTTTGTGAATCAACAGTGCCTTCGTTTGAAAGTGATGATTGGGTCTTTTGAATTTTGGATTGACGCACTTATTTTTGAAACGGGTGGATTGGATTTGATTTTGGGAATGGCATGGTTACAAACGTTAGGAGAGGTTACGCATAATTGGGATGAGTCGTGGATGAAGTTTCATTATCAGGGACAATCAATTTTTCTGCAAGGCGGCAAATTGTCGACCTCGTCTTCCACTTCATTACACCATTTACTTAGCTCCACGGATTCAGCTGAATCTTTGTGTTCTTCTGTTTCCAAAGACGCTGCACTTCTTCCTCTTTCGACTGTTCAGGACCAGTCCCTACACGCTGTTTTTGACAAATTTTCTGCGGTTTTTCAAGCTCCCACGGGTCTGCCCCAGCTCGGGTGCATGACCATGTGATTACTCTTCATAACCCGCAAGAACCCGTATGTGTACGACCGTATAAATACCCGCATGTACAAAAAAACCGAAATTGAACGTCAAGTCCAAGAGTTATTAAACCTTGGTATGATACAACCTAGCAAGAGCGCTTTTTCTAGCCCGGTCTTTTTAGTTCGCAAGAAAGATCAATCGTGGCGTATGTGTGTGGACTACCGTGCTTTAAACAAAGCTACTATCGCGGATAAATACCCAATTCCTATGGTGGAGGAACTATTGGATGAGTTGCATGGATCTCAATTTTTCTCTAAATTGGATTTAAAATCCGGTTATAACCAAATACGGATGCACCCGGATAGTGTTGACAAAACCGCTTTTCGTACTCATGATGGGCACTATGAGTATCTTGTCATGCCATTCGGGCTTATGAACGCGCCGACTACTTTTCAAGCTATTATGAATGACATTTTTCGTCCTTGGTTGCGGAAAATGGTCGTGGTTTTTTTTGACGATATTTTGATCTATAGTTCTTCTTGGGAGGCACATTTACAAGATTTTGAATTGATCTTATGTAACACCCAGTTTTTCAAATTCAGGATTACACTGATAATTCAAACAAAATAATTATCATTAAGGTGTAATCCTCAAAGATGAGTAACAAGTATGACAAGATACTATCAAAAGCATAGTTTAAGTGTTTATTTACATACAACAAATTTCGTAATAGTTCTCAAAAACCAAGTGTTTACATAAGACTTAGTCTATCATAACAAAATAAGTTCAAGTTCAAAGTCCATATCCCATCCAGCTAACCCTTCGTGATGCGTTTCCCACGATCTGTACTTCCAGAACCTAACACAATTAACATTAACAAACAATATATGAGCTTTGAAAGCTCTGTGAGTAATTAAAGTTTAACTGGACAGCAATTGTCCAACATTTCTTTCACAACTTTCTCAATAAACCAACTTGATCCTTAATATATACTCATAATGAGGTTCATTATTCCAAAGACTCATAATTGGTATTCTCAACCAATTTCAAAACAACTCAGATCATACTTCTTCTGTAATAAACATCAATACCAACACAAAATTTATCTATTAATAACTACTCACCTGTTGTGGAATCGATGTGTGGAACTCCTGCACCTCGTGTATGCTCCTGCCTAGTCTTAGCTGTAGCATAACAACTCATTTTCATTACTCAAGTTAAGAATAATTCTTAATCACACTCAATATTCCTCATAATCAAGGAACTTGTATCATTGAAACAAGTTACAATCAAAAGATAACAACAATATCAAAGTTATAGCCTTCAATTTCATCACTTAAACACATGTAACCCTAGGAACACAATATAAACACTTCACTAGCTCAATTTTCGTAGTTAGAACTCTTTTATACTAACTATTCCACATAATTTAATTCTAACTTTAACAAATTTCAGGTGGCTCATCAAAACCACAAGGAACCATCTCAATTCCAATGATTCACCCGTCAAAACAAGATAAAAATCAAAGAGGTTTACCTTTCAAGCTCAAGGAACTAATCTCTAGCTTCAATTCGTGAAAGATAGGCTCAAATCTCGACTTAGAAGGGTAGAAATCGATTTCTAGGGTTTAGGAGGGTTTTTGGTCGAATTGGGATTGACCTAAATGAAAAAAAACTCGTATTTAAAATAGCCCTGGGTGCGCGACACGACCCGTGTAGGCTCACACGATCCGTGTGAGGCCTACAGCAAGCCAACTCAAAATGTACAGACTCACACGACCCATGCAGTTTCGCACGACGCGTGTGAAATTCCACTTCGCCTCGGTAAATTTTGAACAAAAACTACACGACCCGTGTGAAGCTACACGACCCGTGCAGGTCTGAAAAGGTTACTGCTTTGCTTCTCAAGCCTTTCTACACGACCCGTGTGACCCTACACGACCCGTGTAGCCCTGATTTGACATTTTACAAATCCAAACTTTACTCAATTGGGTTTCTAACCATCCTAACTCATATAATAACCTATTTAATCTTAATTACATTAAGATTAACACAAAATGTTATATAAATTAATAATACGGTATTACAAATTCTTACCCCCTTCAAAAGATTCCGTCCTCGGAATCTCTTGAAACAAGTAAGGATATTTCGACCGCATCTCTCCTTCAGCTTCCCAAGTAACATCTGCTCCTTTATGATGTCGCCATTGCACTTTTACTAATCCCACTTCTTTATTTCGCAATTTCTTAACTTTCTTTTCTAGAATTTGCTCTGGCATCTCTTGATATCTTAATTTCTCATCTAGTTGAACTTCAGCTAAGGGTACCCAAGTGGATTGGTCATACAATGTTTTTCTAAGGTGTGACACATGAAAAACATTGTGGATACCCTGTAACTCCTCTAGAAGCTTTATCTTATACGCAACCGCTCCAATTTTCTCCAAAACTCGAAAGGGTCCGATAAAGCGTGGACTCAATTTACCTCTCTTGCCAAATCGAATTATTCCTTTCCATGGGGACACTTTCAACATTACCATGTCCCCAACATTGAACTCTAACAGCTTTCTTCTTTTATCTGCATATTGCTTTTGGCGGTTTTGGGCCACCTGTATATGCTCACGAATGTTTTGTATCTTCTCTTCAGTTTCAGCTACAATTTCCGGTCCCGCCAATGGTTTCTCTCCCATCTCTGTCCAGCAAGTTGGTGTTCGGCACGGTGCACCATATAAAGCTTCAAAAGGTGCCATCTGTATAGTGGAGTGATAAGTGTTGTTATAGGCAAACTCTACCAAAGGCAGATGATCTTCCCAACTGCCTCCAAAATCAATTATGCAGGCTCGTAGCATATCTTCAAGTGTTTGTATCGTTCTTTCCGACTGTCCATCCGTCTGGGGATGATACGCAGTACTCAATAAAGCTTTTGTACCAAAATTCTTTTGGAAACTCTGCCAGAAATGTGAATTGAACCAATTATCTCTATCAGAAATTATTGAAGTTGGCACTCCATGTCGTTTCACAATTTCTTTCGTATATATCTCAGCTAGCTTTGATACTTGATAATCTTCTCGGATCGGAATGAAATGAGCAGACTTTGTCAATCTATCAACAATCACCCAAATTGAATCATATCCTCGAGGAGTCCGAGGCAACCTGGTGATGAAATCCATAGTGATTTCATCCCATTTCTTCTTTGGTACTGGTAATGGTTGTACTGCTCCATATGGCTTTTGATGATTAGCTTTTACCTGAAGACATGTCAAACAGTTCTCTACAAATCGTCCCACATCTCGCTTCATACCCGGCCACCAGTAGTATGGTTTTAAGGTATAATACATTCGTGTATTACCAGGATGAACCGAATACCTAGTACAGTGAGCATCCTCTAGCAATAATTGTCTCGCCTCGCCATGTCTCGGAACCCAAACTCGCCCTTGGAAAGTTTTGATTCCTTGTGCATTTTCTACAAGTTTCTCTACATAACCAATCATCCTTTCTTTCTTCAAGTTATTGGCTTCGACTTGGCATCTACGTATCAACTCTGGTAACTTACTCACAATCCCCATTCGAGCTGATACGACTCGAATAGGCGGCTCCTTACGGCTTAGTGCATCCGCCACCACATTGGCTTTACCAGGGTGGTAAAGTATTTCACAGTCATAATCTTTTAGTAGATCCATCCACCGTACTTGTCTCATGTTTAACTCTTTCTGATCAAACAGGTATTTCAGACTTTTATGATCTGTATAGATCTGAAATTGCACTCCATAAAGGTAATGTCGCCAGATCTTTAATGCAAATATTACTGCCGCCAACTCTAAATCATGTACTGGGTAAGCTTTTTCATGTGGTTTCAGTTGTCGAGAAGCATACACTATCACTCGTCCTTTTTGCATCAACACGCATCCAAGACCACTTAAGGAGGCATCGCTGTAAAGAACAAAATCCTCCCCTCCTTGCGGTAAAGCCAACACTGGAGCCTTGCATAAGCTATCTCGTAGTTGTTCAAAGGCTGATTGTTGTGCCTCAGTCCAACTAAATTTCTCCGTCTTCTTGGTCAATTTGGTTAAGGGCATAGCTATACGAGAAAAGTTTTCTACAAATCGTCGATAATTGCCTGCTAACCCCAAGAAACTACGAACCTCCATTGGACTCTTTGGCGGCTCCCAACTCATTACGGCTTCGATCTTTGCTGGATCTACTTTTATACCGTCTTCATTTATCACATGGCCAAGAAATTGTATCTCTCGTAACCAGAACTCGCATTTTGAAAATTTTGCATATAATTTCTCGTCTCGAAGAAGATCTAGCATTTGTTGTAAATGAAATCTGTGCTCATCTCGACTTTTTGAATAAATCAGGATGTCGTCGATAAACACAATTACGAATTTATCAAGAAAAGGACGACAAACCCGATTCATCAAATCCATAAAAACGGCTGGAGCATTAGTCAAACCGAACGGCATGACTAAGAACTCGTAATGGCCATACCTCGTACGAAAAGCTGTCTTCGGAACATCAGCTTCTTGTACTCTCAATTGATGATAGCCGGATCTCAAATCAATCTTTGAAAAATACGTGGCTCCATGCAGTTGATCAAATAAGTCATCGATCCTCGGCAACGGGTAACGATTCTTTATAGTGATCTTGTTGAGCTCCCGATAATCTATACACATTCTCATAGATCCATCTTTCTTTTTCACAAAGAGTATAGGCGCACCCCACGGAGACGAACTCGGACGTATAAACCCAAGTTCCAATAACTCTTGCAACTGTCTCTTTAATTCTTCCATCTCGGATGGTGCTAATCGATAAGGTGGTCGAGCTACCGGCTTCGCCCCCGGTATGACATCGATCACAAATTCTACTTGTCTACTTGATGGTACGCCTGTAAGATTTTCGGGAAATACATCGGGATAATCACAAACTACTTCTACTTCTTCTATTTTGGAATGTTTTGACTCAGCACTAATCACATGTGCCATAATCAATTCACCCCCTCTTTCTATATATCTCCTAGCCGTGGCAAGTGACACTATTGGTACTTTTCGGGAACGTCGTTCACCTCGTATCAAAATTCGGGAACCACTCGGTGTCTTTATGGAAAGTGTTTTCTCATGACAATCCATTTGACCTCTATTATCATCCATCCAATCCATCCCGACTATCACATCAAACTCATGATTAGTGATCGGCTTCAGATCTATAGGGTACGCAATCCCATAGATTTCAAGCCGACACTGTTTATAATGACTCTTTACAAAAACACATCTCCCATCTGCTACATCTACTATTATTTTCTCATATAATTCAACTAATGGATTATCTAGTTTAGAAGCAAAAGACTCTGATATAAAAGACACAGATGCACCCGAATCAAAAAGTACTCGTGCTTGAAAAGAGTTCAAGCTAAAGATACCTGTGATAACATCGATCCGATCTCTAGCCTCGTTGACAGTTAATTGAAAAGCTCGCGTTTTCACATGACCACCACCCCTATCTCTTCGATCATCTCGATCTCGACCTCCTCCTTGACCAGTCTTTTGAAAATCTCTTTGTGACTCAGATTTCATCTTTGGGCAATTTGGACGAATATGCCCGCTCTCCCCACAATTGAAACAAACGGGGCGACTCTCGGTACACTGGCGAGCCATATGTCCCGTCTTTCCACACTGGAAACAAACTGATGGAGGGTTTCGAGGATCACATTCTCCCATGTGTTTTCGCCTACACTTCTTACACCATTTCTCTTCATTCTTCTTGGTTTCACCACGGACTTGGGAACCCGTGGTAATGGATCTCTGAGAAGTATCTACAGCTTTACCTTCCCACTTTCTCTTAAATCCTCCAACTTCTCTTTCGGTCCTTCTCTCCTCCTCTTGTCTTTGCAACTCCCTTTCTCTCGATCTTGCTGCTTCAGCAACTTGTTGAAAGGTAGTATATCTTGAACTCGGCAAAAACTCTCGGATCTGGGTTTTTAAACCCCACAAGTAACGATCCATTTTACGCTCCTCTGTATCAACTTGATGTTGTGCAAATCTCGCCTTCTCATTAAAATCCAGTGTGTATTGTTGTACTGTTCTCGACCCTTGTTATAACTTCAAAAACTCTTCCTCTATTCCCTTCATAGCATTATTGGAACAATAGTATTCAGTGAACTTCAACTTGAATTGTTCCCAGCTCAGTGTATACGCCAAACTCTCTCCTATCTCCATACACATATTCTCCCACCAAAATTGTGCATCTTCCTTTAACAAATTTGTTGCAAACTCCACTTTATCTGCTTCGTCGCATTTACTGGTGCGGAACATCTTTTCAACATGAGTCAACCAATTCTTGGCTGCTATGGGATCATCTTTCCCATAAAAATCGTATGGCTTGCACTTCTGGAAAACATCATAAGTACACCTCCTTGTCTTCTCAGGTATTCTAGCTCTACCTGCCTCAATAAAGACCTCTTCACGACCCTCTCTCTGTTCAGGTTGATCCGGGATTGATCCCGAAGTACCTCCAGTTGTAACCTCTGCTTGAGGCTTCAAATAAGTGGGTAATAACTCTTTAAGTGCCTTGGTTACCTCAGCCGCAATCATAGCTTGCATATTACTCTGTGTCTCGGGAGGTCGCTCTCCCTCGGGTTGATGCTCTTTACCCGAATCTCGTGATCCCGATTTATCTCTTGATGGATCACCTCGCTCTTTTTCTTTTCCAGCACACATTTTAACTGAAAAAGAAAATCAACTCATTTAGTAATCACCACCATAATACTCAATATGGTGTGTAATCAACTCAATTGTATATCACTATAACACTCAATATAGTGTATAATCAACTCAATTGTATAGCACTATAATACTCAATATAGTGTATAATCAACTCAATTGTATAGCACTATAATACTCAATATAGTGTATAATCAACTCAATTGTATAGCACTATAATACTCAATATAGTGTATAATCAACTCAATTGTACTACACCGCGGAGGATAGCTACTCGGGACTCTTTGGGACTTCTCTATCTCTTTGGTTTAAGTCTAAACCCATCTCAAGGTTTAATTCCCTTAAACCACAGCTCTGATACCAACTTGTAACACCCAGTTTCTCAAATTCAGGATTACACTGATAATTCAAACAAAATAATTATCATTAAGGTGTAATCCTCAAAGATGAGTAACAAGTATGACAAGATACTATGAAAAGCATAGTTTAAGTGTCTATTTACATACAACAAATTTCATACTAGTTCTCAAAAACCAAGTGTTTACATAAGACTTAGTCTATCATAACAAAATAAGTTCAAGTTCAAAGTCCATATCCCATCCAGCTAACCCTCCGTGATGCGTTTCCCACGATCTGTACTTCCAGAACCTAACACAATTAACATTAACAAACAATATATGAGCTTTGAAAGCTTTGTGAGTAATTAAAGTTTAACTGGACAGCAATTGTCCAACATTTCTTTCACAACTTTCTCAATAAACCAACTTGATCCTTAATATATACTCATAATGAGGTTCATTATTCCAAAGACTCATAATTGGTATTCTCAACCAATTTCAAAACAACTCATATCATACTTCTTCTGTAATAAACATCAATACCAACACAAAATTTATCTATTAATAACTACTCACCTGTTGTGGAATCGATGTGTGGAACTCCTACACCTCGTGTATGCTCCTGCCTAGTCTTAGCTGTAGCATAACAACTCATTTTCATTACTCAAGTTAAGAATAATTCTTAATCACACTCAATATTCCTCATAATCAAGGAACTTGTATCATTGAAACAAGTTACAATCAAAAGATAACAACAATATCAAAGTTATAGCCTTCAATTTCATCACTTAAACACATGTAACCCTAGGAACACAATATAAACACTTCACTAGCTCAATTTTCGTAGTTAGAACTCTTTTATACTAACTATTCCACATAATTTAATTCTAACTTTAACAAATTTCAGGTGGCTCATCAAAACCACAAGGAACCATCTCAATTCCAATGATTCACCCGTCAAAACAAGATAAAAATCAAAGAGGTTTACCTTTCAAGCTCAAGGAACTAATCTCTAGCTTCAATTCGTGAAAGATAGGCTCAAATCTCGACTTAGAAGGGTAGAAATCGATTTCTAGGGTTTAGGAGGGTTTTTGGTCGAATTGGGATTGACCTAAATGAAAGAAAACTCGTATTTAAAACAGCCCTGGGTGCGCGACACGACCCGTGTAGGCTCACACGACCCGTGTGAGGCCTACAGCAAGCCAACTCAAAATGTACAGACTCACACGAACCGTGCAGTTTCGCACGACCCGTGTGAAATTCCACTTCGCCTCGGTAAATTTTGAACAAAAACTACACGACCCGTGTGAAGCTACACGACCCGTGCAGGTCTGAAAAGGTTACTGCTTTGCTTCTCAAGCCTTTCTACACGACCCGTGTAGCCCTGATTTGACATTTTACAAATCCAAACTTTACTCAATTGGGTTTCTAACCATCCTAACTCATATAATAACCTATTTAATCTTAATTACACTAAGATTAACACAAAATGTTATATAAATTAATAATACGGTATTACATCTTACAACTGTTACAACAACATCAATTAGTGGTCAACAAAAAAAATGCGCGTTTGGTCAATCAATGGTGGAATACTTGGGACATATTATTACCGGTGCCGGGGTATCGATGGATCCTAAGAAAATCGAAGCTGTTTTGGAATGGCCGGTTCCAAAAAAAATCAAAGGGTTACGTGGTTTTCTGGGACTTACCGGTTATTACCGGAAATTTGTTCGCCATTACGGGAGCAACGCCAAGCCGTTGACCGACTTGACAAAGAAAGATGCCTTTACATGGAATGCCGACGCTCAAATGGCGTTTGACCATTTGAAACAAGCTATGGTATCCGCACCCTATTGGCACTACCAGATTTTTCTCTTCCGTTTATAGTGGAGTGTGACGCGTCGGGACGGGGCATCGGGGCTGTTTTGATGCAAAAGCACCATCCGATTGCGTATTTTAGTAAGGAATTGAGTGAACGCAACTTGGCAAAGTCGGCTTATGAACGGGAGATCATGGCATTAGTCCTCGCGGTACAACATTGGCGTTCTTATCTCCTTGGTACAACGTTTATTGTCTACACGGATCAAAAGAGCTTGAAGTTTTTGTTACAACAGCGGGTTACTAGTCCGGATCAACAAAATTGGGTGGCGAAGCTCTTAGGCTATAACTTTGAAATTTGTTACAAACCGGGCCGTGAGTACCGGGCTGCGGACGCTTTGTCACGTAAGGAAGAGGAGGCGTCTCTTTCTACACTCATTTCTACTCCCCTTTGGTTACAAGGAGCTGATTTGATAGATGAACACAAGGCCAATCCGGAAATCCAAAAACTTATTAGTGATTGTATTGCTAAACCAACAGCCCATGTGGGGTATTCGATTCGAAATGGGCTTCTTTTTTATATAGACCGTTTAGTCATTTCCCGTCATTCCCGTTACATTTCGGATCTTTTAAAAGAATTTCATCAAACGGCTTCCGGAGGACATTTGGGGTATTATCGAACGTATCGACGTTTAGCCGGAAACCTTTATTGGCCGGGCATGATAGAAGCCGTCAAGAAATTCGTGCGGGAATGTGACACATGTCAACGATGTAAAGCTAACGCTACTACACCCGGTGGTTTACTTCAGCCTCTTGACATACCCGATGCAATTTGGGAGCACGTGTCCATGGACTTTATTTTGGGTTTACCAAAATCTCGCGGCTATGATGCTATATTAGTCGTGGTGGACCGTTTGTCTAAGTATAGCCATTTCATTTTATTGAAACACCCGTATACGGCTCGTTCCATTGCGGAAATTTTTGTTAAAGAAGTAGTACAGCATCACGGGTTGCCAAAATCCATTTTGAGTGATCGTGACCCACTGTTTTTGAGTCGTTTTTCGCAAGAAATATTTCGTTCTCAAGGAACGGATCTCCATATGAGCTCGGCTTATCATCCTGAATCGGATGGTCAAACCGAGGTTATTAACCGCTGTCTAGAGACATACTTGCGGTGTTTTGCAGTCGATCAACCACGTAATTGGTCCACATGGATTCCGAGGGCTGAATTTTGGTATAACTCCACGTTTCACGATTCAACGGGAAAAACCCCTTTCGAAGTGGTATATGGTCGGAAGCCCCCTACTGTCACGCAATTTTTACCAGGGGAAATTCGCGTTCATCAGGTGTTGGTGGAACTAAAGGATAGTGATGAAGCCTTAAGACAACTTCGGGTACACTTGTCCCAAGCTCAAGAGATTATGAAACGAAAAGCCGACAAACACCGACGTGACGTACAGTTTCAAGTGGGGGAATGGGTGTATGTTAAGTTGAAGCCTTACCGCCAAATGTCGGTCACATCCCGTATAAATGAGAAATTAGCCGCGCGTTATTTTGGACCTTTTAAAGTACTTGCATCTATCGGTCCAGTAGCATATAAATTGGATCTTCCACCTACTTCCAAAATACATCCTGTATTTCAAGCCTCCCTCCTAAAAAAAAAGCCATACGTGAACCGGTTGAATCTGTATTACCCCCCGAATTAGACTATACTACTGATGATGTGATCACGCCAGCTACAATTCTCGCTACTAGTGTCGTTACCGATTCCGGTCAACCACAGACCCAGTGGCTCATTCAATGGACGGGGGAACCATAGAAGAGGCAACGTGGGAAGATTCCTTGACAATTAAGGCACAGTTTCCTAATGCAAGTCTTGAGGACAAGACTTTATTGGAAGGGGTGAGTAGTGATACGGAAGCAGAAAGATTATCAGAAACTAGAAGGCCTAGACAGTTAATTGTTTATTCAAGAAGGGGAAAAAAGGGAAATATGGAGGAGGGACCGGCAGATAGTGGCTGAGATCGTTAGAAGAGAAAGGATAGTTAAATAAGGAGAATCATTCTATTGTGATCATTCATTCTGTTGCTTACGTATTGTTTTTTCTGGCTCTAACCTTTCGGGTTGAGAGAGAGGGGTTCCCCCTCGTTGTTACTCTGTTTTTTTATTCAATCTAATTCTCCTTTTGAGTCTTTTTCATTCATTGTTTCATTACCTTACTTGATTGCTCAGCTATGATTTATCAAGTTCGTATCAGCCATTGTATGGCCGTGAATTGGATTGACGTGAGTTATTCCAAGATTTGTTGTTGCCTTTGTTTTGAATATAGAAAATTGATGCCGGTTGATGAATCCCGCTATTGTTGATTTGTTGAGTCAAGGATAACGTGTGGTTGATGAGTTTTTCGTGTAGCTCGGTGAAGGAAATCGGGTTATCTCGGGCATGTACGGCATCGAGTATTGGCTTGTAGGAGGTTTGGTCAAACCCGTTCAGAATGGTATCGATGACATCTTCATCATCCATCTTTTTGCCGAGGATAGCGAGCTCCTCAACAACGGTTTTGATACATTGCATGTATTTCGTTATTGATTGTGTGGGGGTTTTTGAGAGTTGTCTTAAGCGGTGTTGCAATTGTTTTATATGCCCACGAGATGGTGAAGCATACGTGCCGGCCAATATTTTCCATGCTTCGTATGATGACGAAGTGTTGGTTATGAGTGGAACGATCGTAGGTGATAAGCTTCCTATGAGTGCATCGAACAGAAGTCTATCTTGACGGAACCATTGCTGAAAATCCTTGTGAGGTGTGGTTGTACCGTTGTCGGCAACAGTACGAGGAGGGGGTTTGCAGGTGCCGTTGATGTACTTGTGCAGATCCAGACCATGAAGAATGGCTTCGATTTGAGTTTTCCACCCTAGGTAGTTGGTTGAGGTGAGTTTGAGAGTACCTGGGAAGGACACGATTGTGAGTTCCTTCATTTATTGGTTGATAACTAGATTTTCTTCAGACATTGTTTTCTAGCAAGGAGGGTTGAGATGGAGGGAAAGATTTATTTTAAGGAGAGCTAGGCTCTCATACCATATGAATGATCAGAGAATAAGTTGAACAAATCGTTGCTTTCACTACAGGAAGGAAATACATGTATATATATATATATATATATAGGAACATTGCATAATTACAGGAGAGAATAATGGAGCTGGTAAATAATTTACATAAATAGAAAACGTGATTTGAGGCAATCACTTAATAGAAAGAAAAGGACAGATGCGTTTACATATAGGGAAGTGATATTTCTACTTAAAAAATTAATTCTTCCACATGATGTACAACACACTTGAAGCTATTGTACAAGTCAATAAAGCATACATTTAGTGTGGATGAATCAATTTCGTAAGTTGAAATATCACTCCCCTTACATATATCGGGTTCTTGGCTGAGAAATATATTAACGTGTATATGTTATGGGTTGTATAACTTCAAATCATGAACCGATATGGGCAGCAATAAGGTTTGAACAGGAAAAGAATGAGAGAGGTGTGATCGGTAGTAGACCAAAGAATATCGGTCCTGCATGCCTCATGATGTTTTCATGAGACCCCAATCGAGGTCAATCAAGATAAGGTGCAAGTTCTTGTATGACTAAAGCAACACATCACAAGAAACATCTACCTGGAATAAAAATACGTTTGAAAGGCCAACAAGTAACTCGTGGTTTAATGGGTGGGGGTCCTAAGCAGGCCACGACCAACAGGAAAAACTAACAAAAAAAAAAGAAAAGATCCACGTTGACTGTGACTTGTGATCGGACCAGCAAGAACTCAGTTTGCGGCAAAAATCACGCACAAAAAGAAAGTCGAACTTGGATTAGTCAATTAACAAGGTGGTTACTTGATATTGCTTGAGCTGTCTCGACCTCTCTTTCTTGAACTTTTGACAGCAAGAACCTCCTCTCGTTCTTCCACTCTCTCGTTGATCACTTATCGCAGTTTTGTTGTGGTTTGCGTTTTTGATTGCATGACCAGAAAGGTTGGATATTTATAGATCTTAGATGGAGGGTTGGGTTGTAATTAGATTAGGATGGCTATGAGGGTCCGTTGAAGTTGGGATAGAAATCAGCAAGGTTTGCGTAAAGTTGTATGAAACTTGTATCGGTGGCGGTGGCGGTGTCGGTGACGGTGGCGGTGGCGGTGGTATTGGTGACGGTGACGGTGGCGGATGATGTTGGTAGTGGCGATACTAGTGGTGGATCGTTGGTGGTAGCAGTGGTGGTGGTGGGTGGTGGCAACAATGTTGGTGGGTGGTGGTGGCTGGTGGTAGCAATGGTGGTGGGAGGTGGTGGTGGTGGTATAATATGAAAAAAAATATTTAGGGTAAAAACGTAAAAAAAATGAAAACTTAAGGGTTTTTATGCGAAATTCAATTGATGGTAACCTGAACCTGTTATAGCAGGTTTCAAGGGTAAAATGAACTTTTTAATAAAGTTTACGCTTTAGTAAACCTAAAATTGGCAAAATAGTAAAACCGAATATTTCTATCAAACTTAAGGGTTTTTATGACATTTTCCTTTGTTTTAAAAGGTTCCTATAATGTATTTTTTTTGCCTTTTAAGAGAATAAAGTTGTGTTAGACATGTTATTACGTTATGTTATTGAGTGTAAAAATTAAGAAAGGAAAGGAAAGGAAAGAATGTGGAAGGAGAAACAAATTCTCGGATTTGTTCTCAAGTTGTGAAGGAGTGAAAAATAATTTTACTGTTAAATGACGTTTTTATCCCTGTTGGAGTTTATCTTTAAGAATCACTTTAATTGTGGCAAGGGCAATAAAAGTCTTTTATTCATTTCCTTTCCAATTCGCCCAAATTTGAGCGGATGAAACATTAAGTTGATTTGTTCATCCCTTCTCCCTTCCCCTCTAAAAAAATCTCAAGAACACACTTTTCCTTCCTATTCCCTTCCTTTCCCTTCAATAAAAAAACTTGAGAACATATCGTTAAAGTCCTTTAACCCCTTACAACCGGTTTATAGGGTGGGTATGTATACGTGACATCTGATTCACAACTTTGAGTTGACTTTAATGACACGTCACTGACTCTATTAATACCCACATCACCATTTGTTTATTTGATCTACGACACAAATTGAAGTTTGATCCGAGACCGTACATTAATCGACGAGAGTGGAGACGAAGGCTGTAGTCTTTGGCGATGAGTCAGATCAAGGTTATTTCTTTGTTTTGCGAGGATGACAAGATTGAAACGACGACAATAATTAATATTGGCGAAAGTGGAGGCGTTTTGACTCATGAGGAAAGTTCGACGGAGATGTGGAAGCTTCATGAGGGCGAAGGCGTAGCAAAGAAGATTATATACTCACTCGATAGAGTGCCAGATGAGACGATGTCCATACACGTTTGGGTTAGGAGAGTCGAATCTTGACAGCAAGCCAAGCGTCAACTAAGATGTCTTGGAGCTTCATGCTCAGAGCAAAACGCCACCGGATCAAGCTAACGTCCACAACTACGAGAATCGAACGACATTTATGACACACCAGGTCCTAGAATCGTGGATCTACGTTGCTCAACAACTCTTAAATCGAATCAAATCGGAAATCGATTCAAACGATTTTGAAAATACCTCTAGTGATGGTTACATTCTCGAACAAGTATGGAAACTATTGACGAAGGTCGAAGATCTTCATCTACTAATGGATCCCGACGATTTTCTCCGGTTAAAGAACCAACTTGAAGTACAAGCTAGGGATGAGTGTTGTCAGAAAACCGAACTGAATTGGACTGAAGCCGAATTAGGTTTTTTTTAAACCGAAGACCGAACCGAATATGTATATTTAGTTTCAGTTTCGGTTCAGTGATGTCGGTTTTCCGTTCGATTCGGTTTTTTATGATCAAGAGTGGTGTTAGGAGTAAGCATGGTCCGCAGACCGAAACCGAATTAATATTTTTTAAAACCAAAAACCGAACCAAATATGTATATTCGGTCCCGGTTCGGTTTCGGTCGGTTTTCGGTTTTGTTCGGTTTTTCCGGTCTATATGTTCATCCCTGGTCCAAGCAACCTTCGAATCGAAATCGTTTTGCATCCAATCAAAATCATTGATTGAGATGACCAAACGCTCCAAGGACCTAAGACATACAGTCGATTTTTCTCCACTTGGAATTTGACGTGTCAACTAAATGATCAAAATGCATGGAGTAACTGGTTTACTCCTTCGATTTCGTTTGAGGTGGGACCATTTAAACCGGTAAAACATGAATTTGTTCCCCTAGAAGGCAAGAAATATAGTGTAGGGACCTTTTAAAACAAAGACAGCGATATATCGAACGAGAGAGAAGTCTTCTAGATCGCAATGCAGAAATGGATGATTAGGGTTACGAGTCTGACAGCGATATACCGAACAAAGCTATAAGGGTCCCATTGTCAATTTGCCATATTTGTAGACTTCCATAGCAGTGACCGAAGCTTGGAACCCAAACTCGGCCATTATTGCCAACATTTCTACATCGATAATGGACGCACGCAGTAACGAGGAAACGGGCTGTTCAAAATAGAACCATTCTACTAATTTGGCAATCTGGTTGCTTTCAAATTGGCGAGTTGGTGGGTCAAAAGGCACAACCCGTATAATTAAACGAGTCATGTCCTTCGACACAAACACAAATAACATAGACCCGACCCGACCCGACCCGTCAAACATGTATAATTAAACGGGTTTACGGGTTGACATGTCAGAACACAACCCATACAATTGGATTGTCTCTTTCATCTTGAATGTTCATATATATAATTAAACGGGTTTACAGGTCAAACCGCAAAACTGTATATATGTTTTTCAACAAATATAAGTAAATGGGTACTTGTCCCTCGGATTGTTTATTATATTTTGTTAATTCAGATCTCGCTTGTTGAAATAAATATAACCCTTTTCATCTTTAAAAGATGTTACCGGGTGTGCAGAAAATCCGGAGTAATCCCTGTCTACCTTTGCTGTGCATAAATCAATAATATACCTCAATAAACTCTCTTTTTTAGCAAAAGGTTGAGCTGCAACTTCCTCCAATGGCATCCACTGTAGAAAAACTCTTACAAGTTACAGAGCGTTTTCATTTATGACAGTGTAAAGCTATTAAAGATCTATTCAAATTTATTGTAAAATTAACAAAAACCAGTAGTACCTTGGCTGCTTCGATTTCTAGTTCTTGAATCTGGATGTCAAACGATAGAGGGCGCATCATGCACACAAAGAATAAATCCGATTTCCCAAATAATACATTGTGCCATTGCCTGTCAATTTCTAGTTTATTGAGTCGCCCGGGAGACAATGCTAGAAAATATATTTTATATACCTGAATGCCAGTACTTGTACAAACTCTGTATCTATCTGTAACAGGTTATATCATCAGCATTAGGTGGAAGTTGAAATATATACAGATATTTGACATATAGCTAAAAGCAACTTGGGCTTAACACTTACTCCAGTCTCTTCTTTGACTTCTCTAATCACCCCATCAAAAATATCTTCACCCTGTAGAATCAAATCTCATCAGTATATATGTGGCCTAGTGTCTTGGCAAAATAATCTGAAAAATATACCACTTCAACGATTCCGGTAGGGACCTTCCAGATACCCTTTCCCTTTAATATCCCGTTCTTCTCTTGGACAACAAGCATCTGTAAACAAAAAAGACCAAATGTGGATGATCTTAGATATAACACCACCAAAATAAAATATCATGATGGCCACATATACCTCGCGTTTATCATTCAAGACAACAGCACCAACACCTACTCTATGAGAAGCATTTGCAGGGATGGTGCTTGTTGTTTTTGGGATCCACTTAACAAGCATCAGGTAATCAGGTTCAGCATGGTGATAATGAAAGCCCTCCTGCCCATAACATAAAGCATTTCAGTAAGGGACAAGATTGTCAACTCAATAAAAGTAATAGATATGACAAAAATATTTATAGTGCAAGAAGTATGAGATGGCTACCTTCACTGTAGGTTCCACAAGATTTACAAGACGGATTGGTATTTTAATCCAAACACCCTTCTTGCCCTGTCAAAACCTTCCCAAAATTAGAATAGAGAAATGGAAGACTATAATGTACAGTTTATGTATGGAATATAAGAAACATTTCTGTAGAATAGAACCTGCATTGTCCACTGTGACATTGAAGTTCTGAGCAGTGTGAGAAAGACATCAGAGTCCATATGCTCCTCCATCAGGTTTACCTCTACACCTTCATGATCATCATTTTTTGCAGGAAGTAGTTGGACCTTTTCAACTTCATTTTCAATTGTCACTTGGTCCATCAAACCACAATTGATGTAAAAACTGCTGGCCAATGAACAACAAAATAACCATACTTACCATCAAGTCAGTGGATACAAAGATAATTAACCATATACGTCTGTTCTAAATTTGTAATGTATGTGCAGAGCAGCCTTTAAAGATGTAGGCCCTTGATTTAGGAACTAGTTCAACATTTAAACATTTAGATTACCACTCAATGAAACAAATCCTACCCACCCCAATTCTTGATTTAAGAAATAAAAACTTACAGCTAATCTAGGGAAAATAAATAATGGCTCTAAAGGTTCGGTCTTGACTTTATAGATACACTAAGAATGTAAGTATAGCACTGCACCACAGATTTGTTAACAAAATTCTGGTCTTTTGTATAAAGACGTTTGATTTTGTACATATATTTCAAGTACATTCAACAAGAACACGCCTGCATAGAAAGATATTTCATATTTAAACAATTCATCGACAAGTGCTCTAAAGGATGGCAGATGAAGCAGAGTTCTTCATTCCCAACATATAAAAACAAGGGCGAAAATTACAAAGTTATCATCCATTTTTGTTTTAGGGGTAAAAATATGACAGGGTATGGTTGCCTCCTAATAAATTAGGATTGTTGATAGCTTAACCTTCGATAAGTTCCTTCAATTTGACTCTTTGTATATAGTCAAAACGTAAATCTAATCCACAA
Organism: Cichorium intybus; assembly: GCA_023525715.1. Taxonomy (NCBI): domain Eukaryota; kingdom Viridiplantae; phylum Streptophyta; class Magnoliopsida; order Asterales; family Asteraceae; genus Cichorium; species Cichorium intybus. The sequence continues at coordinate 1,855,484 of CM042017.1, read as the reverse complement.
ACCGAATTGATCTTAACTTTTAGTGGTGAAGATGCAAGATAAAATACTAACGGTGGTGTAACAGAAACTACTGATCAACACAAGTCATAGTACCTCGCGTTCACTTTCCACCTCAACTAGAATTTACAAATTCCCAAGGACTTTCAACAGCAAGTGAACAACAAAAACAGCTCTACATTTAAGGATATGCGATCCAAACAAAAATTAACTATTCCCTCAAAAATCGCATCAGATACCAACTTTTAAAATACTGGTGTAGCGACAATGAGTACCTGTTAGACGATAACAAAGAGAAGCCGAGGATTAGAGTTATGACTTGTGAGACTACCGGTGATGTACAGGCCAATGAAGATACATGGATCCACGCGCTACACCCGGTAATCTTAAATAAACCCATATGTGTGTCGGTGTGTGTGTGAACATGTCATTTTTTTAGCACACCCATTTACATAAGTGCAGTAAGTGACAGTAAGTCAGTAACCATTAACAAAACTTAACCATCGGCCAAAAACTTTACCGTGCGCTTTGTCCTGCTGGATAACAGCCAATCAGATTAGAAATCGGGTTCCATCGATTAAATGCAAAGCCAAAATTGACCGATTTGTGCTCACGTAAAACCCAAAGAACCACTTAAGTGGAGGTACAAGGCTACGAGCGACGTCGAGCACAGTTTAGATAAGATATTGAAACGAAACTAAAACCATGAGATTACTTTTTCTATAAAGAAAATGAATGATGAGATATTGAAAGTTGAAACGAAATTAAGATCATGAGATTACATTTTTTTATAAAGAAAATGAATGATGATATATTGAAACGAAATTTAAATCATGAGATTACTTTTTTTTTTATAAAGAAAATGGATGATGATATATAGTATAAACAGGTAACAATATATCTAAAATATTTTTAAAATATTTATTAAATTAAACAAATATTTTTAGAAGGTAACAAATTTTCATTTTGTTTTTTAAAAGTTGTCATAAGAGAAAAAACATATTAATCTTGGTTCCAATTATCTTTTAAATATAAATTAAGGACTCGTTACCTTCTAAAAGCATATATTTAAATAAATAGTATTTTTTAAAAGTGATATATTAATTTCATTATGTACCTACACGAGAGAGAGAGAGAGAGAGAGAGAGAGAGAGAGAGAGAGAGAGAGAGAGAGAGAGAGAGAGAGAGAGAGAGAGAGAGAGAGAGAGAGAGAGAGAGAGAGAGAGTGTGTGTGTGTGTGTGTGTGTGTTATTTGTATGTATGTATGTGTGTGTTGATCCTTAATATTGCAATCAAACAAAATGATAAGTCTTTCGGGCTAAGCTTTAAACACTTGAAACTACTCAGAGCAGATTCTAGGCTACTAAAGACAGCTTAGATGTATAAACAATTTGATCATCATCAAATTAATGAGTTTGACCCTAACTGGGAGAGAAGGGGCAAACATGTGTGTGTGTGTTTGTGTATATATATATATATATATATATATATATATATATATATATATATATATATATATATATATATATATATATGTGTGTGTGTGTGTATGTGTGTGTGTGTCTGTGTCTGTGTCTGTGTCAATATATATATCTATACTATACTATAAACCATATATAAATTACAATACATTTATGCACAATTGTCTTAATTTTTAAGATAGTACCAATTCCAAAGCACAAAGTATTAAAAGTAAAGCATTGCGTACAATCACTCACTGCTTTGGAAGATCAAGACCAAAGCTCTTTAACACGGGATGATATTTTCACCAACAGATCAACTTAAAACAATCTTAGCCATTCAATGATGTTTGATCCAAGTAAACCAAAATCCACCAATCAAATTACAGCACCCGTGGTATTTAAGACAGCCTCACCCAACTTATTTTTTTACATTTCAAATTTTCAAATGATTTCTTATATACACAATCTCCTGTCAAAGTATTTGCTGTCCAATCTCCGGTCATTTAATTTTCCACTAGCCCTCACTTTTGCAACAGCATCCAATTTGTTTGTTCAAAATCGCGTCTAAATATACCTGCAATAATACAAAGCACACTAATTCAACACTTATTTTGAATTTTCTTATAGATCTCATGCAATAATGTTTGTTCATAGTATTTATTTCTTAATGTTTAAATGTCAAAATAATGTTTTTTGTACAGGGTTTTCAGGCAGATTACACGAAGCATAAAGCTGGGCTGCAAACCACCATCAAGAACACAAAAATCCGAATTCCCCATTTTTTTGCCTACAATAATTTGCTGAAAAACTGATTTCACTTCAGTAAAACAGATACACAGATTTAACTGAAAATCATAACCGGTTTAGCTACATAAATATCAGTAAAAGAAATGGTGCGTGTATGCAATAATACAAAACACGCAAATTCAACACTTATTTTGAATTTTCGTATAGATCTCATGCAATAATGTTTGTCCATAGCATTTATTTCTTAATGTTTAAATGTTAAAATAATGTTTTGTATAGGGTTTTCAGGCAGATTACACGAAGCATAAAGCTGGGTTGCAAACCACCATCAAGAACACAAAAAAATCTGAATTCCCCATTTTTTGACTATAAGAATTTTCTCAAAAATTGATTTCTCTTCAGCAAAATCAGATGCACAGATTTAACTGAAAATCATAACCAATTTAGCTACAGAAATATCAGTAAAACAAATGGTGCGTGTATGTCTGGGTTTTTGGGACAATTTTAGAAATACAGAACCAAACATTGATTTAAAACTCTTAGAACAGATTAGAACACAAAAAAGTTGAAAAGAATTATCAGAAAAGCGATTTAGGTCTGGAACAATTTCATAAAAAATCTTCCTCAATTGGAACATCAAATTCATAAGAGAAATATCAGGTTTTGGTTTACCAAGAACATATTCGAGTGATTACGTGTAGGGTACCAGATGCGACTATGGAGTCTTCATGTCGTAGTGTCGAGAATCGGAGAAGAAGGTGGTGCTGATGATCAGGTCGGAATCAGATCCAACAACGGATAGATCTCGCACTACGAAAATATATATCAGATCTGAACAAAACCGGAACTCAATATCTTGCAGAAGAAAACATGCAGATCTGAACAAACAACACCAAGATCTCACAATGAGCAACAGATCTGAGCAAGACGAAGACAAGAGTAAGGAGGTCTTGAAAGAAAGCCACAATACACCAGCGTCTTACCACCGATCGGAGTGAAGCTTTGCAGATCGGAGTGAAGCTTGACAGATCAGAGTGAAGCCGGTATTATCGTGTCGGAGCCGGTAGTATCGAGAACGGAGGTGAAGCTTCATGTATCGACTGTCATGGTGTCGACTGAGATGGTCATCGGGAATGGAGCAAAGGAGCGACTTAATCGGGAATGGTCACCGGGAATGGAGCAAAGGAGCGACTGTCATGGTGTCGACTGATTGAAAGATTCTGAAATAAGAGGAGAAGCGACTTGATCGGTAATGGAGCAAAGGAACGACTTGGTGGTGGTGATTTTCTTTTTTGGCGGTGGCGACATGGAAGGGAGATAAGAGGAGAAGCGGCTAGGTGTATAAAATCAGAATTTAGGGTTAGGGTTACACAATTTGTATGTATATATATTTTCTTAATATTTGAAATTTTAATCTAAAATCAGCTTTTATTCGTAGAGCTAATAGAATAATACATGATAATTGAATATAACATAAGATATTTTAAGTTTGCCCTTACAATTTCCTTTTACTTTATTCAGTCGCATGTCATCTGTATCGTTATTTAAATTAAAAGATGTGATTCGATGACCTGAAAGTCCGGATTATGTATGATAAAAGCCATGAAAACGTTCTTTTGAAATCGAATTTGATGATATGGCGAAGTAAAAGTAGAGGAAAATGCCAATGATACGTCAGTCCCAAATTTGTATTTTTTGTATTTGTAATACTTGTGTTTTTCCTAATCCAAGTATGAAGAATATGACTATATTTTGTTGTTTGATGCTTTAAAGTTTGGGAATTACTTGATGGGTATGGCTTGAATCGAAATACAAGAACTCCCAAAATAAATGCCAATGATACGTCAGTCCACTCAATTTAGAAAATCAAATTACAATAACTTCGACTTTTATTATTATACATAATTATTATTTGATAAAAGAGTTGGAAACCAATAATATAGGACTAATGACACCAATAGAGTACCTATGTCTTATAATTTTAAGTAAATTACAAATTTGGACCTTGTGTTTTATGAAAAATCACATTTTTAGTCTAAATTTTGAAATATTCTTTAAGTTATATTTAAATTTGTATTTTGTGTTTGAACGATTTTATCCGAAGACATCTACCCCCACCCGTCCCACCGAAAGGAACTATTCGTAAATTTATAGTTTTTTGTTCGTTTTAGCGAAACATCGAACAAAAAATAAGACCCATTTTATCATAATTAAGACTTTTGGTTTCAAAAACAAAGTAACATCGTTGTAAATAATATATTATAGTTTATCTATATAAGATGAATTTTAATAAAATACAACTCAATAAATTTAAAATGTTTATAATAACATGTTATATAATCTATACTATATTATAACACATATATAGCTTACAACACTTCAATGCATATAGTCTTAAAATTAAGACAGTACAACCTCTTAATGCTTAAAAGTTTTAAATTTAAATAAAAATTAAAAATAAATTAAATTTTGAAATTTAAAAAGAAATTAAATGGATTTTGAAATTTGAAATTTTAAAAAAACAAAAGCGGGGAATTTTAAAATATCTGGTGAATTTGAAATTTGAAAATGATATTACACACAGATATAGACATGGGTCGGATGTTTAAAGTGGAACACAACCACTCGCATTCTTATCTTGAGAATCCTTTTTCTCTCTACATTTCCGGTCACCAGCACCGTCTAACTTCAGTCACTGCTACCCGCTGCCTCCTCTATTTGCACGACCAACAACCACCGCCGACATTACCCACCACCAGCGCCACTGTCATCGACATTACAACACCTTGAATAATCTTCACACCTCAGGTCTAAGCCACGAAACAACCAACGCCGGCTTTACCCTTTTTCACGCTTCTCTCTGAAACCCTAGACGAGGACCTGCTGCTTCTTTCACCATCACATATGCTTCAAAAGGAACACGATCACACACCCTTTCAAGGTTCATCTACTTCTACCTACAACAGCACCGCCATCGCCACCAACTCTCACACACGAGGACCACTGAACCTTCATCGCTCCACAAGCATCCTCGGTAGCATCCACTGTTACCATCGTCAACATCATTCTTCTTTGTCCCCAATGTCATTGCAAGATCTGGATATCAAACGAAAATAGGTCTTCAACCTTCTATTTGTGTATTTGTTGCTGTTTTTTTCTGTCGTTTACAAATCTGATATAGTCCTTTCGAATTTATTTGTGTATTTTCAAGAAAATTATGTCCATTGGTGGTCTTGATGCTTACTGACCTTTGATGCCTTGATTTGCAGTACCTATGCCAACATGTAAGTCTTCTATTTATGTGATTGTATGTATTTATCACTCCCCTCTGATCACACAGGAGGGACACAGATCGTGGAAAGGGAAAATAATGGCACAAATTCCCAATTTACAGAACAGACCTATCAATTTCACTCCTATAAGGTAGCCTACCTACGCATGGTTAAGTTATGTGCTTCAATTTAGGTGTAAATGCGTGTTTATATCCACACCAGTTTTTAATTTGATTTCTTTCGAGTTATAGGGATCAGTCTCAGAAGGAGCTTATAACAATCCTAAAGAATGTAAGCTTGACTTCACATACTTTGAATTCTACTCACTTCGATCATAATCATTCGAATTTGCTGTAATTCGTACCGTTTATCAAATCATCAAACTGAATAAGTAACCGAGAAAACCGAAATAAAGTTATCTTAATTTCTGTGTGATGAAATATCTATATATTCGAGGGAAAAAGTGTTTGGTCATCGATCCGAAGCTAGGTGGTTCCCTGTCATTGATCGTCCAGACTTCGGTTCTCAAGGCAAGTCAACTCCATTTTCTGATATTACAAGCATGTCTATAGTAAATGAAACACAATGTGAAACTAGAACAAAAAGTTGATAACGGCAAACGAAATTCCATGAAAATATAGATTTTTCATTTTTAAACGCTCCATAATTGGGCTATTTATCTGTGCTAACTGTCAATCATACATGTTATGCAAAAACAGGAACATGGAGCTGAACTGCTTTATCTTAATGAAGATCCACTTGAAACTGCATGTACAAACTTTATGAAGACTATTTTGTATAGGAAGACCAAACTTTAGAAGTAATTTTATTTTAAAAACCTCTAATGAAGACATATTATTCTATTATGATGCTTAAAATTAGCGACGATATATATCAACTATAACTTAATCGGTCTAAAATAGATGAATTAAAACGTATTTGGTTTGTTTTTGATAATGTATATCACTATATCTTATAAAAAAACTGATTAAAGTTATTGCACTGTAAATGTTTACTTTGGCTTCTTTGACTTTTTCATTTTTTTAAATTTAATGCACTGTAAATGTTTACTTTGGCAGATTATGACATTGTACTTTACTTAAATGAAAATTTTCCCTAAACGAAATGTTTACTTTGTCTATTTCTTTTGGATTAAACATTGCACTTCTATTATTGTTGTTATTATAGCATTGTACTTTCCTTAAATGCGAGTTCTGCCCAAACTAAGCATTTACTTAGTTTTATTTTTTGCGGATTATAGCCTTGTAGTTTTTGTTTTTACAAAATTTGTTAGCTTTAAGAATTTTTACACTTTTGGTCCGAAAAATTTTTTGTCCCTTGTCCCTTTGTTTACTTTGTCTTTTGTGCAGATTATATCATTCTACTTCTATTTATCATTTCATTGCAAAATATCCCTATAGTTCCAAACCAATTTCTAAAAGTTTTTTCCATTTTTGGTCCCACACTCTCGGGTATTTACCGTCCCCTATATCGTTGGAAAGGTAATCAATAGCCCGAAAAGAAATTAATCACTCTCATATTGGCCAACTCCCCTCCCATCTGCAACCTAAAACCTAAAAATGAATTGCCGAAACGAAACTATTTGCCGCCGCCGCATTGCACGGGTACGCAGCTAATATATATATATATATATATATATATATATATATATATATATATATATATATATATATATATATATATATATATATATATATATATATATATATATATATATATATATATATATATATAGAGAGAGAGAGAGAGTAGCCAACGAATAAAGTGTGGCATGAAACTTATGGCCCGTTTGGTTTGTGAGATTTCGACGGAATTTGAATTCAGTTTCTTCAAATTTCTGCGTTTGGTTCAAGTTTCGGTTGAGGGAATTGAATTCATTAAGTTGGTAGAAGAAATTAAAATGCAATAAATGAGGAAAATTGCAATATTACAGTTATTCCCTTTGTATTACCTTTCAAATTGAAACTTTCTACCACCACCGCCACTACCACCACCAACCACTAAGGCCGCCACCACCACCACTACTAAGCTCGGATTAATTTATACAAAATGGATGGGATGCACATTATTGTCATTACCTAGGAAGGGTTGCTTATAACACAATCTGTCTTATTTATAATTAAGGGTAAATTTACATGACAAAAAGCTCCAAAAGTCGTTACGACAACCTTAAGTTGTTGAGGGACTAACCTTCAAAGTAATAATAAATCATCGATAACGACATAAATGAGTAACAAAATATATAAAGTTTTTTACAAAAGAAATCATTGAACTAAATAACTGTTGTCAGAAGGTACCCATCTTTAAATTTTGTTTTTAAAAGACCATTGTAACAGGGAGAACCTATTATTCTCGGTTATAATGGTATTCCAAAAACAAAAATAAATATTCTTTACATTCTTACAACATTTATTTAGTTCTATGATATATTTTAAACTTTTAAATAGTTTTCTACTAAATTATGTAATTATATCTAAAAAACTACATAAACGATTTATGTGTGTAAGACCCGTTCCGCCGAGTCGCGGCCAGGGCGGATCCGCGGCGCGGCTCGGGAGAGATCTGGATTCGCGAATGATTTTGTACGCGCGGCGCGGCTTTAAAGGATCCGCGGCGCGGTGCGCTGCTAAGGTGAAAACACCTAATTCGATTTTAAACGCCTATATAAAGGGCCCCAGCCCTAGGGTTCGTGTTTTGGGAAATTTCTAGAGTGGAGTCGACTGGTTTCAGCAGAGACTCTTTGGTTCCAAGGCTTTGGAGGTTTGAAGAAAGAGATACAACGTGGGAAAAGGCTTGTAGTCGATCGGGTGCATTCCTCTGTTCTCCAGAAGCAAGGTAAGAGGATCTACCTTCTGATATTTCATTTTTATCTCGTCATAGGGTGTTATGTCACACCCCGATCCTTGGCGGAATCGATCAAGGCGTGATATATTGTTCAAAGTCTCATGACAACTATGTTATAATATGATTAGATTCAATTAAGTACTAAGTATGCAAACAAGATCCACAACATACAAATACAAATCAAAATACAATAACATTTATTACATCAAATTTAAATAGTCTTGTGGGTTTCTAAGGTACACCCTACTTTTCATCAACTTCATTCTTCAAATCTGCATCATGGGTAAAAACAGGTCAACTACGAGAGTTGGTGAGTAATCTAGTTTTATTAAAGAAAATTGTGAGTTTGAATAATTTGAAATTTGTTTTCTTTTGAAGTTGGCAAGCAACTGTTATTAAGATAACAATTTATAAATCAAAAATTGATTAACAAATGATAACAACAACAATAAGTCCTCACCCTATATATACATATATATATATATATATATATATATATATATATATATATATATATATATGTATGTATATATAGGATGGAGCATCTAATCATCATACACACACAACCACGTGCGATCAACCACCTTAGCGTCCCAAGGCGAGGTGGTCAACCCAATAGCGCTATTATTGTCCATAACGTACCTCAAGAATACGGGCATAGTCATGGAGATTAGACTAAAATGATAATGCACTACAAGTACATGTAGCGTAAACAAACAATAATTATACAAATAATGATTCAAGTATAAATGTCCCCAACAATGTCTCAATTGTGATAAAATAATAAAATGAAGTTGAAAACATATTAGAACCACATGATACACCCCAAAAGTATTTAAAATTATAAAATATGGGGTAGATTACTCACATTAGTCCAAACGGAATACGCGTGTTGTACGATAGACGGCTCGGGTCAAAACGACGTGGAACCTATTATAATTAATAGTTTTGGTTTAGGAACTACTAAACGGGAATGGAGTATTAATAAAAATAATTAGACACATATTCTTATATTAGATGAATTAACAATAATCAAATTTTGTTTTGAATATTAATGTATTCATAGGTTAGATGAATTTTAAATTGAATTAATTACTTTGCTTAATTAATTTATATTTTCACTTTAGGCAAGATTTTAATAATTTTTTATTAAAATAATAACTTGTCAAATTATAAGTATTTACAGATTTTATATATTATAAACAATTATTTATATGAAATAATCATTAAAAAGGCATTTTTACATGCTTAGATATTTAGGAAAATGGTTTTAAATACTAAACAGTAATGAAACATTCTGAAATTATCAGAAAATCATTATTTCATAAAATAGTAATTACTGTAAAATTTTCATATTTTTCTTAACTGCTTTAGTATTTATTTAGTATTTTAATAATTAAACCACAACAAAATTCGGGAAAAATAATAAAGTATACCCAAAAATTCTGGAAAATTAACCATAGTTTTCTAACAATATATTGAGCCTACTGTAAATATGTTGGATATTTTGGACTATGGGAAGTATTTCTTATGTTTTTCATTATTAACTAATCAAAAAAATCATAAATAATAGGGAAATATTAAGAGAAATTCATTAGACTTTTTATTTATGATTAACATGTTATATATGGTATTCTGATAAGGTTTATAATTTTTGGACATGTGTAGCTATTTATTATCAATTTAAACCATTAAATAAACATTAAATCAGGAAAAATAAGCAAACCTTCTTACAAAAATCTGTAAATTTTGTCATGGAGTCTTTAAAATGTGTATTAGGTGCGAAAAATATAAAATCTAGATTTTAACATACCTAACTATATTTTGCAATTTATTTTTCTACAACAAAATAAAATACAAAATAAGCATCAAACAGTAATATAAATGCATGAAACTTTATAAATCCACTTTTCTCAATATATGGGCTGTTACAAAAATTTTCAAGAATTTATTGACTGAAAAAGTATTTTATGTGAATTATTGTCATATTTTATTGCAATAATTATAGTAATTCAATAAAAATAAGTTATTTTCTGAAAATTTCCAGAACTTCTTATTTTATTTATGAGAGTCTGAAAAAAATCAGGTTTATGCATAAAATGAGTTTTAGATATTTTGGTGGATTTAATTTGTTTCATGTATGAATTTGGAACTTTTAACAACATGCTTTGATGAATGCTTCAAGAGGGATGGAGATTTGAGTATATTGAAGTGTTCTTGGCTGAAAAATGAAGATTTCTAGGAGAAATTTCGAGATTGAGAGTGAGAGGAAGAATAGATATGGTTTGAGTGGTGATGAGAATAATGTGTTGGGAGAAAAATGAAAGGAAAGATGATGGAAGGTGTGAGTGGGAGACAATGGGAATAACCTTTTACTTTTGGTGGTCTTCATAATTCCCCACTAACACAAGCATCTTAAGAGTTTTATAAAATTTAATGTAGTGTTTATAAAAATAGAGTTTTATAAAAAAATAGGTTATTATTTGATTATAACATTCTACTTTGATTTGAAGTTTAATTATAGCATTCAAGTTTGATTCTTTTAATTTAATTAGAGCATCATACTTTGATTTGATTTTAATATGGTATCATAATTTAATTTTATTATAGTTATAACGTTATACTATGATATATTGCTATTAACGTCAATTTATATCGTAGTGTAAGGGTTTTGATCCTATTAGCGTCAAGAAATCTCGAGTAGGGTTTATTAAATTTCCAATTGGGTTGGGTTGAACCGAATCCATTTTAGGCGGATGTCACATGTTACCCACTGGTTTGTAGCCTTAGATGAATTGTAACACTTAGGGTTTGGACCAAGGACATGCATGGACTTGCATGTCCATAAGGAAGTGATCTTAGGGTAGTTTCTGATCCCAGGAAGGGTGTAGAAAGGAAACCTAGCCGATTGATGTACTGTTAAGCGCTAATAATATTTTGGAATGTTACGGCACGTGTAACACCCGGCTTTTAAAACAAAAACACCCCTGAAAATTTTTCATTTTTAACAAAGGTTTCAGTAGTTAAAACCATAAACAAAGGGGTATATTTTAATAAAAACGGGTACAAGCGTATCAAGGAGTATACAATTATAGTAACCTCCATATAAGCCGGGCTGCTACTGACAGCATCTACAAGTCCACCAATTTTATTTCTGCTTTTCTTGTAGTCTCAACTACTGTTCTTTCACCTTGAATATCAATCAGGGTGAGCAACCGATTTCTTTTTCTGACCACATCAGCCAATATTGCTCATCATGTGGATTTTCTGCTATTCGTCCCCTTTTTGGCTCTCATACCACGGAGCCTTGCGAAAGGGCTGGTCTATTTCCTAGAGCTTCACGCCCTAAATGTCTCCTAAGAAGATTCATAGTTCATACTTCTTATACGTCAGAAGTTAGCAACAGTCAGGTTATATATGTATAATAACAACTATATACACCTAACTATGCATCATGTCTACTATCTCAGGGTTTAAGTCCAGGAATCTACTCTATAGACACCTAGTTCACTTAAACCTCGGCTCTGATACCAACTTGTAACACCCGGCTTTTAAAACAAAAACACCCCTAAAATTTTTTCATTTTTAACAAAGGTTTCAGTAGTTAAAACCATAAACAAAGGGGTATATTTTAATAAAAACGGGTACAAGCATATCAAGGAGTATACAATTATAGTAACCTCCATATAAGCCGGGCTGCTACTGACAGCATCTACAAGTCCACTTCTTGAGTCACGAACTTTATCCTTACCCTTCTAGGGTTATGGTAACCTGCAGGGACATTTAACAAACAGTATGAGCTACAAAGCTCAGTGAGTAACCGTATCTGCAAATAACACGTATAAAAATACATTCATATATAATTTCCTATATATGATAAATCTATTAACCGTATATCTCTGTCCGGATATCGGTCCCAAATGCCTAGCCGTTCTGGCTAACCATATAAGTCTTAGGATTGCCCATCCTATCATATAGTCTTATGGGTTGTTATTTGCATACATTTCTGTCCCATATTTCTTAGTCATAATTGATTGTATCGTATTTCATGGCTATTTAAGCCGCACCCTGTGTCATAGCTATATAAGCTGCACCAAAACAATATCAATATATAAATCATAGCCCGCAGGCCGCACCAGGTGGGTTCAATAACCCGATATCATAGCCAAAAGGCCGCACCATGTTCCTGTAACAATATCATAGCCGTATAGGCCGCACCGGTTGGATATAGCATCCAATATCATAGCCGTATAGGCTGCACCAGAATATCATACAATACAAAATCAAATATGGCTCACGGGTTAGCCCGCTGTTGCCTTGGCTCACGGGTTAGCCCGCTGTTGCCTAGACTCACGGCTTATCCGGTCTTGTCTATATAAGTTTGACTCACAGCTCCGTTATTGTCTATTAAAGACTCACGGCTTATCTGGTCTTGTCATATCATAGTGTATATATATATGTATTGACTCACAGCTCCGTTCTTGTCATCGCAATGACTCACGGCTTATCTGGTCTTGTCTTTTACATATATTTTACACTTGTCGTTTTCGTCCCTCGAAGCTGTTTCAACCTGTAGCAATTCAATCATCATATATCACATATGATATCAGTGAGATTACTCACCTGGATGTTAGCTGTATTTAATTCCCGGTTGTTTCTTGCCTTTGCGTGCACCACAACCATTTTGTCCCATACCTATTTATCCATTTATATACCAAATGATAATAGGTTAATAATCATCTAAATTGACTCTAATACGTAAGAGTCCAATATTATATCATTATAAACAATGCCTAGATAATAAACTTTACATTTACTATCTTTATGTGAATTTTACTATTCACCGAGGCATTCGTATCGATCTACAGTGCCCCCGAGGGGTCGAAAACTCAATATAAAAATTTTCCCAAACTTTTCAGACCATAACGAGCCTACGGTTCAAGTTTGAGCTAAATCGGACAAGCCAAACAAAAGTTAGCGTTTTTGATTCCCTGCCTGGCCCCTGCTTGGAGGCGCACTGCGCCTAAGACATGGCGCACTGCGCCTGGGCGCACCCCGCCTGGCTCCTGGGCGCACTGCGCCTGGCGCCAGTGCAGGTCTCCTGGCCAGTCGCGATTTGTGCACTGTAGCACGCAGTTTTGGCCCATTAAGTCCTTAATCCAGTCCTTAATCATATGGGGTTTGTTCCTAGGCTAAAACCTTCTATTAAGACAAAGTTTTCAACCATTAAAACCCACTCAATCAATCAAGGCTTCCAAATTTTCTGCAGAAATCGCACCAAGGATCCTCTCCCGTTGCTGCACAAATGGCTAGTCAAAGAAGAGAGTCAACCCTTCTATATATACTTCCAATTTTTACAAATTTAGTCCCTAAGTTCCATTTCTTGAACTTTTGGCACCAATATCAAGTTTTATCACAATAAAACTTTCATTTCTTATACTTTTGCCACAAGGAGCAATATTTTTACACAATTGGTCATTCACATGGTCAAATAACCAAAATACCCTTTTGTGGTAAAACGACCAAATTTCAGTTTTTATAACATTTTAAGTCCAAAACTCAAAATATTATTTCAAACCAAATTTTTTTCTGTCCAAAAGACCAAATTACCCTTCTAAGGTAAAATGACCAATTTACCCTTTTTATTATATTTACATAAAAAGAGTGTCTTGGCGTTACAAATTCTCCCCTCCTTCAAAAGATTTCGTCCCCGAAATCATACTATCAAGCGAGGGTATTTCTTTCTCGTTTCAATTTCGGTTTCCCATATCATATGGAAACCTTTATGGTATTGCCTAAGCACTTAACCATACTAGTCTTCTTATCTCGTAATTAGATCACAATTTGCATATCATTCCTCCGGTTGTCCCGGGCACCTTAATCACTTATCTACCTCATTTCGACATGAGGGATTCGTTGGAATTCATCAGTCTATGTTCTCAGAACTATGAGACCCATAGAAATCATTACTAATATCTCGAAGTTCATCAAGAATCTTCAATCGATACATCCCAGTTTTTACTCTTTGGGACCTATGGAAAAGTCCAATAGATGAGGACTTAATTTTCCTTTCGTCCCAAACAGATTTTTAGTCTCTCCAAGGAATATTTTGATTACCTTGTCATTCCTCATTTGGAATTTCAACAGTTCTACTTGGCAATCCGTATACTACTTTGGTCGACTTTTGTCTATTTCCAAGCTTTCTCGAGTTTGCCTAATCTTTTCTTCTTTTTGAAGTAAAATCTCGGGTCCAGCCAACGACTTCTCCCAATCTTCAATCTAGTAAATCTGCGTGCATCACGATATTCTATACTATACATTATACAGGTTATCTAAATGCTGATACTAAAACTGTTATTATCTACGGGTTCTACCAAAGATAGGCGATCTTTTCATCTGTCACCAGGGTCTATTATGCAAGTTCAATGCATATTTTCTAAAGTCTGCGTCATTATTTCATCTTGTTTATCAATTTGCAAATCTCATACAGTACTAACTAGTACTTTTGAGCTAATTATTCTTGGAATTTATGCCAAAATCAACGAATAATTCTAGTCTCTCGACTCGATACAGTCGCTACCGGAAGTGCACGTCGGCAAATTCCTCCTTCTATGTAGTTTTTCACTATTTTTTGTTCTTAATTTCTTCTCTAATCGGTATACATTTGCACTGGTTTCATCAACCAATCTGCAATTACTCATATGGTGTCATACCCATATAGTATTTGCGGAGACTTTCTTATAAAGTCTATAATAATATCGTCCCATTTCTTCTTTGGGACCTACAACGGCTAAATTTTCCGTTTGCTTCTAATGATTTGACTGTAGTTACACACAAGTCAAACACTTTTCACATGTCTTTCAATGTCTTTCTTTAGCCCCGGCCACCAATACATAGGTTTTATCATCCTACACAGTTTGGTACTGCCCCGGGCATTTTGCATATCTACCCCAATATACATATTTTAAGGGTAAATTCCATATTTTGCTTTGCTTTAGAACTCACATACACAACCCCAAGGGTTTTCAATCGACATGAGTTTCTAACTAGCTTCTTTCAGTAGCTAATCATTCATTCACTTTTCACCTTTTTCAGACTTGTACACTTATTTCTGTGCTACCCGAATCAACTCAGGTAATCAATTCGCCACACTCATGTATGTGGTTGTATCTTTCAAAAGATACTCTTTCTAATTCAGGGCATCTATAATCACATCCGCCTTTCCGAGATGATACAAGATTTCATATCCGAAATCTTTAAGTAACCCATCTATCCTTGCTATCTCATATTTAGCTTCTTTTTGATCAATTAAGTATTTCACACTTTTATGATCTGTATAAACATTAAGCTTTACACCATACAAGTAGTGTCTCCAAAGCTTAAATGTCAAATTCATAATTGCTACTGCAATATCATGTATCCAAAATCAACTCTGGATGCATTTCTATAAAACAATTTATCTTCTCCGCTTAACGATAATGCTAACACCGGAGCTTCACACAAGGTCTATTTCAACCTTTAAAAATATACTTGTGGTCTTTCTACCACTCAGACTTTTCACTTTTTCTAGTCAACTCTGGTCAACTAGACGGAAATCAAGGAGTAGTTTTCTACAACTCTCCTATAATAACCCGCCAATCCAAGGAACTACAAATTTCAGTCAAATTCCTCTGGCGGTTCCAGTTTTATCACATCATCAATTCCACTGGATTTATTATATCATCTTTGGCACTATTAGCATGCCCAAAGAATTGAAACTTCTTTTAGCCAAATTTCCATACTCGGAGAATTTTACATATCACTTAACTCAGTGAAGTAACTCCAATGTCTGGTACAAATGTACCTCATATTCAGTCTGGTTTCGAGAATATCAGATTCTCCGTAGTCAATGTACATACACATTAACTTATATTTCTTCTTTTCAAGCAAGATAGGGCTCCATATAATGACACATTCGGCCATATGAGACCCCAATTCAAAAACAATTTCTTCCAATTGTTTTACCACTCTGCCATCTCTGCAGAGGCTAATCAATATAGAGCCTAAATAACAGGAACGGCTCCTAAGACCAGCTTAATCATAAGCTCTTCTCGCCAATCTGGCAGAAATCCTGGAAGTTCTTTTCAAAAAAAACATCCGAGAATTTATTTAAAGTAGTACACTACTATCACCGCTTTATTTAGCTTGGCCCATACCACGTATGCCAACTACAACATTATTCCTTTACTAACTCTTTTCCGAGTTTAAGCAAAGGAAAATAACCGGTATTCTCACAACGGTTATTTATCATGGATTTCATCCGTTTCACTTCTGATTTTTGAACCATCATGTTCATTTTCTACAATTCATGTTAGCATCATTCATTGCTAACCAATTCATATGCACAATTTCTTCAGATTCACTGGTAGTCATCAGCTTCAGATTTATAGGGGAAAAATGGTCCCGTAAATCCTAAGCAGACTACCTTTCAGGTGTTCAATATCTTGAACATATTTGCTATTTGCTATAGCCAGTTCCAAAATTTCACCCATAATCATTGATGAAATATTCAGACAAAACATCAAAGTCATCGATCCAAAGCATAGCTTCATGGATCAAATATAACATATACGGGGATTATATTCAAGACAATGATATCTGAGACCATATCAGTCTACTCACGAGCTTCTTCCACAATCTGCTGGAATACTCATGGTACCACTGGTCCTTTTCGACCATTCATTTCTTCTTTCTTTCCTCCCCGTTCTTTCCTGGGTTCATCACCCGTTACTCCACATTTAGCATGTGAGTATTTCTTAAGATAGTGTTCTATAGCTCCGCACTAGACACACTTCCGATCTATCCAACAAGCTCGAGCAATCTGCTCCTATCATCTGCAATTTCAGCATGTCAACGGTAGAGTCTCAACTCTATAATTTTCTGAGTGCTTTTCCTGTACTTCTTACACCACATCATCTTTTCGTTCTGGTCTCTTCCCTTCAAGGCTAGACCTGAATCGTGTTAACTTCTTCTGAGAAGTCCACCAATTTTATTTCTGCTTTTCTTGTAGTCTCAACTACTGTTCTTTCACCTTGAATATCAATCAGGGTGAGCAACCGATT
This sequence comes from Cichorium intybus, assembly GCA_023525715.1. Classification (NCBI taxonomy): domain Eukaryota; kingdom Viridiplantae; phylum Streptophyta; class Magnoliopsida; order Asterales; family Asteraceae; genus Cichorium; species Cichorium intybus. The sequence goes on along the minus strand of CM042017.1, from coordinate 1,838,039 downwards.
TCTTTTTCTGACCACATCAGCCAATATTGCTCATCATGTGGATTTTCTGCTATTCGTCCCCTTTTTGGCTCTCATACCACGGAGCCTTGCGAAAGGGCTGGTCTATTTCCTAGAGCTTCACGCCCTAAATGTCTCCCAAGAAGATTCATAGTTCATACTTCTTATACGTCAGAAGTTAGCAACAGTCAGGTTATATATGTATAATAACAACTATATACACCTAACTATGCATCATGTCTACTATCTCAGGGTTTAAGTCCAGGAATCTACTCTATAGACACCTAGTTCACTTAAACCTCGGCTCTGATACCAACTTGTAACACCCGGCTTTTAAAACAAAAACACCCCTAAAATTTTTTCATTTTTAACAAAGGTTTCAGTAGTTAAAACCATAAACAAAGGGGTATATTTTAATAAAAACGGGTACAAGCGTATCAAGGAGTATACAATTATAGTAACCTCCATATAAGCCGGGCTGCTACTGACAGCATCTACAAGTCCACTTCTTGAGTCACGAACTTTATCCTTACCCTTCTCAGGGTTATGGTAACCTGCAGGGACATTTAACAAACAGTATGAGCTACAAAGCTCAGTGAGTAACCGTATCTGCAAATAACACGTATAAAAATACATTCATATATAATTTCCTATATATGATAAATCTATTAACCGTATATCTCTGTCCGGATATCGGTCCCAAACGCCTAGCCGTTCTGGTTAACCATATAAGTCTTAGGATTGCCCATCCTATCATATAGTCTTATGGGTTGTTATTTGCATACATTTCTGTCCCATATTTCTTAGTCATAATTGATTGTATCGTATTTCATGGCTATTTAAGCCGCACCCTGTGTCATAGCTATATAAGCTGCACCAAAACAATATCAATATATAAATCATAGCCCGCAGGCCGCACCAGGTGGGTTCAATAACCCGATATCATAGCCAAAAGGCCGCACCATGTTCCTGTAACAATATCATAGCCGTATAGGCCGCACCGGTTGGATATAGCATCCAATATCATAGCCGTATAGGCCGCACCAGAATATCATACAATACAAAATCAAATATGGCTCACGGGTTAGCCCGCTGTTGCCTTGGCTCACGGGTTAGCCCGCTGTTGCCTAGACTCAAGGCTTATCCGGTCTTGTCTATATAAGTTTGACTCACAGCTCCGTTATTGTCTATTAAAGACTCACGGCTTATCAGGTCTTGTCATATCATAGTGTATATATATATGTATTGACTCACAGCTCCGTTCTTGTCATCGCAATGACTCACGGCTTATCTGGTCTTGTCTTTTACATATATTTTACACTTGTCGTTTTCGTCCCTCGAAGCTGTTTCAACCTGTAACAATTCAATCATCATATATCACATATGATATCAGTGAGATTACTCACCTGGATGTTAGCTGTATTTAATTCCCGGTTGTTTCTTGCCTTTGCGTGCACCACAACCATTTTGTCCCATACCTATTTATCCATTTATATACCAAATGATAATAGGTTAATAATCATCTAAATTGACTCTAATACGTAAGAGTCCAATATTATATCATTATAAACAATGCCTAGATAATAAACTTTACATTTACTATCTTTATGTGAATTTTACTATTCACCGAGGCATTCGTATCGATCTACAGTGCCCCCGAGGGGTCGAAAACTCAATATAAAAAATTTCCCAAACTTTTCAGACCATAACGAGCCTACGGTTCAAGTTTGAGCTAAATCGGACAAGCCAAACAAAAGTTAGCGTTTTTGATTCCCTGCCTGGCCCCTGCTTGGAGGCGCACTGCGCCTAAGACATGGCGCACTGCGCCTGGGCGCACCCCGCCTGGCTCCTGGGCGCACTGCGCCTGGAGCCAGTGCAGGTCTCCTGGCCAGTCGCGATTTGTGCACTGTAGCACGCAGTTTTGGCCCATTAAGTCCTTAATCCAGTCCTTAATCATATGGGGTTTGTTCCTAGGCTAAAACCTTCTATTAAGACAAGGTTTTCAACCATTAAAACCCACTCAATCAATCAAGGCTTCCAAATTTTCTGCAGAAATCGCACCAAGGATCCTCTCCCGTTGCTGCACAAATGGCTAGTCAAAGAAGAGAGTCAACCCTTCTATATATACTTCCAATTTTTACAAATTTAGTCCCTAAGTTCCATTTCTTGAACTTTTGGCACCAATATCAAGTTTTATAACAATAAAACTTTCATTTCTTATACTTTTGCCACAAGGAGCAATATTTTTACACAATTGGTCCTTCACATGGTCAAATGACCAAAATACCCTTTTGTGGTAAAACGACCAAATTTCAGTTTTTATAACATTTTAAGTCCAAAACTCAAAATATTATTTCAAACCAAATTCTTTTCTGTCCAAAAGACCAAATTACCCTTCTAAGGTAAAATGACCAATTTACCCTTTTTATTATATTTACATAAAAAGAGTGTCTTGGCGTTACAGCGCGCGACGCGGACTGGCTATGTCAGCGACGCGGACCCGGCTGAACCCCCGTAATTTTGCAATGGTAGCCGCGGCGCGTAGGGCGAGAAGCCACGTCGCGGCGAGCGACTGTTTGACCCTAAGGTTTAGTTTTTGACCCTGGTTTGGTGGTAAACGTTGGGTCTGACTTTTAGGCAAGTCTATAGGAGTTTGGTCAGTGCTTGACATGTTGTGTATGTGAGATATAGGTGTGTGAACGAGCTAAGTGGGGATATTAAAGTATATCTGTGCGGTTTCGAATCAGGTGAGTATCCTCACCTTACTATGTGATGTTGCATGTTAGGCATCTTGTGTGTTTGTACATTTATATGATTTATTCTATATCTGTGATTATTTGTTGTTGGGCTCAGTACTGATGCGTGTCCCCTCGTAGCTGTCGTATGACGAGTTGGACTATTGCCTTGTCCCATAGCTGTTGTATGATGGGCTGGGCCATAATCGAGAACCCATGGCTGTTGTATGATGGGTAGAACCGCCCCGTGTCCATGGCTGTTGTATGATGGACGCCCGTAGCTGTTGTATGACGGGTAGGGTCGGATCGTTCTCGAGGACGGGTTGTTTAATGTGTGGGCATGTATGGTAATTTGTGGACTCACTAAGCTTTAAGCTTACCCGTTGATTTTATAACATTTCAGGTAGCTCAAATGACAAAGGGAAGGGCAATGCGTGACGGCAGCACATCGCATTCAAGAGATTTATTTTGATGAACTATAACAGTATTTTCAAATGTTTCCGCTGTTGGTTTAAATAATATGTTGAACAGTTTTACTTTTGGAATAAATATTTTATTAGAACCTTGGTAATAAATGAATGTTTAAATTTTAGAAATTGGGGCGTTACAATGTGTCATGTCCAGTATTGTAAAACTCGGCCTACTCGGACGAGTACTCGGAATCGGGTGTTGTCCGAGGCGCTTTTATGATAATCAGGAAAAAAACTCGGACTCGGTCAACCTCGGTGCTACTCGGTCAAACTCGGTGCTATGCGGTCAACATCGGTGCAACTCGGTCAACATTAGAATCGGAAAAACTCGGTCAAACTCGGAAAAACTCGGTTGGCTATCAAGGTAGCGTAAGTTGTTTGGTCAGCTTGGCTAACTAAGTCATCATTGTAATTTACTAAGGCCATGCTTGGTAGCATTTTAATTGAAAAATAAATAAAATGCAGTCTCTTAATTTTTCAGATTTAGTGTGTTTGGCAGCATCTGAATGAAAACATCTTAATTTATCAAATGCCTCTTAAAAGTTAAGAGGTGGAACCATGTCTAAAAAAAATTAAGAGTCACCCACACCCACACCCACCGCACCCACCCTACCGCATCACAGCACCCACCCACCTCCACCCCTACCCACCCTACCTTAAACACCCACCCACCCACCCCCACCCCACCCTATCCACCCCACCCCTACCCACACACCACCACCCTACCTACCTCTCCCTCAGCACCCACCCCTACATACCCCTACCCACCCAAGTCACCCCACTCACCCACCCACTCTCTACCCCCATGCACCCTACCCCACCCTATACTACACCACCCCACCCACTCCACACCCATCATCCGCACCCCACCCTGCGTCGCCCCCATACCACACCCCCACCCCACCCTGCGTCGCCCCCATACCACACCCACACCCACTCATCCCCCTCGTCTCATTTACATTTTATTCATAAGGATAATACAAAATTGTAAAATGATCATTTTTATCATTTATCACAACAATTCAAAGGTTCCATCCAAACAACATGTTAAAAGTTCAGATCTTAAAAATTCAGACCCTCTCAAAATTTCAGACTGCTTAAAATTTCAGATCCTAAAAATTAAGATCCTGTCAAACAACTCCTAAACAAATTTAGGTTGAGTAATAAGGCAACTTTTCATTATGTTATATTTATCATTGTTATATGATTCATCATCAAATCAAATGGTTTGACCCTAAAAATCTCTCCCTATTTAAGGACAAAATTATCTATAAATTTGCATAACCAAAAGACTAATTTCGTAGATGAATGACCCCCTTTACAACATTTACCTAAGACTTAGCTTGAGGTTTAGTAGGGGTACCAATTTATTTGCAATCAATTTTCTTGTGAAATAACATTTTTCATTCCTTTCGAACTTAGCCATGCAAAGAAACATCTTATGGTTACCAATCCATATTGAAATAGATTGTGTATATCAATTGTTCTAATAAAACAGTCAGAATAGAAACTCTATCCCATTTTGATAATTTTTTGAAATAAAGACATCAACAAGTGTACCATGTTTTTCACACGCTCCACAACGCCTTGCATTCCATAATATATGAGAAGTTTGTAACATAAACACTTGTCGAAATTGTGTTTACCTCATTCACATTGAATCTCTTGTACCTCGAAGCTTGCAAGAGAGCAAGTCGATCAAACATGTCTCCTATTTGTTGTGAAGCCATCTTCTGCTGGCCAACGAATTGCCAATCCATACGTGGAAGCATGAAGATTTCATTATTTTCTTATAAATCTTCAAAAAGATTAAAATGACAATTCTTATAGTTAATACATGTATTTAACAACTTTATCAAACAATATGTTTTCATTTGGAGCCTATAAATCAAATCATTTAGACATTTAAATTATTCAACATCAAATCATTTGTTTTCTTTATCAAACAACCCCTCAATTAGTTGTATAAAATTTTATTATCCTTTAGTTGTAGCATATACTGTATCGATATATAGTTATTAATAATTTTAACAAACTATTATATGAATAATGTTAAATAAACTCATTCCTACTCTTGATTATTGAATCTTAAATGAACTTGACTTGTTTAGGATCACCCCTATTTTATTTGGTTGCCCTACGCCTCGTTTGAATATATAATTAGTATATAACTTTTTTAAGCTATGTAATAAGGAAGCACATAAGAAAATATAAGTCCCTGTGATAGATACCATTGGCCATTGGGGGGGTTCTCCTGTATAGAGCCCGTAACAAAGTGAAGTACAGGGAGCAGCCTGCTCGTCTTCCTTTTTACTCCATTGATCCGCCCCTTTTGAAGTTCGATCTAACTCAGACCTAAAAAGACGCCATGTCCCTGGGCTATGCAGAGAAGCTTTCTTACATAGAGGATGTTGGCAATGTCGGAATGACCGAAATTTTTGATCCACCTCGCATCTTACAGGAGAAGGTTTGATTAATTTTCCGTTGCTATGGCCTACTGAGTATACACACACACCCAGTATAACATATTTATGTTGTTGCGTAATGCTTATCTTAGTTGCTAATCTGATGATCTTAATTGATTGATGTGTTGAAGGGAGTTGCTTACGTTTTTGTGCTTGAACTTTTGTGTGATATTGCTTGTTAACGAACATGAAAATTTCGGTGTGCACTGAACTTGGAATCCAAATTGAGTTGCTTGTAGAGATCTGACTTGGGGTTACTAAGATTTATCTCTAATGAGTTCTGCATTGATGTTCCCATGATCGAGTTTGATTGGAACGCAATAGTTTAGGGATCATAGCTGTTTATGCTTCCTATAGGTTTAATGATTTAATACCTGCTGCATTTTACAAATTTGAACTGAATGCACTTAAAATTAGGGCCCTAAAAAGCTGATCTGTTAGGGCTTACCAAATCACATTCACACTCACATCTGTGCTTTATTGTATTGGCAGATTGAACGGCTTACCATGATGATTCAGAAGGTTTGCTTTCATTCATGGTGTATAACCTTTCTCCCTGTCTCTCTCAACTAAAATTTACCCCATTTTCATCATACTTTCAGAGTAAGCATCTAGTTGTGTTTACCGGAGCTGGGATATCAACTTCTTGTGGTATTCCTGATTTCCGGGGCCCCACAGGAATTTGGACACTTCAGGTATACTTATAAATTGTCAAATGTCCCCCTTCATGTAATGTTATACTTGCACAATTGGATTCATATATTTGAAATGCAGAAGGGAGGCAATGCACTGCCAGAAGCATCACTTCCATTTCATCGTGCAATGCCAAGCATGACACATATGGCTTTGGTTGAACTAGAAAGAGCTGGCATCCTTAAATTTGTTATTAGTCAAGTATGGATTTTCTTTAAATATAATTTTATTTTTTTGATGAAGCAAGCAAGCCAAATTTTATTCCTACTTGTGTTAAATTACAGAACATTGATGGCCTCCATCTTCGATCTGGAATACCAAGGGAAAAGCTGTCAGAATTGCATGGGAATTCTTTCATGGAAAGATGCAGTTCTTGTGGTATCGAGTACTTTCGAGACTTTGAGGTTGAATCTGTGGGACTGAAGGAGACATCAAGAAGGTGCTCCAATGCAGATTGTGATGTTAAACTTAAGGACACTGTTCTTGATTGGGAGGTATTATTTACTGCTCTATCCAACCAAAACTTGACAGAAACATTAATTTATTATTATCTTTCTTGCAGGATGCATTGCCACCTGAAGAGATGAATCCAGCAGAAGTACACTGTGAAAAAGCTGATGTCGTCTTATGCTTGGGAACAAGGTAATTGTTATTGTTTTGTTTTTTGAAAGGCATGGGTATATTTGTGATTTCCACCCTATGCAGTTTACAGATCACTCCCGCGTGCAATTTGCCTCTCAAGTGTCTCCGTGGTGGCGGAAAGGTTGTTATAGTCAATCTCCAGGTATTCCTTCATCCCGTTTTCATATTCCTTTATTTCCATATTCTTTTCTCATTTTCATATTTCTTTATTTTCTCAAATTGTGCAGAAAACTCCAAAAGACAAGAAAGCAAGTCTGGTCATCCATGGATTTGTAGACAAGGTGTTGTATGAAAAAACAACCTTCTTATATAAAATTACAAAAGCTTAATCTTTATACATTTGTGAAACATTTTCTATGAATATAAATCCACATAGGTGATTGGTGGAATTATGGAGCTTCTCAATTTACGGATTCGCCCTTTTGTCAGAATAGATCTTCTCCAGACCATTTTTACGCAGGCATTGAGTTTAGGTTATTTCCACTCATTTTATTTTTCTTGAAAAGAGTTACATTACGTGTTAAGTTCATGATTACTTATTTGTTTTACAGATGAGCGATATGTCAATTGGACGCTTCGAGTAGCCAGTATACATGATAAGAGGGCTTTGATTCCATTCATTAAGTCTGTGGAGGTGAGTTAATTTTGTAAATTCATATTCATACATTATTTTACAATTATGAGATTTAGTTTTAATCGTGTTCTTTATGAACTTTTTAATGTACATGAAATTGCAATATAGGTCTCGTTTTTGGGTAACCATACTATGAAAGACGCTGAACTAGATAAGCATCCTTTTACTTTAAAAAGGTAAAATTTTCATGGTTTTTTTTTTTTGTTGCAACATAAATAATAGAATACTGGTTTAACACATATTACATTCATTTTTAAATTTGGAATACAGGAGAACCGTTTTGACAGCCGAACCATTTGATGTTATCTTGAAAGTTAACTTCAGCGAGGGCTGTGGATGCGCATACAGCCGAATAAAAATCCCTATTGATTTTCGCGTACGAAGTTTCTTTGTTTCATTTTAATTTTATATGAAATGACTAAAATAGCCTTTGATAATTTGCAGGGATCAGCGGATAGTTTGAAGCGGGATAAAGATCATGTGTTCCGGAAGCTAAAAGGTAAAGCTGTAAAAGGTTCGTGTTGCGGGCAGAATTCGGTTATTGAGAGAAGTGTGATTATGGGGCCAAAGAGTGAAATTACGGTTCGTGCCATTGTGACCAACATTAGATGGTATGATGAGAAGATGGTTAAAACTTCTGGAGCTGGTTCTTTAAACAATGCTTCTTTCAAAAAGAGAAAAGAAAGGAGGGATGAAAATGGGACAGCTCTTAAGCACCTGAAACCCCAAATTAAGCATAAAGTAGATAGGCAATAGATGGTTCTTTGTGTTGACAGTGTACATACTTATACTTGGGTTTTTTTAGGTGTAGAGTCGTAATGTGATTTAGCAACTGAGTGGATTTTGGTAGGTATAGTATATGCGTGATGTTGGTATGTTAAAAGGTCGTTTTTCAAGGTAGATACACTTGATCAAAGTAATTTTTTTGAGAGACAAACTAACTAAATTATTGAAAAAGAACAAAATCTGTTTGGGACTAATAAAAACCAGAAAAGGAACAAGAACTAGGTATATTAACTTCAGTTATTAAGTTCTAGCGTTTTTAAACATGTGTACGGTTCTTTGTTATATAAAAACGATTATCTAAATATGAAACTATCATGTTACATTTATATTTTAATACTTGTTTTGCAATCCGGTTTGGTCACGAACTGGTTTAGAATTGTTCCGTTTTCGGTTTCATTAATGTATACTTTTGAGTTTCGGTCCAATCCAGGCGATCTCGAGTCAAAAAGGTATTCAATTAAAATGAGACAGTTAAAGTCATTCAATAGTTCGTCAAATCTTATATTCACCCACAATTTTTTTTAAAGCCTCTTGGCCAACTGGTAAGGCGTCGCCCTATAACCTTGAGGTTGAGGGTTCAATCCCCACTATGGAGAATAGGTGAATTAGAGTAGGAGTAGGATAGATTTGCCGGTTCAAAAAAAAATTATTTTAAAATTTTCGAATCAAAATAGCTAAAATTTATCATTACGAACTTAAGTAATTATCAATCTATAAAAAAAAAAAAAAAAACTATTAATTGGTCAAAAGAGAGAACCAAGTCACCAACAGAGAGTTTTGCAAGGCGATAACCATTATAATTTATAACCAATATTTTCTCCACCCTCTTCAGAATTACAATTTCAAGTGCAAATTTGGTGGTGTATATATAGAACTCATAACAAATTAAAGTAAAGGATGTTAAACATTAAACTCTGGAAAGCCCAAGCTTCCGTTCAAAGAGACGGGTGAGTAGATAGACCTGCAGCACACTGGCACCAATAAGAGCTGCTGATTCCACAACCGCTTTATGCATTGCCCTCTTGCTCATCCCTTCATTAACTGCAAACCAAACACACACACACACACACACAATCAACCGCAATTAGAGATTAAAGTTTAGTCATCATTTTATCAATCTTGTTTTCTATTATACTTAATGCTTGTCGATCAGTCTCGGCCTCCAGCCAATGCTGTTCAAACTGAATGTTATATAAAGCATCCTCTAACTTGGATATTTGTTCCAGAATCGGCTTGAAATGATCTGAAAAAGAAAACACCATTCAATTCATTATTCCATCAAATTAAAACAGTTAACTGTGTAAGCCACAACGGTTTTAAACAACTACATTAATCTAACTGTAAGAAAAACCATTATTTGATGTTTTTTGTCAAATGTTGCTCATTCTTGCAAGTTGTAGTGTTCCTTTTGCATTCAGCTAAAAGCCAAAAACGATGGTTCAAAAAGTCTTTCCCTATAAATATAAATACAAATTTCAAAAAGCTCTTGAACCGACAATTTCGACCCATTTACCTATAGATTGGTCGATTTAGTCAAATAAAAATAAGAACTAGCTAATTAGGATGAGCCAAACAGATTGCAAAATGTATTCGAATGCTTACAACCTCCTAAATCATTATATTCAAAACAATTAGAGTATTATTTTAATGGTAGAATTTCTGAAAATACATTGATTATTTATAAAGTTTAAGAGGACAGAAAAGTGTTAGCAAGGGCAATCCATAACAAAATTAACCGTGCATTTTGACAAGTTTTACCCCACCCATTCAACCTGTGGAGTTTGCCACGTGTACTAACATCATGATATGCAAACCTTGAGGACAATAAGATGAGTTGAGGGCTACTAGGTAATTTTAACTAGTTTGGTTTGGGATGTAACACAAGTAAAAGCAGAGTAAAGGTCTCTAACCGTCTTTTGCATGCTCAACGTCACTATAGAAGTGGCTAGAATGGACATCAAAATCTATAGTTTCATGGTATGGCGATTTGTTCGTGAAGCAGAATTGATAGAGGCCTTCATTATGTGCCACAAAATCAGACTTGTCGCTTGTTTTGTCACGGAAATCTTGGATTTGTTCGCCCTTAGGTCCCTTCACCTAATAATCATAAAATGCCCACAAATTATTTCATTTGGTAATCAAAATATATGGCCAACAACCCGCATAGTACAAAGACAAGGTACAACAATGACAGCACGGAACCACACCAAGTTTAATGTGGCTATACAAAATGTAAATAAATTCTCACCAAAATCAAAGCTGAAAATAATCCTGTTTGACCTCAAAGCCAAACCGTATCATTTATAAGTCAAAATTTTCATATCATATATAGTTCGAATTTTGATTAACAAAATGCATAGTACCATCATAACACCGTCTTATGATCATCAAGAACATCAAAGTATGTTGCTCTTATGAGTAAAATTTAAAATTTGGGAATTTTAGTAAAGTCAATTAACCCTTTGCACAAGTAACTGTAATACCATACATGTTATCAAGAAACATACAGCTGAAGGTCTTGAATTATATTAGATGATACAGGTTAAAAATCCTGAGCCAATATTAAATCAACCCCAAAAGTTAAATTTTGGCTTTCAACAGTCAAAATGGGCACTCTGTCTACAAAATTGACAAGGGATTCTAGTAGTTATGGAGAAAAAGAAAAGATCTAAAACAATGTAAGAAACAAAGATTTGAATCTATGCAACTAAAATAAAAACATTATCGTAATCATCGAACTGAACGAATAGGTTTCAAATTTCAATATTAAAGATCGAGGGAAGAGTAAAAATTAATAAGACAAAGTGAGACATATACCACAAGATCGACGCCATCTTCGTTATAATGCCAAGCACCTTCGACCTTAATGACAACAAAAGAAAATCGGACCGTCGCACCGTACTCGGATTTATGCGAAAAGCACTCTTCCCTGTCTATAACAAACCTGATCCCGAATACTCCCCCTATGTTTGCCGTCAGAAGCAGCATAAAGACAGCCGCCACCGCCATCGACGACATGCGGATCTGAAACAAACGCAAACAATTCAGTTCAAGGAACAGCAACGGAACTTTTGACTCACAATTAAGGATTGTAATTGAGAATTAAAAGAACAAAAGATCAGCAACTACTTTACCTTTGTTTCAGATTATGCGTTGGAATACAGATAGGATGAAGATGGAGCAGAAGTCGGAACACACGACCAAAGTAGGAACAAGTTTCACCCAACTCAACAGGTAGTCGTAAATCGTAAGTTGTTCTTTACTTCTCGTGTTTGACGGTTTTATGATGCTGTCAACGAGCCGTAAGTTTGCAAGACTCGGGCTCCAAAATGGTTTTCCGGCCCAACCGGTTTGTTAAAAGGCTTCAACCCAGGGGTAGAGGTGCACATTACAACCGGTTTTTTTAAAAACCGGAACCGGTTTTCTAATAACCGGGTTTCTAATAACCGGTTTTTTAATAACCAGTTTTATAATAACCGGTTTTCTATCTCAAACTGAACCGGTTTTTTATCCAGGTTTTTCTTCCGATTAACCGAACCGAACCGGTTTAAAAACCGAAAAAATCCGGTCGAAAACTCAATTTCCTTTCGGAAAAAAACCGGCCAAAACCGGACCGGTTATAACCGAAACCGGTTGGACCCAAACCGGTTTTTGAAAAAACCGGTTTTTAAAAAACCAGAACCGGTTTTTAATCGGCTTTTGTGCACCTCTACCCAGGGGTCAAACATCAAAAGTTCAAAGCATATCAAGATGACAAGAGTAAAGTTGTTGAAAATTAAACCTTATTTCCATATTCTTATGATACACATATGTATATATAGTTCAATAACATTAATAGAAAATGTGTACCAAATTATAGTGTGTTAAACATTCCAAATCAATCATGATGAATTAAATTAAACTGTTGACATCCGAAGCTTTCGTTCAAAGAGACGTCGGAGGAGGTACACCTGTAGTATGCTACCACCAATCAAAGCTGCTGATTCCCCGAGAGCTTTGTGCATAGCTCTCTTACTCATTTTTTCGTTTACTACAAATAAAGCATACTTAATCAACGAGAATAAAAGATCATTTATTAATTTGAAAAGTTATTATTTGCATGGAACAAGGGTCACTCTCGTGCACCGGGCTTCTACATGCAAAGGCTACTTGTGAGGCCCAAAAAACCGACATTCAGTCATTTTGGATTAGAAGGTTGTTTACTCTTCTAAAAAGTTATGGTTTACGTAAAATAAAGGGCACCGCACCACTATGCGTGGTTCAATTCCTTAGCTCTACAGACTACAAAAACTGGGATAGAGAAGGAAGTCCCTGGTCCAAGTCCATTTATATGATTCTCATATATAACATCCTAATTTTCGGGTATCTGTATCAAATATTTTTAAGGGATGTATTTTTGTAAATCCGTTCCTGAAATGTATATTTATGAGGTTTTGTATGATTGTATGAATGATATCAAATTGGATTTTCTCGAATTTTAATCTGAGAAAAGTCCTAACTTGCTAGTGCCCTCAAAAGACAAGTTTATATTAATTGCGGACAACACATTGAAAACGACTTCGGTCTGAAATGCACTAGCAATGCCTATATTGGTCTTTTTGCATTCTTCTCGATTAGGGGTGCCAAATCGGGCAATTACGTCATGTTTTTATCTGACACGACACGACAAGACACAACAATTTTTTATATAATACAAACACGATGTTGTGTTATTTTTAACTAACACGAAAACGAATCAATTAAAAGACGAAAAACACGACCAAAATAACATAAAACAACTATTATGTTATTTAAGTTATACTTTGCTCATATAAACCATGACAAACACATATTGTGTCAATCAGTTTTGAACAGGAACACGACACGAGACGACACGTCGCTTTATTTACACTAGACACGAACACGAAATGAACTCGAATTTGAATTTTATTTTCGTCTCAATTTCATTTCGTGTCGTGTACTTGTTGAAATAGTGTTCAATGTCATAACTAAATTAATAAGGACTTTCCATTAATAGTATGATCCTTTATGAGTTGTCATCACTAGTCAAAATGATATTAATGTTAATTGAGAGAGAAAAAAATAGTTTATTAATTTATTAAACAATTAGGACTTAATTGAATATATTGTCAAAATGTAAGGACTTTCATGAATATATCTCTTTATTATATGATATTAAATTAATTAGAAACTAGTTTGGAATTAATTAAATTAATTGGAATTAATTAAATTAATTGGAATTAATTTAAATTAAGTTTTGATTAATTAAATGTGCAGAAACTAAATATTAATTGTTCAAAAGTTGAGTAATGGATAATGTTGGTGATAGGATAAAAGTTTAATGTATATTTTATCAGTTTTGCTTTTGCTTTTACCCAATAATAAGTTTTGTCATATTGTATCGTTGATTGACACTTATATTCTCGAACATAGTCTCATATGAGAAAAGACCCATGCAGACTTCGGCCACCATATTATTTGTGAACTAAACTACTAAAATGTACATCAACAAGAATAAAAGTTTAATGTATATTTTATCAGTTTTGTTTTTGCTTTTACCCAAGAATAAGATATCATACTTATTGCATGTCGATCAGTTTCAGCTTCAAGCCAATGTTGTTCAAATTGGATGTTGTTTAGAGCATCCTCCAACTTAGATATTTGTTTCAGAATTGTGTTGAAATGATCTGTAAAACAAAACGTTATACAATTCATTTATATATATATATATATATATATATATATATATATATATATATATGTGTGTGTGTGTGTGTGTGTGTGTGTGTGTGTATATATATATATATATATATATATATATATATATATATATATATATATATATATATATATATATATATTAATCACTGTTCTAACTAGTTTTCCTGAAAGCCACTATAGTTTGCAAGAATGAATATTTTTGTACAAAATTGGTGAAATCCAAAAGTAAGACAAATCAACATTTTGGTTATAAATAAAAATGGTAATCCGAACCATCTGAACGGCCCATGTCAATCTGTCTTAAGACCCACGTGGGAGGTCAATTGCGGAACACTAGCAATATTTTAAGCGTGTCAATATTTGAACTCTGAACTTCCTGTATAAAATTTCACTCATCAACAAACTAGGCTCCCCATCAGGGGGGCCGTTTTGGTTATAACTAACCACCAAGTAAGATGGTTCAAAAAGTATTTTCATATAATAAATGGTCTCACCATTATAGTCAAAATTTTAACATAACGTAAACAAGATACGCATATATTATGGACATTTATGATAAATAAAAAACAACTAGGTACTATTAGTTTGTTACCCAGTGAAAGAGATCCCAAGTGTAATAAAAATAGAAAGTGAAGGTCTCACCATCTTTTGCATGTTCAATGACTTTATAGTTATGGCTAGAATGGACATCGAAGTCTACAGTTTCTTGAAAGGGCGATTTATTAGAGAAGCAGAACTGATAGATGCCTTCATCATGTGCCACGAAGATAGACTTGCCACTTGGTTTGTCACGGAAATCATGAATTTGTTCACCTTTAGGTCCCTTCACCTAATAATTAAAACATGGTAGCTAATATTTATCCACAAACCAATATTCGTTATAAATATACATTAAGTAACCAAAATACAACAAGTAGGTAAAACAATCATTGCACAAGCCTTTAATAGGAAATGACCAATGTATGTGTTGAAAAGCAAAAATGGTCACATGGTACAACTATTTTTCCAAGATTTGAATATGGGTGTTGTCGTGTTTGAAAACTTGTATAGTTACAACCCGCCTTCCATTTCTTTCTACGATACCTTCTTGTTAACGGTTAAGTAAGTTTCAATATGTAAATGAGACAACTAGTCTCTTCATGTTGTAAACTAAGAAAGGGGTTGGCTTTTGAGATCAAAACCATGCTTCTTAACACGTGAACATGGTCTTAATTATAATGCTTAGTGTAGAAAAATGGACCCTCAATATAACTTCTTTTGTGACGGAATTGCTATGGATTAGCGACGGAAATTTATGAGGTATCAGCAATGCATTCCGTCACTAATATATTAAACGCAAATTTTTTCCACGCCCCCTAAATGTCACAGGTCTCGTGCGCTCGCACACTTTGAACTCTCTAGGGCCGGTCATGATCATTAGTTTATGACTTATTAAAATTCGAATAATATATATGTATGGAGAAAATTATTTTCTGACCGAAAATTAAAATAAAAATATTTGTCCTAATAAGATAAAATGTACGTTTCTGCTCAAATGAAAGACATAATAAGTGTTGCTTCAAAAATTTATCCTAATATCAACCTATCGTTCAATTAACGGTATGCATAAAAAAATTATAGATCTTGAAAGAGTACCGAATTCAAACTATTAGTATGATCAAATAAGATAACCCCAAATCAATAAGTTCAATCAACTTTTTAATGCAAGTCTTAGAGCATGTATGATCCAAAATTTTAATCCCAATATGTAAGTGACACTTTGACCCAATATAGTAAATTATGTTTCTCTTCTTATACTAGTTTTTTTACACCGTGTCTTAAACTGGTTATCCAATTCTTTGCGACCTGAAATCACAATATTAGGATAATAAAATAGAAAAATACAAAAAAAGAAAACCTTAATTACGGAGACACATCAATAATTAGTAATTATTAAGTACATCAAACAATCCAATTTATAAGGTTAAAGTTAACAAGTTGGAAACATTCTTATAGTTATCGTATACAATGAATAAGGTTTCCGCTTTTAATATTAGAAGTCGAGGGATGCAATCTTGCAAAGAGTAAAATTAAAGCGAAAGAGAACAAATACCACAAGATCGGTGGGATATTCTTCATAATGAAATTCATCATGATCTTCGACGTTAATAACCACAAAAGAAAATCGAACTGTCGCACCATGCTCGATTTTTTGTGATAAACACTCTCTCCCATCTACCACAAATCTCATCCCAAACACTCCCCGTATGTTAGCTGTTAGAAACACCATTATTGCCGCCACCCCCACGATCAACAACATTCTCATTTAAAACAAACGCAAATAGATTAGTTTAAGTAACACCATGAGAACTTTCAGACTCAAGTTAAGGACTATAATTGAGAAATGAAAGAGAAAAATATTATTAACTACTTTACCTTTGATTCATTGTGGGTTATGTGTTAAAATACAGAAGAAACGATTGAGGATGGGGCAGAAGTAAAAAAAAAAAAAGACCAAACTATAAAAAAAGTTTGCCCCAACCCCAACGATTTTGTGGCTCAAGTTAAGGACTATAACCTAGAAATGCAAGAGAAGTCGTAGGTCGTTCTTATGCCGGATGATTTAGAGTAACTTACAGTTTTCGTCCCTCAAATATTTCATAATCTATGTGTTTAGTCCAACATTATAATTTGCTGCAGTTGAAGTTTTAATAAGCAATCCATAAAATATCTGATTCTTAATTTTAATTCTATTTAGTTCAATGTGTTAAGTCATGCCACGAGATGCACGGGTTTTGTAGTTTGGTCCTTTACCCCCTTCTTATTTAGTTAGTTATTCATGTTCAACATCTTTTTTGAAGACGGTGATGAATAAAATTAAAAAACTAATATCAAATCAAAACGTATTCCAACCCAAATCAAAACCACATCGTTCCAAAAGTATCAAAAGCAAATTTCTTGTTTGTAAAATTTGAAACCATTGAAATCAAAATCGACATGCTCGCCGTCTAAATTTGAGTTCTTATGATTTTACTAATTTTGACATGTAATCCTGAGTCTTGACAACCTTAAGAGGATTAATTAAGGGTTTTCATGATCCAGTTAGATTTTTGTTTTGATCTTTATATGACAAAACATTCACGATCCCCATGTGTAACGAACGACAGCCACTCTCGAAAACAAATAAGATTGTAACAAGAATCAACCAAGGATTGCCGATAATAATACTCTTACAAATATAATGTAAACAATGTTAGAAATTAGGTAGGGTTTGAGTGGTGATCTGGATACCCTTTGGATCGTGTGAACACTTTCTGAACTGATATTTCTACCCTATGCCCGGGTTACAAGAAATTTAGGGTTACAAGAAATTTAGCCTAAGATAAACCCAATGGGACACTTACGAATCTAGGCACAGAAAACGTAAGCCAAATTGCTATGGAATCTGAGTTCGTATGAGAAAACGAGAGCTAAAAGGTGTATTTAACCTCAAAGAGGAGAGCCGTATTTATAATAAACGAGTGATAGGGTTTTGTCTAGGGTTAGTCGTCATGGGCTTTAGGGTTGCCGTCATCGGTTTCTTTGGGAACAAGTCACGAATTAATGAGAAATTGATGGTTTCTAGCCAGGGGCTCTGCCCCTGGAACCCCGCTAGGGGCACTGCCCCTAGACCCCGCCAAAGGGGTGCTGCCCCTTTGGAAACCCTAACCCTGGACCCGGGGGCGTTGCCCCCGGACCCCCGACTTGCTGTCGAACCGACTTTTTATTCAATCTTATACATGCATGCACTCCGCACATACCCGAACATATATTAGAGTACAAACTAAATAGCCCATTAGCTCACATGTTAGTTCCAATTACATAAAATGACTTGGTGACACTAAAATCACCAACAAACAATCCACCAAACAAAATACTATTACTAACCACACAACAAAAACAAAGTTTTAATGTGGTCCTATTATCGAGGTGATGATGTACATCTGTGCGAGAAGATGAGATATTTGAATTCCAACGAAAACCAATTAACTTGAGCAATTACAAAACATCAAATCAAAATAATAACATATTACTCTAGTGTAAAACCCGCTAAATCGCTCCCAACGTGATTACAAAGTGTATTCTGAACATACTAAACAATTTGTATTGACTAGAAATGTCTTGCACCTGATATCGTGCATATGTGACCATCAAACATTTGAATCTTCATGGTGCGAATACTCAGAATTGGTCGCCAAAATGGATTGGTCGCCAAAATGGATGGTTTTACCTGCCTTCTCATTAATTGTTGCAAAGAATTTTTGAATAGGTTTCATGTGAAAAGAAGCTCCAACACACAACAGTGTTTGATCAATCATTTTACCAGTAGTAGTCAAAAGCGTGTCTTCGTTTTAAAAATAACAACCTTAAAGACAATGATCCTATATTAGAATAAATAATATTTATCAGATGTTATATGCACTGTTTTTAAGTTAAATCGTTCATAAGGTTGATGAGATTGTGATTCCTTCATAACATGCTTCTTATCTCATCTTTCCCCCCTTTTGAATGGTGTGATTTGGCGATGGAAGCACATGTACAAAGTACAATGACTCCCCACTCCCTTTCTTCTTAATTCACTCCTTCCTTTTCTTCGTCTCTGTACGCTTTCTCTTACTTTCCTCCTCGGTGGTCACTGCTGTTGTCCACTTCCACCAGCCTTGCCCTCCATTTTTGCCTAACCCAGACGCATCCGTCGACGACTTCTCTGCTACATCCGTCTAACCGATCGTCGATCACGGCCTCGACAACTGCAACAACAACAACTTTCAGGTCAATAACTTCTGCTTTGTGCTTTTTCTTTTTCATATGTATATGCGTTTTCCCTCTGTAAAAGGTTTCTCAAGCTTCAATTTTACTAGTTGTACCTTGTGTAAGTATGTTTATACCAAATTGTTTATGGTGAGATTGATGATCATTCATTGTGTTTTGGAATATAAATGAAGGATGGGAGAAAGAAAAAACACCTAAGGTGGCGTTGATAAAATATGAGAGGGAAAGGAGGCACCCTAAATTAATATACAACCTTTCCACATGTTTTGATATGCGAAGAAGGTAGATCTCATGCCACAAAGTATAGATCGAAAGTTATTTTTTCTTTAAAACAAAAAAAATCATTTCTTTAAATTAAAAAAAGAATAGTTCGGTAACTAATTTATTTTTGTTCTTTTCAATTGCATCGAATTCCTATGGAGTCTATGAAATAAACATTCCCTTAAGGAAGGACAGAGTCGTGTGTGGCTTCAAAGAGATGGAGGTAGGTGTATTCGGTGTGGCAGTAGCTTCAAAAGGGTAGAGGGTTCATCAGGTTGATGGGGGTATGTATTCAACGGGTTCATGAACCCGTTTTGGCTCGAATGCAAAGAAGGAAATGAGGGCAGCCACTTCAAAGGGATGGGGGTTTGGCAGGAAGGGTTTCGTACACCCTTGGTGTAACGCCCCGGCCCTCCGAAGCCTAAGGTTTTACAAGATAATATCACCAGGGATCGTCCCATGATCCAAGCCGAGCGTTACCTAAACCTGCAAAACCACATAAAATAAAAGGGTAAGCTATAAAGCTTAGTGAGTAATCGAATCACAGTATGGCCTAAATAGCCACACTCGTTTCACAGATTAGCTTACTACACTTGACCATCTTACGATCCTTTACTTACTCGTACATCATACTGTGAAACTACCGTATTACCCGACGGAACTCACTTCTCTTGTACTGTCACGTACACTCTTACTATGTATTTCTGCACTTTCTTCTACTATCTGGTAGCTTATGACGCTACCGTACTGTCTGCACTTTCTTCTAATACTTGGTAACTTATAATGTTACCATACTGTCTGACGTTACTCATTTTCGGTATCACAAATCGTGATGTGTTTTACTACTATGTTACCTACTACTATCACACGGTAACTCATTCATTACTACTTGTTATTACTTACTAACTTACGGTAGCACATACCGTGACAACTCGTTCGTTCTTGCTATCTTAAAATATTCTCCGGTTCCACACCGGGTTTCTCTCGGCACTATCGCTCTTTACCAAATTCATCATTTGGTAACTGTCTACATGATTTTCTATGCTTGCTTTATGGGATATCCATATCCCCTCTAACTTACTAGACCAATACTGGTGCAACATATGGAGCTGGCACACAGTAACTACACATTATCTTTTTCCATGTCATATGTCATCCCTCTACATGGACACTACACTACTAGTTAATTACATTGCTTAGCATCATCACAGCTTCTCATGGGCCAGACTCGTCAGGCGGGTCTGTAGCATACCTACTTTTACAACTACTAACACATAAATCGTAACTGTACTACTCTGCATTTTATTCAACAATTCCCTTCTACTATAGTTTAACACGTATAAACTACTAGGGAGATACGGTAGCGATTACTCACCTAAGTTTGGTGCTTTCCCAGAATCCTGGCACGGTTCTCGTTCTAGACTTCTGATAACCTCCGAGCACCTCGATGCTAGCTACCGCTGGCTCCTTACTTCTCACCATCATCTCTCAACGTATACTCCTTACCAGAACACTCTCCTATATCATATATGTGTTTGGTGTGTGTTCTGCCTCAAAAATGAGGCTTGTGCCTCGTATTTATAGGCCTCTGGACCTCCGTTGCGTCGCGACCAACCCAGTGTTCGCGTCGCGATGACTCACGTTTAATGATTACCTGATTGCGCAAATCACGGAGCTGCCGACAGCCGTCGCGTCGCGACCACCATGCCCGTCGTGTCGCGACGTGCCGACACTCGCGATGACTCACGTTCAATGATTACCTGATTGCGCAAATTACGGTGCTGCGACAGCCGTCGCGTCGCGACCACCATTCCCGTCGCGTCGCGAGGCGCCGACACTAAAAAGTATCACTTTTTCCTGCTTTTTGCTCCGTTTTGACTCCTAGGCTTTGATCGTTATATTTTTCTTATCTCATAATGGCCTTAACATCGTTATTTGGCCACACTAACGGTTAAAATGTTCTTACTTTTGATCTATAGTCCCTTCCAGGACACGGGTGTCACACTTGGTTTCGGCGGCTTGGTGGGTTTTGAGGGTTCAGCAAGAATGGCTTCGTACTCCTTAAGAAATAGAGTGAAGGACAAAAATGTTGTAAATTAACTTGTTTGAACTTTTTTGCATCAATTTGAAACTTGCAAATTAAATCTATAAATCATGAAATACTTTAGGGTCATGATTTGTAATTTAATCACGATTTTATGATGCTCTAACTAAGCCATAATTTCGTGAGACTCGGTTTAGACAACATAATGAAATTGTTAACTATAAATAAATTTTATTAAATGTGTTAGAAACATTGCCTTTGTATGACCCTTTTCTACTTTCTAATATCATATCTTGAGCAAATTGCGCAATGGTAGCTAGAAATGGTTTATAAAGTAATGAAAAACTACAAATTAAGAGGATTTTTGATGATTATCAATAAGTAAAAATCCTAAAATATTAATAAGATATTTCAAAATTACTTATATTCGGATTTACTTTTTAAAAAGTTAATAAGTCTTAAAAATGTTTAATAAACTTCTAAGCATTTTTTTTATTATGACGGTGCTAAAAAAATCACTTCTGATGAGACATGTATTTGTATAAAGTCAAACATACACACATATATACCTACACACATATGACACGTCAGGTAGGGGTGCATTTAAAATTACCATTTTTGTAAGTGTTTTTATACCTACACACATATGACACGTCAGGTAGGGGTGCATTTAAAATTACCATTTTTGTAAGTGTTTTTCACAAGTATTTGATGAGTCATTTTTTATAAGTCAATTTTTTTTTACTTTTTGAAAGTGCTTATAGCTTATACGAAAAAAAAAAATACCACTATCATTTCATTAACTCAGCTCTTTGCTTTTTTAAATTCCTAGTGTTTTTTTTTGGTTATTTTACGTATAAGCTAATTTAAATACTTTTAAAAAAACAGGCTCTCGTTTATCAAGGCCTTTTTGTCACTCTTAAGGTAATCCATTTTTTTACATTTATTTTTGGTCACCACATAAACACTTTCGTCAAAAAGTTAAAAGTATTTATTAAGTTAAATAAAAATTTAAACAATCACAAACACCCCCTAACCAAAAAAAAAAAAAAAAAAAAAAAAAAAAAAAAAAAAAACTTACGTAAGAGTAAGACTGAATAATACATTAGTTCAACATGAAGATGCAAACTTTAATATATCATATCTCATTGTACCGAAATATATTACAGAAAAGCAAAAATGGTAGAAATAAACAAAGCAAGAGAAACCGATTTGATAGCGACACCGTGCGGGATCTTCCCTTTATCTTTGCGAACAAAAAGTGCCAAGTACAGTGGTACATTAAGTAGCACCAATGAAATACAAAGTACCATATGAATCGCCATGGTCTCGTAGTATTCTTTTCGGGTTCGCGTGTCCATCAAAACCGATTTTATCACAAACCCGAGAAAGCACACCAGGTTGACCATCGACAGTGTCGCGACTGTTGTTGACAATGGCGATGACACTCCAAACTCCATCATCTCTTTTTCGTATCTCTCATGAACATCGTTATCCGCAACCTTTGAGCTTATTACAAATGACAAGTCGGATCCCAAGATGGTGTCGAGTAACGCAAAAAGGTACGAGCTTGTTCGCTTGTAGAGCCAAATTCTCCGGTCATTCCACCACCCTCTCGTGGTGCCACCGCACCAGAGAAACTCAAGGTAGTCATATGCGGAGATGGAGACTATGATATATGCGTACGGGAGAAACCACACACTCGATACCTAAATGTAACCAAAAGTCATATACGATAGTTGTTTTTGCAATCATTCCAGCCAAATCCATAGGATATATGGTCAGTAAACAAATGTGTACAAAGCCACAAATGGTGACGTACCTGTGGGAAAAGTGGAACACCGTTTAGGAGACAAAGGGACGGGACGATGGAATAATAGACCGTTGGCAAGGAGGAAGTGGCCCATAAACAATACATTAAATAGCCCATCAGTTGTCCAGGGTGCACCCTTCCGAGCCCAAACCAAGCCGGGCTATACTTAGAGATTAAAATCATTAGATCGCCCTCGGACCAACGTTTATGCTGCACGAGGGTCTGGTCGAGTGTGGTTGCGGCAACTCCTAAAAACGCATGCCTTTTTGGATTGTAAAACACCGATTTCCAGCCTCGACAATGGATCGATAGCCCCGTTATTACATCTTCAACCGGACAACCGTATTTCAACCCAATCTACAATGCAAAACCGTCAACATGTTGAATTTGGATGTTTAAACAAATAGATTGATATAGTGAAATGGGACCCATAAACTGAAATAACATAAATATAAAACCTCTTTTCCCCATTGGGTATCACTTTCGAAGGTGCAGCTCGCAAGACTCTCTATATTTTTAATATCTCTGCCATCCTTATCGTTCTCAATTTTCCAATCCGTTGTGCTTCTGTCACCGAAGCTTTTTCCTAACAGAATAGCTCTCCGGTGAAAGCAGCCGGTTCCGACATATAAAGGGCCTCCAACACCATCTAAACCGTGGAAATCGACCTTCATTAAACAACAAAAACACTTTAATCTTGCATAAAAACAGTCTAAAACATTCATATACATAATGATAATGTTACATCTGTCACCTCACGTAGTACTCTAAGAGAACCACCATAGACTTCATTCTTTGTAATATTTTCGAAACACTGCGGGTACTGCACAAAAGCGATCTCGTGGCCTTTTTCTTCGTCCAAGAAGAAGCAAAGCGCGTCTCTAATGGTATCGCTGCTATTCGAGTACATATCGCAGTCGACATTCAGAATTATGGGCCCATTGCTTATCATGGACGACACCCTTATCTGCATTAAGTTGCCGTTTTTCAATCATGAGACCCACGGAACCAGAAACAGAATACTTTAACAATGCATTCATCTCTTTTTGTTTTTTTCACGAATAGATACTTACCAGTGCATTCATTGCTCCAGCCTTGAAGTTATGGAAATGTTCTGGTCTCTTTTCCCTAGCCATATATACTAGTTTCGGAAGGCTATGCCCCTCTGTATCGTGATTATGATCAAGTAAAATCTGCATAACATTAGATTTAATAGGACTATTCGAACTGAAAAAAGGTTGAATGATGCGTGAATTAGCAGCGTTTACTTGGACAATGGCAGCGTGATCCCGTGGAGATGTAAACGAATCCCATTCCTTAAATCCTTGGTGTTCTAGGCGTAGTTCTTCGGGAACTCTTCCAATCTCTGTCACATTTTCGATCCGATTCTTCATGTCTTCAAATAATCTCTGCTCTCGAAAGAAAACGTCATTTTAGAAGACGTAAGAAACCATCTGTATCAGCGTCTACGAAAGAAATCATCGTTTTTAGCGCCAATGGCGTTTACCTGAACGACAATGAAATATTGCCGGTGTTTTGTATCTGAAGGGTGAGATGCTGATTTGAAATAGGCAGCCGGGGACAGAGGCTCGACCTTGTAATTTCGGCAGTAGGGCAACCAGTGCTTGGAGAATATGGCGGCCTGAGTGAGAGCATAGAAGGTAAGTTCGGAGCCACCGTCATCAGAGAGATAGACGGAGAGCTTCTCCGGCGGGTAGTCGTAAGCCATCACCGATAAAACAGTGCTGATCACCATCATTGGTGGCTCGATTACGGGGTCTGCCGTGCAAACGAATACGTCCACCCCCGGCAACTCGTTTTCGAACCTGTTTTATTTCACAAAATCAATCTAAAATTCAATGTTGCCCAAGTGAAAAATTTATGAATTGGGCCGAAATTTAAAAGTTGATTATGTTTGAAGATCAAATTATTCAATGTAAGATATTGAATTAAATTTTTAGAACTCTTCACTACAAAAAGCCCTTATTAGGCACCGCCATTGCCAAATTCCGTTGCTTCGTTCATAGCCTATTATACTCCTCTTGCTTCATTTTACATGAGTGTGAAAAACTCGTTCCGATCAATAAAACCAAGGAAATCAAAGTGGAACGGTAGCGGCGTAGTGGAACCGAAAATTACAAATAACACAAACCGATCTAAACTGGTTTAGTATCAACCCTGTTTCGGTTTGCTAGTACAAACTAAAGGTTTTTCTTCTTTTTTTTTAAAAAAAAAGATACGACTTTTATGGATCCAAACCAAGCACGTCCCCTTTGTAATCCTGTACTTAATACGGTCAATTCATAATCTTCAACCTATTATTGTTAGTGTATATTAGTATATCTATCCCCTAATATACACTTAACACGTTCTAGTTTAAACCTTCCAAATCAACCGCACGATATAGCAACGGCAATGTCAGTGTATATTATTAGTATATGTAGCCAAAAATAGGCCCATTTTGTACAAGTACAAAGTACATTGTACCTCTGTACCCTTGTATTTATACTGTATAAGGCTGTGGGGTATGCCGCACGCGGCCCCCCTGCGTCCTCCACGTCAGCGACGAAGACGCGGCAAACACCGTGCCCCCCCTCCCCTCCCCCCCCCGCGTCCTCGACCAGTTGCGTCCCCACGTCGTCATCCGGTGAACGTTTGAAGACGGCCCAAATTCAAAAAATATATCCTTTGGCGAGCCGTTGGAAATTAATTTATTTTTTTTAACATATTATAAATACAAACCACACACATCTTTATATTTTACACACACACAAACACAAATTTCTCTCTAAATTTTACTAACACTTCAAGATGGAGAACGATCCGAACACCCCTCCGTCAAATCGGAACACGCCCCGCGGCGAATTCAACTACAACTTTTCCACGAATTGCACATTTACGAGTATGCTTACGGGTTCGTCGCAACAACCGCAATACCCGTATCCATATCCACCACTGAACCAATATCAATACCCGCCACAACCTTACCCGTACGCACTCTTCCAACAACCGTTTCTATCACAATCGCCACCGCTTCCATCACCACCGCCACAAGCATCACCCGAAGAGGTCGTGATGGAAACACAAGCCCCCGCGTCTTCCTCCAAAAAGAAAAAGAAAAATAATAGACAAAAGAACAAAACGCGAAACGCGCAAGAGGCGAAGGTTCCGTGGACGACCGACGAAGAGGTTCAAATGGTTCGATCGTGGGTCGCTATTTCCATGGATTCGCAAAAAAGAAATAGCCAAAGTTCCACATCGTTGTGGGAACGCATTTTAGACCACTACCACGCGACGATGGGTCGTGGGGTGTACCGAAACAACGGCGGTATTAACGGAAAGTGGCGGAAACTTCGTATCGAGTGCACCAAGTTCAACGGCATTTACAACAACTTGGTGAACATGCGACGAAGTGGCGAAAACGAATTCGGGATTTTCACAACGGCTATGGAACAATATGAGCGAGTTGTCGGGAAACCGTTTAAGCATATGCGAAGTTGGGAGTTGATGCGTACCGGTCCTAAATGGCTACTAAATCCCGATTCGCCTCACTCGAGCACGGGTTCCAAACGTGGGAGGACCCCGGATGACGATATTTCAGATGCTCGAGACCCGATCGACCTCGACGACGACACCGAACCACAAACCGAGATGCCTCCGCCTCGACTCCCCATCGGCCGCGACCGAGCGAAAAGAGCAAGCCGAGATGCCTCCGGCTCGTCTTCGAAAGACGATGTTGAGGAAAAGGTCGACCGGCTCGTTGAACAATTCTACCGCTACAACGAAATTGCGGAATCGCGGTTGGATTACGTGTTGTTTAGCCGATCCGGGACCAAAGAGGACCTCGAGGCGATCCGATTGATGACGGAACAACGACGCGAGAAATATTTTAATAAGTAGTTTTTTTTTTTTTTAATTTTAGGAGTTGTCGTTTTTATGTTTTTTTTTCGTGCAATGTCGTTTTTTTTTTATTTTTATGTAATGTCTTTTATTTAATTTTAAATGTTTGGTTTTAATTAAAAAAACGTAAAATATAAATGTGACGTGGAAATTAAAATGGTAGTCATGAGAGTTTTGCACACCCCTAGTGGGTGTCTTGGAAGTCTTTGTGACGTGGCGATGACATGGCGGTTGTCATGGGTGTCTTGCACACCCTTCAGCCTAATCAATGACAAATATTGATATTGTGAATTATATCTTGACAATTATTTTATCAATCATATCGTATTTAAACATTTATAAATAAACTAACATAATTGAACTCATGTCAACTGGATATTTGTTGACCGTTTGACCAAAAAATTAAGGCTAAGATTACGAACGCTTATTAAGCGATTATCAAGTATTGCAAATAACAGTCACCAGAATTGAATTCGATAGTTTATTAATATAATTTAATTTATTTTAAACTCACTGGTACTATTTCACATTGGTATTCGTTTTATTATTAATATTCTTAGAGAAATAATATGTTATAGGTTTTCAGAAGCAACTTTTTCAGATGATTGATTATTTAATTAAATCAATAATTTTGCAGGAAATAGAAATATTTGGTTTAAGCATAGGCAGATATTAATATTCTTTTAGTTATTTTTAATAATTCTTTGAAATCAAACAAACTTATTATAAGTTATATATTAGATAGATCTAGTTGAACGAGTTTGTTATGTTTTAAATAGACTTACGACTACGGGGAGAGGACAATACCAATATATGGTTTGGGTTGGCATAGATACATTCTACTGTCCAAATTTTAATTTTCAACATATATGATAAATATTTGAAATAACCATTACAAGTTATATTATTATAATAATATACATAATTTTTAGATGAAATTTTGTTAGTATAAAAAAAATACTATAATAATGAATTTCAGCGAGTTTACTGATTTGATCCACTTTTGATTAATTAAATTGATTTTACCGATTTGAGCTGGAATAGGAATATACTAGAAGGTCAACATTTACAGGTACTAAAGGAAAAAAATACATTTGTTGTGAAATAATTGTTGATTTTCCACGAGAAATATATTAATTAAAAATGTTCAACCAATGATAAAAGAATATAGGAATAATGAAAACTGGACCTTTGGGTGAGCTTATGTTTGAAGGTCCGACGGTGGGTGGGATTCCACCGGACCGATTGTGTCAATGTCCAGTACAGACCGAACCATAGCTCAGCCGCAAATATTCCGATCCAAAACCAGCTCCCTAGACCCGCCACCACCGGCGGCAGTTGTGTTCCTCTGTAAATCCATATCCATACAACGCTGACCAACACCGTCGCGGCAAACGCCCTGTATATCTTCCTCCCTTTTCCTCCCTCTGTCTCGAACAGTCGACCATCTACAACATCCATGTTTCCTTCTCTTTGGAGATCTACAATCTCTGTCTCCCTCTATATATATTCATATATGTGTATATATATATATATATATATATGGATTTATTTATGCTATAAAAAAAGGAGTCAGGTAGAAAGTTTGACTACGGCAACCACAAGTGGGTGCCTCGTTAAGACTGTCCAAACCTTGTGCAATCTCATAATGCACCCATTAGACCCTTTAATTAGTGAGTGGTTTTTGTAATTTGCCAGCGCCATCTAATTTCAAAAGGGTGGGTTTCCGGTGACTGACAGAATCGGCAGAAACTTAAACGCTATGAGTGGAGAGCTGTTTATTTGGCATCATACTGGACCCAATAAAATATCATCTTCAGCTGATTGACAAATAACTTGCCATGCAAATACATTTAGCTCGAGGAACATACCAACTTATGGATTTCCTTACCCAATAGAGCCATAACTTGAATATATTTTGTTTTAATATGGTGTGCTAATATTTTTACCAACAGAGTTTCTATATCCTCTTACAAAATCTTTATTATCTTCCTATTCACATGATCAAGACATGTGTCAAAATCAAGAGAAAAAATCAAAAGATATAATCAATGAATTCCACATGTCATAGTTTAGTAGATAGGAAGATGAAGTAAGATGATGAACTATGAAGAAATAAAATTTTCTTTTTACCAATATATATACCAACTTGCATGGTCTAATAACCCACGTTACCCACCAATCCACCATGTGGTGTTAACATCTCTCCTAAATTGATCTGATTTGAATTGTATTGAATATCCTTTGAGACCAAAATTCACATTTTAAATATATTTTCCTCACATTTAATTAACCAAAGCCTAATTGCAGCAATTAAGGTATATCAGCAACCGAATCTAACTTCTCATTTATTTAATAAAAACAATCAAATGATTATGATTCATAACCGATAAATGAAACCGTAAAATAATAAATTATATAGTTTTCATCTTTTACACAATTATATAGTGTAGGATCATTTATATAAATGTTCTACTTATATATTGAAGTTAATGCAATTGCAACCCAAATGGGTTTTCCCCACATCAAACTGATACGAACACGCCTCCAAATATCAAACCCAAACAAGAACCGATAGGAACTGGTAATTTGGGGCACAGGAAAATATCTCAAAGAGTTCAACTCAAAAACGGTTATTCATGGTCATAAAAAGTTGACAAAAGCCCTATATATAGTTACTTCCAGCCACCAACTAATCATAATACTAATCTATAATAAAAGATAATTACTACTTTTAAAAAACGATAAAAGAGAAATCCTAACCAATACTAAGAGGATAAATACTAATTATTTGGCTGCTTATGATGCTTATAAACTTGACCAAATCGGTGGGTCGTATCATTACCTCATTCCAAATACCTCAATAGTGTCCAAGTGCACATGTTTTGTGATTGTTGGTTGTTCCCCCTCTGACTTGTCTTCTTCATCGTCCCCTGCTAATAAAACTTGTAAGGTCTTACTTGCGTAACGATGGTAGGTTGTGAACTTGGCGTCACATTAAAAGCAATATGCATTGGCCCTTTTTGCTACTAGTTTCGCCTCAGTCAACCTTTTGAATGGCCCCAATTGTCCATCATGATAGCCACCCTCATTGCATGATTTAGGCTTGCAGGATACATAAACCGAACGGCGAACGGACTGCCAATTTCAATCCTTTAATAAAGGTCCCCACCATCTACTCGAAACTACTGACATAGTCCCTGGTGGGTACCCA
The DNA here is from genome assembly GCA_023525715.1 of Cichorium intybus. NCBI lineage: Eukaryota > Viridiplantae > Streptophyta > Magnoliopsida > Asterales > Asteraceae > Cichorium > Cichorium intybus. Next base: position 1,807,873 of record CM042017.1, on the reverse strand, counting down.
CTTGACTGGTAGCCAAGAATTCCTCGTACAAACTTCCTTCATATGAGGGCTGGAATCGGCCAAGCAATCGCCGTTTTAGCACAACCCACATACGGAGCGACATTCTCCCTTAACTCCAACGATTCAACGCAAGAGCTGCCCTTCTATACATAAAGTCATTGCTATATGCTTTTCTTCATCATACCTTGGTTTTTGAAGTAGCACATGATCCGGTATATCTAGTCTTACGCCTCTCTTCTATCATATTGGGTTTTAATCGTTGAAGTTTGGTTGAGTAACTCTCTTGAGAAGATTTGTATGCTTGGAAGTTGGGTTGGCTTTTGGTAAGGAAGGGTGATTGTGGTTTCGGTTTGGGTGTATCTCGAGTTTGTTCTCGACTTTTAGGAGATTGTATGTTTTCTGGGTGCATTTGGGTCTGTAAGGTTTTCGATGTAAGGTGGGGGTTATCGGTTAGGCCTGCTTGGTCTGTTGTGTGCGGAGGATTGACACGCGCAGAGGTCGTCGTGCGGTCAAAAATAAGAGAAACCTAACACACACACACACTAGTATAGCGGTAGTCAGGGTCGATCCACAGGAGCTTCGTGGTTAGACTAGATGAGAGATTACCAACTAATAGTGTCACAACTATAGTCGGAGGATCTGGTTTCTATTTTCCTAATCACTAGCAAATAAGACAATGATCAAACACTCAAGCCAAGCTAAGCTATGTCTAAATAACCTAGTCACTTTCTGAAATCAGAAGTACATCTCTGAATCAGAAGCAATCAAAGGCATCCAAACTAGCCAAACCAAGCAAAGCATAAACTAACCACTAGTTAAAGTCCTACTGAACAGTTACTAGTCAAGGTTTAATGCTTACCAAACAACCTAATTAGCTACTGATTTCAGCTAAGGAAAACAGTCCTAACAAGGTCCAAAACAATATCCAAAACACAATCAATCAATCAAACCAAACACAAACATCCAAAACACCGAAAAGCTAAGATTAAATGTAACCAAATGCTTTTCATTCACCAAAACTGAATTCTAATCACAAAAACAGTAACCAAATGTTTCTAAAACAGAAACCTAAGTGCTCAAAGTCAGTGGTTGTCACTCCCAAAGACTTTAGCTACAAAGACTATTTACTACTAAAAGGAAATTAAATCCAAAAACATAAAATACCAATTGTGAGCTTGCTGAAATGAAATCCTGGAGTCAAAGAGCTTCAAGGTCGATTTTACACCCGGTTCTTTGCTAGGGTTTTCGGCTGGAAATGCATCTATTTATACTTGCAAATTTCCCGCAACCGCGCCGCGCAGAAATGAAATCCGCGGCGCGCGTACTTATCTTTTCCCGTTTCTTCGGCATTTGAATGTGTTCCACCGCCTTAAGCCCGCGTCGCGCATAGTTGATTCCCGCGGCGCGCGTACGAGTTCTCTTGATTTTTCATTCCTTCCCAACTTCTTCCTTTTGCACGCTTTTAGTCCCTGTTTCTATTCTTTTTCTCCAAACAAGTCTTGGCACGAAAAGTGAGAATACCCAGACATATTTGATATAATTTTATCAAGAACAGGGCTCAACAACGCCTAAAATACTTGACATCACTAGGCGTTGTCAAGGATTAGGTGTAGCGGTCCTGTGTTAGAGAATCGAGTGTATTTCGACACTGTGTTAGTTGCAGTGGGTGGAGTAGCTTAGTTGGTGATACGCATTTGGGTGTCTTCTAAGACAGTGATAGATTAGACTTGTTAGCCATGGGGCTTGGTATGGATTTCCGAAGGTGTGTATCTCGAATTGTGGGTCGGCAAAGATTAGGCGCATGGCGCTCAGTGTGGTCTTCGATCAGCAGGGTGTGGATTTTGGCATTGAAGGAATCGTCATCGGGTGTACGTGAATTTTAGAGTTTTGTGGCGTAGTTCTCCTAATTTGCAATTTCGGGCATGTAAGGATTTTAGTGACCATGATCTTGTCGAAGTTGGTGGTGAGAACTTTCTGGTTTCGGTCAGGTAACGATGTAAGTAACCATGGATTGGTTTATGGTTTTGGCGCATGGTTAGGGCATGTAAGGAAAGGATTTCGAGGACGAAATCCCTTTAAGTGGGGGAGAGTTGTAAGACCCTAATCCTGAAAAGTTCAAACTCAATGCGAAAAAGGAAGCAAGTTTTGGATTTGGGTTGGATGTGTGGGTTAGCGCCGCTAACCTTGATATTAGCGACGCTAATGTCATGGTTAGCGATGCTAACATCTCTTTAGTGACGTTGATATGTATGTGGTGAATGGGTTCGCACGTTCTGCAGTTAGGGATGCTAACTGAAGCGTTAGCGACGTTAATTGCTGATTTTGGACCAAAACCTTAGATTTTGAAGTTTGGGCCACTTATAAGGGTGAGAACCCTAGGGCAGCCGCCATATGCATCATTTCAGCCCCCAAACTCGTGATTTTCCCTCTCTAGGCCATATGGAGTATTTTTGATGATCTTGGTATTCTTGGTTGGATTTTTGAAGAGATTATGATGCTGTGAAGATGCAAGGTGTTGCTATGAAGCTTTGTTCAAGTGAAGATCAGCTAAAGCCCTTGTTTCTGGACCATTGTGAGTAAAGTTCTCACTTTTGTGCATTTTTATGGTTCTTCTTATGATTTAAGTGGATTTTTATGGATTAAATTAGTGTAATGGTCCCATTTGATGATTATCCATGGTTAGGAAAGATAAAGTTTGGAACTTTATGCCTTAAGTATTGATTTAGAACCTCTGGAATGGTTTAGAGAGTAAGCCAAACTCTCTTTGGTGATTTTGGTTAGTTTTGGACCATTTTGGACTTCGATCTTGTTCTTGTTCTTGAGCTTGTGTGATTGTGTTAGAATGTTAAAATTGGGAATTTTATGGACTTTTGGGGTTGCTTTAAAAGTCCCTGGAAGGATTAAAACCTTGGCTGAATAGATTAAGAGCTTAATAGACTTTTGATACTGTTCATAATTAGTGACGCTAACTTGAGGAGTTAGCGGCGCTAACTGTGCCTGTTGACTTCTATTGACTTTGACCTTTGACCGTTTACTTTTTGACCAGTTTAAATTTTGGTCAAACTTGAGGGTTTTGGATACCGGTCTTATATGATTATCTTGTTTGGGATTTAGGAAGTTCTAAGTGGATTTTATTCTTTGTTAGGAAGTTCGCGTTGTCGGATCTGTAGACGTGTGTGAGGAGTGCTGTTTTGCTTTGCGGATCAGGTGAGTCTTCTCACTATATTATGGGTGATGTTACATGCATTGCTAACCTTATTAGTTTTTGTAATAATGTGTTGTATGTGTCTTACGTGTTTGCTGACGAAAGTCGATGATGATGTTGCCGAAGAAAGTCGATGATGTTGTTTGTGCATATGTGATGAATCATGTGATATTTTGGGGAACTCACTAAGCTTTGTGCTTACTCTTTCATCCTAACTGTTTTTCAGGTATTTGCTGGCTTGAGTTTGGAGCACGGCGCGACTGTACCGCATCAGGAGTTTTGGTATCTAAGCCTTCTGCTGAATAATGTTTTTGTAAATACGATTTTATATGTTTTAAATATTAAGTTTTTAATTAGGATGGATTTATTTGGCAACCCTTTTTATCTATTTGAATCATTTTTAAAATGAAAATTTTATTACGGAATTTGGGACGTTACACATGTTATATCTCGATTGTCATATGAATTTCCTATATCCGATTTTGGGTCCCCTCTTTTTCTTTCTTGAGAAAACTGGAACTTGCAGTATTGTTGAGTCCAATAATGGGGTTTAGCAAGCGCGGAATAAGAGTGTCATAATCAAAGATAAGAGTTTCGGTGTTAAAGTGTCCATGTATATATGAAAGGAGAAAACAAAATTAGGATCTAGATCTACTATACAAAGAATAAAGAATTTTCTATGCTATAGCTCTCAACTCTTACAAGGAACTACATCTTTGGCCACAACCCCTAATGAATTCAAAATGACTATATATAGGGGTACACCAATCCCTAGGGGAATATTCTCCACTAAGTAAAGGTGGATCCTCCAATCCTCTATGTCATCTTTGTACATCTTTGCAACCCCAACAAGTACCATTGGACTGTTTATATCCTAATCCGCCTTTGCTCGAGAGATGCTTGCATGTGACGACATAACCACTTGCAATCCTTGTATCACACCCATGGAGTCCAATACCACACCCTCTTCTAAAGGAAAGCATGTCTCCAATTCGACCCTTTATCAGAGTCTTGATAGGCCTTGAAATATCTCACTTTCACATGTCCTGATATCTCATATATGGTTCAACAAGTTTTCCGTTACATGCACGTCCCATGCAAACCTCACTTCTTTTCCCTCTAATGTATTCTACACTACCTTTAAGGTACCCTCTTTTATGGTCTTCATATTTTGAAAGGTTTTCTGAACTATGAACTAAAAATCCTAAGTTCACATGCAACCTATTAGATCTAATTTTTTTCTACTAGTTAAACATATAACAATCCCTAAGAGGCCAGAAGGAATTAAACTAAAAGGAAAGATTAAGAAAAACCAACCTTTATAGTAACTTGGAAGCAAAGCAACATAAACCTCTTGCCTCAAATGCAGTCACACCCTTAGCTTGGAATGTTGGCCGAAAATTCCTTCAGAGAGAGAGTCAAAATCGTGGTCATTAGGGTTTGTGAGCCTCCCTATTTATAGGCTCCAAGTGGTGATCAGATAAACATTATAGATAAACCTTTTTTGAATTCGAATTAAGATAATCTATTATCTTAATTAATAAACCTTTTATCTATATATATAAAATCGATTTATATATATCTATATATATAAATCCGCCAATCACTCACTCACTTAAAAACTGTCACTTACTCAACTATTGAATAATTACAGTTTTAGTCCCTGCACCTTAATTAATCAATTTAACTGCCAAATTAATTCCAATTAATTCCAGAAAAATTACTAATTAATTATTATAGTTTCTAATTAATATATTATCACTTAAATATATTAATAAACTATTTATTTAATTTCTATTGATTTATTAATCACATAATAAATCAACATTTCTCTCTACCGGACTTTCTGCCAATCCTCCAACTATGAGGGGAACCCAAATGGACTATGCTACTATTAATTAGGTAAGTACTAATTATTAGTCATGGCTTAGACACCTAATCCAACAGTCTCCCACTTGGATAAGTCTATGACTAAAATTACAAATTTAACCTCTAATTAATTAGCAACTGTAGCTTCCTAGAAACCGCTGCTGAACTCTGACCTAGTCAGTTCTGTCCAATGATAAGTGATCAGATGATCCTCCGTCCAACAAGATATTTTCAGACTCAAGACATGGATTAGAATCAATCCTGGTCTGATTCTATGTTTCCCGATTTCTAATTTGCATATGACTTTAAGACTACTAATTGAGCATATCAATTTAGTCCTGGTTGGCCAACCCTTTCAGTCAACTTCAAAATCATCGAGAGGCCTACAGATATCTGTTTTCCCGACAGGGTCAAGGGACGAATAAGTTTTGACTCATATACTTATGTCCTTTACTAGTCAAATCATTCACAAAAACACGTTTTATAACACCGTGTTACCGATGCGTTTTCGCATTATCAATGAACAACCGCTTGGTAAAACATAACTCATATGTCTCTACTTAAAGATCAAAAGATATTATCGTCTCAACATTGCTTATGATGAAATCCATGAAGCAATCTGTTGAGCATGGGTTTATCCAATACTCAAATCCCTATTTTCTAAGTACTCATGAATATTGTAGCAATCTTATTGCTATGTCTAACTCATTAGACAATCTACAAAACAATTCATGACAGTCTTCATTCATACTTACTCCCTAAAAAGTATGAGTGACTGTAGATATTCGAATAATAATTAAATTACTCAGGAAGTAAACATGCAAAATTAAAACACAATGATAAACAATCAACAAATGGTAGTATCAAATACTCATCAACAAAACTATATTATTAATTCACCAAAGTTAATTACATTTATATTGCAACAAGTTTCAAATCCTATCTAATTACAAAAACTAATATCATCTGTTAATCCTATGCGCCGTGCATGCTGATAGTGCTTAACCCTACTCAGAGCCTTTGTCAAGGGATCTGCAGGATTATCTTCTGATGATACCCTCTTCACTATGAGGTGACCTTCTTCTACCTTATGTCTTATGTAGTGGTACTTTCTGTCGATATGTCTGGACTTTCCATGATCTCTCGGTTCCTTCGTCAAAGCAACCGCTCCTTCGTTATCGTAGAACAGTTCCACAGGCTCCTGAATACTCGGGACTACTCCAAGGTCGTCGATGAAGTTCTTCAGCCAAGCCACTTCCTTTGCCGCTTCACTCGCTGCGATGTACTCTGATTCACACGTTGAATCAGCCACCGTTTCTTGCTTGGAACTTTTCCAAGTCACTGTTCCCCCATTCAACAGGAATACCCAGCCTGACTGAGACCGACCGTTGTCTCTATCTGTCTTAAAGTTGGCATCAGTACACCCGTCAACTCTCAAGGTATCACTGCCACCAAGGACTAAAACAAAGTTCTTCGTCCTGCGCAGATACTTGAGTATGTTTTTTACCGCTGTCCAATGCGCCCTACCAGGGTTCCCCTGGTATCGGCTGACCATGCTCGAGGCAAATGCCACGTCGGGACGAGTACACATCATGGCGTACATGATCGACCCTACAGCCGAAGCGTAAGGTACCCGACTCATGTCCGCAATTTCCTCGTCTTTACTTGGACTCTGAGTCTTACTCAGCTTAACATTACTTTGTATTGGTAGCTCTCCCTTCTTGGAATTTTCCATACTAAATCTTTTCAATACCTTGTCCAAATATGTACTCTGACTAAGTCCAATTAGTCTTTTCTTCCTATCTCTCAATATTCTTATCCCGAGAATATAGGCTGCCTCTCCTAGGTCTTTCATGGCGAAACACTTCCCGAGCCAAGACTTGACATCTTGCAAGGTCGGAACATCGTTTCCCATGAGCAGTGTGTCATCTAAATACAGCACCAGGAAAGTGACTATACCCCCACTAGCTTTGACATATACGCAAGACTCATTCTCGCTCCTGGAGAAACCAAATTCTTTAACTTTCTCGTGGAAACAAAGATTCCAGCTGCGAGAAGCTTGTTTTAATCCATAGATGGATTTCTCAAGCTTACACACTTTGTCAGGATACTTTGCATCAACAAAACCCTCTGGTCTGTAGAACAGGTATCCAAAGGACTGTTTGATATATCCAATGAAAAAACATTTCTCGCTTCTCTCTGCGAGTTTATCGTGAGTCTCTCGTCTAACGAAAGCCTCACAACCCCAGACTTTGATATGTGCTAACGAGGGAACTTTCCCCGTCCACATCTCATGAGGTGTCTTAGCAACCTTCTTAGTAGGGACATGATTGGGGATGTGGGTGGCAGTCTCTAAGGCATACCCCCAGAAGTGAATGGGAAGTGAAGCTCGACTCATCATGGAACGAACAATGTCTAACAAGGTTCGGTTACATCTCTCGGCAACACCATTCAACTGTGGTGTCCGAGGAGGCGATAACTGTTAAACTATTCCACATTCCTTCAGATAGTCTAGGAACTCGATACTAAGATACTCTCCGCCTCTGTCGGACCTGAGCATCTTTATCTTCCTGCCCAATTGATTCTCAACTTCATTTTTGAACTCTTTGAACTTTTCAAATGTGTCTGACTTGTGTTTGATTAAGTAGATATACCCGTATCTACTAAAATCGTCAGTGAAGGTCACGTAGAACCGTGTGCCGTCTTTTGTGGTAGATCTGAAAGGACCACACACATCTGTGTGTATGATGTCCAAAAGACCTTCACCTCTTTCAAAGGAACCCTTGAAAGGTGATTTTGTCATCTTGCCCAAAAGACAAGATTCGCATACATCATCCGATTTGAGGTCGAATGATTCCAACACTTCATCCTTTTGGAGTTGGGCGATGCGTTTCTTGTTAATGTGCCCAAGACGACAGTGCCACAAGCACGCCTTTTCTACACCACTAGAAGAATCAATAAAGTTTACACTATGACCTAAATTGTCTACACATTGCACAGTTTCATACACACCATCACAAGGTAAAGCAGTAAATACAGAAATACCATTTTGAAAAACAGAAATGGAACCATTACTATTATTAAACGAAAACTGTAAACCTTGTCTAAACAATGCATGAAATGAAATAATATTTCTTGCCATTTCTGGCGAATAGCAACAATTAAAAAGATCTAAACTAACACCACTACTGAGCACTAAACTATAAGTCCCGATCTTGGTCACAGGCGACGATCTCCTATTCCCCATGATCAGGTTGAGTCTACCGTGCTCCACCTCCTTGCTTTCCCTTAGGCCCTACAAATCAGAACAAATGTGAAAACCACATCCTGTATCAAGGACCCAAGAAACGGAAGATGGTGAGTTTTTAAAGATAGTGTAAATACCTGCTGAAGACGGCTTGACTTTGCCATCCTTCAAATCTTGCAGGTATGTAGGGTAGCTTCTCTTCCAATGGCCCCTTGCTTTGCAATAGAAGCACTCTGATTCCTTGGGATTGGCATTATAAGGAATGCCAGAAGTCTTGGGTTTGGAGCCGTTGCTGGACGATCCAACATGCACCTTTTCCCTCCAATTCTGCTTAGAAGGGCCCTTTCTCTTCTTCCCCTTTCCACCAGTAATAGCCAGGACGACTTCATTAGCTGCGGGTACACTCTTACCCTTCATTCCGTCCTCAACGGTGCGGAGCATGCGATGCAGTTCGGCCAGAGTGGCCTGAGAATTGTTCAGATGATACGCCAGCGTGAACTGGTCATATAAACTAGGCAGAGAATTTAGCACTATGTCCACTGCTAAATCCTCGTGAACTGGCATCTCAAGCTTCCTAAGCCTTTCCACGTATCCTTGCATTCTCTGCACGTGGTTACAGATAGACTCTTCATCCTTTGGCTTTGCATTGGTGAAAGCTTTGACTACTTCTCGTGTAAGACCCGTTCCGCCGAGTCGCGGCTCGGATTAATCCGCGGCGCGGCTTTAGGAAGGATCCAGAAACGCGTGATATGTACGCACGACGCGGTTCTAAAGAACCCGCGGCGCGGTGCGCCTCTAAGGTGAAAAACCCTAATTCGGATTTAAACGCCTATATAAAGGGACCCAGCCCTAAGGTTCGTGTTTTTGGGAGTTTTCTGGAGCAGAGGCGTCTGGGTTCAGCAGAGACTCTTTGGTTCCAAGGCTTTGGAGGTTTGAAGGAAGAAATACAACGTGGGGAAAGGCTGTAGTCGATCGGGTGCATTTCTCCGTTTTCCAGAATCAAGGTAAGAGGATCTACCTTCTGATATTTCAGTTTATCCCGTTTTTATGGTGTTATCCCTTAAGTAGTAGTCTTAGATGACTTGTAACCCTTAGGGTTAGACTAAGGACAGGAATAGACTTGCATGTCCCTAAGGAAGTGATCTTAGGGTAGTTTCTGATCTCAGGAAGGGTTTGGAGCGAAACCCTAGCCGATTGATGTACTGTTAATCGCTAAAAACATTTTAGAATGTTACGAGCCGCGATGCGGACTGGCTAAGTCAGTGGCGCGGACTCGGCAGAGACCCCGTGTTTATTCGATGATAGTCGTGGCGCGTAGGATGAGGAGCCATGCCGCGGCGAGCGACTGTTGGACCAGGAACTTAGTTTTGACCACGGTTTGATGGCAAATATTGAGTCTAACCTTTAGGCAGGTCTATAAGAGTCTGGTCAGTAATTGATATGTTGTATGTGTGTGGGATTTAGGTGTGTGGACGAGCTAAGTGGGGATATTAGAGAATATCTACACGGTTTCGAACCAGGTGAGTATCCTCGCCTTACTATATGATGTTGCATGTTAGGCATCTTGTGTGTTGTTTACATTTATATGATTTGCTCTATATCTGTGGTTATTTGTTGTTGGGCTCAGTACTGATGCGTGTCCCCTCGTAGCTGTTGTATGGCGAGTTGGACTATTGCCTTGTGACCTTGTCCCATAGCTGTTGTATGATGGGCTGGGCCATAACCGGGAACCCATAGCTGTTGTATGATGGGTGGAACCTTCCCGTGTCCATAGCTGTTGTATGATGGACGCCCGTGGTTGTTGATAACGCGTTAATTTTGCATATATTTCGGGCGTTATCATAGTGTTTTTATTGATAAAATTAAGTTAAAAAGGACTAAAATACTCACTACACTTGGAAAATGACTTTTTACAGGAGTTTTGGATATTTGGGTGAAAACTGTCAAAAGTTGGAACAAAGAGGGGCCAAAAATGAAAAATGCTGGAAAATGGAGATAGCGCCTCTATCTCTAGATAGCGCCTCTATCTGAGATAGCGCCTCTATCTTTAAAGATAGCGGCGCTATCTACTGAAATCGCAAAAAATCCGGAATTTGTTGCTGACCAAGACCTATTCTTTGGGGAATTCAAAATTAGCGACGCTATCTCTAAAGATAGCGCCGCTAATTGTCCTGAGGCCTATAAATAGCAGCTCATTTCCAGCCAGAAAGGGAGTTCAGTCCCTGCGTTTTAACCACGACCCCGAGCCATTTCCAAGCAGTTTTTAGAAGGTTTTTGAAGGCCGAATCACGACTTTCAAGATTCGGTTACGTATTTTATCATTTGTAAGCCGTATTTAATTACATTTCTGTATTTTGATTTCGTTCTAGCCATGTCTGGCTAGAACCCGTACTCTAGTTCCGAGTTCGGACATGTTCATTGTGTAGTTTGAAACATTCGGCTCGATGAATGCTTTTCAATAATTCTAATGTTCATTTTCTTGTTTCAATTTTAGTCTTGAATCTGATTTGTTTTTGACTGATCACCCTAAATAGATCTTTTTCATGCACTGTTAATCGACTATGTGAGGCACCTAATCGCTTAGCACAATCGATGTTTAGTAACAAAAACAAGCGCCCAATTCCTTGTTTAGAATTTGGTCATATGTTCACACACTTCCCAGCGGACGCGAAGAATTGGACATTGATTGGTACTTGCACACTTTATGCGGTTCCTGCATTTTGGCCTATAAGCGGACCTTAGGTCGGGTAAAATGGAACTAGATTTAGGTAATAAGCGGACCTTTATCTAAACATTTTAGCAAGTTATTTTCATAAAGAATATATTTTATGAATTTCAGAAGCCAACTTAGAATTGTATTCTAAAGCACATCAGTCGGATTCATTCTATTACGATGAACATCGAAGACTCGGGACTAGGCCTTTAATTATTGTTTTTCTCTTAATTACTTGTATGCTTTCTTTCTTTATTATTATTTTCACAACAAAACCCCCCCCCATTACATCATACTTAGTATTTTATACTAAGTAGGCATAAATTTTATATCCCGTGTCCTTGTGGTTCGACCCTGCTTACCCTGTACTCTAATCCAGTGCAGAATAGCAGTGATTGGTCGGATTCATTTCCGATCTTATTTGTTAGTGATTGACACCATTAACAGCTGTTGTATGGCGGGTAGGGTCGGGTCGTTCTCGAGGACGGGTTGTTTAATGTGTAGGCATGTATGGTAACTTGTGGACTTACTAAGCTTTGAGCTTACCCATTGTTTTTATAACATTTCAGGTAATTCAAATGACAAAGGGAAGGGCAAGGCTTGACGGCAGCGCGTCGCATTCAAGAGATTGATATCAATGAACTATAATAGTATTTTCAAATGTTTCCGCTGTTAATTTAAGTATTATGTTGAACAGTTTTATGTTTTGGAATAAATGTTTTATTGAAATCTTGGTAATAAATGATTTTTGAAATTTTTGAAATTGGGGCGTTACATCTCGCCTCTCTATGCGCTCCTGCTTGCGGAACTTTTCCGCCAGCTCTTTGTGTATTTCATAGGGCCAGTAGCCTTCATATATTCTTTGCAATTCCGGGTTCATTGTGGCTATCATGATGCAAGCCACTTTGGTTGCATCATCAGAATGTTTCGAGTATTGAGCGATTTCTTCGGGAGTAGCATTATCAGGGTCAATTTCAACTAGCTCGGTTTCCAGAACATACTCTTTATGTTCAAACCTTAGAGCCATCTTCATGTTACGAATCCAGTCATTATAGTTGGTACCGTCCAACGTAACTTTGGAGCATAATGACAAGATAGAGGTAACATTGGAGTTTGATTGGGGGGCGGTTTGATCAGCAGAAGACATCTATAAAAGAATATAGTTTTAATTAGATATTAACAATAATCCTTATAATAACCCAATAATAATTATAAGGCTAGGATCCTACAATAACAATTTACAATCTCGAAGAGTGATGCCGTAATCGATATTGTAAATTTTATAAGGTAGGCGAATGACGATTCAGCCAATTCCACCAAGGAAAGATAATCATATTAAAATGGAATTCCTAGATTCTTTGAGATTTATTGAACTATTCAATAGCATGGTTTAATCTCGGATGTGCCCCACTGTTTGTGACTGGGATACCGAGGATCACAAACCGGGTGTGAATAACCATGCAAATTAGCTCGGTACTCTCGGGGTCAGTTGCCATCTCTAATTGATGTGCCGGTAAACCACACATGCTCCATTAACAATGACAATACCCGAGAAACTCATTGCAACTCTTTATAAACCCCAATTGGCGTGCCGGTAAACCACACACGTTCCACCAATGTTTCATAAAGTGCAATGTGTAATTTCACGGGTTAGCACCAATTCACATTTTTCCTAAAGTAGCTAGATTGGGATTTTATTTTAAAATGTTCTAGTACTTTGAATAATATCATTATACTTTTAATGAGATTAGGCGGTCCTATCAAACCCGTTCGGCTAACGACCCTCCACTGATCAGGCGAGCGGTGGGTGAGAGTGTTCACCCATTAGACCGCCATTTTATAGGCAGTCTCCTTATACCCACTTTATAGACCAGCTTCGTGAATGAGGCCTACTAATGATTTGACTAACCATTTTAATCTTATACATATAATAATAACTCCCTAATTATAATATATATAAGATGTAATTTTTTAAACCTTTTAAAAATTGTTTCTGGTTTATCTTTTAATTTATTGTCAATTTAAACTATTAAATTTCAAATTAAATTAAACCTTAAAATCGATTTTAATTATCTTTTAATTAACCAATTAATTAAATTAATTAAATTTGATATTTTAAACCTTTTAAAATATTTTAGGATTTATCCATTTATTTTTCGCCAATTTAAACAATTAAATTAAATCCTTGAATTATCTTTTAATTACCAATTAATTAAATTAATTCAAATGTAGATAGGTTTTATCAAATTAATCAAATTAATTAAAACCTATCCTAATCCCCTAATTTTCGATTTTTAGGATAAAGGTTTTAAGGTTTATCTTTTAAACAATTTAAAGTTATCAAAAATAGAATACCTTCTAAACCTAACCACAAAAAAGCGCCAAAATAGAGGGGAGGGGCTAGGGTTTTCAAAACCATAACCCTAGATGTCGATTTGCTCAAATTAGGGTTTAGGAACTATAAACCCTAATTACAAGGAAAATAGTTATATCAATTTAACAAGAAAAACAACCAAATGCTCTGATACCACTGAAAGGTTTTTTGCAACTATGAACTAAAAATCATAAGTTCACATGCAACCTATTAGATCTAAGTTTTTCTACTAGTTAAACATATAACAATCCATAAGAGGCCAGAAGGAATTAAACTAAAAGGAAAGATTAAGAAAAAACCAACCTTTATAGTAACTTGGAAGCAAAGCAACATAAACCTCTTGCCTCAAATGCAGTCACACCCTTAGCTTGGAATGTTGGCCGAAAATTCCTTCAGAGAGAGAGTCAAAATCGTGGTCATTAGGGTTTGTGAGCCTCCCTATTTATAGGCTCCAAGTGGTGATCAGATAAACCTTATAGATAAACCTTTTTTGAATTCGAATTAAGATAATCTATTATCTTAATTAATCAAACCTTTTATCTATATATATAAAATCGATTTATATATATCTATATATATATAAATCCGCCAATCACTCACTCATTTAAAAACTGTCACTTACTCAACTATTGAATAATTACAGTTTTAGTCCCTGCACCTTAATTAATCAATTTAACTGCCAAATTAATTCCAGAAAAATTCCTAATTAATTATTATAGTTTCTAATTAATATATTATCACTTAAATATATTAATAAACTATTTATTTAATTTCTATTGATTTATTAATCACATAATAAATCAACCTTTCTCTCTACCGGACTTTCTGCCAATCCTCCAACTATTAGGGCAACCCAAATGGACTATGCTACTATTAATTAGGTAAGTACTAATTATTAGTCATGGCTTAGACACCTAATCCAACATATTTTTCATTCTCTTGTTGATTTTTTTAGTTTTGTAGTTTGATGTTGACTGGAATGGATGTCCTCAATATCTACTTGTGGGTTATATTTCTATATTGGTGACAATAGTGTTCCTCAGTCTTCTAAATGCCAGCATGTCATATCTCGATCTAGTGTCTACGATAAGATAAGTATGGGGTGGCTAATTTTGTTATTGAAGCTTCTTGCTTTTGGAATGTCTTACTTGAGTTGTGTTTCCCTCTTTCTCATGCTATTATTGTTTTTGGGATATTATTTCTGTCATATACTTAGCTTCTATATTAGATCATCACCAATCAACCAAACATGTCGAAGTATGTTTAAATATTGTTAGGGAATGTGTTGCTAATTGCCATGTTTCTCTTGCACGTGCCTTCTTATATATATATATATATATATATATATATATATATATATATATATATATATATATATATATATATATATATATATATATATATATATATATATATATATATATATATATATATATATATATATATATATATATATATATATATATATATATATATATAAAGGGACTTCCCGATTTAAGTTGAAAATTACATAGATGGTGTCATTCTTGTATTTTTCAACCTAAAGTAGAAGTATTTAAATCTTAGAGGTAGAAACATAAAGTATAAAACTAAATATGTGAAAGAAAAAAAATCAATTTAATTGTGAGATGAATCACAAAAAGAGAGAATATAAAAAAAAAGAGATGGAAGTCCTTGAATTGATAAAAAGAGGCCATATGTTGATAATAAAGGAGACAAAATAGAAGAAACACAATATGAAGAAGCAAGCAATGTTTTATTATCCATCTAAGCTTCTCTAGTTTGTGCCCCCTTAAACTTAATGAAAAATTAACTTTTCTGTAAAATTTGATTAGACAGTTTCGGTTTTTTCTGGTTATTTATGAACCATTGTAATGGTTCATAAAGTGTTTCCATGTTTGGATTTAGTGTTATAAATATGTATTTTCGGCGTTCAAATTTCACATAATTTTAACTCCTACTTCATGAAATATCACAGGATATGTTCATGAGAAGAATTCTCGAAACCGTTGCCTGCAATTCTTAAATTTGAGGAGGTCCTGAGAGGATCTAAGCCATTTCAACCTATCAACGATTAAACATGGGGCTAATTATCCTTAAGGATAGTGATTTCATCACGTCCTCATTTTCTAGTTTTAGATTATGTATTCTGTTTTTACACTCCTATTCTAGCAGCCTATAATTTGGCTCTCTAATTAACAATGGTATCTCTGACTTTGTAAACATAGGCATATGTGGATTTCCACATATACTTGTCCCCGACATAGTTCGAGTAACAAAATTATTTTTGATCAAAAGAATGTATACAATTACCAAAGATAAGAACATGATTTGACATCTAGCCGCAACCACCCCAACGGAATACGCCAAGTTTAGTCTCATACATAACATCATACACATCAAGATACCAACGACATTGACATCGGGAATCTTTTCCATGTCGGACATGTCCTAATCGGTAGGAGAAAAAATTTGATTTTGAGAGCTTGATATACGTCAGAAGTGATGTGCTAACTGAGAGAAAAGCTTTCTGATGTAGTCATTTTCCTTTTAACTTCAAAGTTCATGACTTTTGATCACGCTCAATCTCCATTCCCAAAATCTAACATGTCCCAAGTATTTTATTTTGAACTCGAACCTAAGACTTTATTTCAACCTATCAATCGAGTGATATCATCGATGTCATAGGAAATGTTTACTGGTTTGGCTATCTTATATATAAAGAAATATATGTTAGACAAAATTGATTTTGATTATGTTATTAATTATTTTGTACCTAAAAACTTAGAAGATGTTTTTTTAAATTTGCGGATTTTTGTGATTAGTGTAGCTATTTGTATATTTAAAACTATTATTCAATAATGGTTTGGTTATATTTTTGTACAAAAATGTTTGAACGGACCTTGCCGCCTTGGTATGACTGTTCCGAAAAATAAACCTGTGGGATTTAGCTTCTTTATGTTGTGTGAATACCTGACCTTAAGTGATGTGGTAGGCATGAAACTGTAGAGATGTGCATACCTTCGATGCCATTTATGACAATCATAATATTTATTAATAAAGGATATCAATGAAAATTTTGTACATCGCTAGAAAGCCCACAATTAAAAGAACTTATTAATCATACCACATACGACTAGCTATATAAGCTCAGCACATGTATAATGGATATAATAGTTTTTTTCTAAAGAAGGTTATGGCCATGCTCTTTGTAACATACATCTGACATCGGCTTAATCACGTTGAACCAATACGATATATCGTTTTATTATCTGATAATTTATGAAACCCTTCTACATCGCTTAAAGGTAAGTCATTGGACTAGATACCAAACTGTCAAATGCTTGGTGGAATCATTAAATATAGAGCTTACGAACGTGAAGAAACTAAGAGATTATCAAAATGCCAATCAAGACTGATATTTCTCTTTAATGGCATTCAAGATTTCCTTAGCAGAAACAACTCGTTGAGGTGGAGGATGTGGGTGACGTAGGCAATCAATAAGTCGATTTATAAAATTACGGAAACGACGACACCAGAAGCATAACCCGATTTGACCAACCACTCCCGTAAACAATGCAAGTGCTGAGGATGGCTCCATATCCAACTTTGAGGGGCAAAATCTGTTTTTTCTCAATGACTTATTTTAGGGATACGGTAAAATCGAGAGGCATCGGATCGTTTTTGTAGGTTTTCATCTATGTAAAATTTGTCATTAATTTATGTGAGTTTGTAACCGATTCTACTTAATTTCATGAAAACTGAAATATTAATTGTCTGTCATTAAGTTATATGAAAGAAAAAATATATATTGATCGAGGCCCAATAAAAAAATTTTAATGCCGTTTAATTTTTAGCTTAGAAAAAGAGCAAATTGTCCTTAGAAAGGTAGATAACCGATAAGGAGCGAAGTGTAGGGTTTATGTGGTAGCCGTGTCCCCCGTTTAAAGAAAATACTTAATAATGAGTCTGATTACCAAGATTAATGTATGATTTAAATGTTCAATTTTATTATTCGATTATAGATTCATACATATAAATTATAAAATACTAATTATAGAAAGGCGTTCTCTAACATAAAATTTTACGCAATTACGTTTTTATGAATTACATTAGTATGGCTTTGTGAATTGTGTGAAACAGTCAAAGAGTCAAAGAGGCACACATAGCTCAGGCCCAAACAAGCGTTGGACCTTTCCCAATTAAGTTTGATCGTGATGCTCAATAATTTGTCTGCCGCTTTTAACATATGGTGGACGGTATCTCGACTGGTCCATTTCTATCATTTTTATTGTCATATAATTAAAAATAGTACTTTCGAGTTCCAAATTTTAATCAAGAAAAACAGTAGTTTTTCCAAATGTAACTTAGTGATTTAATAATCAAATACACCACAAAAGGTTTAAACCAACACTTCAAATATTTTTTTTTAAAGTAAAAGATTATAGAACTACAATAAAAAAATTGGAAAAAAATAGTTTAAGTAATACAATTGCTTAATTATATTATCGGGCCATCGGAACCTGTGATCAGATGCAAATCGGGCTGACAAATTTATAAGACCCGGTCAGGTTCGGTTGTAATAGTCGAAACAGTGTCAATCGGGTCTAGTAAGATTAGATCTTTTTGGGGCCAAGCCAAGACCGTTTATGCGAATCTAAAACTAATGATCTTAGCAAAGAGAAATTCACTATATTCAAGAGTTGTCTTTCTGCAAATAAATCTTTGCGCTTATTACAACATAAAAAATAGAGCATTATAATATGAAAATTATAATTTATTTTTAACTTCGTTATAGTACAAATACAAATTTACATAAAATCATTTTTTTGAACGGCCATTCATTTGGCGTATTTTAATATTTTTTACCAGCTCAAAGAATAGTTTAGTTAACTAAAAAGCTTAAGTATAATTATTAAAATATATATAAATCCACAAAAAGCATTTGATGGTTGGATCTCAAGGCCGACATATTGGATAAATAAAGACAATAATTCTCGTAGCTTTTCATAAAATCAAGTATACATCATTTCCAATCTATCACATTTTACAAAGTACAATCTACACCAATCTCAAAATTAAATCTAATTCATCTCACCATCAAGTTAAAACTTAAGACAGGTGAAAATGTAAATTGATGGACAATCTCAGTAATAAGATGAAAATATACAATCTTTTAATATAGATACGGTTGTCGGTTGGTTAACCCATTAATCATTATACCTTTTTTATCATTTAATTTTACAAATAGCTAAAGATAAATAAAACACATAAACTATTAATGAATAATCCAATTTCTTTTAACAACCCAGGTTGAAATATTGTTGTCATTTGGAATACATTTTAGGTGTCAGTTAGACCAAGTAACACTCCATTTTAACTAGGATTTCATATTGCCAATTAAACCTAGTGCAGATAATATATAACAAAATATACTCAATCTTAGGTGTCGATGTTGCCCGATATTGTTGACTCTCTTTTGCTTGCCCTAAAATTTGTTCAATCAACATCGAACACCAGGACTACCAAAAAAAATCTAAGCCATCTAACAGCTCCCCAAATAAATTCACGAACTAAAGTTAAGATTATTATTAATCAATACAAACAAGTCGGTAAAAAAAAAATGCACGACTTTGTTAGGATACAATACCGGACAATATGTATCTGGTTCTGATATTGTGTCCCAACATATTTCTTCATAAACACTCGACGCACAAAAATATGGTCTTTTTCAATATAACAGAATTGCACATGTTGTTCACATACAGCGAATAAACATCAAACAAATACTATACGACAACAATCACCGGCCCACCAGCCAGACTTTAGAGCTCCGGGAACTCTCATCTCCCCATCGAAAAAGAAAAGAAGTGAAGAAAGAAAAAAGAAAAAAGAGCATTAAAAGAAATCAAATTCAAGATAATTATCGGAGCCCTTTTTCTCGGGCACAACCGCAATGGCAGCAGGTTTTTTCTCGGAATTGATGACCGGAGGCGGCGCCACCATCCGTTCAATCTCAACGGGTCTGGGAATCTCGGGCGGGCTGGCACAGCGAATCAAAGCCCAATTAACACCTTCAAAGAATGGATGCTGTTTGATCTCAGTAGCTCCCCTCTTGTACGCCAATCTGTGTTGTGGTTCTTTGACTAACAAACCTCTGATTAAATCCCGAGCCGAAAAACTAACGACAGGCGACTCAGGAAACCTGAGCGGTTGACCCACCACATTCATTAAAGTGGCTCGGTTCCCAGACCCTTTAAACGGGGTTTTCCCGAACAACAACTCGTACAAAAAGATCCCCAGAGTCCACCAGTCAACCGCACTGCCATGCCCTTCGTTTTTTATAATCTCAGGAGCCAAATACTCGTGGGTCCCGACAAACGACATCGACCGCGCTCCTGTGGGCTCCGCCATCAGCTCCGGTAAGGGTGTCACTTGGTGTCTAATCTCCGGTTTGGCCTTTGTTTTCTTTGATTCTCTTTTTGACTTGCTCATAAAAAGCCTAGGCGAGAAGCACGATGTGGGGACCACACAAGACGGTTGGATGCATGAAGTCGGCTCGATGCATGCCGGCTGAACACAATAACCAGAGTTTCTTCGAAGAGGTTCGTTGTCTAAAGATGCTGATTTGACAAGTGTCGGGCTCACAGAGCACCGTAGTGAAAGGTCAAAATCGGAAAGCATTATGTGACCGTCTTCTCTCACCAGAACATTTTCCGGCTTCAAGTCCCGGTAGATGATCCCGAGCATGTGTAAATATTCCATCGCAAGGAGTATTTCGGCAACATAAAACCTAAAAATAGTCATCCAAATTTAATTATTCATTCGACACTAATAGCGTTATAAAATCAGAGGGAAAAAAGAAAAGACAAAAATACATACTTTACAGCTTGTTCACAAAATCGCTTCCCGGGTTGCCTTTGTCTCAGAGTGTGCAAATCGCCACCTGGACAAAACTCCATGACCAAACACGAGAATTTATCGGTTTCAAAATGAGTATACAAAGTCGGAAGAAACGGGTGATCCAACGATTGTAAAATCTCCCTTTCTGTCTGTGCACGTAACAATTTCTTACGGCTTTCAAGTGAGACTTTATCCATAACCTTCATGGCAAAATAAGATTTAGTACCACTAAGTTCAGAGAGATAAACACTGCCAATATCACCACAACCCAGCCTTTTCAACAACCTAAAATGGCTCAAACCCAAAACCCCGTCTTTTGATCTGACGGCTTGGATCGCTTCCCATCTTGAATCGTTTGATTTATGCGGTTTACTCACACTGCTACTTAAACCGCTGCAACTACTTTCATCACTTACATCAGTGCTTGTGCTTCCTCTACACATACTGCTCTTGCCACTCTCAACAAGATCAATTCTTTCATTGATTTTACTACTCCCGCTTGTTATTGTAATGCTGCTCACTCCATCACTTAATTTAGCAGAAACCGAGCTGTTTTTTGAAGTTCCTTGACCTGATAAACTTTTTTCTTGATCGAATGTGTCTTCTGTGTCTATTTTGTCAGTAAAAGATTTGGGATCCTGGTTTTGATGAGACTTTTTGAACTCTGCTTCCATCTTTTCGGTTGATTTTCTGGGAGTTGCAGGCTCTATATTACTAGTTTTTGGGACATCACATATGCTTTCCCCCATTGATTTACTAGATTTGGAATCCATTTAAGAAACGACAAATTTCTTGAGATCAATCAAAACCACAGTAACATCTCCGACTTTGGAAGGCCTGTACAAAACAAGGAAACAAAAAAATAATTGTAATATAGATTCATAACAAGCTCTGAAACTTTATGTCTATGGAAGAAAGTTGCAAAATCACAAACAAATCAAGAAAATTCGGTTATAATTTCAAGAAACTATAAATGGATATTAAAATAGGCGAGTAAAGTTTTAGGCAATTTAAATAGAAACAATTTGCACAAGGAAAATCAACAAGAAACGAATGGAGATCAAATAGGGCATTACTCTATAGGCAACTTATATGCAAAAGTTACAAAATCTCAAAAATATCAGGAAGACTATATATGGAAATCAAAATAGACCAGTAAAATTTAGGAAATATATCGTAAAAATTAACTTTTACCAAGAAAGTTAGAAAATTTTAAACAAATCAGGAAATACCATTGCAAGTTCATGGAACTACAAATGAAAATCACGATTAGGCAAGTAAAAATCAGGCAATATGTCAGAGAATTTATTTGCACAGCAGAATCACTATAAATAAATTAATAAACAAATCAGGAAAGTTGCAAAATATCAAGAAATTTCAGTTACAAGTTCAAGAAACTATCATAAATGGAAATAAAAAATAGGCCAGTAAAATCTACCGAAACAATTTGCACACCTAAATCACTGTCTCGGATCAAGATTTGAGAGATTCTACCAACTCGAATTAGAAATTTACCTCAAATATAGGAGAGTAAGCTTTCAATGGTGTCTCTGAAACCAATTAATTTATAAAGAACCCAATAACTGGATTTCGAAAACGATGTGATGAAATCAACATCTTTCACATAGCAATCAAAGTCTACGACAAGATAAGAAGAGACTCATGAAGAAGAAAAAGGCAAAAAGTAAAAGGGTATATGAAAAGCAGGCAGATCTTGAAAACAGACCCACCTCTCTTCCATTAAAACCTTTACCAAAGAACCCTAATCCAAAAACCAACCAAGAACACATAAAAAGCAAAACCCACTTGCATTAACAATCAGATGGACATTTATAAAAAGTATACAAGAAAAGCATCCATAGAAAAAGCGAACCTGAAGGTCTACAAAGATCAGAACTTTAGGGTTTATGTTCAGCCCTTAATCAACAATCGACTTACAGTTCCCAATAGTTGAAGTGAGAGAGATAATAGAAGAAAGGAAGAAGGGAGTGAGCTCTCTCTTCCAAAATTGTGGTGGATGAGAGAATACAGAGAAAAGGGGGAAGAAAAATGGAGTTGGGTCTCTGTGTAATGGAAGAGAGAGAACGAGAATTTGAGGAATCGAGGGTAAAGTTAAAGTTTTGCCACGTTCTTGGTATTATTATATTAATCTCAAAGAAAGAAAACATATGGGGCTTCTTTGGTTCCAACCTGTACATCATGGTTTTAGCTTTTAAGGCAACTCAGAAATTTTCTTTTCTTGTCTTGCCTAAATAAAAAAAAAGTTGGTTTTTTTTCTTTTCTTTTATGTGAATTGTTTTAGATGAAAAAGCATGCCTTTAGATTAGAAACTAGTGTTATAAATGAAGTGGAACAGGTTCATGGTTGACTCAAATCATAAACTTAAATTCTAATTTATAGCTTCACAAGCTTTTCATGATACATGTTGGAGCTATGTTAAAGAGACTGAATAGCTTGGAAATGTCTATAAGAAAACATGACTTGATTGAGTAAGCATGAATTCAACTCAAACTAGACAACTCTTTCATGTTGCAATCAAACTCGAATACCTCGATGAAAATTCAGACTCATTTGCAATTTGACTTAAATATATTAGCATTTATATATCACATGAGGTTCGGAAAAATCAATAACATATTTAAGTCGAATGCATATAAGCTCAAGTTTGACTCCTATGTTTTCAACTCTTTTTAGACTCAAGGTATCGGTAAGCACTAATGGTAATAATTTACATATCTCTCTCTCTCTGTGTGTGTCTCTCTCTCTCTCTTTTCAGTAAAAGGTGTTTGAAGAGGCTGGTTGAGCTCAAAAGCTGAGGTGGAGAATCGTAAAACGGTTACCACTTCCTCCAGCCTTATTATATTTGAACACAGTAAAGTTTGTCAAAAACAAAGTAGAATTGATTTTAATCTTGAATGATTTGATGATATTTTGACTCATATGTAACTCTATATTTAGATATCTAATTTTTTTCTTAACTTAATAGGAATTGAAGTTAACCCAAGTCAACCACAAAATTTTATGATATAATTGATGAATTTGGTGGTTAGTTCACCTGCACCCAAAAACATGTCATTGTACACATTTTAGAATCCGATCATCACAATAAACAAAATAAATAATAGTTAATCTTATTTAAGTTGTTATATTCTACTTAAACTATCTTAGAGATTGAGTTTTTCTATCTATATTTATGTACTGTCAAAGAAATTATAAATACATGAACAAACATATGACGAATTTTTTCTCAAAGAAGATATGATCTTAACATGTTAATCGCTTAATAGTAACAAAAAGATATTTATGTCTTCATCAATTGTATTTTTTTTAACGGCGGTATTCTATTAAAAAACTAGTGATATGTTAGAACAATTATAGAGAAATAATGGCTAACATAGGATTTTATAATAAACATATTCAGTTAGTTTTCAGCCTAACATTTCTATTAAACAACCAAAGAAAAGATCCTGAGACTATATAATCAAATAAACCCGCTTTCTTAGATTTCATTGTTTCGAAAACCATACAATTTCAAATTTTTCTAAATGGTCAAAAAGCTATGATTAGAACCATATCAAGGGCTTTTGTTCTGTGTGCCTCGTGACTTTATGATTACCCTATCAATGGAAGAAAATCTACCAAATTAATGATACACGGCATATCTAAATTCTGTCGGTTCAAGATTTGAGACCAAATAGAAACTGGGATCGAGCACCTCAAGAAAATATGCTCCTTTGTTACCTAGCGATTAAAGTCTGTTAATTTTGGTGAAAAGTTGTGTCTGCTTGTAACAAACGTGATCATTCTTTTTTACCAGGTAATAACGACTAAATTCATTTACAACATATGGATCTTGTTTCAGGCTTTGCCCTTGGACCCCTAGAGGGGTGTTGTCCCATACTCCGTCTTGAGTTCCACTTTTCTGAGTATTTACTCCACACCTTCAAGCTCGGATTAGAAGCCAACATTGAACTCAGATTGTCTCTGATTAATCCCGACTGTAATAAATGTATTGATGACATTAAAATCATCAAATGGTCTCACAGTAAATAATAAAATATATTAGATTATATGAAACCCAAATTAGAAAAAATTGGATTAAAAATGGTCTTTCATATTTTGATGAATGAATGTTTGAAGCGAAAATAACATCAAAGATATAATGTTAAATTATTTTATAAATATTCTTTTACAGTCCACAAACTTCAAACTAAGTTTATTCTTTGCTAGTTCAAATATTAGTAACATATTAACAAATCCAGATTGTGGATTTTGGTTCTTGGTATAATTGTGTACGAGATAAAGTCATCATGCTTTGAATAATGAAATGTGACTTTTAAGACTTGTTCAGGGATGAACAAGGCTAGGAGGAATAACATCCAGAACTTCTTTCAACCCGAGGAATTCATTGAACAAAACTCAAAACCAAAAGGAACATTCACCGAGAACTGATTCTTCAAAATTTCCACTATCAAGAATTTCACATTTATTTTCTAGAAGGAGCCTTGAATGACCGTTAAATGATTTTAAGATCTATAATATTCTCAAAAATGTTATGTTCACGTCAAAATTGTCTTTTATGATAAATTTGTACAAGAACTACCAAAAACGATTTTAACATCTTCAGAATCCCCAAAGAAGTCGTGTTTTAAAAGACTCATCCTATGCTACTAAGTAACTAAGAAATTTGATGGTTTTGTTTATATCAGATGCAGTTATCATAATATCCATCCAAAAAACCCATAATCCCTATGCCTAAAAAGTATTGAAAAATATTATTTTCTTCCTCGGAAAACAACTTGTGTTTTTCTATCGTTTGCTAGAATATATCTCGCATGTTTCAAAGAATGCATTTATATATGCATATATGTTCCAAACTTGTGTCTTTTATCATTTACCATAAATACGTTTAGTCAGATTCTGTCATGTCACATTGTTTCGTAGTTGGATATAATTTTCTAAAATATGCAACATTTCTTCTTTTATATAATTTTTATAAGTAATAGGACAATAAATTACATTGTTACGTGTCTAGTAAGTGAAAAAGGATATTTTTACAAGAGCGTTTTTACAATAATACAAAATATTAGATGGTTATTTAGATCAAGCGTTATTCAGTAATTACCAAAGAGTATAAAATATTTTTTTTCCTTTCTTTTTGAAACTTTTCATATTTATAACTTATAAGTAATCAGGGGTGAGCATCAGGAATTTAGGGGTGCAAACGAGCCGAGCCGATCCCGAGCCTGAGCCTGGCCAAGCTCGGCTCGGGCTCGTTAAGAAATATACAGGGCTCGGCTCGGCCTCGGGCTCGGCTCGTTTAATTCTTAACAAGCCTAAACGAGCTTAAGCTCGGCTCGAGTTCGTTAAGAAGCTCGTTTACTCTAATGATTAAATACATTTTAATTTATATATATATATATATATATATATATATTGTTAAATAGTGAATTGGGAATTAAAACCCGTATGAATTGTAAACACGCGCGCCGCGGCCCATTAAGTGTCCGCGTCGCGTGGGCCGTGAACAGCTAGGGTACGGCTAGGGTTTCTTGTAATGCCTATAAATATAAAGGCTGGTCATTAGGGTTTTGGTTAGCCGTCAGGTCGTAAAGTCTGAAGTCAGTAGTCAGAAGAGGCCGATTTACTAGCAATCTAGGTACGCTCTGTAACACCTGTATTTAGCTCTGGAATAAAGAATACTCTCTCCTGCCCGTGGACGTAGGTCATCTTGGACCGAACCACGTAAATCTCTGTGTCGTTACTTTGTGTTTATATTTCTGCGTTTATATTCTCGTTATTATTCCTGGGCAATAGGCTATAGATTTAGGTCTATTTCCTAACAAGTGGTATCAGAGCCGCGGTTTCAGATCTGTAGTGTTATAGATCTGTGGTTATTTGCGGTTTTAGGTCTGCGTGTTTTAGATCTGGTTGTAGTTCTGGTTGATTGAAATCGATAGTAGATCTAGGGTTTACGGCTTCGCCGCGTCGAGCCTGTTGAAAAACCGCGTCGCGCCTGTTGAAGGATCGCGTCTGTTGGACCACGTCTGTTCAAGCCCGCGTCGCGCCCTGTTGGAGTCCGCGCCGCGGCGACGACGAGCAGTAAGCAGTTTCGGATTTACTAGTTCATCAAAGACTACAAGGATCGGTTGATTGAAGATGTCATCTCACAAGTTCGATTTGGAGAAGTTCAATGGCTCGAATGATTTCACTTTGTGGAAGGTTAAGATGAAGGCTCTTCTGGTTCAACAAGGATGCGCAGTTGCAGTGGAAGGAGAATATGCAAAGGACACGACAGATGCTGTGAAGAATGAGATCGAGGGGAAAGCACATAGTGCTATTCTTTTGAGCTTGACGGATGAGGTGTTGAGGGAAGTTGTTGATCAACCCACTGCTACCGGTATTTGGAAGAAGCTCTGTGATACGTATCAGAACAGTTCTTTGACAAATAGGCTGTATCAAAAGCAAGGGTTGTACACTTTCCGGATGGCAGAAGGTACCCAAGTAAAAGACCATCTTGATTCTTTCAACCGGATTATTCTAGATCTTCAAGGAGTAGGAGTAAAGGTTGATGATGAGGATCAAGCCCTTATTTTGTTATGTTCACTGCCGAATTCACATGAGAATTTTGTTGATACTATGTTGTATGGAATAACAACAATTACTGTGAATGATGTGAAGGATTCTCTGCTGTCCAAGGAACTCAAACATAGAGTTTCTGGGAATGAGGAGACATCCGGTTCAGGTCTGTTCGTTGGCAGAGGAAGGACATAGGATAAGAAAGATGGTGGAAATCGGAGTAAGTCACGTTCGAAATCGAAAGTTTCTGCAAAATTCAAGTGTTATAAATGCAAGGAGAAGGGTCACTTCAAGAGAAATTGTCCATTGCTGAAAGGGGGGAAGGGAGAAAATAGCAACAATGGCAGTGCGGCTATTGTTCAGGATGGTTCTGAAGAAGAAGACATAGGCGATGTATTGACTGTTTGTACATCTAGTTCTGTTGATGCTTGGGTCTTGGATACTGGGGCATCTTATCATATGACTTTCCATCGTGACTGGTTCGAATCTTTTAGAGACTTGAAAGGAACGGTGAAGTTGGGAGATGATTGGGTTGCTCAGGTCAAAGGAAGCGGTACGGTACAGATTATGATGCACGATGGTATGGTCAGAAAGCTTGATTGCTGGTATGTTCCGGATCTTCGTAAGAACTTAATTTCTCTTACTACTTTAGCAAAGAATGGTTTGAAATACTCTGGTGAGGATGACTGGGTGAAGGTCACCAAGGGCTCTCTAGTAGTTATGAAAGGAAAGGTGCAGAAGAGTGGGGTTCCTGTCTTAGAAGGAAATTCGGTTAGGGGAACAGTGGCGGTTACTCAATCCTTAGAGAGTAGTAATGATAAGACAGAGTTGTGGCATAGAAGGTTGGGACATATGAGTGAGAAGGGTATGTCAATTCTGAGTAAACAGGGGTTGTTTGGTGGTGAGCTAACGGGAAAACTCAAGTTTTGTGAAGCTTGTGTCAAAGGCAAGCAACGCAGGGTGAAGTTTAGTTCGGGTAAACACACAAGCAAGGAAATCCTGGAGTACATTCATTCAGATTTGTGGGGTCCCTCTCCGGTCGAGTCTCATAATGGTCATCGATACTTTGTGACTTTCATTGATGACTACTCAAGGAAGGTTTGGATATATTTTCTGAAGACTAAAGACGAAGTGTTTGGGAAGTTCAAGGAGTGGAAGACGATGATTGAAAAACGGACCGGAAAATCTGTCAAGACACTCAGAACTGACAATGGGTTGGAGTTCTGCAATGTCCCGTTTGACAACTTCTGCAAGGAGGAAGGTATAGTGAGGCATCACACTATACGACACACACCACAGCAGAACGGAGTGGCGGAACGGATGAACCAAACATTGTTAGCGCGTGCTAGAAGTATGCGCTTATATGCTGATTTATCGAAGAAATTCTGGGCGGAAGCGGTTAATACTGCTTGCTATCTGGTGAACAGATCACCATCAACTGCAATCGACTTTAAGACTCCTCAAGAGGTATGGTCTGGAAAATCCTCTGATTATTCTGGTTTACGTATATTTGGTTGTCCGGCTTATGCTCATGTTAATGATGGTAAACTTGAGGCGAGGGCAATGAAGTGCATATTTCTAGGGTATGCACATGGAGTGAAAGGTTATCGTCTGTGGTGTACAGAAGAAGGGAGAACTCCAAAATTTATTAATAGCAGAGATGTGACCTTTAATGAATCTGCTATGGTGAACCAAAGAGGAGGTGATACAAGTCATGTAGGGAAAGATCAGGGTGCCAACCAGAAGGTGGAGTTTGTCACACAAATTCCAGACAGAATGGTGATAAATGAAGAACAGCATGTCGGTGATGATCAGCATAGACGTGATGAAACTCATGAACAGCCCAATGAGGATCAGTCTGGTGATGCTGAGGCCGATGGTGAGAACAATGAGGATGAATCTATAGCAAGGAGAAGAGAGAAGAGGAACACGAAGACTCCAGCTAGATATGTTGCATGTGTCACCAATGGTGATATTGGTTCTGTTGCATATGCACTAGCTGTTGGTGAAAACATTGGTACTGATGAGCCTCGGTCTTACAAAGAGGCGGTGGCAAGTAAAGAAGGATCAAGCTGGTTGATGGCGATGAATGAAGAGATGCAATCTCTTGAGAAGAATGAAACGTGGGATCTTGTTCCATTACCAAAAGGAGTCAAACCGGTTGGATGCAAATGGGTCTTTAAGAAGAAAGAAGGAATTCCAGGGGTTGAACCCGCAAGGTTCAAGGCACGGTTAGTGGCGAAGGGATTTTCTCAAAAGGAAGGAATCGACTATCACTAGGTTTTCTCACCGGTCGTGAAGCACAAGTCAATTCAGGTTCTTTTAGCTATGGTGAGTGCGTTTAATCTGGAGCTTGAGCAGCTCGATGTCAAAACTGCATTTCTTCATGGAAGCTTGGAGGAGAAGATATATATGTCACAGCCTGAGGGTTTTCCGGGTTCTAATAAGGATCATGTGTGTCTGTTGAAGAAGTCTCTTTATGGTTTGAAGCAGTCTCCTAGACAGTGTACAAGAGATTTGATTCGTTTATGACTTTGCATGGCTACATTCGGAATCAGTTTGATAATTGTGTCTACTTGAAGCAGTTGTCCAATGGGTCCTTTGTTTATCTGTTGCTATATGTTGATGATATGCTCATTGCAGCCAAGGAGATGGCTGAAATTAATAACTTGAATAAGCTTTTGGCAAGTGAGTTTGAAATGAAGGATTTAGGTGCAGCAAAGAATATATTGGGGATGGAGATTCAGAGAGACAGGAAAGCGGGGTTGTTATATGTTTCTCAGCAGAAATATATTGAGAAAGTCTTGCAGTCTTTCGGTATGGATCAGTCAAAACCGGTTGGAACTCCTTTGGCAGCGCATTTTAAATTAAACAGAAGTACTATACCAACTACGGATGAGGAAAAAGACTATATGAGTAGAGTTCCGTACTCAAGTGCAGTTGGAAGCCTTATGTATGCTATGGTCTGTACTAGACCTGATTTAGCACATGCAGTTAGTGTGGTTAGTAGGTTTATGAGTAATCCTGGGAAAGCTCACTGGGAAGCGGTCAAGTGGATCTTGCGATACTTAAAGGGGACTAAGGATATTTGTCTAGTCTGTGGTGGTAATACTCATAGTAACTTGGTGGGATATGCAGACTCAGACTATGGTGGCGACTTGGTGAAAAGGAGATCGCTCACGTGTTATATTTTCACTTTGTTTGGATGTGCAGTCAGTTGGAAGTCAACTTTACAATCTACAGTTGCCTTGTCTACAACTGAAGCGGAATACATGTCAATGACTGAAGGTATAAAAGAGTGTATCTGGCTACATGGTTTGGTGGAGAGTCTGGGGTTGAAGGTGGATAAGCCTGTCTTGAACTGTGATAGTGAAAGCGCTTTGTGTCTAGCAAGGAATCCGGTTTATCATGAAAAGACAAAGCATATTGATATCCGGTTAAATTTCATTCGTGACATAGTTGAAGAAGACAAGTTCTCAATCTTGAAGATCGATACCAAGGTGAATCTGGCAGATATGTTGACGAAGTCGTTACCCAAGGAGAAGTTTGAGCTATGCTTGAACTTGGTTGATGTTCGCAAGAGGTAAGTCCCTACGGGGCAAGCTGGCAGGAGACGAGAGGAAGTTTTTTGGTTTCTAGATCGAGGTGGAGCTATGTTGAATTCGCAATTCAAGGTGGAGATTGTTAAATAGTGAATTGGGAATTAAAACCCGTATAAATTGTAAACACGCGCGCCGCGGCCCATTAAGTGTCCGCGTCGCGTGGGCCGTGAACAGCTAGGGTACGGCTAGGGTTTCTTGTAATGCCTATAAATATAAAGGCTGGTCATTAGGGTTTTGGTTAGCCGTCAGGTCGTAAAGTCTGAAGTCAGTAGTCAGAAGAGGCCGATTTACTAGCAATCTAGGTACGCTCTGTAACACCTGTATTTAGCTCTGGAATAAAGAATACTCTCTCCTGCCCGTGGACGTAGGTCATCTTGGACCGAACCACGTAAATCTCTGTGTCGTTACTTTGTGTTTATATTTCCGCATTTATATTCTCGTTATTATTCCTGGGCAATAGGCTATAGATTTAGGTCTATTTCCTAACATATATATATATATATATATATATATATATATATAATATTATATTATATATATGCTCGTTTAGGGCTCGCGAGCCTAATCGAGCTTGGTGACACAGGCTCGGCTCGGGCTCGTTTAATAAACGAGCCTTATATTTAAGCTCGGGCTCGGCTCAGGTTTGTTTAAAATCGGTCTCGAGCCGAGCTTTTATCGAACCGGTCCCGGGTAGCTCACGAGCCCGCTCGGCTCATTTGCACCCCTAATCAGGATTGCATACCCGCCTTTTGAATCGGATCTGATTCACGAGGGCCAATTTCAAAACCAAAATCTATTTGGCTGGAACCAATCTAGACTAATTCTAGATCCAATTCTTAACTTTTGGAAGCCAATTCAATTCAAGATGTATGATAAATGTTGAATCCTGTCAAAATGTAAGATTAGTGCTTAGTGTAAAAATAAACCCATAATTTTTTAACAACTCGGAGACACAATACTTTGAGTATGCAAAATAAATCAACAAGAGGACCCGTCCTCACAGTGTCGTTGTTTATATAAAAAATTAAATATCTTTTATTTTAATTTTCATTGGTTAAGATTTACGGTTTTAGTGGTTAACTTTTATGATATGTAATCATCAATTCATATTGTTCACTTTAGCTTTGTAATGGTTAAGTTTATTTAGTTTGTAACAAGAAGTTAAATAAATTAAAAATTCGGATAGCGGTAACCGAGTAACAACTCTAAGGGTGGACGGTGCAGTAACAGTGACAGTTGGGGTGTGGGTTCGGCTGGAAA
This sequence comes from Cichorium intybus, assembly GCA_023525715.1. Classification (NCBI taxonomy): domain Eukaryota; kingdom Viridiplantae; phylum Streptophyta; class Magnoliopsida; order Asterales; family Asteraceae; genus Cichorium; species Cichorium intybus. The sequence goes on along the minus strand of CM042017.1, from coordinate 1,776,121 downwards.
GAGGCGGCGGTACAGCCGGTACTGTGCGGGTTCGGCAGCAGGTTGGAATGGCAGCGGGTTGGAGTAGGTTAGTGAACCCAGTTAGTGAACCTCAAGAGTAGGTTAGTGAACCTCAATGTTAGCGTCGCTAATATCTTATTTCCCATTTTCCATCTTTTGTTTTCTAATCAAATGTCAACACCTCGATACCTGGTTCCGAGTTTTACACTTTGACTCTTTAAAACTCGAAACTTGACTTCTCGATATTAGGGTCTTACACACACACACACACACACACACACACACACATATATATATATATATATATATATATATATATATATATATATATATATATACTAGTTGTAAAACCCGTGTATTACACGGGATGATACAAAAAAATTATTAATTAAGAATATCTAAACATTAATAATTTTACATAAGAAATTTGTTTGTGTATCGTGACATCTTGCTTTTGATTTTTACTATTACGAGTTTGTATTTTGATGAATATAATTGATTATGAGAATGTCACCGGTACTACAATCAAATTCACTATTATGATTGGAATCGTTTTTCAAAATATTATGACGTCAATTGTCTCCCAAATCATTCTACACATTAAAAAAATAATATGATATTAAAAAACAATTATTTTTGAAATTAAATGATAACAATTTATTTTGAAATTGAATGATAATTAAACCGATCATTAATGAGTTATAAACGTTTCAAACCAATTAGCTTTTTTTTTAAATTTAAAATTATGAGAAAATGACATGTGGCAAAATGAATGTGGTGATGACATGTGGCTTTGAGTTACTTATTTATTAGGATAAGATATATATATATATATATATATATATATATATATATATATATATATATATATATATATATATATATATATATATATATATATATATAAAATCCATTATCTACGATAAATGAGGAATTTTTACTTGCACTATATGCATTTGAAACTCTCATAACTCTTCACTTTCACCAAATTAACAATTATCACTCAAGAAGTTTTTAACTTATGATATTTAATGATAGTTATGTGACACGTCGTAGTCGTTGATGCAGTAAAAATTATAAAATAAAACTTACAGCTCACTAGCTAGCGGCAATTAAGGGTCGAACCGAGGAGTCCGTGTTTGACACTTTGTGTCGATAAACCAACTATAGTGTCACTCAGTGGCGGACTCACTTAGGAACCCGGGGGGCACGGGTCCCTCCTGAAATTTGACCCCGTAGTGTAAAAAAAATTTATATATAGGTGTCCCCCCGTCTAAAAAAATGTGCTCCTCGTCTAAAAAAAAGGTGCTCCTCGATTTAGAAAATTTTTAGAAAATAAAACACTCGTAAAATTAGTTATTGGACTTATGGTAAAATTGGGCTGACTTTGGGTAATTAGATTTAGACATTTGGGTAAAATTGGGCTAACTTTGGGTAAAATTGGATTTGGGTTTGGTCTCCTATTGAGCGAACATCTCCCACCCGACTCCCTCTTTCTCCTCTCGTCTCTACTCTCTCGATCGACCTCACGTCCTCACGGCTCACTCACTGTCTCACACTCTCACTCTCTGATTCTGAATTTCTGATCGAACGAACATTGAAGGAACATTCGATTTGGAAATTTTGGAACAACATTGAAGTAAGATTGGAACAACATTGAAGACTTCACGGTTCACGCAAAGAATTCACGCAAAGATGGGAATTCCGAACAGGAGCCAGGAGGTGTGGAACTTTTGAAGGGTAAGTTTTCAATTTCCATTTTCCAGCCCTAGTTTATGAGATTGTGCAGAATTTCTGTTCAATTTTTCAATTTCCAGCCCTAGTTTATGAAATTGTGCAGAATTTTGTGTTGAAGTTGCTATTTTGTGCAGAATTTTGTGTTGAATGTGTTGAACTCTTGATTTTGTGCAGAATTTTGTTGATTTTAAGGGGAATTTGTGCTTAAAAGAGTGGAATACAATGAAAAAACAAGTAAGAATATAAGAAATTTTGTGCAGAATTTTGTGCAGTTTTTTGTTATTTTGTGTTGATTACTTGATTATTTGCAATATGTAGGCTTATATTCACAATCTTTTTAAAATAAAATTGGATAGTGTTCAAACTAGTGGTCAAGGATCTAATAATGCAATTCCTCAGCCAACACAACCTCAAAGTCAATCTACTTCTACAACACATACTTCATTGGGTTCTATTCCAACAAATATTGATTTAAATGAGCTTCCTTCGGACCCGGCGGATATACCAAGTATCACATCTTATCATCCAAATGTTGAAGACGAAGGTACTAGCTTATCAAACTGATGCCAAGCAACCGGTATTTTGAAATATTTTAAGACAGTTGATTTTGTCTTTTATTTGCACTTGATGTTGGAAGTTTTAGGCCGGACGAATACATTATCAAAACATCTTCAAAGAAAAGATCAAGATATTTTGGAAGTCGCTTCATTAGTAAGAGGGACAAAGCTTGCATTGCAAAATTTTAGAGATGATGGATTTGGTTCAACTTTGAAGGATGTTACTTTGTTTTGTCAAAAATATGATATTCAAATGGTGGATATGACGGATTATTACGTTACTTCAAAAAACCGTAAGATGAAAACTACCAATCAATTTCATTTTGAGGTTGATATCTTCAACACGGTTTTTGATATGCAAATTGTCGAATTTGGGGAGCGATTTAGCGAAGTAACCACGAATTTGATAAAATGTACGGCGGCTTTGAGTCATTGTAATTCTTTTTCTAAATTCGATGAAGCAAAGTTGTTAAATTTAAGTGAAATCTACAAGAACGATTTTACTGATTCGGAAAGGAAGCTTCTTCTTGGTCAACTTAGTGTCTATTATCATTGTGTAACAAATGAACCCAAATTTGCTAACTTGAAGGGAATTTCGGACCTCGCTCGTGTGATGGTTGAAACAAGGAAATATTGTTCTTATTATTTGGTCTACAAGTTAGTGAAGCTAGCTTTGGTTTTACCCGTCGCAACGGCAACAGTTGAAAGATGTTTTTCCTCAATGAAGCTCTTGAAGACGGATTTGCGTAATAAAATGAGCGACGAATTTATGAATGATGCTTTGATTTGTAGTGTAGAACATGAATTACTTAGAGATGTAAAAACTGAAAAAGTAATTAGTCGTTTTCAGAAAATGAAGGATAGAAGAGGTCAAATTTAGAATATACTTTGATTTACTTTTAATGTTATCGAACTTTTTTAGGATAAATTATTATTATATAGTTGTCGAAAAAAATGATGCCCCTCGTGTCCATTTGTTCTGGGTCCGCCCCTGGTGTCACTTTATAGTCGGCGGATCAAGAACACGTGGAAAACAAACTAAAACTCAACAAAACCGAAATAAACCACAGATCTGATTGCTGATCGAGGAAACAATAATAAACTGAATGCTTCTTTAATAAAACTCAAAGCCAACAATCATTCAAAAATCAAAACCAAACAAAGATCTAATCTCAAACTATCCAGATCTACCAAAGAATCTAAACTAAAACATCGAGTAATCGAGGAAAATCTAAATGTCGGAATACCTCAATACCGAGTTGATAAAAATAAGCAGAAAACCAAATCTAAACCAAACCTACTGATTGGAACTGAAAAGCAGACGAAAATATGCATTCGGATCCCCTTGTGATACCCCGGGATGATTCAAAAGTCGTACGGGAGCTCTCTATTTATAGTGGTGGAAATTTGAGTCCCTGAGGCGCAAACAGGGCTTTCCCACATCATGGGCCTGCTGGAATCCCGAAATATCGCGATTTAAAATTTGAAAAAACAAAGATATTGACTTATCGAGACATTAGCGTCGCTAATCATAGGGATTAACGTCGCTAATGTTGCCTCGATCCCCGAATTTACGCCTTACGGCCTTGACCACATTAGCGTCGCTAATCTTTAATGGTACCTGCTCTGCCTCTTTTATCCGTTTTGCTCCGTAACTTCTTCCAATTTGCATTTAAAGCTCTGTATTTTCACTAAAAACACAAAACAAGTCCTTGACACAAAAACTTAGTGATATTAGTCAATTACCAACCATTAACTAACTAAAACTCGACTCAATAACGACTATAATGTCTAACATTACTAGGCATTATCATTATGATACCAACTGATTAATATTGAGATATATAAGCTCACATACATAGATTATTTGGTTGAGTTTGGATAATTTTAGGTGGTTGTATGGTTGATTGGACGTTTTAAACAAAAAAATTACTCGTGAAGAAAACATATGAGGGGATATCGTGTTAAGTTGCAGTTGAGATACATAGAACTTTATTCAAGTTTTCTAGCAGAATTTTCTCATACTTTTATTGGCTTGTATTGTTTTTTATTTACTTATAATGTTTAGGAGAAATTGTTGAAAATATTTTATTTTTTTCTATCAATTTGTAGTTCTAAATTTAACTTTCAAATTTAGATATTTACTTATAATGGTGTTAAGTTGCTGCTAAGATACATAGAGTTTTATTCAAGTTTTCTAGCAGGATTTTGTCACACTTTTATTGGTTTTTATTTACTTATAGTGTTTAGGAGAAATTGTTGAATATATTTTATTTTTGTCAATTAATTTATAGTTATAAATTATACTTTCAAATATACATATTTAATTAATGGATATTGATCAACGAATGGTGCATTTATATTTATATTTTTTAATATTATCCTAATATATTACATGTTTAACAAAGTGTTCGACATTAGAAAGTAAATGCAAAATGTTTACAAAATTAAGAAAATGATATTTTTTTTTCTAAACCATTAAGTTTGGTCTTTTTCAAATAAAAAAATATTTAATTGTGTTTAGGGGACTTCAAGTGTTCTACTTACTAAGAAAATAAAGTTTGTATACAACATGATAGATATAATGTTTCTCTTATATTTTTGTTTACTAGGTTATTAACCCGTGTACTACATGAGTTGAAAAAATAAAAATAAATAATAAAATTCAAAAGTGGGTGTTACAATTTATATTTAATTTTAAGTTTTTGTCCTCACGGTTCGATACCAATAATGTAATCTTCTTTAGATGCATGTTGATCTTACTACTTAGGCTGGAGGGAGTGGCCTCGCCTAACCCCTCGCCAAACATGCAACCTCCCTCGCCAAACCACACCGCCACCATCGCCCTCGCCCTCGCCAACCCCCTCCTCGCCAAGAAATCAACGAGCTCGCCATCAACAAGCCATAGCAACATGACTTGTACTTTTTAGCATGAGAGTTGTACCTTTTAGCATGGTTAACACATGCTGACTACTCCCACCAAATTTGATCAGCATGTGCTAAGCTGATGTGGCAAGTTTAGCATGTGCTGAACATGCTAACCACTCCCTCCAGCCTTACTAAAAACCTAAATTTTACATCGGAAAAAGTTATAAAATAAAAAACATAATTATCAAACAAAGACGCACTAACTGTAATGGAGTAAAGGATAAAGTTGAAGAAGTCCTTCAATTTAAGGAGTCATAAATTATAAAAATATAATATACGTTCAAGTTTAAGAGTTTGATATTATTAAGTATGTTTCCTAAATCCTACCATTGCCATTCACACTGGCAGTTCACAAAACAACTTTTTGAAGTTTTGTTCTCGAGTATGTGCCAATTTTAGTATACAAACTATTTTCATTTGGGTTGTGGATTTTGACAATAAGTAGATATGGTTATATATATATATATATATATATATATATATATATATATATATATATATATATATATATATATATATATATATATATATATATATATATATATATATATATATATATTAGAAGTATAGAAAATCAGAGGAAGATGTACCCTTTTTCTTAAATTAAGCTCAAATTCTGCAATGGTAAGATTGAAATATCTAAACTTCTTGATCTGCTACCATTAATCTCAAGCGGCAATTAGTAAAATCAATTACGGTAAAAAAAATTTGTCAACTAAAAGAAAACGCATCGGCACAAAAAAGAAAACATCAATGAACACAAAGATAACGACAAACTAAGGCTACAAAGAAGATGAATATAGCAGTGAAATTGCCGTATTATTATATACCAAATTATAACAATTTTGAATTACTCAATTATATGCTAATTGATCAGAAGGAAATTTATTTTTAATGAATAATCTATAAATAATTTCATGAACACCTCAACCACAACAAAGCAATAATCCATAAAGCTGAGTCTGCTGCTTTTAAGTAAGCAATTAGGCAACCTCTTTTCTAAGGTTATCTCTCTTCGTAATGAGCTTCGCAACCAGGGCAACCTCTTTTCTAAGGTTATCTCTTTTTGTTTCTCACTTTCAAACCTTCTTGGGTTCTGCCCAGCCTTCCACTGCTATTCGTGATCCTTCTTCCCTCTTCTCTAATAAGCTCTCCCCCCTCCAGTCTGCCGCCATGCTTACTCCTGTTACTGACGCGGAGGTTAAGTGTGTCCTGTTCCAGATGGGTGATGATAAAGCTCCTGGTTCTGATGGTTTCTCTGCTAAGTTCTTCAAGTCTGCTTGGGATATTGTGGGTCCTGATTTCTGTATGGCTGTTAAGGAATTCTTCTATTCTGGCAAACTTCTTAAGTCTTTCAACAGCACCATCCTTGCGCTCATCCCTAAAGTTGATTCCCCTTCCAAAGTCACTGATTTCCGCCCTATAGCTTGTTGTAACGTTGTTTACAAATGTATCAGCAAGATTATTGCGGATCGTATCAAAAACCATCTTTCTTCTCTGGTTGATGAAAACCAGTCTGCTTTCATTCCTGGTCGTTTGATCACCGACAACGTCCTTCTTGTCCATGAACTCATGCATGATTATCATCGTCATCGTGGTCCTCCTAGGTGTGCTTTTAAGGTTGATATTCAAAAAGCGTACGACACAGTTGACTGGTCGTTTCTGCGCACCATCTTGTTTGGGTTTGGTTTCCCCGATCGTATGATTGACTGGATCATGACATGTGTTTCCATGGTTGCTTACTCTGTGAGTATCAATGGTAATACTCACGGATATTTCGATGGTAAAAGGGGCCTTCGGCAGGGTGACCCCCTTTCTCCTTATCTCTTCACTCTTGTCATGGAAGTGCTTAACCTTATCATCAAGAGAAACATCCATGATTCTGACTCTTTTAAATTCCACAGACAATGTGATGATCAAAGTATCACCCATCTCTGTTTCGCCGACGATCTCCTTCTCTTCTGTCATGGTGATAGCTCTTCGGTTAGAATCATCTGTGATTCTCTTGAGGAATTCTCTGGGGTTTCTGGCCTCCATCCTAATATTGCGAAGAGTGAAGCTTTCTACTGTAATGTTGGTGAGAGGACCAGGGCTGCCATTGATCTTATTGTTAAGTTTCCTGAGGGCTCTTTCCCTGTCCGATACATTAACGTTCCTCTCATCACCACGCGTCTTGCCCACAAAGACTGTAAAGGCCTTGTTGATAAAGTCAAATGCAGGATTAATGACTGGAAAAACAAGTCTCTTTCCTTTGCTGGTCGTCTCCAGCTCATCCTCTCTGTCCTTTCTTCTACTCAAATCTATTGGGCTTCTGTTTTTATTCTTCCTAAGTCTATCTCTAACGATATTGAGAAGCTCATGAGAGGTTTCCTCTGGTGCCATGGAGAGTTGAAGCGTGGTAAAGCTAAAGTCTCCTGGAAAACTGTATGGCTTCCTAAGGAACATGGTGGTCTTGGCATACGTAACCTTGCTATCTGGAATGTTGCCCTTATGGCTTCCCATGTTTGGAGACTCCTTTCCAAGAAAGAGTCCCTATGGGTTAAATGGATCCACTCATATCGTTTATGTGGCCGTAACTTTTGGGATGCCCCCAAAAAATACGGTTCTGGATTTGCCTGGCGTAACGTCCTGGATATGCGGGATAAGATAAGGGAGTATATAGTTTCCCAGATAGGTGATGGATGCTCTACTTCTGCTTGGTTCGATAACTGGCACCCTACGGGCCCTCTTTCTAAATTCTTGTCTGTCCGTAACATCCATGCTGCGGGTTTCACTCCTGATACTAAGGTTGCTGACCTGGTTCTTAACGGATCTTGGGTTCGGCCTCATTGTTGGAGAGATTCCCATGGTGCTCTTCTTTCTCATAACCCTCCTACTATTTCCACGTCCGTCCCTGATAAACTCCTTTGGAGATCTAGAGACGGTCAACTCTCTCCTTTCTCTGTTCGATCTGTGTGGCAGTCTATTCGCCCCTATCACCAACCGGTCTTTTGGTTTCATCTTGTTTGGTTCTCCCAGAACATCCCCAGACATGCTTTCATTCTTTGGGTTGCTCTTAAAGATCGTCTTAAGACTCATGATAAAATCAAAATTTGGGACACTAATTCCAATCTCATTTGTACGTTCTGCGGGGACTGTCCGGATTCCCTTTCCCATCTCTTATTTGAATGTTCTTTCACGTCTTTGGTTTGGCATGACCTCCATCATGTCATGAATCTCTCCTTCTCCATTGATAGCTGGTCTGATATCATTAGTCAACTCAACCCTATTAATAAGAACAAGACCATTTGGTCCATCATTAGAAGACTTGTTTTTGCTGGAGCTGTCTACCACATTTGGCGGGAAAGAAATTTACACATTTTTAAAAAAATAAAAAGATCTTATCATGCTGTCGTGAATAGTGTTAAGGATGATATCCGCTGTAGACTGCTGAGTCTTTCTTTGAAAACTTGCACTAATGTTGATTTGGCTAAAACTATTTGGACCCTCCCTTAATTTTCTTCCTCTGCGCTTTCTTTTTTCTCTGCTTGTTTTGGCTTGTATGGTTTGTTTGTTTTGCAGGTTGCTTTCCTTTATGTTCTTGTTTGCTTATGGTTCCTTCTCTTGTTTTGGTTCCTAGTTTAGCTTGTTGTCCGTTGGGGACTGTCCCGATGGATTTTCTGTTTTTTGGTGGGGAGTCCCCAGCCTTATATTGTATTTATTCTTTTTATTAATAAAATTTGCCAGAGGTGCCGCCCTCTTTACCCAAAAAATAAAAAGTAAGCAATTAGGCCTTTAAGTGCCTTATCTTGTACATGCACATTCAAATCAACGACTGTCTTCTTAAAAAAAATGCCCTAATACAAAAATCAATATTCAACACCCATTACACAAATTGAGGTTTAAACAGAGCAAACTTAGATTTACAATAATCAAATACTACGTGAAGGAAAATTAATAAAAACCCTAATAAGAAATGAAATCAATTAACCCAATTCACAGATGCGAGGATCTTTAAGATCGGTGATAGATTATTGATCGAGTGAGTACCAAAATAGAAAACATAAATTGTTATCCAAACTATTGACCGAGAGACATGGGTTTTCTTAAAGAAAGCTTATTGATGATGGTGAAAGTCGTGGTGGTGAAGTCATAATATTCATGAGTCTAGATTTAAGTTAAGTTTCTGGGTATATATATTGGATTGATAACTTTTGGAGGTCTTGGGTATAATTTTTAAAGTATTATATCCCAATAAAAAGTTTGGAGAGTATAGTAGGTAGATTTTCCAAAGTGCAAAGGCTTAAGAAGAGAAAATTAAAAGTACAATGTTGTAACCTTCTACTTGTGAAAAAAGTTTCTTCATAAGGCATTGTACTTTGAATATTCTACCCAATCTAATGTAACTTTCGTAATCTTTATATCTAAATTGGAGAAACTCAATGACAGGAGGAAAATTTATGCATCACCCTCTCTCTGATTTTATTCATAACGTTAAACAATCTCAAATAAATCAGCATTCTTGAACATATACCTATAAAACATAACCGGGTTTAATTTTCTCATCACATCACAAATGGCACCGAAAAAGAAACATCGCCTTGTCTGCTTGGGGAGAATGGAAATATAGACGCAACACATAAAAGTACAATGTTATAAAACAAAGAAATGAAAGTGGGTGGTATAACAAATAAATAATCAACGATATGATTCTATTTTTTTCATTTAGCAAAAACTTAAAAGGGTTAAATGAAAGATATAACAACATACTTTCAGTTAATTGTTTATTATAGCATTCTACTTCCACTTATTTCATGTTAATAAATCACAAATTTATCCATGGATCAGTCCAGTAATTATCTTTTCTTTTAAAGTAAGTAGCCATAAAAATAGTTAAAATTGATACTCAACAAATTATATAATTGTATTCATGAGCAACCCACACATGGATGATATGATTTATAAATTTGTATATCTTAGTTAATTAAATATAATCATGTTAAATGTAAAAAAAAAATCAAAATGTCAAATTAACAACAATTTGATTGACAATAGTAAAAGTTTCCAAACAATTAGTTTTTAATTAATTAATAATAATAATAATAAATAGTTTTACTTAACATGGAATTAAAAAATACATTATGTTACTTTGAAATAATAACAATGAAAGAAATAAAATCAAAATAAACAATTTTAAAATTAATTAACCATACAACAATTAAAATAAACATTAAATGAAAAACTATATTTAATTTAACTTAAAAAAAAAAAACACATATATATATATATATATATATATATATATATATATATATATATATATATATATATATATATATATATTATGATGAGATGATCCTAAATAATGTCTATCTAAATTGATTGTTCTTACTAATAGTTAAAAATAACTATAAGTAAACAAAATTATTTTCATGTGTAATCCGTGGGTACAAACTATTGGGATGATGTTGTTTTGATATGTATATACCGTATCAAATATTTAAAATAACTACAATATTATATGATGACTTAGTGTAACAATTATTATTTCAAAGTTAAATGGCAACAACATTGTTATTTTTCATAACATATATTGGTTAATATTTATATTATATTGTTGCATTCTGTACAACGTGCAGACGTTAGCCTAATTTACCTTATAAATACGATTCCACACCATCCCCTTTAAACCACAACTCAATACTTACACTTTTATACTATTCTTCTCAATTTCACAATGTTATCGTCATCATCATCTTCTACTTCCATGTATACGAAGACATTAAATGAGTTAACGTTATTGGCAAAATGATGCAAGAAACAATCGCATTTTTAGAAAAAAAAACCCAAAAATTCACGTGTGAGGACGGGAAGTGGTCTTTTACGGAGACAACGTGAAGCTAGCCACGATCGTATAATTGAAGACTGCTACACCGATGATGTCGTATACTTCGTAAAGTTTTGACTGAGGTTTTGATGAGGAAAGAATCACCTATGCATAGTTGACGATATGAAGTCAGAATTTGATTATTTCCAGCGGCAGTTGGATGCAAGAGGTCTCAAAAATACAAAGTCATAGCTTCGGACGACAATTCGTATGATTCGGAGGAATAGCATTCGTAGTTAATTAAAATTTTTTAATTGTGATTTGTAGTGTTTATTTTTTAATCAATGAAGTATTTTCGTTTTTATTAATTTTTGTATTTAATTAGATTATATTTGTTATGAATTTAATTAATTATACTTATTATAAATTTAATTAATTATATTTGTTATTTAATTATTTTTTAAAAAGCAAGGAGAATATTGAGGGTATTTATTTGTTAGATGTAAAAGAGTGAAGGGAAAGTGAATAGAGTGCCACGTAATATTTAGGTGACACAAGGTGAAGAGAAGATGAGGAACCAATGTTAGCCACACCCTTTTGTCTCGTTCCCTTAGCATTCCAAGAACTGCCAAGCCCAGTTGTAGCACTCGAGAAGACAACATAAATATCACCTAAGAATTATTGTTTTATTTATTTTCTTTCTTTTTAAAAAGAGCTCAAGACCACCAAAATCTATGTTTTTTGGACATTTTTCTTTGTTTCCCTACAAATCTCTCTTCAAAGCAGTAACACGAGAGCACAACATGGATGTTCTCTAATGTGTGGAAAAGGCAATTACACTAAACATAAGACTCAAGGGAATGACAGCAGCAAAAGGCATCAGCATCGACGTGGCCAAGGGATGCCGCCGGCATCACCGCCCCGTGATGCCGGCATTCCCCATCGGCATGGGGTCATCGGCATGGTGGTGTAGGCGAAGAAACCGGAGGCAGTGTCTCTCTTTTCTCTCTTATTGCCGCCGGCATATGCCCCTCCGTCTCTCTCTTGCCGTCGACATCCCCTCTTTCTCCTCCCTTTGCTGATGTGGTATGGATACCGGCGATATCCATACCGTCCAGCCTAACAGGATTAAACTTAAAAAGATATATGGTAGTTTTGTAGTTTTGCGTAAGCCTAACAGATGGCTTGTATCAAAGTTTATCGCTGCCAAGAATGTTAGTCCGACGACCTGTCCTATCATTTTTGTCGTCTCATGTAAAGCTTAAGCACCTTTGATGTCGCACTCCTTTCTAGACTCCCAATTTGGATCTTATTGGGGTTATCCTATTGGCGTCGATACAAATCTCAGACTATTTGTATAAAAAACACAACTTCTTCTTATTTTAGGTTGTATAAAAATAACTTCAAATATCTAGAACCCCCATTTACTTTATAATATACTACATATCTAAAATATTATTTTGACAAAGACAAAACATTTTCTTTAAAATAGCCATCCCATAGATATTTGTAGGGGTGAGAATAATAACCGAAAAATCGAACCACAACCAAAATAACCGATAAAACCGAAACATTTATAAAACCGAACATTTTGGTTTTTATTTTTGATAACCGAAATATAATGGTTCAGGTTTTAGTTATACAGGGAAATAGAATCAATATTAATCGAACCGCCCGTAAATATAGTAAGGTATTGTTTATATGCTACAAATTAAATAGGAAACTTTAAATTGACAATATCCAAGCCCAAATAAGAAATTCAAAGTCCAAAAAGTTGAAAATAGGGAGATTACGAGGGTTTGGACGAGGTCATCAAGTTTCGTCATTTGTTCTATATCTGTGGTTATTTGTTGTTGGACTCAGTACTGATGCGTGTTCACTCGTAGCTGTTGTATGACGAGTTGGACTATTACATTGTCTCATAGTTGTTGTATGATGAGCTAGGCCAAAACCGGGAACCCATAGCTGTTGTATGATGGGTAGATCCGCCCCGTGTCCATAGCTGTTGTATGATGGACGCCCGTAGCTGTTGTATGGTGGGTCGGGTCGGGTCGTTCTCGAGGACGGGTTGTTTAATGTGTGGGTATGTATGGTAACTTGTGGAACTCACTAAGCTTTGTGCTTACCCGTTGCTTTTAAAACATTTTCAGGTACTTCAGTTGATAAAAGGGTGAGCTCGGCGTGACGGCGGTGCATCGCACATTTATGATTTGCAGTTATATTGTTAAATGAGATTTCTACAATTACGGTTTGGATATACTCTGATAAAATGCTTTGATGAACCTCAATTTAACATTCTAATAAGGCTATTTGTGTTTTACTTGTATTTTTAAAGAAAAATTTAAAGTTGGAATTTGGGGTGTTACAAACCACCATACTGGCAACATCATATGAATATCAATCAATTCACAAATGTCATATGTGAGAGAGATCGTACTGTAATGAGTATCTTTTAGTAAACTTTTGATGAATATTTTCCTGTAATTGTGCACGGAACTTAATAAAGTTCATAAAAATCTTTCGACATATTTAGACAAAGAAGGTAACAGTAAACAGATTGGGGAATACGAATCCCGGACTTGCACCATCGACCGAATGTAGATGTTCGCACTTCGGTTTCAATCCCATTGATCTAATCCCCAAAACTTTTCCAGGAGAAACAAAACCTACGGTTTCGACCAAAATCTATCGGAGAAAATTTTTGGTATATTGCGTATGTACTGTTAGACGTGGCAAAATCAGCCACGACACGATAACTCGACACGAACCCGACACGAAATTAGCGGGTTTGGGTTAGAGGTTTCAACCCGTTTAAGTAAACGGGTTGACACGACACGACACGAAAGTTAAACGGGTTGGGTTAGGGTCGATACTTTCAACTCGAAGATATATATATATATATATATATATATATATATATATATATATATATATATATATATATATATATATATATATATATATATATATATATATATATATATATATATATATATATAATTAGGATCGAGTGATGACTCAAAAATTTGTGAGGACTGCGAGGACAATTTTTAGCCTTAGGATTGAAAAAATAAACGGACGATATTCAATTTTATTTATCGTCAAAATCTCACGAGATGAAACGGCATTTTGGTAATTATTTACGGGATTTTGAAAAATTTCGACGAATACTAAATGTTTGGAGGTTAAAATGGTAAATGAAATAAGAAAAAATTTAATAAAATCAGAAAAATCCTCCATCCCGCGCCTAAACTTCCAACATGCTACCAATTCTCTCTCTCTGCCAAATGTCGCCCAACCATTGGCTGGGCTTTTATTTTTATTCCACCTATTTTGTTTTTCGGCTATAACTTTTTTTTCTTTACAAAAAAAAAAAATCTGAAAAAACCAAAGTTCTTAAAATTTAGTTCTCTACAAAATGAGCACAATCATGAAAATTTGAAAAAAAAAATTATTTTTTTAATTTTTTATTTTTATAAAAAACCCAGAAAAAAATATTTTCCAAAAATTATGAAAATTTAAAAAATACGTATACTAGTGACTTTTGTCAAAACAATTTCTTATAAATACTTTTTTGAAGTGTTTGTATTTTAATTTTATCAAATATTGCAAATACGATAATTCAAAATATTTATGATTTCAAAAAGTTATGATTCAATATTTTATGTTTATTAATTTGTTATGATCTAAAAATATTTTGATTCAAATATTTTATGATTCTTAAATATATCTTTTATGATTCAAAATATATAATGATCCAAAATTTGTTATGAACAAAAATTTATTTAATTAATATATTATTGATCCAAAATCATGAGATTAAAAATGAAATGATCCAAAATACTTTGATTCAAAATATATTCATCCAAACTTTTATGATTCAAAAATAATATGATTCAAAGATAGTATAATCATGATGCTTAATTTTTTATGATTCAAAACTTTTGTAATTGTTAAACATTAAAAACTCGAACCTATATTTAGTTAAAAAACATAAAAACAAAAAACAAAATAAAAAAATAAAAACAAAAGCAAAATAACACTAGTAACTTTGAAATATGTAGTAAAAAATTAAAAAAACGAAAAATAATAAAATAATAAAAAAATTTTAAAAAACAAAAAAAATAATAAAAAACCAAAAAAATAAAAAATAAAACGAAAAATAAAATATAACAAGTGAAAATTTAGTATATATACATTTAAAAAGAATTTTTAAAAAAATATAAAAAATAAAAAAATAAATTAAAAATAAAAAATAAAAAACAAAAAAAAAACAAAAAAACCCATTTAAATAACGTTCTATGGACGTTCGTCGCATGTGATTAGATTATCGAGTTCATATTACGTTCCACGGACGTGCGTCGTATGCGATCGCGTCACGTCCAAGTATTGTGTTTGACGTTTGTGCACTTGACGAAGTGGGTGGTGGAGAATTGTCCTCGCAGTCCTCACCATTTTTTGAGTCCTTACCGGATCCACACCCTATATATATATATATATATATATATATATATATATATATATATATATATATATATATATATATATATATATATATATATATATATATATATATATATATATATATAACTGCGAAACTTAAATTATGTATATTGCGTGTGAGAGTTCAACACAAGCAGCAGATTGGTTGGTTTGTTAAGACTCTTGATTTATGACTTTGAGGTACTGGGTTCTAAACTTGTCAAACACATTTAAATGTTTTGCGTGCAGGAACAAAAGCTTTCGCTTAGTTACATTTTGGCTACGAAAATTTCATCCCACATCGCTGGTGGGATGAAACTTACTCCCTTCTCATCCCATATATAATAAGAACCAAGTTAACGCTTCTAGCACTCGTTGGTTAAGCCATGGGTTATACTGGAGCGACCTGGACACGAGTTCAACTGGGCCGATTAGGTCCTTGTTGGGCCGAATGAGTCCGATTTGGGTCGAATTAAGTAGATTTGAACTGTTTTTGTTGTAGTTTCAAAGTTTTCATGTGTCGTGTTGGGTTGACACGAGTCTGATCGTGTCGTGTTCGTGTCCAAATGTTTCGATCCATTCATATAAACGTGTCGTGTCAGGGTTCAATACTCTTAACCCGTTTAATGTCTTGACACGATCCGTTTGCCACTCTATGTACTGTTGAAGTATAACCGTGAAATTTAAATACTGAATTAGCCCTCCATGTAAGAGTTATATCACATTTAAGGAGTCTAAATTAATAAACTTTAGAAATCGGCCTATAAAGTTAAGACTTTTTTTCATTTTTGACCCAACTACAAACTCACATTGTGTTAGATCCAGGAATCAGATGTTCAAGAACTGAATAATACAAGCAAAATAGAAAAATGTCCATAATAATTTTCTTTAAGGAAATAGCTGACCTTGTTGCAGGGATTCTCCTTTTCTTGCAAAAACTTTTTGACGGCCTGCCACAAATTCCTCTCATATGCCCATAAAACACTTTGTGTTTTTTTAGTTCATCGATCAAATGCTATTTTTTCTGGGCAACAAATAAATTTCAAGAGGCTAATATTGTTATCTTTGTCTGTGTCAGAAGTTCTTTGTATAATTTCATTATTAGGATCTCTATCTACATCAAATTTCTGAAAAGCAGCTTTTGATGATCGTTGCCACTTTTCATTGTAAGCGGTGAGCATGAAGCGTAGTTGCTACAAACTGCAGGAAATCCACAAGTTCGTCTATGCTAGCGTCGATTTGTATCACGCCAATGATGGTATGAAAGTGTTATAGCATTAATTTCTTCATGATTTTTCTTAAACAACCAAAAGGGATCAATATTTTGCAATCTAACCTTAAACATGAGATTCTTTCATTTCCATGGAACATCCTTAGAAAGGGCTTGTCCTAGAGTTAGAATCATGCTAATATTAGAACATATGCGACTATGTGAGGTGTTTGCAGAATCTAAACAAAATATCAAGATTCGTCGGTATTGTCATAAATGTTGTATAACGAAATTAATGGACACCGCGAATAGTTTTGGTATCACTTTTTGTCAGAATTTTTTTGCTAATCAAATGCTTGTAATAAATGTCAAAAACTGTTATATGGGAAAAGATACTGTAGCTCAACCAATTTTCATGTTTCGATTTAAAAGATCCCTTAACTTATTTTCTAGCTTTTTAAGGGAATAAAGTTAGATTTGTATGCTAAAAATGTCATTAAGTTAGATTTTGTATGTTAAAAGGGGAGAGAGAGAGAGAGAGAGAGAGAGAGAGAGAGAGAGAGAGAGAGAGATGGAAGGTAACATCATATGAGAAGGTGCATCGTACGCCATGTTTTACAGTTATTGCCATGTCACGAAGGTGACATCATACGCCACGTCGGATGAATATGCATTTGTGTGGCAATTATACAGGCTATACAAGGTAATGGGTTAAATAAAATGGTTAAACTTGAGCTTGTATTCCTATAAACCACAAAAATAATTTGAATGACGTTTTAAAACAGATTTTGAAAGTTGGTTGGGTTACATTGTCATTTTCCCTAATTATATTTGGTTAAACACACCCCTATTTTGGTATTTTTGTGCTCGACAACATCTTTAATCCGTTAAGGGTTATTGTCACATTGGCCCCATAAACTTTCACCAAAAATTTTAAAAGGTCCCTAAAGATATTTTCGGGCCTCCTAGGTCATTAAACTCGAAAATGACTTGTGTTTTATACCACTGAACATCTTTTTAACAGGTTGTCCGGTTACTTATTAAAAGGGATAGAATAATAATGCCACGTGGTGGCTTACGTGGAATGGTCCATCTTCTTCTCTTATTTTTTATATTTTTTTATACTTAGTTATCTTTCTTCTTGTTAAAGTGAAGACATCACTAATGGCTTTATCGTCAGTTTGCAATGAAGCTCCATCGTTTTCATTCAGTCCATTTTCCATAAATCCTCCAAAACCTAGTCTTTTCTCGACTTGAGAACACTCACAAAGTTTTCTTTTCCTTGTTCCGTCAAACAGAGAAAACCCATGAAAATCTCGAGTTCCACATAATCTAATCATCTTCGAGTCTCTGACTCTTAAAATTAACATCGATTTCACATGACCTAAATCTCAAAATAAGGTATTCCGATAAAACGATACATAGCCTACTGAGATCAGCGTCAATCTTAACCTAAAACGCAAAAAACACGAAGAAAGCAGAATTAAGAATGGTATCATATGAGGGAACTTTTCTTAATCAACGACCCTGGTGTTCTCAAGCTTGATATTGATCGACCGAATGAAGGGTTCCTCTTATAGTCATAAACCGAATGAAGGGTTCCTTTTGACCTAAATCTATCTGCGTAGGTTGAGGCATGTACGAGCAATTGTCCACCGCTACGGTCATGGCAGACGGGAAAAGGGAAGGTGCAATTGACGACAACGACTCACTCTTCTTGAAACCCTTTTCCTAATTTATGTAATTAGGGCAAAACCATGGTATCAATTATCCGACTCACTCTTTCTTGCTGATTTTTCTGCACTTTTCTCCTCTAACAATTTACCGTAACCGAAGAGATTGATCGGGAGTGATAGTGTCCTTGATCACCGACCAAGAAAACGCAATCAACAACCAATTCTTCACAACTCCGGCAACGTTCATGGTCAACAGAGAGATAAATGTAAGCGGAATTGGAAAGTCATAAACTCAGAGAGTAAAGCAAACCGATTGGAACGACGAATGTGAGATAGATATCGCGAGTCATATGGACTGGTTCAACGACTTTGAGGAGGCGCAGCTTATGAGATCTCGAACGGAGGAAGGGTAGAATTGGAAGAGGGTGATGAGCGAACAACAAATTATTGTTAATGATATGTCAGTTAATTGTTTAAAAAAATAAAATCCAACTCAGCTTTTAAACCATCTAAACCGGTTACCCTTCCAATATTGGTATAATAGACATGACTTTTTCGAGTTTAATGACCTAGGAGGCCCGAAAATATCTTTAAGGACCTTTTAAAATTTTTGATGAAAGTTTATAGGGCCAATGTGACAATAACCCATCCGTTAAATATAAAATTATACACAATACTCATCATTCATTTGACTTAGAGTAAATTACACTTTTGGTCCCTGTGGTTGGCAAAAAATACCACATAGGTCCTAACTTTCCATTTTCAACATTGAAGGTCACAAAGGTTTGCGAAAATTACCACATAGAGCCCTAGGGCATATAAAAAGACTAAAATGCCCTTTTTTATTTCTTTTTTCTTTTTCTTTAAATTTTTTATTTATTTTATTAATAAAAAAAATACCCCAACCACCCCCACCCCCACCCCCACGTCTCTCTCTCTCTCTCTCTCTCACTCATCTTCTTTTTCCTCAACTCATATGGTACTCAAACTACCCACACATACACATACTGAAAAACCCACGATCTTCAAGCGATGCAGCCCCTTCTACCTTCTCCAACGATTATTTTCTCTTCCATTCTCTCTAATCCTTCAAAGACACCATTGATGAAACTAGTGAGAGAAATCGGAACAAAACTTCATAAACCCAAAAACTAATCATTTCAGACAATGTATATCTGTCTCCATGGACCCATCTGATTGAACATAATGATGACCTAAATTAACATCACCAATTTTATTTATGTTGAAACCAGTGGGAATGAATACTAGAGTTGAATTCGTACAAGGGCATCAAAAGTGGAGGGTTGAATTCATCATCATCTTCAAGTACCCTGGTTCGGAAATGAATGATAAGAATGCAAGAATGCCTTTAACCCTGCTTCTCGACGAACACAAGTCATGACCTCGTCTTTCTCGATCTAGTTTCCTGGTAACGAACCGCATTATCGATAACCCAACTCCAACGTTCTCCAACCAACCCTTCCCTATGTGAGGCCAGTGATGTTCAGATGAAACATATACGATCTGAATTTCATTATCTAGCAACGTACAAGCAGCACTGCAATGTGTACAAGCCATTGAAGGCCAAGTCAAACTTGATGTTTTTAGCAAAAGTCAAACCTCCATGTGTTACATTCCCCGACCATGACTCTCCGGCAACCTGCATCCCGATTAACCCTCCTTCGATCCTTTTTCCCGATGAGAACAAAAGAAGTTACCCAGCTACGTACATGTGTGAGTTAGAGAGACCGGTGCTGCTGTTGCTTGAGCTTGCTTCAATGGTGGAATGTGAAGATGCATCTTCGGCTGTGTGTAATTCTCTTGACATTAAGGCACTGATTGTACCCGTGGGAGATGAGGTTTTGGGTTTAAAGCATCCAAATCTCCGCCATATTACTGTAGAGAAACATGAAGAAGACGATGGATTGGTGATGAGTTTTGAGAGAGAGAGAGAGGGGGGTGGGGTGGCCGGTGGGGTGGGGTGGGGGTGGGTGGGGTATTTTTCTTTTTTTATTAATAAAATAAATAAAAAATTTAAAGAAAAAGAAAAAAGAAATAAAAAAGGGCATTTTAGTCTTTTTATATTTCCCAGGGCTCTATGTGGTAATTTTCGCAAACCTTTGTGACCTTCAATGTTGAAAATGGAAAGTTAGGACCTATGTTTTATTTTTTGCCAACCACAGGGACCAAAAGTGTAATTTACTCTTTGACTTATTAATGAACTTCTTGAATTAAGATTGAAACCATGAAACATTGCTTTAAAATGAAATGAGTCACATTTTTAATCCTCCCAAAGTTAAAACCTGCCGACGTTTAAGACCATATGGGCAAAAACATTGTGGACCAATGTGAAGCACGACGCTAAAATGTTGTTTTATGGGCATGTCGTGCCCCACCTCCAAATCAAATAATTGCAATGCCAGCTTTCTTACAATCAATTAATCATGTGTATTTACTCAATTTAGATATAAAGCAGCCTGTAAGTATATTTCTGTGTGTGGCCACTTAGCAGAAGAACCATTCAATTGGTATTACGAGAATCTGAAGAAAGTAAATCTTGTCAATCGCCTCCGATTTCAACTTCGAATTCAAAATTTTGAAAAACGAAAATGGAGGTGGTGCCGTATACAGATCCGAAAGACATATCAAACTCACCGCCATGGCAAGAAATGTTCCGATCAGCTTCCACCCACAAACCGCCGCCTCCGCCGCCAACAACACCACCGCCGCCACCGGAGCCACCGCAATCCACCACCAACACAGACGAAAGGGAGGATTCTTCTTCACTCTCCGGTGACCCTCAGGTGCGTCTTGCACTCTACATAGCCATGGCTCACGCCGGTTTCGCCTTCGCTTTCCTTATCTTCTACGGGGTTTATAGACTACTTGAACAGTATCTCCGACCGATGCTTTGGGCAGTTCTTTGCTCGATTCCCCTTAGAGGAATCCAGCAAACCCTAGTTTCGTTTTGGTCTGAGCCCTTGCAATTAGGACTCACAGAGACCATACTCGCCGTACCTGTATCCATGTTCAGGGTCTTCATAGGTGCCCTAGTTGAATTCAGAGATATGTTTTACAAAATAATCCGTCGTAAAACGAAGAAACCACATCCTATGAAACGAAAACGAAGTGGGTTTTCGATTTTGTTAAGATGGCTGTTAGCTTTTTGGGTTTTCGTGATGGTTTACGAAGAACTTGGTGGGTTGGGTGCTATCACTCTATTGGGGATAGGGTTCATGTTCACTTCTAGCAATGTCGACTCCACCATGTCATTCGTTTCCTCATTCAGGAGTCACAGTTTCAAGCGAAGCCCATATTCCGCCTTCTTTACAAAACCGATCCTAAAGCGATTGGAAACGATCGTTGCAATAGGACTGATTGTTGGCATGATCGTGGGTTCTTTAACCATGGTTACTTTCTTTTCATATAAAGTCGGAATTGAGGGGAAAGACGCTGTATTTTCAATTAAATCACATGTTGAAGAAAGCAATTACGCGGAAAAGATCGGATTGAAACAATGGATAAATGAAAACGATGTTCCCGGAATGGTGGATCGATACACGCGACAGTTTTACGATACGGTTTACGAACAGATTGATAGTTTAGCAATGCAATATAACATGACCGAAATTGTTGAGGAAATGAAACATATACTTTCGCCCCGTTTTACAAACATGTCTGCCAAATCAACAGCATTAGCAACACCGAATCCGTACGCCGAGAAAATTATAAGTTTAAGAAAACACATTATTAATCGGGAATGGGCCGAAATTTATCCGGAACTCAATGATTTATTCAAAGAAGTTGTGATTAGTAGAAATGATATAACCGAAAAGGCAAAAGCAATCGCATTTCAGGGAAAAGACGTGGCTCTTCGTGTTATTGCGAGCAGTAAATCGATTTTAGGCAGTAGCAGTCGGGTTTTTTTTGTGGTGATTGAATCGATTGTGTCTGGGGCGGCCGAGCTTTTGAATTTTGCATCTCAAATGATGGTTTTTATATGGGTTTTGTATTCGCTTATAACGTCTGATTCGGGTGGCGTTACTGAACAAGTTATGAGTATGATTCCGGTCTCTAAGTCTGCCAGAACACGGTGCGTTGAGGTTCTTGATAAGGCCATTTCCGGTGTTCTTTTGGCGACTGCTGAGATTGCTTTCTTTCAAGGGTGTTTGACTTGGCTTTTGTTTAGGCTATTTGATATTCATTTTTTGTATATGTCTACGTTTCTTGCGTTTATTAGCCCTTTTTTCCCGATTTTTCCGTATTTTATTTCAACGGTTCCTGCTGCATTGCAATTGGTGCTGGAAGGTCGATATGTGGTTGCGGTTTGCTTGTCGATGATTCATGTTGTTCTTATTGAATATGGCACGACTGAAATTCAAGAGGACATTCCTGGTCATAGTGCATATCTCACTGGGCTTAGTATCATCGGTGGAGTTGCGTTGTTCCCATCCGCAACCGAGGTAAATTTACAGTTTCTTGCTTGCCTATATCATGTTGTGATTTTAACGGTGGAATATGATGATGCAGGGAGCGATAATGGGACCGTTGATAACAACAGTTGTAATAGCTCTCAAGAATTTGTATGTAGAGTTTGTATTGGATGATAACCCAAGTAAAGAAGAAAAGGAGTAAAACTTGTATATTTACTGGTAGAAGCAGGTTGTAAGGATTCATAGCATTGGTGCCCGTGCCCTCCCTTTTTGCGTTGATTCTTGTTCTTTGGAAGTTGTAGTCTCTTGTATGTATTTATGTAATGTGAGTTACTTTGTGATTACAGATCTATAAACATATTTTGTTGTGCCTCTGGCTGTTGAGTGTGGTATGTAAAGATGATTTGTTGTGCTTTTGGCTGTTCACTAGCATTTATCAAGTACAAATATAATTTTACAACTACACTTGACTTGATATTCTATTCAGCTTTTGACACGTATACTTATTTTCTGGTTAAACTTCAATCAAGCTTGTTTCATTGAGTATTTGAGTATAGCAAGTTTAGTTCTGGTTTATTACTTTTAATGGATATTTTGAGTTGGTCAAGCTATCAAGTTGATTCGGAGAGCCTACATTAAGAAAACTCACTGGGCTTGCCTAAAATTGTTAAGAAAACTCAACTGTCTAGTTTGCAACTGTACAATTGATATTCAAAATAGTATCTTTGCCTCATTTTTATGTTCAGTTGGTAATAAAAGGCCGAGTCTTGCCTTTGTTTGTCAGTTTAGATCAGGAACGGTCTTATGTTCCAAGACTGCTTCAAACTGCTATGAATGATTAAACAGCAAACCCTAAGACCAAGTGATTAGAGTTGCACAACTTAATTTAAAAATGAATCACCTTCAACAACCTCCCTCTTATTGTGAAATCACCATGTACCATTGAACAACAGACCTAAGTGATTAGAGTGGCAGAAATTGCTTTGAAAATGGATATCCTATGTTGTTAGTTTTCTAGGGTTTACTGTTCCAATAATTTCAATCAATTCTTGCTATCTAATAGTCATTCATTAATAGAAAGAAACACAAGGAGCTGACAACTTAACAGCAAATGTACATACTTATAGTAGATCATCCCAAATATTTCATTGCAGCAAACACAGCTCACAAATTCAATACTATCAAATCAAGCATTATACAAACTCAAGAAATTCTTGGATTCCCAATATTACTACATCTGATTACTTCATGTATTTGTGAAGAAATTTGCGATGGAAGTCGCTACGAATGGTGTCATTGATGAAGCGCTTTGGAGCCTTGGTTTCTCCACGAGCCTGGTTCTTGAACACCACGTCATCATCCCACCTGTAAGTAATATACCTTCCATGTCAGAGATACAACAACACGTGATGGAGAGAGAGAGAGAGAGAGAGAGCAAGTAATATACCTTCGTTTGACATTGAAGGATGTTGGATTATTAAGCAAAGGGTTCCCTCGTATCAACTCGGCCTCTTTTAGTTTAAGCTCTTCTTCTTGCTCTTCACGTTCCTGTACAAAACAAATCCATGTCACATGCATTAACCAAACAAAATCTCTCATTTGCATCCAAGAAATATATACACATTGAGAATGACAACTCACTTTGCGTAGTTTTTCCTCAGCTCGTTCCTTCTTTATCTGTTCAAGCTCTGCTAAAAGTGCTTCTGTATCATCTTCATCATCGTCGTCGTCTTCATCACTATCCACATAAATGAATTTGTCAGCCATATTTAGAAAACACTAGGGATGTGAAGTTAAATTGATGTTTACTAGACTATGTGAAAAGGTAAAATACCTGTCATCATCACTTTTGACATCTAAATCAGCATCATCAGCATCTGCACTGCGTGGAACAATGCGGTCCTCAAGTTCTCTCCTTGATCCTGTCCACAATTTTTAACCGGTATATTAAAATTTTGCACATATGACCTGTGATTTTTGTTAAGTGAAAAGCAATTAATAATATCAAGTTATTAGGTGCAATGTGAACCTTCCAGTAGGTGATGACCACTTTTTCTACGGTCTCTATCCTCTGCAACAATATACAATCACCTCCATAAGCCAATACTGAAATTACAAATGAAAAGAGAAAAGTAATTTGATTTTACCGCCATAGCCCTTGTCTTTAGATGAGAAGTGTCTCCGTTCACGCTCCTCCAACTCCTCTTTGAGGTCTCTCCTTTGTAGTTCATCCTGGGTGTCTTGACCATCCTTTCTGTAGGAACAAACACCAATCAATATTAAAAACTAAATGGCGTGGATCAGGTTTGACACAGAAACCATCTCCCTTCTGCAATATCTTCCATATCAGTTAGAAGAAAAGGTAACCTGGGTTTGAGGGTTGTGTGGGAAGCAATATCCCTCGAGGAATACTTCTGAGATGGACCAAAAATACGCGTTCCGCCTTGTTCGTTACCACCTTTAGCAGGTGCCCATGTCGGTCTAGCAGCCGTCGTCATACTTTCTCACGACTCTTTCTGAAACAACCTGTTCATTCAAATCCAGAAGAAAATCGATCACTAATTTTGTGTTCTACTGTTCTTGGTCAATTTGAACCCTAAACACGTAAACCCTAAAATTACCTAAGCATAAACTGAAATTGAAGCTAACAGATGGAAGAAAACCGACTGAAATCTTCGATCGATATTAATTTAATCAGGAAACAAATCAAAACGTTAGGAATTTAAGCCTGGGATTTACCTTGACACGATGATGCTGAACGTCGTCCGTCGGTAGCCTGAAAGAAAGAGAGATAAAACGAGATCTAGCCTGTTCTGTTTAACACCTTGTATTTTTAGGTTTGAACCCAAGGATTTACTTACGTTGCAATACTCTCGTTGTTTAATATTCGTATCATATTGGTGTAAACTTTATTTTCTTGCAAACCACCACAATACAAAGTTGTACAATAGGAGTTTTTACTCGGGCTAAAAGAAACTAAAAAACAAGCAGATTTTTACTTGGGCCAAAATAAATTTCTGGCCCAGCCAATGAGAAAACAAAATATCACACGAAAAATAATATAAACCTCTAGTATTTTCTTTATAGATTGCAGAATTACACAGATATAGACCACGAAAATAATAATAAAAAACTCTAGTATTTTCTTTTTAGATTGCAAAATTACACAGATATAGACCATTTGTTTGAAAATATATTCTATTCCAAAATACCTTTTTAGGATTACATCGTGATCGTCTAATGATGTTAATTTAGCAAGCCCAATAAATCATTTTAAACCCAAAAATAAACCTAAAGAAAACACGACTAAAAGGAGAATAATAATTTCAAGAGTAAATTACAAATATGCTCTCTGTGATTTACCAAAATTAACAGAAAAAACTCAACTATTCGATGTTTACTATATGAGTCACTAAGGTTTGCAAAATACAACAAATCGGTCCCTGAGCAAAGTGAAAAGACTAAAATGCCCTTATTTATTTATTTTTTCTTTTTCTTTGAATTATTTAATTATCTTATTAATAAAAAAATAAAATAACCCCACCTCCACCCTGTATCCACATCATCC
Organism: Cichorium intybus; assembly: GCA_023525715.1. NCBI lineage: Eukaryota > Viridiplantae > Streptophyta > Magnoliopsida > Asterales > Asteraceae > Cichorium > Cichorium intybus. The sequence continues at coordinate 1,749,724 of CM042017.1, read as the reverse complement.
CAACTACCACCGCTGCTCTTCCTCTTATTCTCATTCATCTCGTCACTGCCATTTCCGGCCAATTAAACCAAGTAGCTAGCTGAAAATTGAGGATCTGAGTTCAAGTTCGAAACGCCCATCTGCGTTGCCATCACCGTCCCTAACGCCGATACAACCCCGTGACACCACGATCGGTTTAGCTTTGGTGTGTTTTGGAACCCGGCGAATAAGAACACCACCCCTAAATCTTGGTTTCCGACGAACAAAAAACCACCCGGGAAAATTGATCTCTCTTTTGATTATCTCATCTCCTTCTATTGAAACCGACGACGATCAGGTTGTCGGAGGCCTGTGGGATTTTTTTTAGGTTTATGCGATTTCAAATGTGGGGTACATACGGCGTTTCTATTGAAATCAATGTGGATTATCTCATCTGGGTTTCTGGCATCCGTCAGAAGTTTGACGAGCTCCATCAAATGTGGGTTACATACTGGGTTTTTTTTTCGCTCGTAAGTGAGTTTCTAAATCCGAAATCACTTTCTGATTTCTATGATGATGTTAAGTGGTTCACTACCGGGTTTGATTCATGATTTTTGAGACTCGCTATTCAGTAAACGAGTGTATTCACCGTGTTTGATAAAATGCCAATTAGAGAGTTTTTCGGCGTAGCTGATTGATATATGACGATTCTGGTGGAATATTGGAATATTGTCTGTAATCCTTGAGAAACCTTGAAGGTGAATAATACTTCACGATTCTTGCACATAAGATATCGAATCATGGGTTTGTGATAATTAATGGTGATTTGTGGGAGGAATTATAAACGATTTTCAGTTGATAAATTCATGACTATCGATTAAGCCACCAAGATCGGTTTTTAGTAAGATCGAATGGAGGAGAGAGAGAGAGAGAGAGAGAGAGAGAGAGAGAGAGAGAGGTGGGTGGAGTGGGGTGGGGTGGGTTTTTTAATTTTTTATTTTTTAATTATAAAAATAATATATAAATAAAAATATAAAAGAAATAAGAAAGGGTAAGAAAGTCATTTCATATTGACCTGTGAACTATTTCGATACATCATGGACCGATTTGTTGTATTTTGCAAACCTTAGTGACTCATATAGTGAAAATCGGATAGTTGGGTTCTTTCTGTTAGTTTTGGTAAACAACATGGACCATATCTGTAATTTACTCTAATTTCAATGGATTTATGTTTGTCATTGAAAGTGTAAAATAAAAACCTTCAAAACCGTAATTTCTGGAAGTTGGGCCAAATTGACAAGTACTATTAGTTGTAGACTTGTTATATATTTTTTTAGAACGACAAATCTAATCAACTTACGATGGACATGCATGTACCGGATTATAAAAAACTTATTTCGTTTTTTTTGAAAATTTTTAACGCTTACTTTTATCGAAAAAAATCCGAATATATAGAAATTTATACCCTTTTGTCCTTCACAAATAGACATCTATATTGATATACAAAAAATTATTATTTTTCCCGAAATTTCAGCTAGTTGAGATTCACATATGAATTGAACCGTGTTTTATTTAATATTGACATTCATAATATCATATGATTTTGACATGTGAATATGCATAAAATTTCATGTGAATGTAAGTAAAATTCATTTGTAAATCATATTATATTCATTATAAATTATTAAAATGTTGAAGTAGTAAAAAAATTCTAAGTAAATTTCTCAGATTCATATATTGGGAAAAAAATTCACAATACCATATGATATTGACATTTGAATATGAATAAAATCTTGTGTAAATGTGAGTAAAATGACTTGTGAATCCAAATAAACTCGTTATATATTGTTAAAATGTTAAAGTACTAAAAAATATAATTAAATTTCTCAATTTATATTTCTAAGTATATGATATTGACATGTGAGTATGACTAATTTTTCGTGTAATATGAGTAAATTCACATGTGAATCATAGTATATTCTTTATAAATGGTTAAAATGTTTAAGTAGTAAAAATTTTAAAATTAAATTATTCAGATTCATATTGCTACAGTTCAGATTCACATTGTGAATCCAGACGAGCTGTACTTATGAAAAAAAGTTTATTTTTATATATCGATATAGATATCTATTTGTAGAGGACATATTTTTTATGAATATTGGTATATTCAACTTTTATTTTTGAAAAAGAATAACGTCGAAAATTTTAAAAAACAAAAAAACGAAGTGAGTGTTTTGTTGTAATCCTCTACATGTGCATCGCAATGACAAATTTACAACCTATATATATATATATATATATATATATATATATATATATATATATATATATATATATATATATATATATATATATATATATATATATATATTCTATCTAAAACAAAATATTCATTAAAATCATTATATTTTGACCATTTTAACAATTTAGAGTTGAAATTTTAGTTTAATTTAATTAAGTCTTTACATTTTAACCATATAGATCATTAGTTGTAAAAAATATAAAAACAATATAACCAGCTGCTATCCAAAATTGTGCTTAATTGAATAAAAAAATTATAGCTTAATCGAATATATTGTCAAAATATATTGACTTTTCTGAATATATCTCATTAACTTAAATAATGAGTTTTTGATAAGTTAGTAGGTTCTAACTTATTTAAAAAGACTTAGGCCATGCGGAGTGCCACCCGACGAGGGGTGCGACGCAGCGGGGAACACCCACCCAGCCCCTATGCGGGCAGCTCGCATTAGTGACCCCGTGCAACACGTCGTCGTCGTGCGAGCATCAAAAATTAGCCGTTGGCTAACAGCTATTTTATAAAAAAAACATTTTTCAAATACCTCTATATATACATCCACATCTCATATATTTCTCATACACATCTAATACACACACACACACACACACACATATATATATATATATATATATATATATATATATATATATATATATATATATATATATATATATATATATATATATATAACTATAAAAAATGGCTGGTGTGGAAAATGGAAATATTCGTTGGGGATAGACTTAACAAGAAGAGGCAGCTTTAGCGACCGTCTTCGTCAACGTATCTGAAGACGACACTGTGAGGCGTAACCGTCGTAGTTTCTGGGAACGTATAGCGATCGTTTCACACAATTTTAGGCGCAAATGAATATCATAGTAAGAATCACCTTTGTAACAAATGGAGGCATATGCCAGTTAAATTGCATAAATTTAACCAAATTATGAAGGCGAACCGATACGAGGGGGTAACCGACGAACAGATCATTTACCAATCCTTACAAGAGTATCGGTCGACACACGACACTGATTTCACGCATGTCGATGCGTGGAATGTTGTCAAAAATTCACTTTGGTTTTGTTGATCGTTGTTAGCTTTTAATTATCGTATTTTAGGTTTTAATTTATCTTATCTAGGATTTAAATTATCGTGTTCGTTTTTTTTTTATTTGCATTTTAATGTAACTTTAGATTTTAATGAAGTATTTTATTTTGAAGTTATTAATAGTTTTAATTGGTTTTTAATTAAGTTTTTAAATTAAAAAGCGAGAGGAAGTGATAGGTAATGAGAGGTGACCATTTTCAAGAGTGAGGGGAGGAGAGATAATTGCTGACCGGATGCTGAGGTGACAGACAAAAAGTGAGAGCATGTGAAATTGCACACTTGAGGGCCTTATGACTTTATTTATAACTATATGTCTATATGTATCCGACCCTTATTGGTTATTTTACATCTATAAACAAAAGTCGTCAAACACTAAAAAACAATCTATTAACTTATTATGTTTTGATACTAAATAAATTAATCAAAAAATTTTTTAAATTCCATTTTAACACTAAATAAACTGATAAAAAATTTTATAAATAAATATAAATTGTTTAGATACGCAATATCAAACACCCTCCGAATATTATTAACATGAATCAAGTTTCGCACGGTCCTTAATTGAATGAAATATTAAAGTGAGAAAAATATGTATGTCGATTTCCACGTTTGCGCTGGCATGTGATTAGTGTGGCTCACATCATATGGGAGCAAAGCTCAATTGCTTGTTATAACAATAAAAAAAATGAAAAATAATAGTTAGGAAAATCAAGCCGGCTTCCGGCAATTTTCCGACCTTTTTAGAGAATTATGATACGTGGTTTAACATACGACTAAAAGAATTATTCGATATGTTCCTTTATCATTATTCATTATACTTTTATATTTAATGCATGAAATTTGTGTTTGTTAAATATAAATAAACTAGGTTTTAGACTGTCCGCGCGATGCTGCGGAAGTCCAGTATATTGAAAGACGCAACTTGACGAAAAATAAATTATGTAAGGGACGAAAAATATAACTTTAAAATATAATAAGTGATCGGAATCGCAACTTACGAAATACCAATAATATAATTTTATAATAAATAGGGATGAAAACAATTAATTCGAAATTAGTTGAGGGGAAAAAACGTAAATATGAATGTTTGCTATAAAAAGAATCAAAAATGCTATTTTCAAATAAAAAATTTATTATCATTTTGTATTAAATGCCTTAGCAATAATAATATGATCTTGATTTAGTAATTGTAATTCTGGAAATAGCAAAGGAAATAAACAGTAAACTTACCTCACATAACTTGCAAATTAATATATATATATATATATATATATATATATATATATATATAATATTTGATATAATATTGATATTTCTCATTTTTATATGTGAGGTCCGTGTCTCTTAGACTGAAGGGAATGGAAGTGCAATGCCGCCGGCATTGCCTATATGGCACTTCCATGCCGATCGGCAACCACTCCGTGTTGGAGGCATCGTCCAAAGGCATCACCCATCTACAAATGAATGCCGATGAAATGTTGGAGGCATCTTCTCTCTATTCTTTTATTCTCTCTATCTCTCTCTTCATTCATTTTAATATTAAATTCAGAAATAATAAAATATTGGTGGTATCCATTCCCTATTGTAGGCATCAAAATGTATTTTCGTAGGCATCCTACGTGGCAGCCGATGCCGATGGTTTCATAGGCAACCACTCCCTTTAGCCTTAGACTACACAGTATGGGTGAGTTTTTCATCATCGTCATCAACGTGGCAGTAGCATGCCGTTGGCATCACCGTCTCGTGATGCCGGCATACATCCCCATCGACACTAATACGTAGATGAATTTTACTTTCTAGCCGTTAGAGTTGCATATTTTTTTCTTTTTTCTTTTTTCAAATTTTAGTAATATGTGTACCAATCTCTCTATAAATACCGCAATGGTTTAGCATTTAGACACACAAATTAACTATCAATCTATTTATAAATTTCTTCTTATTTTTTACTCAAAATGTCTCAAAATTCAAACCCCAATTTCACACAACCCACCCGACCACAATTCCACCCTCAAAATTCATTTTCGATATCCAACCAATTTCCGATATACAACCAAGTGAATATCCAAGTCCAAACACCATCTCTACAATTCACCTCCGCAATTCAACAAATTAGGACAAACTTATTGGGTTTGCGTATTACTATGGAATAACATCTTCAATACTCGAAGGAACGAGATAGTGAGACCGACCGACTCGCGGAAATGCAATTGCTTTTCTCCGACGTTAGTCATTTGTCGGGTGACATGCACAATGCGGCCATAGAAGTCAAACACAAGATTAAAGAAAAATACAATTTATAAGTTTTATGTTTTCTAATTTTTTAGGTTATTTTCTCTATTTTAATGTAATGTCTTAGGTTATTTCCTCTATTTTAATGTAATGTTTTAGGTTACTTTCTCTATTTTAATGTAATGTGTTAGTTTTAATTTTTCTATTTTAAATTTAAATGTCACATTTAAAAAAAAAACAAAAAACCATTTTGTAGACATCTACCTCCCATTGTAGGCATAGAAATTCATTTTCGTAGACATCCTACATGACAGCCGATGCCGATGATTTCGTAGGCATCCATACCCTTTAGCCTTATGAGACTAAAATATGAATGTCATTCGAACATAAACAACCTTTTGAATTTGATTCATATCTTACGTATATTATATGAAATTTTATATTTGAAACTTGGTGCGATTTTTGTAATCGCGGGATCGTCACAACTAAATCCTCAGTTTCCGGTTTTTCATGCCTTCATGGTGATGTTATTTAAACTTTTTGCAACGCCTTTGTGACTTCCCAACTTGCAACAATCTCATGGTGACTAGGATACTTGGCTGCGACATTCTAGATTGCATCAACGGTTGGTCAATGTTATGCAACACCCAAAACTTGTATCTTTTGCTTATTATCTCGTACTCTAGTAGATCATTATCGGGGGTTATAAATAATTCATCTTTATGACTCATTTACAATCATTGTAAACTTGTATCTTTTGCTTCTTATCTTGTACTCTAGCCACCAAAACAAGAAGGAAACAAGGTATTAAATCAAAACCATGAAACAGAGTTATAGTAGCAGAGGTTGTGTATAGGAAAGCCAGAAGAAACCACGATTGTGGGTTTCTTCTTCGGTAGGGAACGCTGAGGCATAGTAGCAAAGGTGGAGCAGAAGGCAATGGAGAAAACGTGGTAAAGGTTGTGAAGCGGTGCTAACCAAGTTTGTTGAGGAGAAAGAATATAGAGAATGAAGGGGGCGACATACTGATCTAGAGAGACGGGAGCACGATGATTACGGGACAGGTGTCCTGTATTTGAAACGTGGGTGTATAAAGTTAATGGAACGATTGAGCGGAGTGAGACATCTTTCCCATAAAATGCGTATTGGAAAGGTAGAAATTGAGAAAAATACGTGGATAAATCTATACATTCCTTAAATATCCAAAAATAATTCTTAAAAATCTATCAAATATGCCATGTATTCTTTCAGAAACCTAAAAGCCTTGTTTAGTGGAATTCTATGTGGCAAAACAAAAAATCAACAAAAATTCATTCTAAATCAGCAAAAATTCTTGTTTAATCGTCAGTGCCTCTTACTTTTTATTTTACTCAAAATCTAGAAAAGATGGTTTACTTATATATATATATATATATATATATATATATATATATATATATATATATATATATATATATATATATATATATATATATATATATATGGTCAGGATCAAATGAGAACCAATATTTTCATGAGAACCAGAGAACTTTTTCTGATTGGTTGAATCATAAAAGGGCATGATAGTCATTTAACAGATCTCATTTAATACTGATTTTTTTTATTTTTGGCAACAACAATAACCATATCTTAAAATTAAGCCTATTAGATTTGAATATTCAAATTTCAAAAAAAATCAAATTTTCGTTTATATAAATTAAATTCTCGTTTTCAGATTTTCAAATTTTCGCAGGTGCATATATACGTATTCGCAGGTGCATATATGCACATAAATTTGCAGGTGCATATATACATATTCGCAGGTGGATATATGCATATTTTCGAAATTCATATATACATATTCTTGTCTTTAATTATGAATGCAAACAACAAAAAATCGATTTATTAAAAACAATAATATACAACTGTTCTGAACGATACATAAAAATTTATTAAAAATAATGAACAATACATACAACAAATATAAAAAACAACAAAATTTCATGATATCTTCATTTTTCTAGTTTGTTACTTTTCAATTCTTCAATTTGATTGATAAATTCTTCAAAATCTGCAAAACATTAATAAAAACTAATATAAATATATATTCAAAAACATTAAAATAAATACATACATGCATATACACATATGAACCAATGCACATCTATTTATGCATATATACAAATACGTGCATGTGTGTATATGAACAAATTGATATACATATGCATATGTACACATACGTTTGAACAGACATATGCACATATGTGCACATATACACATGCATATACACATATGCACGTATAAGCACATATATGTGTGCATGTGCACATATACAAATGCATATACACATACACATGTATGTATGCATATATGCAAATATGCCCACATATACACAAACAAATAGAAAAAGAAATCCATAAGTACAATGCTATAACTCACACATATGCACATATATGTATGCATATTTGCATGTATGCATATATACAAATACGCACATATGCAAATACACATGTGAATATGTGCACATATGCACATGTGCACATGTGCACATATGTTTTTTTGTTCGAGTTTTTTGGTAACAATTATGCACATACATTTATGCTTGTATGTACCTTTGCACATATGTATATATACACATATGTGACTCCTTTAATCAATATGCACATATGTATATATACACATATGTGTTGGATTAGGTGTCTAAGTCATGACTAATAATTAGTATTTACCTAATTAATAGTAGCATAGTCAATTTGGGTTGCCCTCATAGTTAGAGGATTGGCAGAAAGTCCGGTAGAGAGAAAGATTGATTTATTATGTGATTAATAAATCAATAGAAATAAAATACATAGTTTATTAATATATTTAAGTGATAATATATTAATTAGAAACTATAATAATTAATTAATAATTTTTCTGGAATTAATTGGAATTAATTTGGTGGTTAAATTAATTAATTAAAGGTATAGGGACTAAAACTGTAATTATTCAATAGTTGAGTAAGTGACGGTTTGAGTGAGTGTGTGACTAGCGAAATTATATATGGAAACATATATATTTTCAATTTTAATAATGAGGATAAAAGGATTTGAATTAATAAGATAATAGTTTATCTTGATTTGAATTCAAAAGGTTTATCTCTAAAGGTTTATCTGGTCATCTGCTTGGAGCCTATAAATAGGGAGGCTCACAAACCCTAAGACCACGATTTTGACTCTCTCTCTGAATGAATTTTCGGCCAACATTCCAAGCTAAGGGTGTGACTGCATTTGAGGCAAGAGGTTTCTATTGCTTTGCTTCCAAGATTCACAAAAGGTTGGTTTTTCTGATTTTTTTTCTTTTAGTTTAATTCTTTCAGCCTCTAGGAATTAGTTATATGTTTAATTAGAAGAAAACATAGATCTTCATAGGTTGCATGTGAACTAAGGTTATTTAGTTCATAGATTTGCAGAAAACCTTTCAGTGGTATCAGAGCATTTGGTTGTTTTCTTGTTAAATTACTATAATTGTTTTCCTATTTCTAGGGTTTAAAAAGCCTTTAAACCCTAATATGATGAAATCGATCATGGGGCTAGGGTTTTTGAAAACCCTAGCCTCCCCCTCCATAGTTGGCGATTTTGGGCATTAGGGTTTAGAAGGTTTTCTATTTTTTGTAACTTTAAATTGTTTAAAAGATAAACCTTAAAACCTTTATCCTAAAAATCAATAATTAGGGGATAAGGATAGGCTTTTAATTAATTTGATAAAACCTATCTACTTTTGAATTAATTTAATTAATTGGTAATTAAAAGATAATTCAAGGATTTAATTTAATTTAAAATTTAATTGTTTAAATTGGCGAAAAATTAAAAAGGATAAATCCTAAAAATATTTTAAAAAGTTTAAAATATCAAATTTAATTAATTTAATTAATTGGTTAATTAAAAGATAATTAAATCGATTTTGAGGTTTAATTTAATTTGAAATTTAATAGTTTAAATTGACAATAAATTAAAAGATAAACCAGAAACAATTTTTTAAAGGTTTAAAAAATTACATCTTATATATATTATAATTAGGAAGTTATTATTATATGTATTAGATTAAAATGGTTAGTCAAATCAATAGTAGGCCTCATTCACGAAGCTGATCTATAAAGTGGGTATAAGGAGAGTGCCTATAAAATGGCGGTCTAATGGGTGAACACTCTCACCCACCGCTCGCCTGATCAGTGGAGGGTCGTTAGCCGAACGGGTTTGATAGGACCGCCTAATCTCATTAAAAGTATAATGATATTATTCAAAGTACTAGAACATTTTAAAATAAAATCTAAATCTAGCTACTTTAGGAAAAATGTGAATTGGTGCTAACCCATGAAATTGCACATTGCACTTTATGAAACATTGGTGGAGCGTGTGTGGTTTACCGGCATGCCAATTGGGGATCATAAAGAGTTGCAATGGGTTTCTCGGGTGTTGTCATTATTGATGGAGCGTGTGTGGTTTACCGGCACATCAATTTGGGATGACAACTGACCCCGAGAGTACCAAGCTAATTTGCATGGTTATTCACACCCGATTTGTGATCCTTGGCATCCCAGTCACAAACAGTGGGGCACATCCGAGATTAAAACATGCTATTGAACAGTTCAATAAATCTCAAAGAATAGGAGATCGTCGCCTGTGACCAAGATCGGGACTTATAGTTTAGTGCTCAGTAGTGGTGTTAGTTTAGATCTTTTTAATTGTTGCTATTCGCCAGAAATGGCAAGAAATATTATTTGATTTCATGCATTGTTTAGACAATGTTTACAGTTTTCGTTTGATAATAGTAATGGTTCCATTTCTGTTTTTCAAAATGGTATTTCTGTATTTACTGCTTTACCTTGTGATGGTGTGTATGAAACTGTGCAATGTGTAGACAATTTAGGTCATAGTGTAAACTTTATTGATTCTTCTAGTGGTGTAGAAAAGGCGTGCTTGTGGCACTGCCGTCTTGGGCACATTAACAAGAAACGCATCGCCCAACTCCAAAAGGATGGAGTGTTGGAATCATTCGACCTCAAATCGGATGATGTACGCGAATCTTGTCTTTTGGGAAAGATGACAAATCACCTTTCAAGGGTTCCATTGAAAGAGGTGAAGGTCTTTTGGACATCATACACACAGATGTGTGTGGTCCTTTCAGATCTACCACAAAAGACGGCACACGGTTCTACGTGACCTTCACTGACGATTTTAGTAGATACGGGTATATCTACTTAATCAAACACAAGTCAGACACCTTTGAAAAGTTCAAAGAGTTCAAAAATGAAGTTGAGAATCAATTGGGCAGGAAGATAAAGATGCTCAGGTCCGACAGAGGCGGAGAGTATCTTAGTATCGAGTTCCTAGACTATCTGAAGGAATGTGGAATAGTTTCACAGTTATCGCCTCCTCGGACACCACAGTTGAACGGTGTTGCCGAGAGACATAACCGAACCTTGTTAGACATGGTTCGTTCCATGATGAGTCGAGCTTCACTTCCCATTCACTTCTGGGGGTATGCCTTAGAGACTGCCGCCCACATCCTCAATCTTGTCCCTACTAAGAAGGTTGCTAAGACACCTCATGAGATGTGGACGGGGAAAGTTCCTTCGTTGGCACATATCAAAGTCTGGGGTTGTGAGGCTTTCGTTAGACGAGAGACTCACGATAAACTCGCAGAGAGAAGCGAGAAATGTTTTTTCATTGGATATCCCAAACAGTCCTTTGGATACCTGTTCTACAGACCAAGCGAGGACGTGGTCTTTGTAGCGAGACGGGGATTCTTTCGAGAGAGAGAACTCATATTCAAAGAGGACAGTGGGAGTACCATTGACCTTGAAGAGATTCAAGAGTCACCCGATGATGCAACCTTAGGAGAAACTAGCAGCCTACAAGAGGAAGAAGTTCCTGTTGGTCCGACTGACATATCCTTACCTCTTAGACGCTCTAGTAGAGTTAGCATGCCACCCAAGTTTTATGGATTCCATATAACTAAGGATGGAGATATGTTTTTCAGTGATAGGACACTGATAAATTTGAATGAACCTGCTAACTACCGGGAAGCTGTGGCGGGCCCTGAGTCTGCCAAGTGGAAAGAGGCAATGGACAGCGAGATCAAGTCCATGTATGACAATCAACTTTGGAACTTGGTTGACAATGTACCGGGTCGAAATACATTCGGGTGCAAATGGATCTTCAAGAAGAAGACCGACATGGACGGAAAGGTACACACTTTTAAAGCAAGACTGGTTGCGAAGGGCTTTACTCAAACCCCAGGGATTGACTATGATGAGACCTTCTCACCAGTGGCTAAGATAAAGTCAATTAGGATTATGCTGACCATAGCTGCATTTCATGACTATGAAATTTGGTAGATGGACGCAAAACCGCTTTCCTTAATGGGAAGTTGACTGAGGATGTTTACATGAATCAGCCAGAGGCTTTTGTTGATGCAAAGTATCCTGACAAAGTGTGTAAGCTTGAGAAATCCATCTATGGATTAAAACAAGCATCTCGCAGCTGGAATCTTTGTTTCCATGAGAAAGTCAAAGAATTTGGTTTCTCTAGGAGCGAGGATGAGTCTTGCGTATATGTCAAAGCTAGTGGGAGTATAGTCACTTTCCTGGTGCTGTATGTAGAATATTGAGAGATAGGAAGAAGAGACTAATTGGACTTAGTCAGAGTACATACTTGGACATGGTACTGAAAAGATTTAGTATGGAAAATTCCAAGAAGGGAGAGCTACCAATGCAAAGTAATGCTAAGCTCAGTAAGACCTAGAGTCCAAGTACATACGAGGAAATTGCGGACATGAGTCGGGTACCTTACGCTTCGGCTGTAGGGTCGATCATGTACGCCATGACGTGTACTCGTCCCGACGTGGCCTTTGCCTTGAGCATGGTCAGTCGATACCAGGGGAACCCTGGTAGGGCGCATTGGACAGCGGTCAAAAACATACTCAAGTATCTACGCAGGACGAAGAACTTTGTTTTAGTCCTTGGTGGCAGTGATACCTTGAGAGTTGACGGGTATACTGATGCCAGCTTTCAGACAGATAGAGACAACGGTCGGTCTCAGTCAGGCTGGGTATTCCTATTGAATGGGGGAGCAGTGACTTGGAAAAGTTCCAGGCAAGAGACGGTGGCTGATTCAACGTGTGAATCAGAGTACATCGTAGCGAGTGAAGCGGCAAAGGAAGCGGCTTGGCTGAAGAACTTCATCGGTGACCTTGGAGTAGTCCCGAGTATTCAGAGCCTGTGGAACTGTTCTGCGATAACGAAGGAGCGGTTGCTTTGACGAAGGAACCGGGAGATCATGGAAAGTCCAGACATATCGACAGAAAGTACCACAACATAAGACATAAGGTAGAAGAATGTCACCTCATAGTGAAGAGGGTATCATCAGAAGATAATCCTGCAGATCCCTTGACAAAGGCTCTAAGTAGGGTTAAGCACTATCAGCATACACGGCGCATAGGGTTAACAGATGATATTAGTTTTTGTAATTAGATAGGATTTGAAACTTGTTGCAATATAAATGTAATTAACTTTGGTGAATTAATAATATAGTTTTGTTGATGAGTATTTGATACTACCATTTGTTGATTGTTTATCATTGTGTTTCAATTTTGCATGTTTACTTCCTGAGTAATTTAATTATTATTCGAATATCCACAGTCACTCATACTTTTTAGGGAGTAAGTATGAATGAAGACTGTCATGAATTGTTTTGTAGATTGTCTAATGAGTTAGACATAGCAATAAGATTGCTACAATATTCATGAGTACTTAGAAAATAGGGATTTGAGTATTGGATAAACCCACGCTCAACAGATTGCTTCATGGATTTCATCATAAGCAATGTTGAGACGATAATATCTTTTGGTCTTTAAGTAGAGAGATATGAGTTATGTTTTACCAAGCGGTTGTTCATTGACAATGCGAAAACGCATCGGTAACACGGTGTTATAAAACGTGTTGTTGTGAATGATTTGACTAGTAAAGGACATAAGTATATGAGTCAAAACTTATTCGTCCCTTGACCCTTTCGGGAAAACAGATATCTGTAGGCCTCTCGATGATTTTGAAGTTGACTGAAAGGGTTGGCCAACCAGGACTAAATTGATATGCTCGATTAGTAGTCTTAAAGTCATATGCAAATCAGAAATCGGGAAACAGAGAATCAGACCAGGATTGATTCTAATCCATGTCTTGAGTCTGACAAATATCTTGTTGGACGGAGGATCATCTGATCACTTATCATTGGACAGAACTGACTAGGTCAGAGTTCGGCAGCGGTTTCTAGGAAGCTACAGTTGCTAATTAATTAGAGGTTAAATTGGTAATTTTAGTCATAGACTTATCCAAGTGGGAGACTGTTGGATTAGGTGTCTAAGCCATGACTAATAATTAGTATTACCTAATTAATAGTAGCATAGTCCATTTGGGTTGCCCTCATAGTTGGAGGATTGGCAGAAAGTCCGGTAGAGAGAAAGATTGATTTATTATGTGATTAATAAATCAATAGAAATAAAATACATAGTTTATTAATATATTTAAGTGATAATATATTAATTAGAAACTATAATAATTAATTAATAATTTTTCTGGAATTAATTGGAATTAATTTGGTGGTTAAATTAATTAATTAAAGGTATAGGGACTAAAACTGTAATTATTCAATAGTTGAGTAAGTGACGGTTTGAGTGAGTGTGTGACTAGCGAAATTATATATGGAAACATATATATTTTTGATTTTAATAATGAGGATAAAAGGATTTGAATTAATAAGATAATAGTTTATCTTGATTTGAATTCAAAAGGTTTATCTCTAAAGGTTTATCTGGTCATCTGCTTGGAGCCTATAAATAGGGAGGCTCACAAACCCTAAGACCACGATTTTGACTCTCTCTCTGAAGGAATTTTCGGCCAACATTCCAAGCTAAGGGTGTGACTGCATTTGAGGCAAGAGGTTTCTGTTGCTTTGCCTCCAAGATTCACAAAAGGTTGGTTTTTCTGATTTTTTTTTCTTTTAGTTTAATTCTTTCAGCCTCTAGGAATTAGTTATATGTTTAATTAGAAGAAAACATAGATCTTCATAGGTTGCATGTGAACTTAGGTTATTTAGTTCATAGATTTGCAGAAAACCTTTCAATATGTACATATATGACTCTTTTAATCAATTTATCGAATACCTTGTCAGCTATAACAAAGTCAACTTTCAAGATCACACGTCCATACCATTCTCAAACTCACAATGCATTCAACATTCATAAACAGGTTACCTATAATTGCTACAACAAAACAACTAATAAATAGACATTAATGACCACATAAAATGTAAGAACCCGCAAAAGTTGTAAAAGGGTAAAATGGTCTTTTGACACATTATAAGACCATTATGTACAATATTATGTTATTGTAAAACAAGAATGTAAGAAATAAAAGTTTATGTAAATTTGGAGTTTTACCGCGTGAATAGTAAAATTTGACCAAAAAGGACAAAATGGTCATTTGACATGGAAATGACCAAAATGTCAAGAAAATGTCAAGTTAGAAGTTAATGGAACTTTGTTTGCAAGATTTTGGGTCTTAGGACCATTTTTGTAGAGAAGTGGAAAGAGTAGGGACTAGAATGAAAATATTTTATAAAAATTAAATATAAATAAGAGAGATTATCCATCTCTCAATCAGAAAAGTCAGGAAGCTTATAGAATTCTCCAGAGAGAACGAGAGTGAGCACGGGAAGAACACGGGAAGAACAATGAGTTGGAATATCTCGCGAGAAATTGAAGATAATACTTGGAATTGGTGATTCCAAGCTCCAATAGGTAATGTTTTCTTGTTCTAAGCTCCAATTCTTGAACGGGAATTATGTTTTGATTTCTGAATTTTCCAGAAATCATGATTCTAATGTAATCATCCAACTCATCTTGTTTAGAATCATCAATTTAACATGTTTAGTGATGAATATGTTGAATTACAAGAAAATGATGATTTTGGTTCAAGAACATTAAGCTACGGGTTTGGATGAACAAGTGAATCTGATGAGTCTAATAGGTTAGAAATGATGAAAGAAACTTGTATCCACAAGTAATTCGTTGGAATTGAAGATTTGATGCAAAAAATGATGAAATGGGTTTTTAGCTCAATAACCCTAGAAATGGGTTAATGAGTTGAAACTGATTTCACATGGTTCAAATGGTTTTGTTAAGTTAAAAATGTTATAAAAGAAACAAGAAATCAGTTCATAAGCTTGAAAATTCAATAAAGGGATTTTTGGTGAAAAATGGGGTTCTCGGAAGAATTTTCAAGTTTATAAAGATGATTTGATGATTTTGAAGTTTAAAGTTAAGTATAAGTTGGTATTTAGGGCCTGGAAATGACCCTAAACTGATTGAGTCAAATATTAAGAGCTTAATGGGGTGAACAGTGAAACTGCAGTTCGAAAAATCGCCAAGAATAGCAACCTACTTTAGATCGCGACGCGATCTACCCTTGAGTCGCGACGCGATCTGGCGGCAGGAAAACTGAGAAGTTTCTGTCCAATTTTGAGATTTAAACTCATAGCTAGGCATGTCCGTTTGACCTGAAATTCATACCATAGGCTTAGAATGGTGTGAAACTACGTAAAAAAATTTTAAATCTGGAATACGACCCCTCGGGGGTACTGTAGCAAAATACGCGTATTTCGGAGAAAATTATAAAATGAGTATTAAAGGTTATACATTTGTATGACCTGTAGTTGTGTCATATGAGACTCTTAAGTCATAGAGTCAGATGTAGTATGTATTAATTGAGTATATATATATATATATATATATATATATATATATATATATATATATATATATATATATATATATATATATATATATATATATATATATGATACTTGTATAGGTGGTGCTTCAAATACCATTGAGCACGGAAAAGGAAAAGGAGTACGTAAATAGTGAACCATAGCAGAACCAATGTGAGTTTTATGAGGATTTCTCTAGTACATAGCAAAATAATATTTTCAGAAAATGAGATTTCCAAATATTTGCAAATACTAAAGTTTGGAAACAGTTTTGAAAGTAGCTCTAAGAGCTAAGTGTTTAAAAGAGATTTTAAAGAAGTTCAGTTTTAAAGAAGTATAGTTTGTAAAGTTTTGAAAGAAGCTCCATATGAGAGCTAAAGATATTGAAGTTAGTTTTAAAGTGATTTTCGAGAGTATGAGTCAAAGAGTTAAAGTTTGAGCTTGTTTTGAAATTGTGTCCGTATTTGACCAATTTGAGATGAAATAAAGAAAGTAAAAAGATAAGAATTAGAGCAAAGAAAGTAGTAAGAGTTAGTTGTACGGACTAGGATCACCCACATAATCGGGAGATCTGAAGACACTACTGGGGTGGTACCTCCCGTCGCGAAGTAGTTGTCTAGCTTAGCATAACCTTATGGTTGGATCCGTTCCAAGCCATGAAGGGGAGACAGCATAACCTTGTGATTGGATCTGTTCCAAGTCACGAAGGGGAGACAAAGATAGCATAACCTTGCGGGTGGATCCGTTCTGTCTCGCGAAGGGGAGTTAGTAGAAAGAATTAAATTAAACTAATTCATGAGTTTCAGTTGGTCACAAGAGAATGTGAAAGAAAGCAGTTTTGAGAAAGAAAGCAGTTTTGAGAGAGAAAAACAGTTTTTGAGAAAGAAAGCATTTTTGAGGTTTGATAGTAGAAAATAAAAGCAGTTTTTGAGATTTGTTATAAAAATAAGTTTAAGTAGTTTACTTGTTAATATTTCAAGTTGAGCAGAAAAGTTTTGGGTCTAAAACCCATATTACTCACGAGACTTTATGTCTCACGTATATTTTTTTTAAAATGTTATGCACTTAGGTGAGAGGAGCAAGAGCTGGAGATGGGACCATTGTATAATACAGATAAGTTTAAATTATGGTTTCTGTATTGAGTATGTAATACCCCTTGAGAATAAAATTTGTAAAAAAAAAGTTAAGTGACTCTTTGATAGTCACGAGTTGTAAGATATTTTATATTATAAACCGTATTAAATTATGGTTTTAGAAAGGGGTGTTACATTTTTGGTATCAGAGCCATAGTTTACGCGAATTAGGTTGGAATACCATCCTAGGCTTAAACTAGTAAGAGTAGTAGTAAGGTGCCTTAGTAATATAGAGGTACACTTAGACCTATAGAAGTTATAGAGTGAGTATGATTGCTACTAAAGTGCAGTCAAGATAGGGAGATAACATGCTACCGCTTACGAAATACTATATAGAAATGTGTATTAAACAGAATTTTTGTTTATATATATAGTAATGGAAGGAGGAAGGCAGATACCACCAGCTGACAGGGGTGAGGGTAGTCACACTTCTTCACGAGGAAGTGGACCCGGCAATGTTATACGAAATGATGGGGCTGAGCCAAACCCACCACCACAACCTGTCACTATGGAAGCTATTCAGTATCTGATAAATAATTTATGACATGAGCTGAAGCAAGATGTGAATAACATAATCGATAGCCGAATGGGTGAACCCAGTGCCCATTCTTCACAAGAAGTCTCTAAAAAGACGACCGAAGAAGAAACTAGTGGAGAAAACAGGAAGAAGGAGAAGGGCTGTTCTTTTAAGTCCTTCATGGCTTGTAAACCGCCAGAGTACCATGGCAGTTTTGAGCCAAAGGTGACAATGAGATGGATTCGGGAAATCGAACAGGTGATGCAAGCTAGCAAGTGTGGTGAAAAAGACCAGGTCAACTATGCGTCCCGACAATTGAAAGATGATGCTTTAGTATGGTGGAACACCAAGTGTGAAAGCTTGGGAAAAGAAGTTATTTATGGCTGGTCATGGGCCGAATTTATCTTATGTCTTAAGGATAAATTCTATCCCACAAGAGATTTGGAGAAGATGAACGAAGATTTTCTGATGATAAAGAAAGGAGATTCGTCGATTGACGAATATACGAAAAAGTTCTATGACATGCTGCCTTTCGTAGGGGAAACTTATCCCTCTGAGCGGTCCCGAATTAACCGTTATGTTCGGGGGCTACCATGGAACTATGAGTTAGAAGTGAAGAAAGCTGATACTTTAGACGGTGCTATCATTGCTGCCCGTAACGTGGAAGATGTGGGAAAGCGTCGAAATGATGAAAGACCAAGTTTCAGCGACAAAAGGAAGACAGTTAGTAGCAGTGGGAATTCAAAGAAGAAAGGGAAAAACAAGTGTGGGTCAGACTCGACAGGGGAATGTAAGGAAGTGCGAGAAGTGTGGTAGGGAGCACAATGGAGAATGCCGGGCAGGGTCCAATACCTGCTTTAATTGTGGCGGATTTGGTCATAAGATGAAAGATTGCAAAGCAAGGAAAGCCAGTGAAGTGGAATGTTTTTCGTGTCACCAGATTGGGCATTATAGTTCCAACTGCCCAAACAAAGGAGGAGAGACAGTGGTGTCTACAGCCCAGAAGAAGACAGAGCCACAAAAAGTGAATATCCGAGCTTTCCAGATCACTCGGGAGGAGGCAAAGGAGACGCACGATGTTGTCTCAGGTATACTACTGGTTAACTTGATACCTGCGTATGTGTTATTTGATTCCGGTTCTACGTATTCGTTTGTGTCCCATGAATTCGGAGCCAGACTGAGTGTACGTTAGAGTTGCTAGACATGATCTTTGAAGTGGAAGTAGCAGATGGGAAGTTTGTTGAAGTTCAGCATATGTACCGAGATTGTGAACTTGATATCAATGGCAAGAAGTTTCGACTTAACCTTCTTCCCATTGGAATTAAGTCTTTTGATGTGATTATTGGAATGGATTGGCTTGGTGCCAATGGCGGATTTGGTCATACTTTGTCTATGATGCACACATCTTCCGATGTCTTCGGTTTTGACTCGTTTAACACCTAGATTGTAACGCCCGGTTTTTCAGTCTGGAGTTTACAAGATAATATCACCAGGGATCGTCCCATGATCCAAGCCAAGCGTTACCTATCCTGCAAAACCACATAAAACAACAGGGTAAGCTATAAAGCTTAGTGAGTAATCTAATCACAGTATGACCTATATGGTCACACACGTTACAGGATTACCATTCCTGCCAGCTTCACAGTTCTAACCGACTCGTATTCCATACTGTGAAACTACCGTATTACCCGACGTCACTCAGTATCATCCACTGATACTTACTATTAGACTGTCCCACACGGTCTTATCTTACATCGTCACGACCCACCTCTTTAGCTACTGTCACATCTTTTTATTTATTATTTGGTATTAGTTTCCACGAATAATTATACCGTCTCACGGTATACCCACTCACTTAACGGCTTTCTCATACAGGTATGGTCATAGTACATCTATGATTACCTCGTGTTTTATTAGTATATGGTAAATCATGCCATCCCCTGACATATATTATATATAATTACTTATTCACTCTACTCAGTATCATCTTGTGATACTTTCGGGCGTATAACTCGAACTCATCCTCATGATACATGACTGTTTCCCACCCAAGTATTATTATAATACTTTAATTATACTGCTTTGTATTTTCCTTCAATAATTCCAACATGATGCTCCATGATTTATCAAGTAAAGAACGGCCAGGTAGAAGATTAGTTGGGGTGGCAGGATCCTTTCAGCATTTTAGCCTTTCGGAAAATCCAACAACCAAATCCCAAGTAATCGGCCTAGACACCGTCCTCGTAAGTAAATCAATCTGCATTACTTTTGGAATTATGAATTATAGGAAATAGTTTATTACATCCCTCGTATTTTATAGTTTAACACATATAAACTATTAGGGAGATACGGTAGCGATTACTCACCTGAGATTGGTGTTTTCTCGGAGTCCTGTCGTATTTTCCGTTCCGAACCGCTGGCAGTTCCCGAGCACCTCGTTGTTAGCTACTATTCACGCCGCCAGGTTACTATTCACTTTTTTTTTTTTTTTTTTTTTTTTCTGAAACATTATCCGGAATACGGGTGTTACAAATCTCTCCCCCTTAAAAGATTTCGTCCCCGAAATCTCCTAGCATCGACATACCCTTATTCTCTCTTCCACTCAACCATCTCTTATTCCAACGTGATGCGGCTGTACTAGTAAACCCAGAGGGGTATCACCACAATACTGACACATTAAGCACCTCTACGATATCGAGTCCCCAAGACTCAACGTACACCCTAGAACTGCCGACCGATTAGGTCATCTCAACACTTGTATGTGGTCCCACCACAATTACTGCTCATACAACCGTCACAATATATATGTGACCCTAACAATAGTCACTAACTCTATAGAAAAGGTAGTCTCAACCACAATTACCGAGTATGTGACCCCATAGAAAGATGGTCCCAATCACAACATCCGATAATGTGGCCCTATCAGAAAAACCAAGCCATAAGGGCTCCAACCAACAATAAGCCATAAAGGCTTAACAGCTAACACCTAACTATAAAACTCTATAACCGATTTTACGGCATCACCACTCCCTCATCAGCTCAATAACTACACAATCACCACTCACGATATAGTATCCATTATTACTATTTGGGTTTCCTGCTTTACTAGCTCCCTTTTCTTTTGACACTATTGGTCACACAACATCTCACCCCACACTAAATTTGTATATACTTAATTACTTCTTTGAGTAACTACTCATACTTCTTGTTTAACCAGATGCTTTTTATTTTAAAAATTTACTCTTTTTGATTTTCATTAATCACAACAACGACTCTTTCAGCTTTTGTCAAAACAACTTTTTCAGCAAAATAACTCTTTAAAACATCTCTCTTTACTTGTAAAATTCTGGTTATAAAATAACCTTTACGTTTGTAGAAAAATCAACTATCTCACTACATTCTTTGGTTATAAAAATAACCCCACATTTATTTATTTTAGTGATGATTGGATGGTCTATGGTACTTAGACATTAACTAAGTAAAATAGTACCCTTAATTCTTCTAGAATGGAAGGAATAATTCAATCCATCCTGGCCTTAAGTTTACTCAGGACATCTACCAGCTTTACTTCTTTTATGTCTCCGGTAAATTTTTCACATAATCTACTCTACCCAGTACCTCAAGTCATACTTTCCTGCTTAATGTTCTGAGCCGCGTATACTCAGTACGTCGAGTCATACGTATCTGCTCAAACTTAACCTACTCAGCACTCAGAGCCGCGCATACTCTGTACGTCGAGTTATGCGTATCTGCTCAACCACTCACCATTTAGAGCCGCGCATACTCAGTACGTCGAGTCATGCGTATCTGCTCAACCACTCTGCATTTAGAGCCGCGCATACTCAGTACGTCGAGTCATGCGTATCTGCTCAACCACTCTGCATTTAGAGCCGCGCATACTCAGTACGTCGAGTCATGCGTATCTGCTCAAACTCCACCGCTCAGCACTCGGAGCCGCGCATATCCTGTACGTCGGATCATGCGTATCTGCTCAGTGCATCTTGCGAACATCTCTATGTTGCTCAGTACGTCGAGCCACTCTTTATCTCTCAATTCCTCAACCCCATATTATCCACATGCTAGACTTAGACATGTCTAGTACTACCACATACCTCAATACTTGTCTCATTTATAGATTGTATAACTCCTCACGAACTCATTTCTTATAGTTCTTATCATCTCACATCCAATCATCACATATATTTATCACTTTTTCTTTGATATGGCTGTCGCCATATATTTTTATAAATCCACCCACCAACTCGTATTTTTATAATTTTTATTTCAACTTATACTTTTTCAAAACATTTTCCAAATTATTTTGGACTCAGCTTCATATCAGCTTGTCAAAATCCTTCGTATTTCTCAGCTATTCCCTACTTTTCAAATTTCCCAAAAATTTTCTTTTAAATCAACTTTCAAAACTCTCTTATTTGACAAAATTTGCATCTGGATTTACCTTTCCCGTATTTAGGAAAATATCACACAAACTCACTCATTTTCTCTAGTTCTTTTTATCTCTGAAAGAGTTTACTAACATTTTTATTATCATGTTAGAATAACTGCTTTATCTACGTTCGACATTTATCACAATATGTTTGTGATTTTTTTTTTTGATATATTTTAGCACACAATTCTCGTGTGTCTACTAATTTGAGTCTAGGGATCTTATCCTAGTTCACTCAAATCTTGGCTCTGATACCAACTTGTAACGCCCGGTTTTTCAGTCTGGAGTTTACAAGATAATATCACCAGGGATCGTCCCATGATCCAAGCCAAGCGTTACCTATCCTGCAAAACCACATAAAACAACAGGGTAAGCTATAAAGCTTAGTGAGTAATCTAATCACAGTATGACCTATATGGTCACACACGTTACAGGATTACCATTCCTGCCAGCTTCACAGTTCTAACCGACTCGTATTCCATACTGTGAAACTACCGTATTACCCGACGTCACTCAGTATCATCCACTGATACTTACTATTAGACTGTCCCACACGGTCTTATCTTACATCGTCACGACCCACCTCTTTAGCTACTGTCACATCTTTTTATTTATTATTTGGTATTAGTTTCCACGAATAATTATACCGTCTCACGGTATACCCACTCACTTAACGGCTTTCTCATACAGGTATGGTCATAGTACATCTATGATTACCTCGTGTTTTATTAGTATATGGTAAATCATGCCATCCCCTGACATATATTATATATAATTACTTATTCACTCTACTCAGTATCATCTTGTGATACTTTCGGGCGTATAACTCGAACTCATCCTCATGATACATGACTGTTTCCCACCCAAGTATTATTATAATACTTTAATTATACTGCTTTGTATTTTCCTTCAATAATTCCAACATGATGCTCCATGATTTATCAAGTAAAGAACGGCCAGGTAGAAGATTAGTTGGGGTGGCAGGATCCTTTCAGCATTTTAGCCTTTCGGAAAATCCAACAACCAAATCCCAAGTAATCGGCCTAGACACCGTCCTCGTAAGTAAATCAATCTGCATTACTTTTGGAATTATGAATTATAGGAAATAGTTTATTACATCCCTCGTATTTTATAGTTTAACACATATAAACTATTAGGGAGATACGGTAGCGATTACTCACCTGAGATTGGTGTTTTCTCGGAGTCCTGTCGTATTTTCCGTTCCGAACCGCTGGCAGTTCCCGAGCACCTCGTTGTTAGCTACCGCTCGTTTCTTACCTCCCATCATCCTCCCTCAACGTATTTTCCTTACCAAAACACTCCTCTATATCGTATATGTGTTTGGTGTGTGTTGTGAGCTATGCAGTTAATAGCGCGCTATAGCGTCGCTATAGCGTTGCTATAGCGTATAGCGGCCATCAACGCTAGAAATTTTCATTTAGCGTTTCAAAATAGCGGTTCCGCTATTAGCGGCGCTATTTACCGCTATTTACCGCAATTTTGAAATCCGCAATTGCAAAAATAGCGCGCTATATTAAAATTTTAAACATTTGACTAGGATTTACCCAAAGAGGCACACCCAAACTTTTATACTTTGACTCCACTACTCAGACCCAAGAGTTAACTTGGTTCTAAATGGCTTGGTGAGTGAACTTCTTAGGAACTGATAGCTCATATTTATAACTAAACGTGACCCCTTATGTTTCTTTTTAGGCCGATGTGGGATAAGCTTTACAAGGCATCTTCTTCTAGTTCATACAACAATCGATTTCACTTCATTAGCAAGTCTCAATAGCTTCATCTTCTTTTAGTTCATACAACAATCGAGATTTCACTTCATTACAGATTCTCGATAGCTTCATCTTCTTCTAGTTCATACAACAAAATTCAATTCATTACAGGTTCTCGATAGCAAGTCTCGATAGCTTCATTACAGGTTCAATTCAACTTTGATTCTCGATAGCAAGTCTCGATAGCTTCATTACAAGTCTCGATAGCTTCATTACAGGTTCTCGATAGCAAGTCTCAATAGCTTCTCGATAGCTTCATCTTCTTCTAGTTCATACAACAATCGATTTCACTTCATTACAGGTTCAATTCAACTTTGATTCTTTGCGACTTCTATTGATTGAAGCTATGGATTACGCATCTGATATGAACTTCAGTTCCAACCACGAATTCATCGTGATTTCTATTGATTACGCATCTGATTAAGCATCTGATATGAACTTCTATTGATTACGCATCTGATTAAGCATCTGATATAAACTTCTATTGATTGAACCTATTGATTGAAGCTATGGATTACGCATCTGATTAAGCATTGCTTCTAAATCCAGTTTATCTTTATGCACACCAAGTGTTTGGTAATATGCTCAAGAGAATCTCAAGGCACTGGGATCATGTAATCGGTTCTCAAATGATTAAACAAATAAGCTTAAGTGTTTAATATGTAGTGAATCTTAGTTGTATGTATATTTGATGAGTTAAATTGTAGTGATTCTTATCTTTGGGTGTTTAATATGTAGTTTGTACCAGGTTTTTGGGTGTTTAATCTGTATTGAATATAACTTGAGTGTTGATGAATTCTTGCAACTCAAAATAATTCTGATACTCTAATATAAAAATTCTATATAATAATTTTTTTACATAAAATAAAAAAAACGCTATATCACCGCTATATCACCGCGATAACCGCTATTTCAAATAGCGACACTAAACGCTATTTGATTTTTTACCGCGTTAACTGCTTAGGTTGTGAGTTAAAATGAGGCTTGGAACACCTATTTATAGGCCTCTGGACCCTCTTCGCGTCGCGACGGACCCCCCCGGTCGCGACGTGACCATTACGTAAGCACTTACCTCATCGGGCACCTCTCTAGAAGCCTTTTTCGGCCTCGCGTCACGAGCACTATTCACGTCGCGTCGCGAGCACTATTCACGCCGCCAGGTTACTATTCACTTTTTTTTTTTTTTTTTTTTCTGAAACATTATCCGGAATACGGGTGTTACATAGATACCTCCATTACCCATATATAGAGTCCATACTAATATTCTTTCTCATAACCCTCCTTCTCTATCCCCGTCCGTTCTTGATAAACTCCTTTGGAGATCTAGTGACGCTAGCCTCTCTCCTTTTACGGTACGTTCGGTTTGGGAATCTATACGCCCCTTTGATCAGCCTGTCGATTGGTATCATCTTGTTTGGTTCTCCCAGAATATTCCTAGACATGCTTTCATTCTCTGGGTTGCTCTTAAAAATCGTCTAAAGACTTATGATAAAATCAAAATCTGGGACAGTAACTCCAATCTCAAATGTGCCTTCTGCGAGGATTGTTCGGATTCTCTTACCCATCTCTTATTTGAGTGTTCTTTCCCTTCGATGGTTTGGCATTACATTCAACACGTCATGAATCTCTCGTCCCCCACTGATAGCTGGTCCGATATCATTAATCTTCTCAAGCCCATATCTAAGAGTAAGACTATTTGGTCAATCATTCGAAGACTTGTGCTTGCTGGAGCTGTTTACCACATTTGGCAAGAAAGAAATTTCAGGATTTTCAAAAATAAAAAAAGATCATATCATGCTGTGGTTAATTGTGTAAAGGATGACGTCCGTTGTAGATTGTTGAATTTATCTATGAAACCTTCCACTAATGTTAATTTGGCTAAAAGGATATGGACCCTCACCTAAATTGTTTGTTATCCTCGTTTCTTCTATTTGTCTCTGCTTGCTTGGTTTGTTTTTTGCAGGTTGTTATCATTTATGTTTCTTGTATGTTTTCTGGTTCCATTTCTTGTTATGGTTCCTAGTTTAGCCTTGTTGTCCTTTGGGGCCTGTCCCAATGGATTTTTTGTTTTTCCTTAGGTGGGGAGTCCTCAGCCTCATATTGTATTTATTCTTATTATTAATAAAATTTGCCAGATGTACCGTCCTATTTACCAAAAAAAAAAAACTAGTGTTTGAATAGTAAAATAGACTAAGAAGCCTTGATTTAAATTATCACATCATTGATTTGAGAGGTGTTGGTATACATTTATAAATAAACAAATAGACAATGTTGTAATTATTATAATAATTAATTTTATATACTTTTACATCCATCCCAACACTTTAACAAA
Source organism: Cichorium intybus (assembly GCA_023525715.1). NCBI lineage: Eukaryota > Viridiplantae > Streptophyta > Magnoliopsida > Asterales > Asteraceae > Cichorium > Cichorium intybus. The sequence goes on along the minus strand of CM042017.1, from coordinate 1,723,131 downwards.
TTTGATTGTCTTTCCATCCAAACAGCCATTATATGTGTACTTTTGTGACCTTTATTTGACCATTTGACTCTGGCCACCAATAAACTACTCCTCGACAAATAAAGAAAATACTATCTGCAGCCATACACCACTGACTTACTTGACCACACACTTGTTGTGTGAGTGTGTGTATCACAATATTCAGCAAAGTACAGCGGCATCTCTCCCCCCCACCCAAATTTCCTCCCTATAAACACACATACAGCGACATCTTCCCTACAAAATAACAACACCCAATTTCCTCCCTCTAAGCACACACATACTCTCTCCACACTACGAAACAAATTTCTAAAGAATCTGATACTTCGCCATTTTTTTCGATCGCAATTTCAAATATGAGCACCGATCTGAAGTCCAAATTTCTTGAAGTTTACAATACTCTGAAATCAGAGTTAATTAACGATCCTGCCTTCGAATTCGATGACGATTCTCGTCAATGGGTCGAAAAGGTAAAATCTGAATCATTTTAATCATTAATCTTAATCTGAATGAGATATTACTATTTTTCTGTTTGTTGGTCATCGTGCTATTTGAATTTCCGATTAAGCGATTTATGTATTGCATCGATGTGGAGAAGTTTTATTGCGAGAATTTGGTGGTTTGCATTACAAAGGGCCTATTCGACTAACTTATAGTTTGTTGCTAATTGTTGATGGAAGTTATTAGTAGATGGGGAGGGGAATTCGAATAATCACGATAACTGATGTTTGGGCGTAGTAGCTGATTAGCACCGACCTAAGATATCAGATCTAACATGTGCTGTTGCATCCGGGCTCACATAAAAGTGAAATGCTCGAATGGTTATTTAACTCGATGCAGTTTACAGATACTACGATAAGAGATTACAAATGTTTTGTGGCTACCATGGTTTCTAGCCATATGGCTCGGAGACTATAGTATTTGCCAGGTTTCTTGAGAGGCATGCACCTCTCCTGTTTGGACCCCTATAGTACAATCTTCCATTTTCTGGTTCGGCCATTGCATCATGCAAGAGACCTGTAGCTAGAATAATTAATTGACGTGTAAATTGTAATTATCAATAAATTCTGAGATTGATTTTGTTTGTATGCTTGTTTCTTTACAGATGCTTGACTACAATGTACCTGGAGGTAAGAAAAGTTCCTCGTTTTTCCTTTCAATTGTTTGATTGTTGCTCACGTTGTTGTATTCATAGGCTTATTGATATGTGATGTTTGCAGGAAAGCTGAATCGGGGCCTATCTGTTGTCGACAGCTACCAGTTGCTTAAAGGAGGAGAACTAACCGAAGATGAGATTTTTCTTTCATCTGCCCTTGGTTGGTGTGTTGAATGGGTAATAACAATATGCTAGAATCAATTTGAGCTTATGTAACCATTACCAGTAAATTTTTTATATTTCATTTCATTGCATGATATACTCAAATCCTTCCTGCCATTGTTGTAAATCTTGCAGCTTCAAGCATACTTCCTTGTGCTTGATGACATCATGGATGAGTCTCATACACGCAGAGGTCAGCCCTGTTGGTTCAGATTACCCAAGGTGCGTATCTACATAAATAACCCATCCTTTCTTTCATATATATAAGTTTGTGTATGGGCAGTATCTAAAACTTAGATTATAGGTTGGTATGATTGCTGCAAACGATGGCATAATTCTTCGCAACCATGTTCCAAGAATTCTCAAGAAACATTTCCGAGGAAAGCCGTATTATGTTGACCTTGTTGACCTGTTCAATGAGGTGGAATTCCAAACAGCCTCTGGACAGATGATTGATTTGATCACCACACTTGTAGGCGAGAAAGATCTCTCAAAGTATTCATTGTCCATGTAAGCAGCCACCTTTAACTTTTCTTTTCACATGTTCCATAGTCCAAATCCAAATGTTCCAATTTCTAAAGCAGAATGTTGTACAATATTGTCTTGCAGTCACCGCAGGATTGTTCAGTACAAAACCGCTTACTACTCATTTTACCTTCCAGTGAGTAAATTCTTGTTTTCTGATGAACTTTATGATATGGATTATAATGTAGTTTTGGCTTACAGGTTGCCTGTGCACTTCTTATGTTTGGAGAGGATCTAGAGAAACATGTTGAAGTGAAGGATGTGCTTGTTGAAATGGGTACCTACTTCCAAGTGCAGGTATGTGACTATTTATGAACTTGTTTAACATTTTAATTTTGAATAACTTATCAATTTATAAATCTGTGCAGGACGATTATCTAGACTGTTTTGGTGCACCTGAGGTGATTGGAAAGATTGGAACAGACATCGAAGATTTTAAGTGCTCCTGGTTGGTTGTCAAAGCGTTGGAACTTGCCAATGAGGAACAAAAGAAATTCTTGCATGTAAGCAACTACTATTATTATTATTATTATTATTGGAAATTTATTTTTTGTCTGCTTGTCGTTTATCCAGGAGAACTATGGGAAAAAGGATCCTGCTTCGGTTGCAAAAGTGAAGGAACTATACCACACTCTTAATCTTCAGGTTTGTGAGAAATTGGTAAAATTTGAAAACCATGGGGTTCATTTTTTTTTTTTTTTTAAATGTTTTTGTTTGGTTAAATGTAGGGTGTATTTGAAGATTATGAGAGCAAGAGTTACGAGAAGCTGATCACATCCATTGAAGCTCACCCAAGCAAAGCAGTACAAGCAGTATTGAAATCTTTCTTAGGAAAGATATACAAAAGGCAAAAGTAGGTGGCATTTATGATTTTTGAGTTCCTGAGAGGCGATGATGTTGTCTGTATCTTTTGCCATTGTATTCGTGTATTTCTTTTGTTGGCCATGTAATAATAGCTTTTGTGTCTTTAGTAGTATGTGTAATAAGACGTTCATATCATTTGCTTGTAACTCAATGCAACCCATCTCTTTTTACCCATTTTTTATGCAATAATTATGGAAAGAATTCGACCATAAAATCTACACTTCTTTTATTCTCGTGTCCTGCTGGAGTTGATGGAGGATGAATGGCGTTGACTCAATTGGGAGAAGCCTAATCAAACAAATCAACACAAGATGGAAAATTGAGGTGTGTTTTTTTTGTAAAAGCCATCACCTTGTTAATTTTTTTATGATAGTATGACGGTATCACCATAGTTATTTGTAATCTTTATAAGATATAACGAATCATTAATTTCTAAAGTTATATTTGACAAACTAGCTGATGGTCGATAAAGAAAAAGAAAACATTGTTTGATGAAAGCTAACTGGGAAATATAAACTTATTGCATTTACTATAAGGCATTGCATTTTGAGGCATATTATTCTTATCTTATACGATTTGCATTTGTATGTATTTATGGTCTTTTTAACGTCTTCCATTTATTAATTTAACATAGGAAAAAAATTAATAATCTATATGTTCTCACCATATTGTGTTTTTAATCATAGAAATGCCTCGACCAAAAAATAGAATATAACCATAATTAATATTAGTAATGTTACTGTAGTCTTACGAACTTTTCTGTTTTGATTTTAAATGGTCTCTACTTTTTTTTTGGTGTTCTAGGCGCTTAAACTTTATATTTATCTGCTACCCAAGTCCCTTTTATTAGTTACAAAAGGTTAAAGAGACTTGGTTAGCCTCTGGAATACCAAGAAAACAGTGGAGACCATCTAAATTGTAACCGAATAGTTTGTAGGTGCTACAATGTCATTATCCTGGCTGGACTTCCAGTTCATTCTCACTGCTACTCCAGTCCATGAAAGTCACATCTGTTGCTTTAATCTTGTAACACCCTAATTTCGGAAAGTCCAAGTTCGGGTGTTAAAGAGTCAAAGTTCGTGGATTAAGCGGAGCAACAACTTGAAGATGGTGTAGCAGGGGATTAGCGAGGCTAATCCTCCATATTAGCGGCGCTAATGTGGTCTGCTGGGTGGTTTTGCACGTTCTCCAGTTAGTGGCGCTAACTGTATAGTTAGCGACGCTAACTGCTGAAAATGGGCCAAAACCCTAGATTTTCATGCTTTGGTCGTATTTAAGGGCGGGGAACCCTAGGACAACCCATTTGCTCTCTTTTAGCCTCCAAACTCGTCATTTTCCCTCTCTAGCTTTTTTGGATGGATTTTTGGTGTTTTTGGCCTCTTGGGAAGGATTTTTGATGCTTGGATGATGTTAGAAGACTATTGGTGATGCTAGAAGTTGCCCCTCTTGGTTGTGTTTTCAAGAATTTGCATTCTTTATGCATTTTCATGATTCTTTCTATGATTTAAGTGGGTTTTATGGATTAAATTAGTGTAATGGTCCATTGTGGTGTTTGTCCATGATTGTGAAGGATAAAGTCTGTAACTTGATGCCTTAAATTCCTGATTTAGAACCTTTAGGATGGTTTAGAGAGTAAGTCAAACTCTCCTTGATGATTTTGGTTAGTTTTGGACTATTTTTGACTTGCATCTTGTTCTTGAGCTAGCAAGGTTATGTTTGGATGTTAAAGTTAGGATTTTTATGGACTTAGGGACTGTTTGGAAGGTCCATGGAATGATTAAGACCTTGGCTAAATGGATTAGGAACTTAATGGACTTTTGGGACTGTTCATAGTTAGCGACGCTAACTTGGGGAGTTAGCGGCGCTACCTGTGCCTGTTGACTTTTGTTGATTTGACATTTGATCGTTGAATTTTTGACCGATTTTACTTTTGGTCAAACTTGAGGCTTTTGGATATCGCTCGTAGAGGTTTATCTTGTTTGTGATTTAGGAAGTTCTAAGTGGAATTCATCCTTATTAGGAGGTTCGCGCTGTCGGAATCTGAAGACGCGCGTGGGGAATGTTGTTGGGTTTGGCGGATCAGGTGGGTCTTCTCACTATAATATGAGTGAAGTTACATGTGTAGGTAACTTAATTACTATGTGAAGTAATGTATGGCAGCTAGACGTGCCTTACGTTATTTGACTGTTGAGCTGATAATAGAAACTCGATGGGTTAGGCTGTGTGTTTAGGCTTCTGTGCTTGTATGTGTTAGTCGTCAGATTCGTTCTGGCGACCGAAGAATGAGTTGATCGATCCGAGGGTTGTTGCATGTACCTGGACACCTGAAGATTAAAGAATGAGTTGATTCGGCGACGGACGGAACGGGGCAAGCTCGTGAGTTTCTAGCCGAGGCAGATCAGGGCAAGCCCGAGAGCCAGGTTGTCCGGGGCAAGCTTGGAGACCTTTGTGATTTTGTGTTATGGAATGGATCGTGTGGTATTTTGGGAAACTCACTAATCTTTGTGCTTACCGGTGTTGCAAAACTCAGCCAACTCGGCCGAGTACTCGGCCTTGGACTCGGACTCGGTCCTTTACCTTGGCAAGTTTATCCAACTCGGCCTAAAAACTCGGACTCGGTCAACCTTTGTCAAAATCGGTCCAACTCGGACCAACTCAGTCCAAAATCAGACCAACTCGGATCGGTTTACCTTTATAAACCCGGTTCAACTTAATAATTTTATTTTAAAAAAAATACTCATTAAAAACCAGGAGTTAACCCGGTTGTATGAGTTTAAAGTGTGAGAATGCATCAGAACAAAGTTGTTATTTATAACAAAAGGATACCATTATGTTTCTTGTTCCAGGGTGATGTATGATACTCTTCTGCCTTTAATAAACTCGACACGCTTCTCTTCTGCCTTCAAAGGACTGCGATGGCGACTATGAGCAAATGATCACCAATTGATGTGTGAATTCCTTGTTTCTTGATTTTAGATCCCGAATTTGTCATCGATTAACATCCTGAATTTGTCATCAATCAAGATGCCGACTATGAGCAAACAATCACCAATCGATCAAGATCCCGAATTTGTCATCGTTTCCAAATTTATCCTCGTTTATTGATTTCAGATGATATGCTTGATTGATAATTTGTCCTCGTTTCTGTTTTTCAGATGATATGCTTGAATGATGCTTGTGAATTCCGAATTTGTCATCGTTTCCGAATTTGTCACCCACTGATGTCTTCAACTGTGAATTCAGATTGCAGGTTCATTCAACCGTTTATTAGTGTTCATGGATTTTCAAATTCGTTTACCAGTATTCATCGATTGTAGGTTCATTTTGTTTATTCGATTGAAGGTTGATTCCGATTGCACGAGACCGATTCAGTTCCACATGTAACTCAATATGACAATTATCGACAATCTCTTCTTCTAATAGAACCGAGTTGTAATTTTATTACTTGTTCATCCTCTTCTTGTAATTTTATTTGTCAAATGTAATTTCCATCTTACCCATACCAATCTAATTTTATACTTGTGATGTTAATGGATGGAGTTATATCAAGTATCTGCATAACAAAAATGGATGAAGCTATATGCATTTAAAGTGTTTGATAAAATGCTAGAAAGAAAGAAACTTTTTTGTATACATGTTTGAGAATATTGGTTTACAATTCATATAATTCATATTGTGCAAGTTGTAAACAATAAATATACATTTTGCTGCAAAGAAATGGCATGAATAGTACTCTCCGAGTACTCTCCGTCTAGACGATTATACGCTATAAGCTAGTTGACCGACCTGGTAGCGGCTAACGACTTTTGCAACCTTGGTGCTTACTCTTTCACCCTAACTGTTTTTTATGTATTTGCTGGCTTGAGCTTGGAGCACGGCGCGACTGTATCGCATCTGAGGTTTCAATAATCAAGTATTCCACTGGATAATATTTGCAAATATTTTATTAAACATGATTTACATGCTTTTAGTATTAAGTTTTAATTTGGATGATTTTTATTGATAACCCAGTTTATGTATTTGAGTCATTTTAAAACGAAAAATTTTATTACTGGATTTGGGACGTTACAGATCCTCACACGCATCATCTTCGATATGTTCTATCTCAACTAATCTTATGTAAAACTCATATTTAGAGACTATCAACGGTTAAAATTCACCTGTTCGTCTGTGAAATGAGCGAAAACGCTCGGATCAAAACACCCACAAAATATTTGAAAGTGGGCACCATAGAATTAACGCGCTTTGTCAAGATAGAGGCCGAAAAATTAGAACACACTCAATTAACAACGTTCCTCTACAATTTATGAGGCCGATTAAGTTTTTTTCGGGATGATGCAAAATAAGTAAATTCAAAGTTAGTATTGTTTATTTATCGACTTTAGAAGTTTTTATGTATAAAGTACAAGTATTTGAAGTATGCAATCGCAAGTGGGAGTGCCACCTACGATTTCCTCTGATTAAATATATTATTAAACATCTAGAAAACTACAAATTTGAAATATCTATAGTAATCCAAGAAGAATAATTTTCACCCACCATCAAAAAGAAATTTTCTGTCATAGCCAATGAAAAAATAATGTTATTTTTTAAGGTTTATATACTATGGGCTAACAGGCCAAGCCCACTAATGAAATCATAGCCCACATGAGGAGATCAGAGGTGGAGTGAGCAAATCGCAAGTATGAGGTGCCAGGTGAGAGAAAATCGCAGGTGGGATGGCAAATCGCAGGTGGGAGTAGCCTACCTACTATATGGTTGACTATTTTGGGGTATTTGTGAATTTTGTGGCTAAATTGAGATAAATCATTATGATATTAGACTATTTTAGTCATTTTCTCTTGTAATAATGTTTTAAATTAAAAAGGAAGTAATTTACCCGTATTGGCCGGCGTTCATGGTGAAAACCAGCCAACGATTTCGGAGAAAACCGTAGAGGCTCTTGATTAATAATATTGGGTCGCAACTCAGTGTTTTGAAGGAAAATAATAAGTTTCGTACTTTCGAAGCCATTTTGTAATTGGTGAGTGGTGACCTATGCTTACTTGTCTAGTATAAATTATATTCTTGATTTAATTTAAAACTAAGGGAAGTGATTTGTACACAACAATTTTTCTCCGTACACAACAATTTAACAATTTTTATGCATAATGTACAACATCCTTAAAGTATAAATTGTTGTGTATGGATAAAAGTTGTTGTATACGGATCACTTCCATAAAACTACTGTTAAGTAGTATTTATTTAGATATATAATAAAAATATATTTATGTTGCTAAAAGAGAAGAAGCCGGCCACCAACGTGTTTGAAGCAATTGCGGACCAAGTCTAGTTCAATGAGATCTCTTTAATTATATTTAGATTTTGTTGTATTAAATTTAAATAATTAAACCGATTTTGATAAACTTCGTGTTATTAAAATTTGTGATTGGAAATGTGTTTACTGCATATGATGTATTTTTAAAATTTGAATGCTGTGAAATCTTAGAATGCATAAAGCTTCACTTGAAGTCTTGAAGCATTATTATTATTTATTTAATTATATACACGGTGATTTGTTACAACGATCTATAACCAGTGACAGATTTAATCATTTTAATGGGGTGTATGAACCCACTTATAAATGGATCTCACATTCTATTTTAGAAAAAAGAATTTTTTTTTTTGAAAAAATTGTATATTTAGACCCCAGTTAGAGATTTTTGGCATATATTTTACTTAAAAACTCTAAAAAATTGAAAACTTGGATTTATTAGTATTATTATTTTGGGAGAATTTCATTTACGTTCTTACAAACTTCTATAATTACTTATATATCTATATCCTTACAAACCTTAAAAAATCACATATATACCAAAAGACTAATTTTGATAATAATTAATCATTTAAAAAATTAAAAACTATTTTAATTCTATTTTTTGTAGTTTTAAAAACTAATTAAATTGTGACATTACCATATTACCCTTGTCCCAAAATTTTAAACCATATCAGTCGTTAAAATTTCTTATCATTCCATATGAAATATGCGATCATAACCAAATTTGTCATGATCAGTTGTTTAAACGTGAAGGAGTTGTCGATTATGGAAGAATTCAATATGGGTATTTAAGTAACTTGGGTATAATCTAATTTAAAAACTGTTTATTACTTTTTTAAAGATTAATTATTAATAAATTAATCTTTTGGGTATATATGTAAATTTTTAGTGTTTGTAAGGATATATATATGTAATTTCAAATTTTATAAGGATATATATGTATTTATTGAGGTTTGTAAAGACATAACCAAAATTCTTTTTTTTATAAGTCAGACCCAATACATTTTGGTCTTGAATTCGCCATGGCCTATAACCGATTCACTACCATATTTATAATCAACTAACTTGAGAAAAGAAATGTTTTGTATGTTGTTACCCTGTCATTAAAACTGTTTATTTTTAATTATTTGATTTTTAAATGTATTGATGTCAACTCCCATAAAACCATGGATTCATAAGGCTCTAGGTTTATCCAAGAAAGTTATATTGCAAAGCATCGACTTACTTCTAGTTGTTAGGTTTCTTTATGTGGTATGTTTTGGTTAAACAAATAAACCGTAAAATCTTATGAGTTTAATAAGAATATTGAGGTAAACTATCTTATGAAAAATCTGAGATATTACGATATATGATATTGTTTACCATGTACCTCGATTTTTATATGTTTACTAAAGCATTATCCAACATAACAAATGATTCTAAGTTGCAAGACTTGGACATAATCATTTTATATCAAAACTAGTCATTGTTTTTTATCTAATCGTTATTGACATTAGTTATCGTTATTATTACGTCTTATATGTAAAATTCCAGGCTAATAAGTTATCAAGTTAAAAAAAAATATCCATAACATTATATTAAGACGTACAATTATTATGTGGTCGTAAGACCAAATCTGGTGCGTAGGATTTGAAATATCAATGGTCTAGATTAGAATGACATGATTGTAATTATCCATAACATTATTAAATGATTTAAAAAAAAACGGTTACAAAATGGTATAATAGACATTTTATTTAGAGAAAAAAAAATAAAACTAACTAATTTTTATGGAAGTTGATAGAATCTATAAATAAAAAAAATATAAAAACGAAATAATTTTTTTTTAAAAAACCGGGCATTCTTAACACAAGAATCATTTTTATCTTCTTCAAAAAATCAATAACTTTTTTATTGTTGACAGAATCGTCGTTTTTTTTTTTTCCAAAAAACTCATTCTTAGCAGAATGACATCCAAAAGAACATCATTCTTGCAGAATGACATAATAAAGATAGAATTATTATAGAATAACGTTATGAAATATTCATTTTTGGTAGAATGATATTTAAAAAATAACATATCCTTAGAAGCATGTCGTAGAAAACATCATATGAACTATAATACATCTTACAGAATAACATTTTGAAAATCCATTCTGGCAGAATGACATCATAAAATACATTATTCTTGACTGAATGTCATAGATAATCATCCTATAAACGAAAATACATCAATACAATAACATTCGTTGAACTAAAATACATTAAAAGAATAGCATTCTTTGAAATAAAATACATACAAAAAAATAAAATACATTCTGACAGAATGGCATCATAAAATACTTTATTCTTGACAGAATTTCATAGAAGATCATCCATAAACTATAATACATCAAAACAATAACATTATTTGAACTGAAATACATCAAAAACATAAAAATCTTTGAACTAAAATACGTTAAAAAAACAAAATTCTTAAAGAACTACATTCTAAAATATATATTCTACTGAATGACATCTGAACACTTCTATTTTCAAGTGTATTATTATCAAATCCTATGCATCAGTATGTATTCTAATGATAGGAAGAAGAAAACCGTAGCCTTGGAATATCAATTGCAAGTTTTATTGATATGTGCTTCAATAGTTTCCATTACATGCATTTCTCTATGTCTCGAAAATGGTTTCTTGAAGATTATGGTAGCAGCAACGTGATGGTTGTGGTGGTGTTGGCCGGTAGTAGTCGTAAAAAACAGAAGCCGAAGGTTTCTGATGGTGGTGTTGTAAGAATGATGGCAGGTGATGAAGAAGACGATGAAGATCGGTACAGTTTGACGATGTTGAGATCTGTTGTGCTTGTAGGGTTACGGTGGTTGGATGATGGCAGTGGATTAGTGGTCATTAGGCATTGATCGTCATGGTAAAGAAAGGAGGGAAGAAAAAGTCGTACCTGAAGGAGAGAAGAAACGAGAGAAATTAGGAAGGGATTGAGATAATACCATAATTATAGGATTTTAAATTTAGATATTATTTAATGTAAATGTAAAATTCCTAAACTACCCTTGACCGATTCTAGGTTCTGATTGGGTCCTACGTCCACACAATAACTATAATTTTTAATATATCCTAATTCTTAGTTATCATTATTATTACGTCTTATATGTAAAATTCCATGCTAATAAGTTATCAAGTTAAAAAAATTAAAAGGAATATATATTAAGATAATTGAAAATGAAAGAAATATACGGTAAGACCAACCGGAGCGGTCACGGGGATGAAGCGCGGGGTCCAACGTGTCACCCCATCACTCGCGGTAACACTGCCCAAGTTGGGGTTGTGACCGCGGTGATGGGTCTTCCCCGGTGTTACAACACCGTGCGATGAAGTTGATCCATATTTCCACTTTAAGTCCCTGGACTTTTGAGCAATTTAAAAACAACCCCCCAACGGCTAATTCAATGTAACGGTCAAAAAAATAAATAAATAAAAACCATAATTATTTTAAACAATTACCAACTATATATACATATATTCACTCACCAAAAAATTACACATCTTTTATGAAGGGTTTCTATGCAATCAATGAACACAAAAATACCTAAGGTTCACATGCAACCCTAATATTGATCTATGTTTTCTTCTATGAATATTAGAACTAAGAACCTAAATGAAACAATTCAATTCTAAAGATGAATTAAGAAAACCAACCTTTGATCTTATGATCCTTTCAAGCAGCAGCAAAAGTATCCTGCCTCAAATGCAAGTCACACCCAAGCGATGGAAGAATCAGTCCAGCAGAGTAACACAGAGAGAGAGATGGCATGAATATGAGGTGCCAGGGGGTTCCTTTTATAGCCTCCTAGGGTTACACCTGAAACCCTAAGGAGCCTCCAACTGGACAAGGCTTTTGACCATTTGGACCAGGCTTACCAAAACCCTAATTAGGGTTTCGCCAAACCCTGGAGGAGCCTCCAGGTTGGCGCCACTTTTGGTCCCTGGTTTTACCTAGGCCAGTTATTCAACTATTGAATAAATGCCAAACCAGTCCCTGCACCTTTTAATTAATTAATTTAATCTCCAAATTAAATCAAATTAATTCTAGATTAAATCTCAATTAATTAATATAGTTTCTAATTAATATATTAACACTTAAATATATTACTAAACCATATATATTTTTCTATTGATTTATTATACAATTAATAAATCAACTATTCTCTCTACAGAACTATATATCTATCCTCCATCTATGAGGGCAACCCAAATAGACTTTGCTTTTAATCATAAGATAAATACAATTATAAGTCATGGCTTAGACACCTAATCCAACATTTTACACCCAAAACTCTCTAAAAATTCCAAAAATCATGTCTAACCAAGATTCTCCAAACAATCAAACGCCACCAACGAATCGAAACCGACAAAACGTTCTCGGTTTCGAGCAATTCTACAACACGAACGTTTACCGTCCACAAATGGACTAACCGATTTTCTCACCCAACGTTTTCCAATACCAAATGTCGGGTACCCGCAAATGCAACCGCAAAAATTATACAATAGTTTTCAACCGTTTCCCGACACACCAACCCAACAATTCCAAAACTCATTACCCGATTCCGTTCCCGAAACACAAGGTTCACCGGACTTAGTGCCGGAAACACAACCGGAAGTCCAACCCGCGGCACAAAGGAGAGGAAAAGCGCAAAGACAACAATTGACAACCTAAAAGGAAATCGCGTTAGCCCATTCGTGGATTGATGTTTCCGAGGATGCGGCTGCCGGAAACGCCCAAGCGGCGGAACACTTATGGATGCGGGTACGAGACCGCTTTCACCAAGAATTAGGCCGGGAGATTTATCGTTCCAAAGACTCGTTGACAACAAAATACCGCGACATAAACCGTGCGACAATGGAGTTTAACGGATTGTTACATAATCTACGAACGCATATGAAAAGCGGTCAAACGGAGCAACATGTTTTCGAGGAAGAGGTAAAAATTTACAAGGACGACAATAATGGAACGGCTTTCCGATACGTTGAGTTTTGGCGTATCGTTGAAAAATGCAAAAAATGTCATGATTCAAACGCCGAAAACGACCTCCCGGCCCCGACAAGAATACGTTCGAAAACTTCCGAGTCAAGCCGCAACACTACCTCCTCCGACGCTCGTATCAACCTTGATTTAAATGATGACCTCGACGACGATCCCCTCGTATTTCCCAAATACCACCGGCCGATGGGACGAGATGCCGCAAAAAGAAAAGGAAAAGCGAGTTCGTCGAGTGCTGGAAGTGGTTCGGAAAGTAGCGAAGACGTCACACTTATGCGGATGGAATTCGAACGCTACAATTTAAGTGTTGCCGAGCGGATTGAGTTGGACAAAAAAGCGCTGGAAGAGAAAACACGAGCCCGGGAAGAACGTCAACGACCCCGTGATAAAAAACAACAACTCTGTGAAGAAAAACAACGTTTAAAAGATATTAAGTTTTTGACGTCCAATCCGGAAGAGAGTCTCGAGGGGCGACAACGGGAGTTGGTTTTAAAATCGAAAGCGGATATTATAGCAAAATATGGTTTCTAGGTTATCGTTTAAATTTTTTAGTTTCTCGTTTTATCGTTTTAGTTGTCTTTTTTTAATTTGTAGGTTGTCGGTTTGTTTTTCGATTTTAATTTAACGTTTGTCGTTTTAATTTCCGGTTGTAATTTTTAATTAATGAAATGTTTTATTTTAAAAAAATTATTTGTTTTAGTTTTGTTTATTTTTTATTTATTTAAAACAAAAAAATGAGTGGTTACCATTTTCTAGAATTAAATGGGTGATGAGTTAGTGAAGGAAATATAAAATGGCATCTACGGTCTACGTAACACTCCATCCTTTTAGGATGAGTGGTCAGGACTCCTCTTGGTCGAAGGAATAAACAAAAATGTGTGGGGATACAGAGACAAATGTAGGGTGTCCCAAGGGATGAAGAATGTGGCTTTCCGTCCCGTTGCAATCCCGAACTGCAAATAGTGAAACAAGGACCACAGATTCACAATGAAATGTTCATTTAAAAAGTGGCAAAAATACAAAAGATTATAAACAAAAGGACTAAAACCGTACATGTAGTTTAAACGAGTGGGTAAAAGTTACAGAAAAATGAAAGGAGTAGTAAAAGACGAAAAAGGGCTTCATTGGTCGATGGCGGATAATACACCCTACCGCCATCATTGTCCATGTTATTTCTCAGATCATTATAGGTGAGGCAGTTTTTCTGTTTCCATTCGATACTCTCCAATAATTGCAGTATTTCTCCATCCTTCCATTTCAATTTGATTGATATTTTGGTGGAAATTGAATTCTCGAATAGGTATTCTTCCGTAAGTCCACTGACTTCCAGGTTTTTCTGAATTACAGCACACATCTCACAGTTTTGCGCGAGGTTAGTTTATATCATGCATCGCTATCCTTCTCTATTTACAAGATTGAATCTTTGGCCGCTGCGAGATCTATAAGTGCTTATTATCAAATAATTTGCCGTTTCTTGTATTGGATTGTTGAATTGTGATTTAATTGTTGAATTGAATCGCGTGCTGAGGTTAGTGAGGATGTTTGGTGTATGCGAATTGTTTACATTATAAGATCTAAGATACGTATATACTTGAATTGGTTTATTTCTATTTTTTGTTTCAAGTAAATTATCGAGATCTGAGAGTAAATTTTAGATGCTATGGGATTCGTTCTTTGATGAGTTGTGTGCTAAGCTTGTTATAACCATGGTATGAGCCTGCTTTTTGTTGAACGCAATCGTTCATTTGATGCCAGCGTTTGGATCATAATCTGTGTTTTTAACCGAACACAGACGTAGGTTTTAACTTAAATTAAGCTTCATTTACTTGAATTGGTCTATCTCAGAGTCTATGTTTTAAGTACTCATTAAGATGTGAGAGTAATTTCTAGAAGGTATTGGAATTGTTCTCTGATTATTTGCATGTTTAGGTGGTTAGATCTTTGAAATACCTGAATTATGGTATGAGTCTGCTTTGTGTTGAAATTCATCAATTGATGCTGACATTTAGACCAAAGTTTGATGTTTTTAGCCCATAACAGACATAAGTTTTTACTGAAATCGTGTGAAATAATCCATCTACTTGAATTGTTTTATTTTGAGTCTTTTTTTTTTTTTTTTGTAAGTACGTACGTGCGACTAAGCTCTAGAAGGTACTAGATTAGTAGTTTGTATTTCATATTTAGTTGGTAAAGCTTTTGAGTTACTCCAGTTATCGTGTTAGCCTGCATTGTGATGAAACAAATGGTTTTTATTGATCTGGAGGTTTGGATCAGAATTCATGTTTTCAGCCTGAAACAGACCTAGGATTAAACTGAAATTAGCGTCCAAATGATTAATCTATTTGAGTCGGCAATGTTTTCATATATATATATATATTCTGTAGTAGTGAAAACTATTGTAGCAAGGTTTCCTGATGTAGTGCTGTTTTGCTCCTAACAGGTATAGTTTCATAGTCTGATTACTCCTGATATCAAGTGATTTGTAAATTTGAACAGCAACAGGAAATGGTGAAAAGGTTGTTTCTATCGTCCTTGCTAATCTTTTAGGTTGTAGCTAAAATTTGTTGACATTGTTGTTTTGGTACGTGTGTTCAGGATCAAGTACGGATCACTTTGATTTAAAACAAGTACCATGTCTCAGTGCTTAGAGGGGATCAAGCATTTGTGTGCTTCCCTGCTACACTGCTGTGATCTTGAATTGTACAAACAATCAAGAGGCCTTGAAGATCCTGAAATTTTAGCTAGAGAGACAGTGTGTATGCAACTAATCTTTTTGTTTAAACTGTTAACTAACGAGTTTTCTTTTCTATAGTAATTTGCTTCATTTATACTGAATAGGGCGATGTTTTGGGTGAATGCAGTTAGTGTAAGTGAAATTGAGGCGCTGTATGAATTATTTAAGAAGATTAGCAGTGCAGTGATTGATGACGGGCTAATTAATAAGGTAGCATGACTTATTTTGCCACATCAGCGCTATAACTTGAATGTTTATTATATTATATGCCTCCATACATGTTGCAGGAGGAGTTCCAGTTGGCGTTGTTTAAGACAAATAAAAAGGAAAGCTTGTTTGCTGATCGGGTATGTCCTCTTCAATGTTTTTTTTTTTTAAACAATATTAAATAACTAAACATAAAAAAACTGAGATGAGGGGAGTTTAGTCAAATAAAATCAAACCATAAACTTTTATTTGGCATGGTATTGTGAGCATGGGTCTAGTTTTTTTTATTTTTTGATTATAAGAGATTTGTTGATTGGTTGAGTCCAGGTGTTTGACCTGTTTGACACAAAGCATAATGGAATCCTGGGGTTTGAGGAGTTTGCTCGTGCACTCTCGGTCTTTCATCCAAATGCCCCTATTGATGATAAGATTGAATGTAAGGCAATTGCGTTTTAGTATTAAATTATTCTGAGCGATTTTCCTTGTCCTTTTGGGCTAAAATAAGAAATTTGTTTATAGTGTGTTATTTTATTTGCAGTTTCGTTTCAGCTTTATGATCTGAAGCAGCAAGGTTTCATAGAGAGACAAGAGGTAAGTTGTTATGTTTTGTACATGAGAAAAGGCTGTCAAGTGTGTGTTATATTATATATGTAATATGTAATATGTAGGTGAAGCAAATGGTGGTAGCTACACTTGCTGAGTCTGGCATGAATCTATCAGACGATGTCATAGAGAGCATCATTGACAAGGTACTTGTATCCATTTCCCACAATTATTATTATTATTATTTTTTGACAAAACTTCATAAAATGGTCCCTGTGGTTTCAGAAGATATCAAGTTTCGTCCCTAACTTTCAAAAACCTCAAGGACAGTCCCTATGGTTTCAATTTTCTATCATGAATGGTCCCTCACTCATGTTATTTTTAATATAATTTACATTTTCTTTTTATTTTATTTAACAATTTTAACTAAAATTTAATTTTTATTGAAAAATAAAAACCCATTTAACCCATACCCACGACCCAAAACCCACTACCCTAAACCTAATCCTGTTTCAGCCTTTCTTCCCTCTTTCCCCTTTCTCCCTTACGCGATCATCTTCGACGTCTCCGGCCAAGCCGCCTGCACCAGTCACCACCGCTGCTGCTTCCTCTCCTCTGCCACCTGCTACGCTCCTCCTTCTCCCTCGCTTCCTCTCTCTCTCTCTCTCTCTCTCTCTCTCTCTCTCTCTCTCTCTCTCTCTCTCTCTCCACTCGCGATCTGCTTCCCCACCCGACGAAGCCAAAACCCAGCCTCGATCGCTACCTCACCTTTCCCCCATCTCCGATCCACCACCGGTGACCGTCACCTCCTCCACCTTCGAACACCACCATCACCGCTGCATCTCCATTCTACCCTCCTGCCTCCCCATCCGACGAAGCCGAAACCCACAAAGGACCACCTGCAACTTACGCTTTCACCACATAAACCACCGATTCCGACCACACTGCCACCGGTTCCAAGCTTAGGGCACCGACCGGTACAAACCCCTGCCCTCCAATCTCCGATCCACCACCGGGTGAGTCAACTCGGTGAACAGGTCCAATTCGGGTATCCAAGTTCAGTGAGTCCGAAAGGGGGAGGGGGTGGTAGATATTTATTTTATTTCTTTATTCTTTTTGTTTTTTTATCTAATTAATTTTAATTAAAAAAATGCAAAAAGAAAATAAAAAGGGTAAATTAGTCATTTAATATGGCTCAGGGACCATTCATGATAGAAAATTGAGGGACCATTCATGATAGAAAATTGAAACCACAGGGACTGTCCTTGAGGTTTTTGAAAGTTAGGGACGAAACTTGATATCTTCTGAAACCACAGGGACCATTTTATGAAGTTTTGTCTTATTTTTTTTTTTTTCCTTTTTGCACTGAAAAAGTAAGTGGTAAGTGGTTGGTTTTTGTTTAGACGTTTGAAGAAGCTGATACAAAACATGACGGGAAGATTGACAAGGAAGAATGGAGGAGTCTTGTACTGCGACATCCATCCCTCTTGAAGAATATGACCCTTCAGTACCTCAAGTAACATTTTTTTTTTTTTTTAATATATACTAAAACTCAATCAATTATTTATTTATTATGGATTTAAGTTTTTTGTGATTGTTGACAGGGATATCACCACCACATTTCCAAGCTTTGTTTTTCACTCGAGAGTAGAGGATACCTGATCATCCCACCAGGAGGACATTTGTGTTTTTTTTTTTTTTTTTGTTTTTGGTGTGGATCAACAATTCCTCCCATGTGTACCTAATTAAATTATTTTTTATTGTCTGTCTGCTTTTCATGTCACCATCAGGGGTGAGTTTGTGGATATAAACTTTGGTTTTTCAATGATTTCGTTATGGAACACCAAATAACCACCAACTATTTGTTTATACATACATTTATTAGATTATCATTATTATTCAATGCCCAATTTCTTCGCCCTTTCTAATTCCATCCTCAGTGTATTACGTATAAGGCCAACTCCAACCTTGATACCAAAAAACCACCACAATTCTAAATTTTTAGCACCAATATTTGCCACTCCATCTACACATTGAAAAACATTACATCAACACACATGAATCGGTTATTTTGATGATACAATTACATACTTTTTCAAATAGATTACACATAAATGGTTCTTGTGTTTGGTGTGAAATTCACAGGTTCAGTCCAATTTTTTATTTTCTTCAACGGACAGCCATTATGGTTTTATTATTATTTTTTCTTCAGTTTTTGCCCTTTTCCAAATGGGTTTCTAACCACCCAAACTCATATAACAACCTAACTAATCTTAATCACACCAAGATTAGTTATATAAGAAAGGCTTTAACCTCTTATTACTCATCATACAACTCAAAACTCAAAGGCAATTACAAAGATCGCCACACTCTTACTCTAAGCAACTCATAGCTAGAACCACACCAACTCTAAGGTAACAACTCTACTTACCTTAATAAGTATCTCAAAAAGAAAATGGGTCTTACAAGTGAGTTCTCCAAAATACCACACGATCCATTCCATTCAAACACATAAGTTACATACGACTTCCAGGAACGACCAGTCATGCATCGTCCTTTCGTCATTAAACATCATTGAGTGCCTAGGTACGGCCGGTCATCCATCGTCCTTTATCATGCAACATCTATCGGAGTTATCAACTCATTCTTTGATCTTTGGGTGCCCAGGTACGCATGGTCATGCATTGTCTTTTATCATGCAGCAACCCTCAGATCGATCAAACATTCTTCAGTCGCAGAACGAATCCAACAACTATCACATACAAGCGTAAAAGTCTAAGCATACATCCTAACCCATCGGATTTCTATTACCAACCATACAATCAAATAATGTAAGGCACGCTCAACTAATACACCTTACTACACACAGTAATTAAGGCTACCTACGCATGCAACTTCACCCATAGTATAGTGAGAAAACTCACCTGATCCGCAACCGTAAGCTAGACAACACTCTACGTGAGTGTCCTCAGATCCCGACAATACTAACTCCCTAACAATGGTAAACTTCACTTAGAACCTCCTAAACCCCAAACATGATAAACTTCTAAGACCGGTATCCGTCAAACTGATCAAAAAGTCAACGGTCAACCCTCACTTAGTACCGCTATCACCTAAGAATTGCGTCGCTAAGTCCGAATGTCGTGAAACCCCAAATTTGCAGAGATATCATCGCTATCTTTATAGATAGCCGCGCTATCTGCTCTGTCCAGCCAAATCTTTCCAAAAGTCTTAATCCATTAAGCCAAAGTCTTAAACCTTCCAGGACCCTTCCAAACAGCCCCTTAGGTCCATAAAAATCCTAATTTTTCCATCTAAACATGACCATGCATCCAAATGGTCAAGATCAAGGTCCAAAATGGTCAAAATTCAACAAAATAACCAAAGAGAGCTTGGCTTACTCTCTAAATCAACTTAATTGCTCCAAAAGAGAACTCAAAGGCATGAAGTTCAAGACTTTATCCTTCCCAACCATGGACAACATCATAAAGGGACCATCATTCCATTTTTCCATCATCATAAGCACAAGATCAACCATTAAACACAAAAGGAGCAAGCTTGAACTCACAAAGGTCCAGAAGTGCAGATCTTGATGATTCCACCTTGAAGGATAGCTTCTAGCACTACCACTCCACCTCTTCTACTCCAAAAATCCTTCTAAAGTGATCAAATGAGCCAAAAAATCATCCAAGGGGGCTAGAGAGAGCTTTGGAACGTTCCTGGGAGCTGAAATATGTCAAATGACGGCTGCCCTAGGGTTTGGCACCCTTAAATATGACACAAACTTCAAAATCTAAGGTTTTAGCCCAAACAGCACAGTTAGCGTCGCTAACTGGCGATCATGCAAACCCACCACCAGCCAAGCCAATAGCGATGCTATGCCAACAATTAGCGACGCTATACACTCACTTAGGGTCGCTAACTTTGAATTTTCCTATATTTTGATTCCTTTAACATTTAACTTGGGTATTTTGGGATTAGGGTCTTACACCTTAGGAGTGGCCCATAATTTGTGGTCCCGAGAGATGGTCTTAAGGCTCTAAGCATAACTCGTCTCTATCATAATCTCTCAAAAGGCCTTTTATTAATTCCTTGAAACAACGCTTAACCTAATTCAGTTATTCAAATAGGAAGTTCCTTATTTTTTCTGTTGGAGGAAGAACGTTGTATGGTCCTTCCCTACGTGACATTGCCACCAATACGAATGACAACTGCAAATGAAATGATATTCTCCGTCAAACTAACCCTATCGGTAGGATAGGGCGAACAGCTCACCTATAACAAATTAAAATAAAATGAAAATAGTTAGAAATTTCATGGCTTAGGTTGTACATACAACCCAACTTACCATATTTTTTGCCATATATTTTTTTCTTGTTGGTTTGTAATACATATATAAGATAAAACTTATTATCTGAAAAATATAATATTATTTCAATAAAATGAATTAGGAAAATAGCAAAATCCATTATTTTTCTCTACAAATAAAATATAATATTGACATATTTCATATTCATTCCTCAACTCTTCATTTATAATCTCTTTTGATTTTGTATTTGCTTCCATGGATTATTAAATCCAATATTATTTTTTAATTTCTAATAATTTTAAATATAAAAAATATATTAATAAATTATATTTATTTAATAAAAATTGGTTTGGATTGTATTTCTGACTAATATAAAGCTAGGTTAGATTGTGTTGTATAAGTGGAAGAGAAAATTTTTATATTTTAATAGAAACTTTAAATTGCTGATGAGAGTAGTCTCAATAGTAGCTTCATAGAAATAGAATTTGCATATTTATTGTGCATATCGAGCCTCCTAAATACTATTTATTTTTAAACAGTAGTTTTTAAAGAGAGTAATTTTTTTATAAATCAATTAACAAAATTAATAGTTAATTAACATAGAATCAAAATTACAGTAACTCAAAATTACATATAATGAAAAGTTATATAACGTGAAAAACAAATGTTTAGCATTTGAAGAAATGATCATTGATCAAAATTAAAAATTTACTAAATAAATAGTTTTTGAATGAATTATCAGCGACAATATTTCATGTAGAACAGTAAGAGTAGGAAGCACGTATTTGGAGGCTTTATTGAGCTTTTAGCTTTTATTATTAAAATAAACTAAAAACATATAACTTTAATTATATACAAATTCATAATTCAAAAGACACTTCAAGTATCATTTAATTTTTCAGAACTTTTAGCTTTTAGTTTGTACGTAATTTTACACATTTGAAATCTAACAGCTACTTTTGCCTAACATTTCTATACAAACAAAAGTTATTGATTTCAAAGGATATTGCAAGTATCATTTAGCTTTTAGTTTGTACGTAATTTTACACATTTGAAATATTGTAGTTACTTTTTTCGAATATTTCTATAAAAATAAAAGTTGTAGATTTCAACTACCAGATAGTTTTGTCAAACACGTCCTACATCTAATATTTAACTTTATTCATGGAATCACGGGTAACCCACAAGTACATGAAATTAAGAACATTTTGTTTTAATAAGCATATTTTCTATCATACGATTCAAAATATATTATTTCATACTTAATAACAATTTAAAAATTACTACCGAAAGTTATAAAATTTGTCTATATATCAACTTTGTTCATAATATTCCACTAGTTTAAAAAAATTATAAAATTAAGTAAAACGAAGAGCCCTAACCTGGTGGTACGGTGCTTTGGCTAGGGTTTACAGTATGCAGATGATGGAGATGTAGGAGAAGAGAGTTCCAATGAGGCGTAGAAAGGAAAAGATCCGATGGCGGTGAAGTGTGGATGGAAGGAATGACGTAAGAGAAGAGCACCCCACCCACATGCAAAGAAGACAGCAAACCGCCATTGTCTTTCTTGCTGAACGATACGGACGACTATGGAAAAGAAGCAGCAATCGAAGACACGCAACCTAGTCCGACAGTTCGCTCCGAACCTTAAGAGGCGAACGGGAGCGACCAACTGACGGCAATTCAACAAAGTTGTGGTGCACGCAGTGAAGACGAATGAGAATGAAGCGGTGGAGACTGGAGAGGATAATGAATGATGGATCCGAACCCCAGAAACCCGACCCGTATCCGACATACGCCCCGCATATCACAAGCAAAAAAAAAAACGTTCCGGTAACATAATATAACATGGGCAAAATCAACGGAAATTAAGTTAAAGAATAATGTCATTCATATATGGAACATAATAATAACAAAAACAAAGACGGATGATATTAGAAATCTTTAAAAAATAGATCAACTTGCAGATTTAAGGGGTGTTTGAGATTGCTTTTTGAATCCCAAAAGGGGGTTTTGTGCAAAAATGTTTATCAACTTATGGTGGTGGGAAAATGAGTTTAAAAAAAATGTTTGAATTAGCTTTTGTGGTTGCAAAAGTCAATAAGTTGTTTTTAAAAAGTGTTTGATTTAGCTTATACATGTAAATGACCAAAAAAGTTAGGTGGGTAATTTAAAATAAAAGGCATTATGGTAATTTAGTATAAAAAACTAAAAAGAGTTTTAAAAAGTCAGGTAGTAAATACTCATTTTTGAAGGTAATATGAAAATTGTTTTGAAAAGTCTTTTTGAATTTATCAAACATTTTTTTAATTTATTAACTTTTCAAAAGATTAATAAATCAATAATTATATATATATAATTATATATATATATATATATATATATATATATATATATATATATATATATATATATATATATATATATATATATTCAATTGGTATTACCTTTTCCATAATCAAAATGAGTAAATTTAGATTATAATATAATTGTTAAAGTATTTGGTACAAAATGCAAATAAGTTCTATTTAGAAATAACAATTTTGATTCTTTTTATAGCAAACTTTTATATTTACGTTTTTTTCCCTTAACTAATTTCGAATTAATTGTTTTTATCCCTATTTATTATAAAGTTATATTATTGGTATTTCGTAAGTTACGATATCGGTCCCTTATTATATTTTAAAGTTACATTTTTCATCCCTTACATAAATTTTTTTTTGTCGAGCTGCGTTTTTTAATACACCGGGCTTTCGCAGCATCGCGCAGACAGTCAAAACACTAGTTTGTTATAAAAAACAATCTCAAACATCCCGTTACTCTTAAAATAACCTATTTGGATATGCAATTTGAACAAAAGTCACCAAAAGGACCAAAGTTGAAATATGGAAATTAGTCGAGGGAAATACACAAAATTTGAACTTTGAAGCGATTTATCCATTTGTCTTTTCTCCACGACTCCACCCCTTATCCGCTGCTTGTATATGCAACCGCCTTACTTTTCAAAGCAGTCCATCTGAAGCCATGGAATCCGTTCCATTTCAAAAGCTAATCACCGCATTCAATTCTCAACGGTATCAAATTTTGTAGAATTGTTAATTTAGTAAACCCTAGTTTCAATGTGCTATCATCTTTTATCGAGAATGAATATTTGAAGTGATCAGATAGAAGATGATTTGGTTAGAAGAAGAAAATGGTTTGAGGATTTAGTTTACTAACTAGTGGTTATTGCTCGAACATATAACATGTTGGAGGCGATGGCTTTAAATCCCGATTGGCCCTTGCCTTGTTTATATTAAAAAAAACACCTTACAGACAAGCATGAATGGTATGTTGTTGTTGATTGTGAACTAGAAGTAGAAGTTGAGTATTGCGACTCATTTAAGTGTTTGACGACGGTGATTAATGTACAAATAAAAACAACCTAAGGTTTCTTATGCTTTTTAGAGGTGTTGGCAAGTTTGATATTTGGTGATGAGTTATAGACTTTGCTAGTTTTATTTCCTAATCACTCTGCCTCTTTGTTGTGCAAAATTGGTTTGCTTGAGTAACATCTGTAAGCCAGTTCAATCTAAAAGTGTGAATTAATCTTGAGAAGGAGAATGAGACTCATGTAAAGTGGCATTGAATTTGTGGTGTTTGTTTTTATAGAATTATCAGGATCATGTCTAATAGGCCATTACAGGCAAATTTATGAGCTAACATGTTTTGTATTAATATTAAATCCAACCCCTGTGAAATTGTTACAGCAACAGTTAATAGGATATCATAGTATTTGACAGCTTAATGAATAATGCGTAACAAAGACTGTAGTTGATGACCTTGAAATCTTAGCCATCATTGTGTCTAGAACACAGTTTTGTGAGACGTGGCGAAGTCAAGACTGATGTGATCCAAAACTCAAGCGGACAATTACCAACAACCAAAATGATTCCAAGAAGGCTCGTTTTAGGCGTCATACCTGTTGCATTGAATTTTCACCTCCTTGCAGAAGCTGAGGTTATTAGGTATGGAATATGGATGGTGATTGGTGAAGTTGTCTAATTTTATCAGTCAACTCCTTTAACTTTGAATTTGAATTGGAGCATTCAGGACCCAGAAGCTCGATAGTGGAGTCCGAATACAAGGTAATTATTCATCATCATCCAATCTACATAATTATGACTTCACAAAGATAGCCTAAAAGATTTGGTTAACCAGCTGCATCTTTGTAGATATCATTAACGGGGAAGGTCCAGAGGCTCGTGAAGGGGATCTGGTTGAAGTCAATTATGTCTGCCGCCGCTCAAATGGATATTTTGTACACAGGTACGCATAAAATAAATAAATAAATAATAGTTTCCTATGAAGTTTTATGTATATAAATTAAATTACAGTACTGTGGATCAATTTAGTGGAGAAAGTTCCCCGGTTATACTTGCTCTGAATGAGAAAGAGGTTAGAGGCATTCAAATAACAAGCCATAGAATTGAGAATTGTGTGTAACTGATTCATATATAATTTGACAGATCATTAAGGGTTTGAAGGAAGTGATAATTGGAATGAAGGCTGGAGGTATTATTATGTTACTTTTGTATCCGTCTTCAACGTTTTTAAAAATATTCCCTTTTTTTTTAACGTACAGGTAAGAGAAGGGCATTGATACCTCCAAGTGTAGGATATGTTAATGAGACATTGGGACCAATTCCGGATCAGGTTTGCTCAAATTCTAATTGTTCAAATATTTGATCACAATCACATGTTTTTTTGATTTTTTCCTTTTTTGCAGTTTGGTCCTCGGCGCAGCCTTTTGTCTCATGTAAATGAGCCCTTGATATTTGAGGTGCAGCTCCTCAAGGTTTTATGAATGAATATCTATCTATTCTATGTGAAGGTTTTTTCAAGTACTTGGTGCTCATTATTAGTGGCATAAATTGGTGAGGAAGAATGAATTCTCTTTTATTCTAGTCTCTAGACTGGAATGGAATAATTTATAATTTATAATTACTTACTAGTCTCAAATATTAGATGAGGGCCTGGCCTGGTCTTCCTTTTAGTAGGTTGGGGTTATCAAACATTGTAGGGGACGACCCAATATTTAATTCAAATAAGGAACCATATTATTAATTGTCTCATAAAACCTTTGTCCCAACAAAAGTACATGGAAAATAAATCTTCATTTAAAGGCCAACCCACTTGGATCACCACTCTTTTCTCACCCAAACTCTTTCCTCAATGCTTACAATTTTCTTCTTTTTGTATCAATTTTGAATATCATTTTGCATGTCAAGCTCACAGGAACAAGGAAGAATAAGTGGGATATATAGTTTTAGATTTGCCAAAACAAACTCAAATAGGGCATTCTTTACATTGAAAATAGTTTGTTTAGGTGGCGATAATATGTTCTAATATTCATAACGGTCACTTAGAAAGACAAGTATTAATTATTAAAAATAAAAGCTCAAATATGTTGTCTAAAATGTATTCAAAGTTTTTAATCCCTTGTATCGTTTTTAAAAATAACTCGATTTCAGGTGAAAATCATCAACGTTGAACTTATCTTATGAATCTATATCATAACTTATAAGCCTTTTGATCATGATAGTATGTCTTCATCAATGGAAATTGATTCGAAATATGTTTTTCCAATTAATTTGAAGGGTAATTTTGTATTTATATCTTTTAGAAAAAAAAAGATATATCTCCATGTTAACGTCAAATAACTTTTTTCATTTACGTCGCTTGCCAACTTCATAAATGGACTTGAATGTGATTTAACACGAAAGGATATATAACCAATGCATTATACAATCACTTGTGGGTTTTTCTAGTTTTATTTATCATAATAGCCTAGTAGATACGACCACTTCTCTTAACTCTATATATTATAATAGCAATAGATTATGGAATGCACGACCCCAAATCAAGGATGGATTAAGACATAATTTTGGCATTAGGGGACATTGATGATGACTTGATCATATCATTTTTATTTTTTAAACTGCTAATTATGCGACATGGTAATGTGGAAGTCCACATCTTGTCCTCTTTGAGTTTTGACTGACAAATTATAATTCATTCTTTTTATTAACTTAATATCTATTCACATCATCAATAAATAAAAACCAAAGTTGAATTCGGCCCTGACTTTGTTAAATGGGTGAGTGTATCAACTGTATAATAATTTCTCATAACGTATCAAAATTGACCGATTACATTTATTGTAAGGTATCGAGATTATTTAGGTTTGGAAATCGTGTCGGGTTTGAACTTATACGGGTTGAGGTAGTTTGGCCCTAATCCGACCCGTTTATTATCTTGTCATGTTGTGTCAACTCATTTATTTTCGTGTCAGGTTTAGGGTTTAGACATTGTAAATGTATCATGTCGTGCTAGATTGATACAATAAATATGTTGAAAGAGTATGAGGTCGGATGTGGAAAAGAAAAGTAGAAAAACTGGAAAGAGTAGTAGTTTGAGAGCTGGAGGGGAAAATTTTACAATAAGTTTAGAGGAGTGAAGTTGCAGTGAGGGAGGAGTGGCCGAGTGTGGTCGTGGAGTATGAGATATTAATGAAAATGTGAAACTGAAAATAAGTCTCGACTTAAACGACTAATTATTGGCTTTCACATTAGAAAACGATTCAACCTAAAGTTTTTATTTATATTTGATTTTGGTTTTGGGTATGCCCAGTTTATCTAAAAAATTAAAATGACTTGCATATAATTTTTCGTATCATTTTCGAGATGAAAGTTTCTAACCCAACCTTATGCGTTAAATTTTGATGTCGTATCGTGTCAACTTGTTTAATTAAACGGATTAAAATCTTTTACATAAACTCGTTTATTTCTATGGCGGATTTGTGTAATGGGAAAAATTAACACCCCTAAAATTATCGATTGTGGTCAAATATATATATATATATATATATATATATATATATATATATATATATATATATATATATAATAACAAAAAAAATATGTCATCTCATGTGTCTACTACGTTGTATGGTATCACTTGGTTATTGTTGTTGTTTATGAGTTACTTACAATCCTAATCCAACACCCTTATCAAGATGTGCATGTTGTAGACTATTAATAACTTCTATCATGCTTTTAAGTTTATCTTCATACTTATATCATGCTCTTAAGTTTATTCTCATATTATTGGACTAATCTATTTGGAAATGTAGCAACATCCAATATTGTAGCATTGTTGAAAATTGAAAGCATTAAAAATGACATATTTTCCCAAACAATCATTTTAAAAATTTTTGTTTAATAATATGGTGCTAAGATATGTCTATTAAAATTAATAACTAAATGGCTGTCCAAAAACCTTATTTATAAATATATAAACTTTTGAAATAAGTAAATTTAAAAATAATTAACAATAAAATAGTTAAGAGTAATATTAGACTAAAAGTTATATTGTTACTTTTTAGAAATTAAAACAATGTTGATCGAAACTAAAAAAAGTTGATCAAAGAAGTTATTTTTAAATCATTTAACATAATAATAGCTAAAATTAACACTAAACAAAATATTATATTTAATTTGATTTAATCGCACCTGTGAGCAAAAGTCATTGGGATGATGTGATTCTAAAAAATGTCTATTTATACTGATTAACCACACTAATAGTAAAAACGAAAAGCAAATTAAAAATTATATTCAATTTCTTTTTACATGTAATCCACATGTATAAACGATTAATATTATACTGATTTAATTTATTAATAGATATATACATTATCATTTAGTTCAAAAATAATTACAATATTTTGTATCAATTTATTATAAAAGTTGTTTCAAAGTTAATAAGAATGACATGTTTATTTCTAATAGCATATATTTATATATATTTTAACTGTATACTTATATTTTATATAATGTGTGGATATTCGTCTAATATGTCTTAAGCTAACTTATATAAAAGTGTTAATACAATTTTGTATAATTTAGACATGTTAGAAATTGGATCAGAGAAAAACAAATATTTACATAAAAATTATATTATATTATTCTAATAGAACAAGAATGTAAGAATGTCAAAAAGAAAATAAAAGAAAAAGTAGCAACGAACAAAGGTGACTTTCTCTTTCCATGAAAATCAGGAGAAGGCTCTCATAAAGGTTGTCCTTTTTCCTGATCTAGACTTGTAAAATCCAGAACAACAATGCTCTAGTCAATTGTACTTTTTGTTTAAGCGTATATACAATGTCTTTGGTCAAGTGTTTAAGCTCTGGGACTAAGACATTGGGCCATCGGCCGGCTTTCCGGATCCATAATGACATTGGCCCAAAACCATACAACCAAAAAGTGAATTTTTGAGTTTTGAACGCTGGGCCCCGCCGTTAATTATATAACATGGTATTTATTTAAGTTATATTATTATAAGAAGTATAGTATGAGGAAAACATGACCGAATGATCATGCATCCGTTTTACCTACACCAATCACCAAATGCCCGATAATGTTCTTCTTGGTGTCGGTCTCGGGATAGTTATTCGGAACATCAAAAATTTTACACAAAACACAACTTTCCAAAGCAAATAATAAATTTTCGACTTACTTTAATTTTACATTATGCAACGTTCTGAAATGTCACGTAATTTCCCACGAAAACCCTTATTCATTAGACAGGAAACATATATACAAAAGGGGAAATAGCCAAAAGGGCCTAATACCAAGCAAGCCTAAATATCGAGGGCTAAACAATAAATACAATAAATATACAAATACATATCCGCTAACATCCCCCCGCAGTTTGATCGGGAGGTGAATTCCGAACGTTCAAACTGAGCTTGAATTCGTTGAAGAGCTGTGTCGGAAGGCCTTTAGTGAAGATGTCTGCATACTGAGCGGATGAGGGCACATGAAATACACGAACAGTACCCCGAGCAACCAAGTCACGAACAAAATGAATGTCAATCTCGATGTGTTTCGTGCGTTGGTGCTGAACTGGGTTCGATGTCATGTAAACCGAACTAATATTGTCACAGTAGACAATAGTGGCTTTGGTAGGAGGACACCGAAGCTCACGAAGCAAATTACGAACCCAACATGTCTCGGCAACGGCATTGGCAACGCCGCGATACTCCGCCTCTGCACTAGATCGAGAGATCACCCCTTGTCGTTTGGAGGACCAAGAGATGAGGTTGTCGCCAAGAAAAACACAGTAGCCTGAGGTCGAGCGGCGAGAGACGGGACACCCGCCCCAGTCTGCATCCGAGTAGGCACGAAGGTCAGACATGGGGGATATATGAATCTGTAAACCGTGGTCCAAAGTCCCCCGAAGGTAGCGTAGGATGCGCTTAAGAGCGTGCAGATGAGGCTCCCTAGGGTCATGCATGAATAAACAGATCTGCTGAACTGCAAACGCAATGTCCGGGCGAGTGAAGGTCAGATACTGAAGAGCACCGGCAAGGCTGCGATACAAGGTTGGGTCGGAAACAGGAGGTCCAGTGTCATCCAGCTTACGTGTAGGCTCGGCAGGCGTACGAGCTGGATTGCACTGAAGCATATGGGCGCGCTCAAGGATCTCGGTGGCATACTTACGCTGAGAGAGAAATAGACCCTGCGGAGAGCGTGTGGCAGAAATCCCGAGAAAGTAGTTGAGAGCGCCTAGATCTGTCATGGAGAACTCTCGGCTGAGCTGAGCTATAATGGACCGGAGAAGAGACGTAGAAGACGCGGTCAACACAATATCATCAACGTATGGCAGCAGGTAGGCAGTGTCTGCGCCGTGATGATAGATAAACAGAGATGAGTCAGTGAGACTGTGATGGAACCCCATATGAAGAGCATGTTGAGCAAAACGCTGGTACCAAGCCCTGGGGGCCTGTTTTAGGCCATACAGAGAGCGCTGAAGATGACAGACATAATCAGGATGTTGTGGGTCACGAAATCCTGGGGGCTGGTGCATGAATACAGTCTCGTGAAGGTGACCATGAAGAAATGCATTCTTCACGTCAAGCTGATGAATAGGCCAATGTCTGGATACCGCCAAGCTAAGCACGGTGCGTATGGTAGCCGGTTTGACAACCGGACTAAATGTCTCATGGCAGTCGATTCCCGGTTGCTGACTGCGCCCGTTGGCCACTAAACGAGCTTTGTAGCGTGAAAGAGAGCCATCGGCATTAAACTTTTGTTTGAAGAGCCACATCGAACGGACCACATTGGCCCCCGGTGGTCGTGGCACTAGAACCCAAGTACCATTTGTAATAAGAGCATTATATTCCTCATTCATGGCTTTATGCCAGTTTGGATCTTTCAAAGCCTGTAAGTGGGACCTCGGGACAGAGGAAATGGAGGAGGAGTGAAGATTGAGGCGGTCGATGGGTTTCACAATGCCACTTTTAGAGCGAGTGTGCATGTGATGAACAGGAGGAGGATTAGGAGGGGAAGCCTCGTGAGGAGGGGAACCCGCAGAAGGAGGAGGTGACGGAGGTGAGGGAGGTAGATCCTCGGAAGCAGGAGGGGTGGCGGGTGATGTAGGTGAGTCCTCAACATGATGGTGGGGTGGAGGGTCGGAAGCGTGAGGGGGAGGGTGAAGAATGTGTCGTAGGATGGGAGAGACATCAGAGTCAGAGAGAAAATCATAGGATGGAGGGTCGGTAGGGGTGACCGATCCGTAGGGGAAGACAGACTCGTCAAAGGTTACGTGACGAGAGATAATGATTTTCCGTGTGGAGAGATCAAAACAGCGGAAACCACGGTGGTAGTCGGGGTAACCGAGAAAAATACACGGGGTGGAACGCGCCTGAAGCTTATGAGTGGTGTGAAGACGGGGAAAACAGAGACATCCGAAGACACGAAGATGGTCATAGGTCGGGTGTCGTTGAAATAGACGATAATGAGGAGTGTCATTGGAGATGGATACAGAGGGAAGAATATTAAGAAGATGGGCAGCCATGTGTAAGGCTTCAGGCCAGAATGTGGGAGGAAGGTGGGAGTGAAAAAGGAGAGTGCGCATCATATTGTTGATGGTGCGAATCATTCGTTCAGAGCGACCATTCTGCTGAGAAGTGTGAGGGCATGAGAAACGAAAAGTGATCCCGTGAGATGCAAAATGATTATGAAACTTTTGATTGTTGTACTCCCCCCCGTTGTCACATTGAAATTGTTTAATGGTGCCCCCGAACTGAGTTTTTATGAGGTTGGAGAGGTGTAGGAATTTGTCAAATGCATCAGATTTATTTTTCAAAGGATAAACCCATAAGTAGTGAGTAAAGTGATCGAGAAACAGTATATAGTATTGTAAACCACCATTGCTAGAAATAGGAGAGGTCCACAAATCAGAGTGTATAATCTCAAACGGTGCAGAAACAATAGAGTTAGACAAAGGAAAAGGTAATCTGGTGTGTTTGCCAAGTTGACAAGCATGACAGGCAACATTATGTTTTGAAAAATGACAAGAGATAGAACTATTAGAAGATAACTGCTTCAAGACGTGATCTCCGGGATGACCAAGTCGTTGATGCCAAGTGGTGGGGGAGGTGGTGACAAAGACATGGCTGGTTGATTTTGTGACTGGATAAAGAGGCCCGGAGCTATCACAACGGATGAGAGGGCGACGTGTCTGATAGTCAAGAACAGTAAAACCATAAGGATCAAAATCAATAGAACAATTATTGTTAGTGGTGAATTTGCGCACGGATATAAGATTTTTAATAATGTTGGGTGTGATAAGGACGTTTCGTAAGTGAAGAGGACGATATGTGTTTGGAATAGGAAAAAGAGAGTGTCCTGATGTCACAACAGGTATTGCAGAACCATTACCAACATAAATAGAATGAGGATAATGCGTATTACAAACAGAGTTGAGTATACCTGATTTTGCGTGAACATGATCTGTCGCCCCAGTGTCCATGACCCAACCACCTGTTCCTGGGTCATTAAGTGTCATCGTGTTAAACGTGTTGGGGAGCGATGTGGACTGATTCGGGGCAGAAGATTGAAGGTGAGCCGATGGGGGCCGGGTGTGGAGTAACCCGTGGCTGCCAGAACTAGGTCGAGCCCACTGTTGGTAAGAAAACGAGGCAGGCCGCTGCTGCTGTTTCTGGACCTGAAAATACGGTGGAGGAGGGTGAGAACCCCACCCGTACAGAGGCGGGCGGTGCTGGTTTCGATGGCTGTTGTGCGATCTGCCTCGGTCGTGACGTATGTTCTGTTCGGATACGACCCGGGGTCGGGAACTTGGACAACTGCGACCGACACCCGAACTAGACTGCATAACCAACCCGCTGACTTGACAGACCCGACCTACTGTGGCGACTCGGACTCGACTCAATTTGACTCGCCGGGTCAACTCGCTGAGTTGACCGAGTCAACAAACCCGGTTGCAGATTGGAAAAATTGAAGGCAAGGGTTTCCACCGGAAGGTCTCTGGTGCTCGGAACCGGTGTCGGTAGGCCGGGAACCGGTGGTTTAGGGGGCGAAATCGGCTGTTGCAGGTCGGTTTTGGGTGGGCGTCGGTGTGATATCGAGAGAAAGAGAGAGCATAGGAGGTGGGTGATCAGCGGTCTCCGGTGGTCGCAGCGGTGAAGGGAGGGCAGCGGAATGGTTACCGGTGTTGGGGATTGATGCGGCAGTGGGTGGTGGCTGACTGATGCTTGAAGTCGTGCGACAGAAGAGATGGAGAAGGAGGGAGGCGACTGTTGCTTGGAGTCGTCCGGTGGAGTGAGCAGGTGGCGGTCGGCGGTGGTTTGAGTGCAGGCTGACCGGAGAAGAGAAACAAGGGAAGCCGGAGAAGAGGGAAACGTAGGATCGGAGGAGCAAGAGGTAGAAGCTCTGATACCATGAAATGTCACGTAATTTCCCACGAAAACCCTTATTCATTAGACAGGAAACATATATACAAAAGGGGAAATAGCCAAAAGGGCCTAATACCAAGCAAGCCTAAATATCGAGGGCTAAACAATAAATACAATAAATATACAAATACATATCCGCTAACACGTTCAATTTTTTCAACAAAGAGTGTCTAATGCAATCTTCTCTACTACCAGGGACTACTTACTGCCACCATGATCACACGACACCTTGTGACGTTTTTATTAACCACTGTAGAGATGACGTAGCCGGACTTTTGATATAGGTAATAGATGCATTCTTATGCATTGAAAACCAAATTTATGATATTTTATATTCCTCAATAAGTTTAAGAAAACTTTATATGAATCGATAAAATAAAAGAGGGTAAGAATGGATGGACACCGGTCATATTTGGCATGGATCTTGAAATTAGGCTGTGTTTGATAGCCTCTTAATCTAAATGATTAAGAATTTTTCAATATTGATTCTTATTCTTAATCCGTCTTGATTCAAAACCTGAACCTCCATGTTTTTTTATCTGATTTGTATCTTTCAAATTAAAATAAACTTAATTTGTATATTTAAGTTTGTGGTCCGGATTTCATATGGGTTAGTTTCAAATTAGTATCGAAGCAATAACAAATCAATTGAGACTAACTTGGTCTTTTGCTTTAATTATTAAATATTTTTTGGTTTTGATTTTCAATCCAATACATAGCGACGTGAAAAGTGATTTAATTGCCGTTAAAAACAATATGTAATTTAATAGACTAGAGCTGTAAACGAACCGAACGAACACGAAAGAGAGCTTATTCATGTTTGTTTGTTTAAGTTAGCCGAACAAACGAATGAACACGAACGGATAAACAAACGTGTTTTCTTATTCATATTCGTTCGTTCAACACATTATATTGTTCATGTTCGTTCATTTATGTTTGTGAACATGTTATACGAACATTAATGAAAAAACATAAACGAAAAGAGATAAAGAAACACAATTGAACATATATGAACATAAACAATATTATATTGTAATGTTATCAAACACAATTGAATTCCTTCAGTCGTCCAAAAAATCATACACGCTTGAACATATATGAACATAAAATGAACAAACATAAACGAACGTTCATGAACATAATTGAACGAACGAGACCATCGTTCATGTTCGTTTGTTTAACTAAACAAACAAGAATTGGTGCTCATGTTCATTTCTTTATTAAATAATCGAATATATACAAACTTCCCGTCGAACAGTTCACGAACGGTTATCTGAATGTTCGATTCGTTTACAGCTTTAGACAAACGTCAATAAATACATTTTGATCATCTTATTTTTAGGGCTTTTTGACATACAACTTTTGAGAGCTTTTAGTTTTAGCTTTTAAGAAAAAAAAGCTCGAAAAAAATAAGAAAAAACTTTTTCAGCAGCAACAGTTTTTAACTTTGACTTTAAATATAACGGTCTTAATCCAAAAAACTATTTCAAGTAACTTTCGGGAGCTTTTAGGTTTTAGCTTTCTATTTTTATATAATTTTATACTTTTAAAAGCTACCAACTACTTTCTATTTTTTCCGAACATTTCTGCACAAATAAAAAATTACAGATTTCAGCTTCCAACTAATAGATAATTTTGCCAAACACGTCATTAATGTAATTTTATACGGCTATTGACAAATGAGTTATTATAAAAATGAGTTATTATAAAAATAATAACTGATAATGAGTTATTATAAAAATAATTATATATACAATAGCTGATAATAACATAAACTTTTATATATATATATATATATATATATATATATATATATATATATATATATATATATATATATATATATATATATATATATATATATAATCTAAACTAAATATATTATCTTTTTTTAATATAAAAATTAATATATCATAATCAATAACAAAGTTCTAAGAATTTATTAATATATATTAACCGATATTTTAATATTTGAAAAGGTGTACACATAAAATGTTTTCATATGTTTGGGACACTTGTCGTAATATTTGTCATTATTGTTTTAGAACTAGGAAGAATAGTTGCGTGTTGCTGCAATTTTTCAATTTATTTTATATATGCCTAAAATAAAAATCTAAAATAAAACCATAATTTTAAAAAATTAAAATACATATAAATTGTAAAACTTTAGGGATTAAAGTTGTAATTTTTAAAAACCAAAAGATTAAGAAAAATTGAATTGTGGATACCTTATGAACAAATGAGAAATATCCAAGCGTGAATTTTGTAAATTTAAAAAGCAAGTTTTACATACAATATACTAAGTTTTATAGTGTTTTCAAGAAAAGAAAAGGATTTTTTTATAGTATTTGCAGAAAAGGAAAAGGAAAAGGAGAAATTGGGTTTTAATGGCAGTGTGTGTTTGTCTCTTCTTTTGATGGTATTTGGTATATTTTCTTCCTTTTTTCCTCTCTCCCCCATCCCCTTATCACTCTCTTTCTCCTTCTAACCTTTTCCATTTGTGCAACTTTTGGCTATACGTCATAAAAAATATCAGTTTTAATTATTTGATATTGGACTTATTCAATCAAAAGAATGTTGAATTTAAAAGGAAACAGAAATCACATGGCTACGTCACAAAATTACTTTCATCCCTTATGGAAAATAAACCGCCAGTTATCTAGTTTTCTTAAACAAAGCACCAGAACCAAAAATGACTAGTAAAACATCCTCTAAGCATATAGGTTTCGAACTTGCATTATTGTAAAATGCCCTATTTACGGTTGACAAAAAGATTTACTCCATCATTTAGCAAGAACATGTGTTTAATTTGTGGACGTGTCAACGGGTGTTTTAATCTATTTATCGACCATTGAAACTACATCGCCAATCCTTTTAAAACTTTTATTCACATTAAGTCAAATTTATGCTAGAAAAACCGATAACATGTTGGTGATGTCCTCAATTCATTATTGAAATCAAAATATCCGTATTAATAATGCATTCTGATACTCAAATTATGTAATGTGTATCGTCTCGAACACTCTATTATAAAATTTGACATGACAAATGAGAAAATTTCAAATCAAATGCTTTTTATGTTAGTGGCAGTCTGGTTAGAATCCAAAATATATTCATATACGGTTTAAACTTTGAATATTAAGGGTAACTGTATATTTGACTTGCAAAGAGAAACATGTGTCGTATTCGACATCAACTTTTAACAAATTTATATAATAATAGATTGATTTAGATAATAATAGATTGGTCTAATCAATCCATCTATTAGCATTGAACTCCTCAAAAATATCTTTATGACTGGTTGATATGAGTTTTAGTCTGGTTGATATGGATTTTAATGGTCATGTGAAAAATTATGAGGTTTTCAAAATTGAAAATATATATTAGATCAAAATTGCGTAGACTATTACGTAGAAATTACATTGCTTATTACGTTTTGTTGATATAATTAGGGCTTGAACCTCTATTACGCACCCTTTATCATCAACGAACTCCTCTATTACACACACTATATCCTACATTATGCATCCTTCTTGATCAATAGCAAACTGAATGAGATCAATGACAGCATACAATAGCCTTCTAATTGTTGATGTCCACTACAATGTAGCATTGTTCCCCAAACATCTTTCATATGTTTTGTTGATATAATTAGCGCTTGAACCTCTATTACGCACCCTTCATCATCAATGCACTCCTCTATTATGCAGACTATATCCTACATTATGCACTCTTCTTGATCAATTGCAAACTGAATGAGATCAATGACAACATACGATAGCCTTCTAATTCTTAATGTCCATTACAATTTATGCTTCATACATTTTATTGCTTCAAGGACATTGATAATGCTTGACACGACTCTTCTTTTCTCTTCGTATATGACAAGAGGTTCTCCCTCGGGAGATTTACCCGAACCATTTTGTTTCCAATGACAATTTATGCTTCGTACATTTTGAGTCGATCTATTCCCACGATAACATCGAAACCCCCAAGTTTGATAGGAATTACATTTGCATTGAACTTCACTCCACTAAATTCTTCCACAATATTTGGATACTCCTTACTAGCACAAATTTCGGTACCATAAGCGATTTCAACAATAACTCATACTTCCAAATCTTGCAAAGTTTTTAATTTTCTATCAAACCCATATGTTACATATGAATAAGTGCATCTGAAGAAATAACGCGATCAATGAGATTATTAGAAATGTACTTGAGACAACATATGCAGTATCACGTGTAACAACCATTTTCAAAAAAAAAAAAAAAAAAAAAAAAATGAATAGTGACTCCGTCGGCGTGAATAGTGCTCGCGACGCGACGTGAATAGTGCTCGCGACGCGAGGCCGAAAAAAGTTTCTAGAGAGGTGCGCGATGAGGTAAGTGCTTACGTAATGGTCACGACGCGACCGGGGGTCCGTCGCGACGCGAAGAGGGTCCAGAGGCCTATAAATAGGAGCTCCAAGCCTCATTTTTGGGCAAAACAAATACTAAACACTTATATAATATATAGGAGTGTGTTAGTAAGGAAGAGGTGCTATAAGAGAGGGAAATCAATAGATTCGGGTAGCGATCGTCGTCTCGATATACGGAAAGTAAGTTCCAAACCTCTAGTACAGTTATAATAGTATTTTGCATATAATATGAAGGGAACGATTGCTAGTCATTTTGACTTATATCAAAATAACCAAGTTCGAGCCGGGAGATAACCCAGGCTATGGAGGCTTTGTTCCGAAATAATGCTAATTGATTTACTTACGAGAACGGTGCCTAGGCCGGTTACATGGGATCTGGTTGTTGGATTTTCCGAAAGGCTAAAATGCTGAAAGGATCCTGCCACCCCATCTAATCTTCTACCTGGCCGTTCTTTAATTGATAAATCATGAAGTGTTATTTTGGAACTATTAAAAAAGGTGAATGGAAGATTTATAAATGATAAATTTTGTACTGTGATAACAGTCAAGGTTGGAAGAGGATACAAGGCAGAAAAAGACAAAAGTTTTAGTCAACAACCAGGTGAGTAATCGATACCTAAGTGTTAATTTTTCCTGTGGGGCCACATTACCGGTTCATGTGATTGGGACCACCTTACCGTGGGGTCACATATTCGGTACTCGTGGTTGAGACCACCTTTCCTGTGGGGCCACTGACTATTGTTGGTGGTTGGGACCACATATATACGTTGTGACGATCGTGTAAGCAGTAATTGTGGTGGGACCACATACAAGTGTTGTGATGGCTTAATCGGCCGGCAGTTCTATCACTCACTAAGGGGATGCACACTGAGTCCTTAGGACTCGACATTGCTGGGTACCATGATATGATGTGGAAGCTGAAAATTCTATGTTGTGTATTTTTTTTGTAACGCTTATCGATTATTCACTGAGCTTGTAAAGCTCGTCCTTGTTGATACTAAATGTGCAGGTGCTGTAGACCCTACTAAAGGGAAAGAGGTGCTTCGGGGTTAGAGCAGATAGTAGCAGCCCGGCTTTGAGGAGATTTCGTACTCCCAGATACTACTTGTGTGCTTTTGGCTTGTAATATATTCCCCTGTATAATATTTCGTTGAATAAAATATGTTTTAAAGCATGTAAAATAAAGGGGTGTAATTATATTAAAAGCCGGGTGTTACAAGTTGGTATCAGAGCCGAGGTTTAAGTGAATTAGGTTTCTATAGGGTAGATACCTAGACTTGAACCTTAGGAAATAGTGGAATTCGGGATTTGAAAAGGATAATTTATGTTATCTGATTAGGAGACTAATCTTTTTGTTGAACTTTGAAGATGGCAAACACCAGGAGTGGTCGGAGCCGAGGAGGTGCTAGGCAGGGAGCTTCCAGGGGAGGCAGATCTCGATCACAGGGCTCAGTGCACCGAGAGGCAGGAGAGGCAGCAAGGAACCAACCGGATTTACGAGCTATCATTACTGATGTGGTACGGGAGCTATTACCCACTATAGTAGAGACACATAGGGAGGATACTGCTAAGCAGGTGCATGATGGAGCCCCCAGAGACGAGGGACATGCCGAAAGTGGAGTACATGTGGCAGATAAGGGTAAAGGCGTGGAGGGAACTTCGGAAGTGAAAAACAAATGTACGTATAAGAATTTCCTTAGTTGCAAGCCTAAGGAATTTACGGGAACTGATAGTCCCGTACAAGCAATGGAATGGTTGATACATACGGAGAAAGTTTTCCGGATTAGCAAGTGTGATGAGGCAGACAAGGTGGAGTTTGCTACCAACCTTTTCGCTGGGAATGCCCAGTATTGGTGGCAAGTTTTCAGTAGAGCTTTGGGTTCAGATTTGCTTGGAATGTTGACCTGGGAACAGTTTAAAGCAAAATTTACTGAAGAATACTGTTCCGAAGTAGCAGTGAAGAAGCTGACAGAAGAGTTCTTACATTTGGAACAAGGGACTCGTTCTGTGCAAGAATATACTATGGATTTCTTGGAGAAAGCTAGATTCTGTGAACATGAGGTTGATACTGAGAAAAGAAAGATAGACAAGTACGTATGGGGATTGAAAACCCGGATTCGAGAGGTTGTACAGCCACTCAAGCTGACTACCTTTCGGCAAGTAGTTGATCGGGCGGTAGAACGTGAGGCGGAGCTGCAACGCCAACAAGGTGAAAGGAGGGCCGCAGAAGCAAAAAGAAAGGCTGAGGAACGTCCGTGGATTTCTCAGAAGAAGTCCCAACAATCAGAATCTGGGTCGCGGGGTCAGACTCGGAAGGATGAAGGCAAATGGTGCGATAAATGCCGGAGGAAGCATACGGGAGATTGTCCTACTAGTCCCTCACCATTGTATTGTTTTAAGTGTGGGAAGACGGGACACTATGCTCGAGATTGCAACCAAACAACTCGAGTATGTTTCCAGTGTGGAGCCAAAGATCATATCCGATCAGAATGTCCACAGCTGAAGACAGGAGGATCCCGAGACAGGACACGGGAGGAGCAGGGAAGAGAAAGGAAGGAGACACGAGGTGGACCAGTAGTCTCCCGAGCATTCCAGATGACCGTTGAGGAGGCCCGAGAAAAGACTGATGTTATCACAGGTATTTTTAAACTAAACTCGATCCCTGCATATGTATTCTTTGATCCCGGAGCCACAGACTCTTTTATTTCCACATCATTCATGCCCCAAATTTCGATACCCTTAACCCCGTTGAATGAAGAACTGGAGGTAGAAGTAGCAGGTGGTAGATATGTATATGTCTCTGAACAGATGCCAGGGTGTCAGCTTGAGATTAACGGGACCATTTTCCCTATTGATCTGAAGCCGATCACCACCAGAGAATTTGAAGTAATTATAGGAATGGACTGGTTAGCATCCAATGATGCTCAAGTCGATTGTAAAAGAAAAAGAATTGCAGTTCTGGCACCAGACGGGTCGCAAATAATAATTCAAGGTGAACGGCCACGTACAAGGATGCCTGTCATGTCTTTTGCCAAAGTACGACGTCATAACAACAAAGAAGGAATAATTTACATGGCATGTGTGGTCCCGACAGAGCCTACCAAACGATCCGTTGAAGATGTCGCCGTTGTAAAGGAGTTTGTTGATGTTTTTCCCGATGAGCTTCCGGGATTACCTCCGGATCGACAGCTAGAGTTTACTATCGATTTGGTTCCAGGAGCAGCCCCTATTGCTCGTGCTCCTTATCGATTGGCACCATCAGAAATGGCAGAGTTGAGGAAGCAGTTGCAGGAATTACTCGATCGG
This sequence comes from Cichorium intybus, assembly GCA_023525715.1. Lineage (NCBI taxonomy): Eukaryota > Viridiplantae > Streptophyta > Magnoliopsida > Asterales > Asteraceae > Cichorium > Cichorium intybus. The sequence goes on along the minus strand of CM042017.1, from coordinate 1,681,742 downwards.
GGATTCATTCGACCGAGTACTTCACCTTGGGGAGCACCTATCCTGTTTGTGAAGAAGAAGGACGGGTCTATGCGAATGTGTATAGACTATAGAGAACTGAACAAGATCACCATAAAGAATAAATACCCCCTGCCCAGGATCGATGATTTATTCGATCAGCTTCAGGGTGCATCCTATTTCTCTAAGATTGATCTAAGATCGGGATATCATCAGCTGAAGATTCGGGAGTCGGATATCCCGAAGACTGCCTTCCGTACCCGTTACGAACATTATGAGTTCCTGGTGATGCCGTTTGGGTTAACCAATGCCCCTGCAGCTTTCATGGACTTGATGAACAGAGTGTGTCGTCCATTTCTTGATACCTTTGTTATCGTGTTCATTGATGATATACTGATCTATTCCTGGAGTCAGGAGGAGCACGAGACGCATCTACGTCAAGTTTTGGAGTTACTCCGTCAAGAGAAGCTGTATGCCAAGTTCTCAAAGTGTGAATTTTGGCTTCGTGAAGTTCAGTTTCTGGGACATGTTATTAGCAGCGAAGGTGTTAAAGTTGATCCTGCAAAGATCGAGGCTGTAATGAAGTGGGAGCCGCCGCGGAATCCATCAGAAATACGCAGTTTTCTTGGGCTAGCTGGATATTACAGGAGGTTTGTAGAGAACTTCTCTTCTATTGCAGCTCCTTTGACCAAATTAACTAAGAAGGGCGAGAAGTTTGAATGGACTGAGGAGCAGCAAGCTGCATTTCAGAAGCTGAAGCAAGCTCTGTGTGAAGCCCCAGTACTTGCATTACCACAAGGTGGGGAAGACTTTGTGGTTTACAGTGACGCCTCTAGGGTAGGTCTGGGATGTGTCTTAATGCAGAGGGGCAGGGTGATTGCATACGCATCCAGACAATTGAAGGAAGCTGAGAAAAAATACCCGGTGCATGATCTGGAACTAGCTGCTGTGGTGTTAGCATTAAAGTTATGGAGACATTACCTATATGGAGTAAAGTTCAGGATCTATACGGACCACAAAAGTCTTAAATACTTGTTCAATCAAAAGGATCTGAACATGAGGCAGCAGCGGTGGATGGACTTACTCAAAGACTATGACTGCGAAATTTTGTACCATCCAGGGAAGGCGAATGTAGTTGCAGACGCTCTCAGTCGAAAAGAGAGACCCATTAGGGTTGTGTCTGCTTGTATGAGCATAGTTAGTCGGCTACCTGAGCTGATTCGAACAGCTCAAGAGGAAGCAGGGAAGGCGGAGCATGTGAAAAGCGAACGCATGGTTAGCTATATTAACCAACTAGAAGAAAATTCTCAGCGATTGAAGACCTTTAAAGGTCGAGTATGGGTGCCAAAGCAGGGTGAAGCACGGAAGCTACTCCTCGAGGATGCGCATTGTTCCCGTTATGCTATACACCCGGGTAGCACCAAGATGTACCGGACGCTGAAGCCGTTATACTGGTGGCCGGGCATGAAGCGGGATATAGGAAGATACGTGGAACGATGCCAAACATGCTTGCAAGTGAAGTCCAATCATCAAAAGCCGTATGGAGAAATTCAGCCTCTACCAGTTCCAATGAAAAAGTGGGACGAGGTCACTATGGACTTTGTGACAAAACTTCCTCGGACGCCACGAGGACACGATGCAATATGGGTGATCGTGGATCGACTGACCAAATCCGCTCAGTTCATACCCATACGTGAAGATTATAAAGTTAGCAAATTAGCCAGAATCTATATTGATGAAGTAGTCTGTAGACACGGGGTACCATCCTCCATTATATCCGACCGAGATAGTCGATTTATGTCTGGGTTTTGGCAGAGCTTCCAAAAGAAGTTTGGATCGAAAGTTTTAATGAGTACTGCTTACCATCCTCAGACTGATGGACAGAGTGAAAGGACTATTCAGACATTGGAGGATATGCTTCGTGCCTGTGTTATAGATTTTGGTGGAAGCTGGGAGGATCACTTGCCTTTGGTGGAATTCGCATATAATAATAGCTATCATTCCAGCATTCAGATGGCGCCATACGAGGCATTGTATGGAGCACCATGTCGTACTCCGACATGTTGGACAGAGTTAGGGGAAAAGCCGTTAGCTGGACCCGAGATTGTAGCTCAAACCGAGGAGAAAATTCGAGAAATTCGAGAACATTTGAAGGTTGCCCAAAACCGCCAAAAGCAGTATGCTGATCGTCGAGTGAAACCTATAGAGTTTCAGGCTGGTGATATGGTGATGCTTAAGGTTTCCCCGTGGAAGGGTCTAATTCGTTTCGGAAAGAAAGGAAAGCTGAGTCCTCGCTTTATCGGGCCGTTCCGGGTATTACAAAGAGTGGGAGCTGTAGCCTATCGGTTAGAGCTACCCGAGGAGTTAAGAGGCATTCACAGCGTCTTCCATGTGTCGCATTTGAGAAAGACTCTGTTTGACGAGTCCCAACGAGTGCCTCTACCTAAAATTGAAATAGATGAAAAGCTGAGGTACCCGGAGCAGCCAGAAAAGATTTTAGACCGCAAGGTGAGACAGTTGCGGAACAAGAAGATTAATATGGTAAAAGTACAGTGGCGATATCACAAGGGCTCGGATGAAACTTGGGAAGCCGAAGAGGAAATGAGGGCGAAGTACCCCCAATTGTTTGCTTGATTCCGAGGACGGAATCTTCTAAAGGGGGGGAGAACTTGTAACAACCATTTTCAAAAAAAAAAAAAAAAAAAAATGAATAGTGACTCCATCGGCGTGAATAGTGCTCGCGACGCGACGTGAATAGTGCTCGCGACGCGAGGCCGAAAAAAGTTTCTAGAGAGGTGCGCGATGAGGTAAGTGCTTACGTAATGGTCACGACGCGACCGGGGGTCCGTCGCGACGCGAAGAGGGTCCAGAGGCCTATAAATAGGAGCTCCAAGCCTCATTTTTGGGCAAAACAAATACTAAACACTTATATACTATATAGGAGTGTGTTAGTAAGGAAGAGGTGCTATAAGAGAGGGAAATCAATAGATTCGGGTAGCGATCGTCGTCTCGACATACGGAAAGTAAGTTCCAAACCTCTAGTACAGTTATAATAGTATTTTGCATATAATATGAAGGGAACGATTGCTAGTCATTTTGACTTATATCAAAATAACCAAGTTCGAGCCGGGAGATAACCCAGGCTATGGAGGCTTTGTTCCGAAATAATGCTAATTGATTTACTTACGAGAACGGTGCCTAGGCCGGTTACATGGGATCTGGTTGTTGGATTTTCCGAAAGGCTAAAATGCTGAAAGGATCCTGCCACCCCATCTAATCTTCTACCTGGCCGTTCTTTAATTGATAAATCATGAAGTGTTATTTTGGAACTATTAAAAAAGGTGAATGGAAGATTTATAAATGATAAATTTTGTACTGTGATAACAGTCAAGGTTGGAAGAGGATACAAGGCAGAAAAAGACAAAAGTTTTAGTCAACAACCAGGTGAGTAATCGATACCTAAGTGTTAATTTTTCCTGTGGGGCCACATTACCGGTTCATGTGATTGGGACCACCTTACCGTGGGGTCACATATTCGGTACTCGTGGTTGAGACCACCTTTCCTGTGGGGCCACTGACTATTGTTGGTGGTTGGGACCACATATATACGTTGTGACGATCGTGTAAGCAGTAATTGTGGTGGGACCACATACAAGTGTTGTGATGGCTTAATCGGCCGGCAGTTCTATCACTCACTAAGGGGATGCACACTGAGTCCTTAGGACTCGACATTGCTGGGAACCATGATATGATGTGGAAGCTGAAAATTCTATGTTGTGTATTTTTTTTTGTAACGCTTATCGATTATTCACTGAGCTTGTAAAGCTCATCCTTGTTGATACTAACTGTGCAGGTGCTGTAGACCCTACTAAAGGGAAAGAGGTGCTTCGGGGTTAGAGCAGATAGTAGCAGCCCGGCTTTGAGGAGATTTCGTACTCCCAGATACTACTTGTGTGCTTTTGGCTTGTAATATATTCCCCTGTATAATATTTCGTTGAATAAAATATGTTTTAAAGCATGTAAAATAAAGGGGTGTATTTATATTAAAAGTCGGGTGTTACATCACGGGCCTCATGAAAGGTCATTTGAAAAGCTCGAACCCTTGAACGCGGGGGATCATTCTTCGTAGCTCCTCCTTCGCTCCTCTTCTTCTTATTTGGGCAAATTAGAGAAACGTGACCTTCATCACCATATTGGTACCACTCCATTGACATTTTGGTGCAATTGTCTTCACCACCATATATATTGGTACCATTCCCTTGGCATTTTAGTGAAATTGTTCGCAAAATGCCCTTTATCTCCACATTTAAAATATGTAACATCCGTCTTTGCTCGAGCCATGTTATCCCAACTCTTGTTTTTCTTTTCCATGTATTCAAGATATACGATGGACAAAATGTAAAATGGAAATGTATACTTCCTTAACAAATATGCAGGTGTCGAGTTGATTAGTAGTATACCTGAGACCACATCGTGCGTCTCCTTTGCCTCTTCCCTGGTGATCTGAAAAGCTCTAGTCTTCACCTTCTGGGGTTCTGTCTTCTTCTGAGCTGTTGACACCACAGTTTCTCCTCCCTTGTTTGGGCAGTTAAAACTATAGTGCCCCATCTGATGGCATGAGAAACACTCCACTTCACTGGCTTTCTTAGCTTTGCAGTCTTTTGCTTTGTGACCAAGTCCACCACAATTAAAACAGGCGTTTGACCCCGCTCGGCACTCGCCACCGTGTTCCTTCCCACATTTCTCACACTTCCTTACACTACCCTGTCGACTCTGACTTGAACTTATCTTCCCTTTCTTCTTTATGTTCCCACTGCTACTAACTGTCTTCCTCTTGTCATTAAAACCAGGTCCTTCCTCCTTTCTTTGTTTTCCATCCTCCACGGTTCGGGCAGCATTGATCGCCCCATCTAATGTTTCAGCTTTCTTTACTTCTAACTCATAATTCCATGGCAAACCCCGGACATAGCGGTTAATTCGGGACCGCTCACTGGGGTAAGACTCCCCCACAAAAGGCAACATGTCGCAAAACTTCTTAGTATATTCGTCCACCGTCAATTCTCCTTTCTTTATTGTTAAGAAATCTTCGTTTATTTTCTCCAAATCTCGCGTGGGACATAATTTATCTTTGAGACACGAGACAAACTCCGCCCATGACCAACCATATACAACATCCTTTCCCAAACTCTCGTATTTGGTGTTCCACCACACCAAAGCATCATCCTTCAACTGCCGGGAGGCGTAGTTGACTTGATCTTTTTTCTCCACATTTACTAGCTTGCATCACTTGTTCGATCTCTCGGACCCATCGCATTGTCACCTTTGGCTCAAAACTGCCATGGTATTCGGGCGGTTTGCAAGCCATAAAGGACTTAAAAGAACAGCCATTTTCTTCCTTCTTGTTCCCTACACCAACCTCTTCCTCAGTCGTCTTTTTGGAGACTTCTTGTGATGATTGGGCACTAGGTTCACCCATTCGGCTGTCTATTATGTTATTCACATCTTGCTTCAGTTCATTTCGTAAGTTATTGATTAAATACTGGATGGCTTCCATAGTGACAGGTTGTGGTTGTGGGTTTGGCTCGGCCCCATCATTTCGAATTACATGTCCGGGTCCACTTCCTCTTGAAGAAGTGTGACTGCCCTCACCCCTGTCAGCTTGTCTTTCGCCTTCCATTACTATATAGATGAATAAAATATCCGTTTAATAAACATTTCTATATAGTATTTTGTAAGCGGTAGCATGTTATCTCCCTACTTTGACTGTACTTTTATAACAGTCATACTCACTCTATAACTTCTATAATTCTAAGTGTACCTCTACATTACTAAGGTACCGTTTTACTACTCTTGCTAGTTTAAGTCTAGGATGGTATTTCAACCTAATTCGCTTAAACTATGGATCTGATACCAAAACTGTAACACCCCTTTTCTTTTACCGTATTTAAATATAAATACAGTTTAATTTACAAATATATTTTACAACCCGTGACTATAAAGTAGTCACTTAATTTTTTTTTTATTTTACAAACTCAAACTCAAAGGGGTAATACAGACTCAATACAGATAACCATAATTTAAACTTACATTATACAAACTGGTCCCAACTGCAGCCTTCGCTCCTTTCACCTAAGTACATAGCATTTCAAAAATAGTATACGTGAGACATAAAGCCTCGTGAGTAATATGGGTTTAGACCCAAAAGCTTTTCTGTTAAAACTTGAAATATTATAAGTAAACTTGCTAAAAACTGATTTCCTTCATAAATCTCAAAAATTTCTTTTCTTCTTTACTTTCAAACTATAAAACACTTTCTTTCTTAAAACTGATTTCTTTCTCATTTTTTTGTGACCAACTGAAACTCATGAATTAAGTTATTTTAATTCATTCTACTAGCTCCCCTTGCGGGACAGAACAGATCCGTCCGCTCGGTTATGCTCATTCTGTCTCCCCTTTGTGACCTGGAACGGATTCAAGCACAAGGGTATACTAAGCTAGAAAACTACTTCGCGACGGGAGGTACCATCCCAGTAGTGTCTTCTGATCCCCCGATTATGTGGGTGATCCTAGTCCGGACAACTGGCTCTTATCTCTTTCTTTCTTTAATACTTATCTCATTACATCTCAAATTGGTCAAAATGGGACACAATTTGTAAACAACTCATACTCAAACATTTAATAACACTTTGTTGACAATACTTTCAAAAACTGGTTTTAACATCTTAGTTCACATAAGGAACTTCTTTCAAAATACTTGCAAATATACTTCTTAAAAATCTCTTTTAAACACTAAGCTCTTATATAGAGCTACTTTCAAAACTATTTTCCAAAACTTTAGTATTTGTAAACATTTGGAAAATCTTACTTTTCTGAAAATAACATTTTGCTATGTACTATAGAAATCACCATAAAACTCACCTTGGTGTAACTACGGGTCACTAATCTTCTCGTACACCCTTCCCTTTTCCGTGCTCTACAATGTTCGAAGCACCACCTATACAAATAGTATATATATTTAATAAATGTATGCTACAACTAACTCTATGACTTAAGAGTCTCATATGACATAACTACTGGCCATACAAATGTGTAACCATTAATAGGCTCATTTTATAGTTTTCTCCGAAATACGCGTATTTTGCTACAGTACCCCCGAGGGGTCGTATTTCAGTTCCGACATTTTTGTATGAAATATTAGGCCATATTAGACTTGTGTTTCAAATTTGAGGTCAAACGGACAAGTCTAACCCCAATTTCCAAAAATCAAAACGGAAAACTCATCTCAGTGAGTTACACGGTCGTGTAACTTTTGCCTTGCAAATTACACGGCCGTGTAACTTTGCAGGCCTTATATAAGTTACACGGTCGTGTAATATTTACCCTGTAAATTACACGGCCGTGTAATGTTTCTGGGTGGGTTTCGGGTCCGATTTTTCGAGCTGTAGACCTTTATTTCGCCCTATTAAGTGCTTAATACTTAACTTAATCGTTTACTATCATTCCATGACTAAAACCTTTACTTTACATCAAGTTTTAAGCCTTGGAATCACTGATTTCAGTTCCAATTCCTTGAAAACCCGTTTTTGATGATTTTCACTAAAAATCCAACTTTTTGAAATTAATCACTTAGGAGTGTCTTAATACATCCTAAATGATCATTTGGACTTAGAAAAACCATAAAAATTGGTCTTGATCTTGCTAACCCGTGAATTAGGGTTCTTGGCCAAAATCCCCATTTCTTGATTTTCAACACGTTCTATGGCTAGAACATGTTGTAATGGTGATTTTGAACAAGATGAACTAGATGATAACTTTGGAACTATGATTTCTGAAAAAAATCAGAAATCAAACTTGATTCCCGTTCTTGAATTTGAAGCTTAGAACATGAAACCTTATCTCACTTGCTTAGAAACTTCAATCTAGGGCTTGATTTTGGAACTCTTCTTTGATATTCACGTGTTCTCTTCTCTGGCTCTCTCTTTTGCTCTCTCTAGCTCTCTCCCGAATCTTCTGAAATGTTCCACTGAATTCTTGATTATGAGAAGATAATTCTCATATATCATTTATATTTAAAGTTTTATAAATTATTTACACTTTGGTCCCTTAAATCTAGACTTTCATTCAAAAATGGTCCAAAGGTTCATAACCTTACAATTTATGCTTCATTACTTCCAACTTTACATTTTCTTAACATATTTGGTCATTTTCATGTCAAATGACCAATTTGCCCTTTTTGGCCATTTTTCATTATTCACACCTCAAAACCCCAAATTTCACATAAACTCTTATTTCTTATATTATGATTTTACAAATACATATTATTACACATAATAGTCGTACTACGTGACAAATGACAGTTTTACCCTTTTTTTGACTTTTTCGCGGGTTCTTACACGTACCAGTATCATCTAACTTGGACCGGGTATCAGTGGATGTGTTGTACGATTTATAGTTGAGCATGCGAGCACACTCAGGGATGTCTATTGTAAGACCCTAATCCCAAAATGTCCAAGTTGTAATTTCAAAGAATTAAGTTATGGGAATTAAGCTATTAGGAAGTTAGAGACGCTATGTAGAGGGCATAGTGACGCTATGTGTGGTCTGCAATGTGGGTTGGCACGATCTTGAGATAGTGCCGCTATCATAAAAATAGCAACGCTATCTGGCGCTGTTTGGGCCAAAGCCCTAGATTTCGAGTTTTGGGTCGTATTTAAGGTCACAAAACCCTAAGTTTCCGTCAATTGCCACCCTTGAGCCTCCAGAAACGTCTCCAACTCCCCTCTAGCTTCGTTGGGTGATTCTTGGTGTTTTTGATCATTTTAGAATAGTTCTTGAAGAAATAATGGTGCTAGAAGGTTCATGGTGGTGCTACAAGGTGTTCTTCAAGTGGGAATCAACAAAGACTTGGTGTTCTGGACCTTTGTAAGTGCAAGCTTGCTCCTTTTATGATTTAAGGTTCCTTCTTGAGGCTTGAGTTGTATTTCATGCTTTAAAATGGAGTAATGATCCCTTTATGGTATTGTCCTTTGTTGGGAAGGATAAAGTTCTAAACTTTATGTCTCTAAGACCCCCCCCCCCCTTTGGAGCCATTAAGTCAGTTTAGAGAGTGAGTCAAGCTCTATTTGGTTGTTGGTTGTTTTGGCTAATTTTAGGCTTTTTGGACTTGGATCTTGACCATGTGCAAGCATGGTCATGTTTGGATATAGCGACGCTATTTGTAGGGGATAGCAGCGCTATATACGGGTTGACATTAACCATTGACTTTAACCTTTGACCTTTGACTTTTTGGCCAGTTTGACTTTTGGTCAAACTTGATGGTTTCAAGGTACCGGTCTTAGGGGTTTATCATGTTTGGGTTTTAGGACTTACTAAGTGGAATTTATCCGTACAAGGAGGTTCGTGTTGTCGAGATATGAGGTTACGCGCGGGGAGTGCTTGGTAGCTTGGCGGATCAGGTGAGTCTTCTCACTATACTATGTGTGAAGTTGCATCTGTAGGTTTTACTGTATTGTAGGGAGCAAGATAACGATTGTTTGCTAAACGACTAGGATCATATGTGCTTACGTGTAGTCATATGGATTCATTCTTGCGACTTTGGCTGGCGCTATTGAGTGTGCTACGCCGGGATGCTCAGGATGCAGACTCCGGGATAGGGCCATGCCGGGATCCCACAGTGATGACGGATGGAGGCTGACGCTATTGAGAGTGCTAAGCCAGGATACTCTGGATGCGGACTCCGGGATAGGACCGTGTCGGGATCCTCGAGGGATGATGCCAGTTTGGGTCTTTCCTAATTGTTGTATGTGCTTTATGTGATGAATTGTGTGGTGTTTTGGGGAACTCATTAAGATTTGTGCTTATTCTTTCACGCTATCTGTTTTTCAGGTAATTGATGGCTTACGCTTGGAGAACCGCACAACTATATCGCATCTGGGGTTTCACCGTATAATGTTTGTAATTGTTTTGATAAGCATGATTTTTAAAAGTTTTAAATGTTTTTATTTGTTTAATCTGAAGTAAATGGTTTTATTTTCCAACCTGGTTTTATGTATTTGATCTGTGATATAAATGAAAATTTTACTCTGGATTTGGGTCGTTACATCTATGGTATATTTTACTGCTGATTGAGAAATATATTGCGAGTTTTGAGGTTGGGTTCCGTGTAGCAGAAATCGTGAGAAAGTAATTTATCTCTCCTAAATCAGTTACTAGAAAATGCCTGACTGAGGGCGGGGATGACACATTGCGATATGCACATGACTGTCCCTGACATATATAAATAGAGACATGTCACAACTACTGTGAAACAAAGCCTAATCGAGTAATGAATCGATCAAAGCATGGAAATCGGGCCTTCTGGGCTTGTTTGAGACAAAAAAGAGTGGTATAGATGGCATACATGATCTGGGTAGTAGGGTTCATGGAAACCTAATGTGTGATATGTTAATAGTATCCTAAAGATGCATGTTTGAAAAGCTTTCTTCACATCAAGCTTGTTTATCAGCCAACTATAAGAGATACCAACACTAAGAATGGTGCAAATCTTAATCGATTTCACAGCATGGCTAAAAGCCTTATCACTGTCGATGTCCATGCATTGACTTTACCATTTGAACCAAGTAGAGCCTTGTATCCGGCTAGAGTATTGTACACATTTAATTCATATATGAATAAACACATATACCGTACAATATTGACACTCAGGGAGAAGGACTCATGTTTAATTAGAGATAAGAGCATTATACTTGTCATTCATGCCCTTAAGGTAGTTTGGGTCCTTTAAATCATGCACAAATGAACAAAATATTTCTGACATGGTGGTGGTAATGATATTGAGACAGTAAACGAGCTTTATTGACCCAGTCTGAGTCCAAGTGATTCTAAGGTGGAAATGAGGGACAAATTCAGTTAAGGAGTGGTGGTGTTTAGACTATGATAGAATAGGCTAGAAGGTGGTGTATGGAACACCTAAAGTTGGGTCGAAGATGAGGAAAATAGATGGGAGGACGCATGGTAGTCGAATGGGTCGAGAAAGAGGAAGGTGACTGTTGGGTTAAGCAATGACGGATAGTTGTTGGGTCGATTAAGAGGAAATGGGTTAGATGGTACATCATGTCTCATGCTTTCTTTTTATGGCAATATTCTCACAACCTTTTCTATAGGATTACTTCAGCATATCATCTCCTGCCTCGGTTAGGAATTTTTGATGGCCAACTTAGGAAAGATAAATTACTTTCTCGAGAAAATGCATGGGGTGGAGCAAGGTGGGTTGCCATAAAAAGAGCTTCGACCTAAAACAAAGGACGAAAGGGAGCTTGGAAAAGAACGAATATGTAATATTGTTTATTGTCAAAGCATGCATTTAGTTTTACCATTTTATTGAGATGTATGAGGGCAAGAAAGACAAAATTTGACGCCTTTTGATTGAAAGAACGAATGAAAAGCATTGTTGTCATATTTATTCCAATGTAAACAAATTTCAACCTTGATATTATTGAGTTGAACTCATTGACATGATCTGTCACTGAACTGCCTTTTTTCATCTTCGTGTTAACCAGGTAGGTGTAACTTTTATTGGTACATGTAATCTTCTATCTGTATCCTCCAAAAACCAAAATCGTGACCTTCAATATGTTAATCTTAATATTCCATTCTTCAGTCATGACTCTGATACCAATTGTTAGGACTAAGCACTTCAAAAATGCAAAGTTATCTAGGCAATTGGGACAACAAGAAGAATAAACAAGAACACAAGGATTTTAATAGTTCACTTGATCTTGAGAAATCAAGTTACGACCACTGGAGAACTAGGGAGATTTTATTGATAATAAATGTTATATAAGATCTCGTTTTTGCTGCACTCTATTTACAGCTCACACACTCTTGACATATCTACGATTACAATAAATTAAATGTATTTATAAGGGGAGTTAACCTAATACGCATGGGTTGGGCCTATACAACATATTGATCTAAACAAGGTCATACCGAGTCTAAAAGGCCTTGTAATCAATGTCAAACTTGAGCCCTAAGAAAATTGAGTAAACTAAATATGAAGAATTATGAGTTCCAACTTAACATCAATAATGACGTTAATGCTTCTGATCTTTTGACATAAACCACGCTTCTACTTGAACTACTGATTCTGCTTCTCCTGGGATTTCCCTCTCTTGAGACGACGCTTAAAATCTTAAACTGTCGACTTCTTTCCTCATAAGATCACAGCTTTGCCTTTTGCTCTTTGCTTCGGGCCGAAGCTTTACCTACTGACTCGCATCCACCAAAGGTTAGGGCAGAGCCTAGATTTAAGCTCCTTTGTATTTCTCCCACCTTTGATATTAGACTCCACACCTTAACAGATCGAGGCTTAAGTTTCTATCTAACAATATGGCAAGAATAACACTACGACAAGTACTTGTAATACGGAAGGTGGTAAGAGATTAATGGATTATTTGATCCATGTTTATAATAAAGAAAAAGAAAATGCTAAAACAAAAAAGGGAGTTGCAATGTTAACCCTAACTTTCTATCTAATAATATGGCTACTTGGGGAGGATACCACTACAACAATCACTTGTAATAGTTTATAGGAAGCAAAAAAATTATAACATAGGTGAATGTTAGGCTATGTTTTGCGCGACACACTAGCTGATAAATTAACTTATTTTTTCAGATTTTTTAGTTTGTCATGTTTCACAAGTCGAAAGGTAGCTTATAAGTCAACTTTTTAAAAAACTACTTAGACTAACATTTCAATGAACTTATTGAATTTTGAAATTTTTTCCCAAATATAAACTCAATAATTATAAATAAAAAAAAATTCATTAGTATACATACCCTTTATGACGTTTTAATTTCCTACTTAACTTATCAGCTAGTTTTTACCAAACCTTATCTTATATCAGCTAGCTTAGCAAGCTATAAGGCCCTCAGGTATGCCCTCTCTCCTCCTCTCACTTTTTGCCTGCCACCTCAGCATCCAGTCAGCATTTCTCTCTCCTCGCCTTACCCCTGGAAATGGTCACCTCTCACTACCTCTCACTTCCTCTCACTTTTTAATTTAAAAACTAAATTTAAATTAAAATAAAAACACAATAAATAATTTCATGAACTAAATTAAACTTAAAAAAATAAAATTACAACTAAAATAAAAAACGACAAATTACGTTAAACTAAAATTTAAAAAACATAAACATTAAGTTAAACTATATTAAAAAAACTAAAACAATAACCCATATTTTTTGACGATGTCGTTTTTCAACTTCAACGCCACTCGAGGGCCGCGCCGGTGAGATGCTCGGTGGGTTGCATCAACACTAGCATGTCGATCGCCCGGTCTTTGTTCTCGCGGGAACGTTTTCTCGCCAACCTTTCCTCTTCGGTGGATTTGATGTGCCCCGTTATGGTCGACAAAAGTTGATCGAATTTTTCGTTAACGTCATCCATTTTTCCGTCGTTCACTGAACTCGAAGACGCCGCGGCTTTTCCTTTCGCTTTCGCCCGATATGTGCATCCGAAGACGTCGTGTATTGCGTCTCGGATGTTTTTTTGAACGTTTTGACCCATGTGTCGGTGCCGGATCAGTGCCGACCCCCTTCCACCTCGGATATCGGCGGACCACCTCCCAAAAATCCATATGTCGAAACGGTTTACCCTTGTTGTTGTGTTGGTAAACCGCAAGAGCTTTTTTGAGGATATCTTGATCGCTCTCGCCGGATTCGCATTGCCCCATAAAGTTAATGAATAAGCCGTTAAATTTATTCGCGTAACCGTTAACGACTCGAAATTTAGTCGTCGACGTATCTTTGGAACGATAAAATTCTCGATCCAAATTTTTGTGAAATAGTACGCGAATTGTCTCCCAAAAATTTGCTTTTGATTGAGCGTTTCCGGACTCGCAATCCTCGGAAACGGCAACCCAAGCACGGGCTAGCATAACCTCTTCTTCTTGGGTTCACGCTTGAGCGGGAGCGGAACCGGTGGGTTTCTTTCGGATTTTTCGTTGTAGTGGGATTTCTTCGGGCTCGGATTCTTCGAAATTCTCCAGTTGTGTCTCCGGCACCGCCTCGTCGCTTGAATCAGAAGTGTCGATATGTTGCGGTTGTGGCTCCGTAAAAGCCCCGGAATGTGCCCCGGTAGGTGTCCCGAAAAACGGGTTGAATGGCGATTGCGAGTATTGGAATTGTGGGGGCATCGATTGGTATTGGAATTGAGGTGGGGAAAAAAACGGTCGCTCCATTTGCGGAATGTACGGAGCGGGTTCCGGTGACGATTGCAGAAAAATATTCTTCGCGGTTTTTGATTTTCGTTGGAATGATTGTTTCGGAGCCATTTGAATTTTTTTTGGAGAATGTTTGGAGAATGTTTTGAGATGTAAAGTGTGAAAAAATTGTGTTGGATGTGTATATATGTGTGTGTTTAATTTTTTTTTTTTAAATTTCAACGGCCATTTTTATAGCCGTTGGCCAACGGCTCAATCCCAACGTCGCACGACGTCTCAGGCTCGCGCGGGGTCAAAATGCGAGGGGCTCGCACGGGTCGGGCGGTGTTCACCGCACTCATCGCGGTCGTCGCACTAGTCCGAGCTCGGACACACCGGACGGCCTAAGCTATCAACTACTTTTTCAGCTAGTAAGTCAAACATAGTCTTAATGTATCTCACATATATCTTAGAGTAAAAAAATGGTAAATGTATGATTCACCAAGTTGCATAATATTAGTATCAGAATGCAAGATAACGAGCTTGGAATAAACCATAATACAAATTATATTCTATACAAATACATTAATACACTAACAAATAATTACAGATTCATTTATTAAATAATGCAAAGAATGGTTGGAAATATATGCATGTGGGATACATTAGCGATTGAGATTTGGCATCCACATCTATAAACAAATCCATTTTAGATCTTCATTTTCATAATAAACAATTGTTCATTTCCATACCTCATCTCTTCTTTCCCTTTTTCTTTTCAATACTGATTTCTGAAAAAAAAAATGATATTAAATTCTCGGGATCGGACTAAATTCCTTAAGTCTTCCCTTTCCGAACCAAAATTTTCACCGCAGAGCATAAATCAAAGAAAGATAAATGATGCAAAGAAGATTTTACTATAGTATTATTATTTATTATCATATTTTAATTTTAGTTATTACTTTGAACATTAATATTAGAACTTATTTAGATCAAAATACAAAATTTACTGCGTCTAACCGTAAGCTCCCTTTCCCCATAGGGAGTGTTAGGTTTCAATCAGGGGATGGCCACTGGCCACCTCTCTACCCCCGTAGGTGATTGACCCGGACCACCCTGCTGCCAGGTGTGCGTGGGCCCCGAGGTTGCTTCATCAGGGTCATCCAAAGGATGGGTCGGGTGGGGTCCTCGGTTACCAAAAAAAAAAAAAAAAAAAAAAAAAAGAAAAAAAAAAGATCATAACGATACCATATAATCGATACTTTGATCTAAGTTTCTAATTTAAACCTGGGAGCTATATATCATTCTTTATTTTACATGATGTAAATACTTGGCAACACCATGAATTTTAATGTAAATGGTTGAGTACGAAAGTTGTAGTTGAGAAAGGTATATATGTTAGTTTTGGTTTGGGTTTGTGGTTGGATAGAGTAAAAAGAAGGGATTTGTAGCATAAATTTGTGAGGAGAGACATTTAGGCTGTCTTTGTCTATGGTTTGTATAAGCTTAAACATATAATAGTAACATGGGGAGGACCCGCACCCTCCCTTGAGTTGCTTGGGTAGTGACCACCCTTAATGGGTATTATGGTCAATGGACCACCTCAACCTTGGATTATTAAGCTATTATAATCAATTATCTTTACAAACAAAAACATACAAATGTCACTGGACCAGACCATCGCAATATTTATCATTTTCTCTCTTTTCTGAAGATACGATTAATACCAAATTAGAGACATATTTCTTTAGATGAAAGTCTAAGATTTGCATATATGGATTGTTAAGTTACTATCATTGACGAAATCACGTCCAAGTCTAAGTTTAAAAAAGTATATAGGGAGTTGGGGGCATTAAAGTAAAATAAAATAGGTGGTGTCATCGAACAACATGTCTACGGCTGACAGTGAAAACTATAACTCAAAGAATGTAAGGAAGGGGGCACCAAACCCCAAGATTAGCATTTACCAGCATACACAAAGCTAACTGCCAAAACACCTTTAATTTTCACAACAGAAAAACACTGCCCATGCCCATATATCTCTCCTTTTACTGGTTAGTAACTTTCAAACATATTAAAAGAGAAAGAAAGAAAGAAAGAAGAACAACCACCCACCCCATTTGCATCGCTTTTTTTTTTATTACCAATTACAATTTCACCAACTGGTTAACATGTTTATAGAATAATGAAATTATGGCAAACTCATACGAAACTTTATGTAGACCTAACTTTTTATTAGGGGTTTCGATTTTGATTTAATGTACTTTTACATTTCATTTTGAATGTAAATGGCGTGAAATCCGACTGTCATGTTAAATATTTTGAGCTTATTTTTATATTCAAAATAAAAAACATAATTAAATAAAAATTTGAGTCAGTTGAGTTTAGTTGGCTTGACCGGTTTGATATTAGATAACGAACAGAGAAGTGTGGATCAAGTATTCTTCAAAAAAAAAAAAAAAAAAACAAAAAACAAAAACTGAGAAGTAAGTGAAGATGGGTTATTTAAAGGTTGAAATATAAAATATGAAAGTGCGGTTGGATCCAGATCTCTTCGAGTAGAATTGTTGTATAAACAAAACATGGGGTTCCCCCCTCAACAATCCCCATAAAACACATCTCTGTTCTTCTCTTCTCTCCTCACAGGAGCAATGCCTGCACCCCTAAGGAATCCCAAACTCTTTTCTTTAACCTTTCTTTTCTTCTTCTTCTTCCCTTATATCTCTCATTCCATTGATTTACAGGGTCAAGCTCTTCTCACATGGAAAAACACCTTAACCAGCTCCACAGATGTATTCAAATCTTGGACTCCTTCCGACCCAACTCCTTGCAATTGGTTTGGGATACAATGCAATTCAGATGCTCATGTGGTTGCTATAAAGTTAATTTCTGTGGATATACAAGGACCGTTACCTTCAAATTTACAGCCTCTTAACTCCTTGAATTCCCTTATTTTATCATCCACCAATCTCACCGGCGCCATTCCTAAAGAGTTTGGAGACTATCTTGAGCTCACGCTCATTGATATATCCGATAATTTGATAACCGGCTCAATCCCACCGGAGATTTGCAGACTAAAGAAGCTGCATACCTTGTCACTTAATACCAATCTTATTGAAGGTGGAATCCCTTTGGACATTGGGAATCTCTCCAGTCTTCAAAACCTGACGATTTTTGATAATCAGTTGAGCGGTGAGATCCCTAAGAGCATCGGGAAGCTGGAGAGGCTTCAAGTTATTAGAGCTGGCGGAAACAAGAATCTGAAAGGAGAGTTGCCGGAGGAGATTGGAAACTGTAGCAATTTGGTGATGTTGGGTCTAGCAGAAACCAGCATTTCCGGCAGTCTTCCGGCATCGATTGGAAAGCTGAAACGGCTCCAGACAATCGCTATCTACACGTCTCTATTGTCGGGTCCTATACCAGATGAAATTGGGAACTGCAGTGAACTGAGGAACATCTACTTGTACCAGAACTCCATCACCGGTTCCATCCCGAGGGTAATCGGAGAGCTTCAAAAGCTTGAGAGCGTGCTGCTATGGCAGAACAGTTTAGTCGGAACGATTCCAGAAGAAATTGGAAGGTGCACTGAGCTTTTGACAGTTGACTTATCGGAAAATTCATTAACGGGAATTATTCCGACGAGTTTTGGGAGGCTGTTGAAGCTTCAAGAGCTTCAGTTGTCGGTCAACCAATTATCAGGTACGATACCTTCGGAAATCACAAACTGCGCTGCTCTGACTCATTTGGAAGTTGATAACAATCAACTGACCGGTGAGATTCCCACTTCGATTGGGAGAATACAGAGCTTGACTCTGTTTTTTGCCTGGCAGAATAATCTTACAGGCAGCATTCCAGAGTCTTTATCCCGATGTGACAATCTTCAAGCTCTTGATCTTTCATATAACCAACTTTTTGGTACGATACCTAAACAAATCTTTTCACTCAAAAATCTTACCAAGTTACTGTTGCTTTCCAATGATTTATCGGGTTTTATCCCATCCGATATCGGAAGCTGCACTAACTTGTACAGATTCAGAATCAACGACAATAGACTTTCGGGTACTCTTCCATCAGAGATCGGCAATTTAAAGAATTTAAATTTTCTTGACATGAGCAACAACAAATTGGTGGGAGCGATTCCTCCATCCATCTCAGGATGTGGGAATCTTGAGTTTCTTGACCTCCATTCTAACGGGTTAACCGGTGGTGTCCCTGATACACTTCCGAAAAGTTTACAGTTTGTAGACATGTCGGATAACAGGCTTACAGGTTCGTTAAGTCCAGGTGTTGGTTTGTTGACCGAATTGACCAAGTTCAATTTGGGAAAGAATCAGCTTTCCGGAGAGATTCCAGCTGAGATCCGTTCATGCAGTAAGCTACAGTTGCTGGATCTTGGAAACAATGGTTTCTCAGGTGAAATACCGAAACAATTAGGTCAAATCCCGTCACTTGAAATCTCTCTCAATCTTAGTTGCAACCAGTTGACTGGTGAAATACCATCCGAGTTTATGGGCCTCACCAAACTAGCAAGCTTTGACATATCCCATAATAAGATAAACGGTAAACTAGACGTCCTCACAAACCTTCAAAACCTCGTCTCCCTCAATGTTTCATACAACGACTTCTCCGGCGAATTACCAAACACCCCATTTTTCCGGAACCTCCCTCCCGGTGATCTCGCCGGAAACCAAGCTCTTTACATTTCTGGCGCAGTCGTTACGCCTGCTGGCAGAATGGGGTCCGGTCGCCATGCCAGGTCATCAACAAAACTAGCGATGTCGATCCTAGTCAGCATTAGTGCAGTACTGGTCCTACTAGGAATCTACACATTGGTGAGGACCCGTTTGGTGAAAAACGAAGAAATACGCGAAACATGGGAAATGACATTTTATCAAAAGATGGAAGTTTATGTTGATGACATAGTTCAGGATCTGACATCAGCAAATGTGATTGGGACCGGAAGCTCTGGAGTAGTATATAAAGTGACGACTTCAAATGGGGAAACCCTAGCGGTGAAGAAGATGTGGTCAACACAAGAGTCGGGAGCTTTTAGCTCTGAGATCGAGACGCTTGGTTCAATCAGACACAAGAACATCGTTCGTTTATTGGGGTGGGGTAAGAACCAGACGATTAAACTTCTGTTTTACGATTATTATCCTAATGGAAGCTTGAGCTCGCTCCTCCATGGTGCTGGGAAAGGAGGAGCAGAGTGGGAGACTAGGTACGAGGTTGTACTAGGTGTGGCTCATGCTCTCGCGTATCTACACCATGACTGTGTGCCGCCTATTTTACATGGAGATGTGAAAGCCATGAATGTGCTATTGGGTCCTAACTTACAGCCTTACCTTGGTGATTTTGGGCTGGCTAGACTTGTAACCAAAGACCAAAATGATCCAACAAAGCGGAGACCTCAGCTGGCTGGTTCTTATGGATACATGGCTCCTGGTAAATTAATTATATAATCAACTTTTTTTAACTTACACCTACCTCTCTATCTCTCTCTCTCACTCTTTTCTTTTTCAGTTGCTTTGTCTGATTGTTTGTTTATATGTTTACATCAGAACATGCGTCGGCACAAGCGATTACCGAGAAGAGTGATGTGTACAGTTTTGGAGTGGTCCTGTTGGAAGTGTTGACAGGGAGGCATCCGCTAGATCCAAGTCTGCCAGGTGGTGCACATTTGGTCCAATGGGTACGGGACCACTTGCATGCTAAGAAGGACCCGGTTGACATTCTTGATCCAAAGCTCAGAGGAAGAGCTGACCCTCAGATGCATGAAATGCTCCAAACATTAGCCGTGTCGTTTCTATGTGTGAGCATGCGTCCCAATGATCGCCCAATCATGAACGATATAGTTGCAATGCTCAAGGAGATCCGCCATGAGGATTCCATGAGGTCAGACATGGAGTTAAAAGGGAAGCTATTGGTCAACCCGCCATCCACACCCCCAACTAGAACCATGGTTTTGCAAGCTTCATCTAACTGCTCTTATGCCTTCTCAGATGACTCCACCTAAGTAGAAATTTATGTTTTTCTTTTTGTAGCATCTTATAATAATGATATGATCCAGTAGGTTTGTGCGAGAAATGTACAAATTGTGTACTACTAGTGGTTTAGTTAATGAGGATGTAAGATAGGTTAAAGTGTGAATGGAGTGAGATGAGGCACATGTCTTTATCTTGGGCAGAGAGCAAGTGTATGTGTATGTAGAGGCTGGAGAAATGGTTGCTTTGATTTGGATGTGGATGTTATATAATTACAACTTAATACAAGTGTCTCTGCTCTCTTTCTCCATCTACATCGAGTCTGCCTTCAACCTATATTGCACGTGGTCCCCCACCTCCTCTCCCATGTGAACTTTACAGCCTGACAGCAACGCAATTAAGTATTCCAAAAGCCTTATTAAAATTTAACTTTCTTAGCAGGGTTTGTATAATGTATAACCCAACCACCATCATCCAAACCTTACAAAAATCAACATATATATACGGAATTATTATGAGATTTGTATACGGGAAGCAAACACGTGGGGTCGAAATTTTTAAAGTTTGATAAATATTCCATTTAAACAACTTTTACGTTAATAACGATATAGAATAAAATTGGAAAATTCTTTGCAAAAATGGAATCGGTACCCAATATAAAAATGGTAACGGACTCATGGAGACTTTCCAATTAAATATTTATGTTAGCCTAAAGTAGGCACGTTTTCCCACGTGCTTCTCTTATTCCCTCCTTCAAATAATGAATCGACAAACTATGCTATTTCTTAGCAGTCACTGTGTCAAAGATTTGTAATCCCTCGTCGATTCTTTGGCCGCATTCGAATGGGTTGAGGTGTGACCATGATAATAATCATCATTACTTCTGAAAAACATAAATTGAATACCTGCATTGTGGCCTATTTGGTTGTAATCAAAGGAGATCTAAAATAAAACAAAATCTTTTAGTGATAAAATCTGGCAAACAAGAAAATCGAGCATGAAATAATACTTTAATTTGCAGTAAATGACCAAAAAACTTTTAGATTTATAGAATGCAGGTTACACAAGAAATAGGAATAAATTTGTTCCTTCTTCTCAAAAGTCAAACTAAGTGGGTAGAAAATTGATGGATCCCACCAACACTAAACTAAGTTTTGGTAGACATGCATAGAGATAAATACCCGAGATCCTATGTATAACATGAAATGATGGCAGCCAATTGTATTTTAAAGTAGTAACAAAAAGTAACCGCTATAGTGAATAAGATCAATCTTGGCCTCTTTTTCCCTCTCTCTTAATCTATTCTTTCACCACTCCTATGATTAAGCCCCATGCAGTCCTGCTTATTAGCTTAAGCAGTTTTTCAACGTCCCTCCATGTGGGCATGGCTAAGGCTAATTGGCAGTTGTTAGACTTCACCATCGTACACATGCAGATAAATGAATGAGTGCACGTCTAAATCACTTATAGAGTGCCTGTAGTAGAAGCAATCAACACAAAAACAGCGTACTTGCTTAATATGCCTTTTTCCCCCATCCTGATCATGGAGCAAAATGCCTCCACATGCAAAATAATCATTTATTAACGCTTCAAGCAAGCTTAGCAAGTCAGGATCTGCCTACACATAATTATTTTAGACAACGAATCGGAATATTAGTGGAGATTTCAATTCAAGTTTCCTCCATAAATCCTAAAATTGGGTGAAGATTTAAAACGAAAATAAAGCCTTACAAAACGGGAAATTGATAAGGATATACTTAAATTAACACCACATAAAACTAATATTCTACGTCTTTTAATCCGCAAGCCTATCCTCCAACTCTTTGCGGCATATTACAACTCAAAACTCAGTGAATTAGGGTTTTTCAATGGACGCATTCATAACTCTCAAAACCCTTTATACACCGAGAAGAATTGTCAATGTCGATAGTGTTGTGATTTGTGAATATCTAGTAGGGTTATAGATAAATCTGGATAGCGTTTTCTGATTTCCAATGGATTATCTTCACGATCCACTGAGCCGATTCTCAAATTAATAACTGAAACCAACAACCGCCACAGAGACAGCTCGTTGAAAATTAACTGAAAATAATTCACCAGGCTTCAAAGAATTGAGCCCCAATCCATAGTAGATGAATTGCCCGGCAAGAGTGACTGCCATTCTATTCGAAATGCTCTCGAATTCAAATAAACAAGCTATAAAAACGGCGAGGCGGCGGTAAACTTTAAAGGTGCCACGAATACATTTTTCAATTTACCCCCTTTTGTTACGTGATTAGGCAAAATCCAGTTGCAGTTTTAAATGTATGCAAACTAACCGCCTTCTTATTTTTAAATGGAGAAATGACAAAAAATAGCTATTATTCTTAAACTTTTACTATAAAATAGTTTTAAAAAAAATACTCAAAAGACTAAAATAGTCAATAAAATCGTAGCTGTGTATGTAGGCGTGGTTCTCTATGGGTTCCGGGGTGGCTCAGGTAACGGCTAAAATTCGTACCGCATAGTGTAATTTTTTTTTTCAAATAGGACTCCACGTAAAAAAGTGTCACTACTTCAAAATAAAGTGTCACTGTACGCTACAATTTATAAGCCCAAATATACAAATAAAAACTCAATTATAATTTGAAGTCAAAACTTATATGTTTATGTACCTTATGAGCTAATTGAAACTGTGGGATTAGGCTAATTGAAGTTGTATTTGTGGGATTGAACTCTAATTAGTTAGATGATCAAACGTTTGTTTTTATGTTTATTATGTTTGGTTGGAAAATTTTTTTATCTTATTATATTAGCTCGGAAAAAAATTCTAAGGCTACGACTATTGGTAAATCCTGCATCCGCCCATATGTGTATGGTCAGTTGCAAAAGTGATGACGTGTCATCCCCTTGGGCTGCGGTTATGCTAATGTGGCGTCTATTGGGATGCCATTTGGCCCATGAGCTCAGCCCATGGGTCCAAAAAAAAAAAAATCCAAAATTTTTTATTTTCACTTCATTTTTATACTTTCAAGTTAGGAAATTCTCTCTACTCTCGCATTGCTGAAGATTACCCCGAGAATTACGTACTTCTTTATTTCATCATTTAATTTTAATTTCATACATCGTTTAATTCATCCTTAAAATGTCGTTTTGTTAAAATAAATACCAAAGATTTTCGCAAATGGGGGTCCATTCGCGAATGTACAAGTATCTAATATACAAAGTGTGCATTAATAGATTGTACATTCGCAGATAGATCATCCTCATTTGTGAAAATACAAGTCGTTAATGCATAGTTTGTGCATCAACTACTTGTACTTTCGTAGCTGGGGCGGGGAAAATCGCAACCACTATGATTTGTCCAAGGCAAAAATGAAAAAAAAATGAATTTTTTGTAAATATATATGAAAAATCGCAGTCCATGTCAACATTTTCGCATCTGGATGGGTGATACATCATCATTTTCGCAGCTCACTATAGTCGGCTGCGATTTTGCTGGCTATTTTGTGGAAAAGTTTTAAGATTTATAGCCATTTTTTTGTCTTTTTCTCTTTTAAATATGGTGTGGGTATTACCAAGTGGATTAGCTGGATTATACATGGCGACATGAGTAGTGACTTTAATGATGTTAAAAGCATCTAGAGTTTTTTTGTGAGAGATTTTTCACGATTGTTTATGCAGTTAGTTTCAAGCTCTCATTTAAAGCTTTTCATTAAAAAAATTATGATTGTTTGTGCATTTAGTTACAAGCTCTCAATGAGTCTCATAAAAAAACTTACCAAAAACTTCTCATATTATGGAGATGTGTAGAGGTTTTGCATATTTGAGATGGTGATGTTCTGTTGTGAATGATGTTGTAATGTTAGGTTGATGGGTATACATGTCACACTCTCGACATTGTGCTCCTTCCATATCAGCTTTCACGCCAACACAGAGAGAAGGGGGATGGTGTTCACCATCCTCACCCTATGAAGAGGTGCCAAACAAGCAGGGCCGGTGTAACACCCGGCTTTTAAAACAAAAACACCCCTGAAAAATTTTTCATTTAAAACCAAGGTTTCAATACATAAAACCATAACAAAGGGGTATATTTTAATAAAAACGGGTACAAGTGTATCAAGGAGAGTATAAAATACCATGTCTCCTTAAAAGCCGGGCTGCTACTGACAGCATCTATGAGTCCCATTTCAAAGTCACGGACTCTATCTTGTCCCCTATCAGTATCATGCTAACCTGCAGGGACATTAACAAAATCGTGAGCTATAAAGCTCAGTGAGTAATCATTTCTGCAAATAACATGTATCAAAATACAATCATATAACTGTCTGGATATCAAATCCAAACTCCTAGCCTTACTGGCTGACCAAATATCTCTTAGGATTTCTCATCCTAATTTATAGCCTTACAGACTAAAACATGATAACCTGCAATTATCAGCCACGTCAGTTATTTGCACATATAATCATATAACCATTTCTGTCCCATATTTCTTAGTCACATCGGACCGCACCGTATATCCTGGCTATTTAAGCCGCACCCTATGTCATAGCTTTATAAGCTGCACCAAAACATTATCAATATATAAATCATAGCCCGAAGGCCGCACCAGCTGGGTTTAATAACCCGATATCATAGCCAAAAGGCCGCACCATGTACCTGTAACAAAATCATAGCCAAAAGGCCGCATCGGAGACATAGCCCGAAGGCCGCACCGGAGTCATAGCCCGAAGGCCGCACCAAATCATAGCCCGAAGGCCGCATCGGAGACATAGCCCGAAGGCCGCACCGGTTAGATATGGCTCACGGGTTAGCCCGCTGTTGCCGTGGCTCACGGGTTAGCCCGCTGTTGCCTAGACTCACGGGTTAGCCCGCTGTTGTCTATATAAATTTAACTCCTCGAAATAAACTGTGGCTCACGGGTTAGCCCGCTGTTGCCTAGACTCACGGGTTAGCCCGCTGTTGTCTATATAACAGTTTACATAGATATATTGACTCACAGTTCCGTTCTTGTCTATTATAGACTCACGGCTTATCTGGTCTTGTCATTTTCATATGTCTTTACGCTTGTCATTTTCGTCCCTCGAAGCTGTTTCAACCTGTAACAGTTCTATCATCATATATCATATATGATATCAGTGAGATTACTCACCTGGATACTAGCTGCGTTTCAATTTCGGTTGTTTCTTGTCTTTACGTGCACCACAACCATTTTGTCCCGTACCTATTTATTCATTTATATACCAAATGATAATAGGTTAATAACCATTCCAATTGACTCTAATACACTAGAGTTCAATACAATGTCATTACAAACAATGCCTAGTTAATAAACTTTCCGTTTACTAACTTTTTATGAATTTTACTATTCACCGAGGCATTCGAATCGATCTACAGTGCCCCCGAGGGGTCGGAAACTCAATATAAAAATTTTTCCAAACTTTTCAGACCATAACGAGCCTATGGTCCAAATTTGAGCTAAAACGGACAAGCCAAACGAAAGTTAGCATTTTTGATCCCCTGCCTGGCCCCTGCTTGAAGGCGCACTGCGCCTAGGGCTGGGCGCACCCCGCCCTGGTCCTAGGCGCACTGCGCCTAGCGGCAGTGCAGGTCCCCTGGCCAGTCGCGATTTATGCACTGTAGCAAGCAGTTTTGGCTCATTAAGTCCTTAATCCAGTCCTTAATCGATTGGGGTTTGTTTCTAGGCTAAAACCTTATACTTTAACAAGGTTTTCAACCATTCAAAACAACTAAATCAATCAAAATGAAGAATTAGGGTTCTTAGTTCCAAAACCCCAAAACTTCAAATTCATCATAAATAGCAATCTACTTCCATTTTCTTGAATTAAGTCCATTTAGCATGACTTAATGGAAGTATTGACCACATAAACCATATGATTCATAACTGAAATTTACAAATTTCAGTTTCTATAAAAGCTCATCATGAACACACACAAAACTTAGGTTAGAATTCAATTTACTAACCTTATATGCTTAGAAATCTTCAATTCCAAGCTAGGATTCCAACTTTCCACTTCAATTCTTCAAGAACTTGCTGAAATCGCATCTCCAAGCCTTCTCCCGTTGCTGCACAAATGGCTAGTCAATGAGAGAGTCAACTCTCTCATTTATACTTCCAATTTTACAATTTTGGTCCCTAAGTTCCATTTCTTGAACTTTGACCACAAAATCAAGTTTTATTACAATAAAACTTTCATTCTTTATACATTTGCCACAACCAACAATATTTTTCATATTTGGTCCTTCACATGGTCAAATGACCAAATTACCCTTTTGCGGTAAAACGACCCAAATTCAGTTTTTATAATATTTTAAGTCCAAAACTCAAAATATTATTTCAAACTAATTACTTTTCTGTCCAAAAGACCAATTTACCCTTCCAAGGTAAAATGACCATTTTGCCCTTTTATTATAATTATATAATAAAACATGTCTTGGCGTTACAAATTCTCCCCTCCTTCAAAAGATTTCGTCCCCGAAATCATACTATCAAGCGTGGGTATTTCTTTCTCGTTACAATTCCGGTTTCCCATATCATATGGAAACCTTTATGGTATTGCCTAAGCACTTAACCATACTAGTCTTCTTATCTCGTGGTTATATCACCACTCGCATATCATTCCTCCGGTTGTCCCGGGCACCTTAATCACTTATCTACCTCATTTCAACATGAGGGATTCGTTGGAATTTATCCATCTATGTTCTCAGAACCATGAGACCCATAGAGAACATTACAATTATCTCGAAGTTCATCAAGAATCTTCGATCGGTACACCAAAATTCTTAAGCTTTGAGACATATAGAAAAGTCCAATGGACTAGGACTTGACTTTCTTTTCGTCCCAAGCAGATTTTTAGTCTTTCTAAGGGATATTTTGATTACTCCTTCATCCCTTATCTGGAATTTTAACGATTTTACTCGGCAATCCGCATACTACTTTTGTCGATTTGTCTACTTCTAAGCTTTCTCGAATTTGTCTAATCTTTTCTTCTGTTCAAGGTACAAATCTCGGGTTCAGCCAACGGCTTCTTCCCAATTTCAGTCTAGTAAATCAGCGTGCAATACTATACTCCATACTATGCATTATATGGATCATCAGAAAACTAGTACTAAAACTATTACTTTCTACGGATTCTATTAAAGTAGACGATATTCTCATCTTCCACCAGGGCCTGTTGTGCAAATGTCAAGCACATCTTCTAAAGTCTGCGTCATTTTCCTCGCCTCGTCTATCATTTCTGCAATTCCTATACAGTACTTACCAGTACTTTTGAACTATAAATTCTAAGAATTATTGCTAAATTCAACAAATAATTCTAGTATCTTGATCCGATACAGTCGACACCTGTAGTGCACGTCAACAATTTGCTTTTTCTATGTAGTTTTTCACTACTTTTCCGCTCTTAATTTCTTCTTTAGTCAGTATAAATCTACACTGATTTCATCAATCAACCTGCAATCACCCATATGGTGTCATACCCATGCAGTACTTGCAAAGACTTTACTACAAAGTCTATGATATTTTTCGTCCCATTTCTTCTTTAGGACCTACAACGGTTAAATTTTCCGTATGTTTCTAATGATTTGACTGTAGTTACCCACAAGTCAAACACTTTTCACATGCCTTTCAATGTCTTCTTTTAGCCCCGGCCACCAATACATAGGTTTTATCGCCCTATTCAATCTGGTATTGCTCCGGGTATACTGCATATCTAATACAAAATGCATCTTTTCAAGATGATTTTTCATGTTTCACTTGACTTTGAAACTCACATACACAACCACCAAGGGTTTTCAATCGCCGTGAGTTTCTAATTAGCTTCTTTCAATAGCTAATCATTCATTCATTTTTCACTATTTCAGACTTGCACACATCTTTCTGTGCTACCCGAATCAACTCAGGTAATCAATTTGCCACATTCACGTATGTGGTTGTATCTTTCAAAAGATACTCTTTCTAATTCAAGGCATCTATAATCACATCCGCCTTTCCGAGATGGTACAAGATTTCATAACCGAAATCTTTGAGTAACCCATCTATCTTTGCTATCTCATATTTAGCTTCTTTTGATCAATTAAGTACCTCAAACTTATATAATCCATATAAACAGTAAGCTTTACACCACATTAGTAGTGTCTCCAAAGCTTAAATGTCAAAGTCATAATTGCTACTGCAATATCATGTATCCAAAATCAACTCTGGATGCATTTCTATAAAACAATTTTATCTTCTCCGCTTAGCAATAATGCTAACACCGGAGCTTCACACAAGGTTTATCTCAGCCTTTGAAAAGTCATTTGTGGTCCTTCTACCCACTCCAACTTTTCACTTTTCTTGGTCAACTTTAGTCAGCTAAACAGCAATCGAGGAGCAGTTTTCTACAACTCTCCTATAATAAACCGCCAATCCAAGGAACTACAATTTCAGTCAGATTCCTCAGGCGGTTCCAGTTTTATCACATCATCAATTCTACTGGATTTATTTTATTATCTTTGGCACTATTATTATGCCTAAAGAATTGTAACTTCTTTTAGCCAAATTTCATACTTGGAGGATTTTACATATCACTTAACTCAGTGAAGTAACTCCAATATCTGGTACAAATGTACCTCATATTCGATCTGGTTTCGAGAATATCAGATTCTCAATAATTAATGCACATATGCATCAAATTGTCTTTCTTCTTTTCAAACAAGATAGGGCTCCATCTGATGACACCTACAGTCATAAGAGACCCCAATGCCATGTTTTCTTCTAGTTGTTTTCCAACTCTGCCATCTTTACAGATGCAAATCAGTACAGAGCCCGTCTAACAAAACGGCTCCTAAAATCAGTTTTATCAATAAACTCTTCTCGCCAATCAGGCAGAAATCTTGGAAGTTCTTTTCAAAAGAAACATCCGAGAATTTATTCAAAGTAGTGAATTACTATCACTGCTTTATTTAGCTTGGCTCATACCACGTATGCCAACTACAACATTATTCTTTTACTAACTCTTTTCCGAGTTTAAGCAAAGCAAATAACCGGTATTCTCAACAACGGTCATTTACCATGGATTTTCATCCATTTCATTTCTGTTTTAAGAACTATACTGTTCTTATTTCTACAACTCATGTTAGCATAATTCATTGCTAACCAATTTATAAGCACAATTGCTTCAGATTCTGTTGGTAGTCATCAGCTTCAGATTCATAGGGAAAATGGTCCCGTAAATCCTAGGCAGACTACCTTCCAGGTGTTCAATATCTAGAACATTCTTGCTATCTACTATAGCTATTTCCACAATTTCATCTAAAATCGTTGATGAAATATTCCAACAAGACGCCAGTGTCACCGATCCAAAGCATAGCTTCATGGATCAAATATAACATACACGGGGTTATATTCAAAACATTTACATCGGAGATCATATCTGTCTCCTCACGAGCTCATTCCAAAATTTGCTGGAATGCTCAGGGTATCACTGGTCCTTTTTAACCATTCATTTCTTCTTTCTATCCTGGGTTCATTACCCGTTACTCCACATTTAGCATGTGAGTATTTCATAAGGAAGTGATCTATAGTTCCATGCTGGAACCACTTCCGTCCCATACAACAAACTCGAGCAATATGCTCCCATTTTCTGCAATTTCAGCATATCAACGATAGAGTCTCAACTCTACAATGTTCTGAGTGCTTTTCATGCACTTCTCACAATACATAACTGCTCGGTTTTGGTCCCTTCCTTTTAGGGTTGGACCAGTCTGTGGTAACTTCTCCCGAAGCGTCCACTAATCGTTTTCTGCTTTTTCTTGTAGTCTCAGCTACGTTTCTTTCACCTTGATATCAATCAGGGTGAGCACCCAAATTTCTTTCTCTGACCACAGCAACTACTGTTGCTTGTCATGTGGATTTTCTGCTACTTGTCTCTTTGCCCCTCGTTCAATGGAGCCTTGAGAAAGGGTTGGTTCGCCTCTTAAAGCTGCACGCCCTAAATTCCTCCAAGTAATACTTGCTGCTCGTATTTCTTATACGTTAGAAGTCAGCAATAGTTAGGTTATATATGTATAATAACAATTTATATACACCTAACGATACATCGTGTCTACTGTCTCAAGGTTTAAGTCCAGGAATCTACTCTATAGACACCTAGTTCACTTAAACCACGACTCTGATACCAACGGTGTAACACCCGGCTTTTAAAACAAAAACACCCCTGAAAAATTTTTCATTTAAAACCAAGGTTTCAATACATAAAACCATAACAAAGGGGTATATTTTAATAAAAACGGGTACAAGTGTACCAAGGAGAGTATAAAATACCATGTCTCCTTAAAAGCCGGGCTGCTACTGACAGCATCTATGAGTCCCACTTCAAAGTCACGGACTCTATCTTGTCCCCTATCAGTATCATGCTAACCTGCAGGGACATTAACAAAATCGTGAGCTATAAAGCTCAGTGAGTAATCATTTCTGCAAATAACATGTATCAAAATACAATCATATAACTATCTGGATATCGAATCCAAACTCCTAGCCTTACTGGCTGACCAAATATCTCTTAGGATTTCTCATCCTAATTTATAGCCTTACAGACTAAAACATGATAACCTGCAATTATCAGCCACGTCAGTTATTTGCACATATAATCATATAACCATTTCTGTCCCATATTTCTTAGTCACATCGGACCGCACTGTAACACCCGTGTTCTGGATAATGTTTCAGATCAAAAATAAAAACATTAGTTACAATCTCATATAAAAATCAGCATTGTATGCCGATCTTAGAAAAATCATAATTAATTCTATAAAAATCGGATTGACCTCAAACCAGTGCACAAAGTTTGCAAATTGAGTCTAGTTTATTCTAAAAATTTCGTTGGGCGCACCGCGCCTGGTAGCTGGGCGCACCGCGCCTTGCGCCTGTCGGTGGTGTCGGCCGAGTGCGCGTTGAGGTAAGCACTTACGTATGCATGGGCGCGATGCGCCGGGGTTTAGGGCGCGATGCGCCTGTCCGAGGCCTATAAATACGGGGCATAAGCCTCATTTTGAGGCACAACACACACCAAACACATATACGATATAGAGGAGTGTTTTGGTAAGGAAAATACGTTGAGGGAGGATGATGGGAGGTGAGAAACGAGCGGTAGCTAACAACGAGGTGCTCGGGAACTGTCAGCGGTTCGAAACGGAAAATACGACAGGACTCCGAGAAAACGCCAATCTCAGGTGAGTAATCGCTACCGTATCTCCTTAATAGTTTATATGTGTTAAACTATAAAATACGAGGGATGTAATAAACTATTTCCTATAATTCATAATTCCAAAAGTAATGCAGATTGATTTACTTACGAGGACGGTGTCTAGGCCGATTACTTGGGATCTGGTTGTTGGATTTTCCGAAAGGCTAAAATGCTGAAAGGATCCTGCCACCCCAACTAATCTTCTACCTGGCCGTTCTTTACTTGATAAATCATGGAGCATCATGTTGGAATTATTGAAGGAAAATACAAAGCAGTATAATTAAAGTATTATAATAATACTTGGGTGGGAAACAGTCATGTTATCGTGAGGATGAGTTCGAGTTATACGCCCGAAAGTATCACAAGATGATACTGAGCAGAGTGAATAAGTAATTATATATAATACATGTCGGGGGATGGCATGATTTACCATATACTAATAAAACACGGGGTAATCATAGATGTACTATGACCATACCTGTATGAGAAAGCCGTTAAGTGAGTGGGTGTACCGTGTGACGGTATAAGAATTCGTGAAAATTAATACCAAATAATAAATAAAAGAGGTGACAGTAGCTAAAGAGGTGAGTCGTGACGATGTAAGATAAAACTGTGTGGGACAGTCTAATAGTGAGTATCAGTGGATGATACTGTATAGCGAGTGACGTCGGGTAATACGGTAGTTTCACAGTGTGAATTACGAGTCGGATAGGACTGTGAAGCTGACAAGGACAGTGATCCTGTAACGTGTGTGACCATATAGGTCATACTGTGATTAGATTACTCACTAAGCTTCATAGCTTACACTGTTGTTTTATGTGGTTTTGCAGGCTAGGTAACGCTTGGCTTGGATCATGGGACGATCCCTAGTGATATTATCTTGTAAATTCCAGGCTGAAAAACCGGGCGTTACAAGTTGGTATCAGAGCCAAGATTTGAGTGAACTAGGATAAGATCCCTAGACTCAAATTAGTAGACACAAGAGAATTGTGCGCTAAAATATATATAAAAAAAATCACAAACATATAGTGATAAATGTCGAACGTAGATAAAGCAGTTATTCTAACATGATAATAAAAATGTTAGTAAACTCTTTCAGAGATAAAAAGAACTAGAGAAAATGAGTAAGTTTATGTGATATTTTCCCAAATACGGGAAAGGTAAATCCAGATGCAAATTTTGTCAAATAAGAGAGTTTTGAAAGTTGATTTGAAAGAAAAATTTTGGGAAATTTGAAAAAGTATAAGTTGAAATAAAAATTCTAAAAGTACGAGTTGGTGGGTGGATTTATGAAAATATATGGCGACAACCATAGCAAAGAAAAAGTGATAAATATATGTGATGATTGGATGTAAGATAGTAAGAACTATAAGAAATGAGTTCGTGAGGAGTTATACAATCTCTAAATGAGACAAGTGTTGAGGTATGTGGTAGTAGACATGTCTAAGTCTAGCATGTGGATAATATGGGGTTGAGGAATTGAGAGATAAAGAGTGGCTCGACGTACTGAGCAACCCAGAGATGTTCGCAAGATGCACTGAGCAGATACGCATGATCCGACGCACAGGATATGCGCGGCTCCGAGTGCTGAGCGGTGGAGTTTGAGCAGATACGTATGACTCGACGTACTGAGTATACGCGGCTCAGAATATTAAGCAGGAGAGTATAACTTGAGATACTGGTAGAGTAGATTATGTGGAAAATTCACCGGAGACATAAAAGAAGTAAGGCTGGTAGATGTCCTGAGTAAACATAAGACTAATTGATTTATTCCTTCCATTCTAGAAGAATTAAGGGTACTATGTCTAAGTACCAGGGACCATCCAATCATCACTAAACAAATAAAGGTGAGGTTATAACCAAAGAATGTAATGGGGTATTTTTCCAAAACGTAGTTGACTTTTCTACTGATGTAAAGGTTATTTTATGACCATAATTTTACAAGAAGAAAGATATTTCAAAGAAAGAGTTATTTTGCTGAAAAAGTTATAATCCTTTAAAAAGTGTCATTTACGACTAAAGAAGTCATTGTTATAATCAAAAGAGTAAATGTTTTTAAATAAAAAGCATCTGTTTAAAAAGAGAAGTGTGAGTAGTTACTCAGAGAAGTAATTAAGTATATACAAATTTAGTAAGTATTGAGATGACCTAATCGGTCGGCAGTTATAGGGTGTACGTTGAGTCTTTGGGACTCGATATCGTAGAGGGTTCAGAAGGGGACGAATACGTGAGTATTAAATGGTGATAACTATGGATATGGTATCATATTGTGGGTGGAGATTTTGTGGAGGCTAAGCTGATATGAGGATTCTTGTTGTCATGAGGTTGGTTGCAGAGCTGTGCAGTCGTGTGTGTTAGACGTTAAGCCTTTAGAGCGAAAAAACTGTTTATTCTGTGGGGCCACTTATACTTGTAGTTGGGACCACTTATTTGGTGGGGCTACTAGTATTGTGGTTGGGACCACTTATGCTATGGGGCTACTTGTATTTGTGGTTGAGACCACTTATTCCGTGGGGCCACTGGTAACTTGTAGTTGTGACCACTTATTTAGTGGGGCCATATATGTGTTGTGGATCTTATGAGCAGTAATTGTGGTGGGACCACATACAAGTGTTGTGATGGCTTTATTGGCTGGCAGTTCTAACACACATACAGTTGGGTGTCTGGTGAATAGCTGAGCTGTTGAAGTTGTGAAGAGTAGGGATTGTGATATGATGTGGTGAACATGTGATTATATGATGCATAACAAGTACTTTGCATCCATGATGTCTGTATTATGAGTGTATGAGATTACATAACGAGTACTTTGTAGTCTCAATAGATTGGCTTAGTTGATTAGAGGCGGTTAATGTGCCAGTATTGTGGTAATACCCTTTGGACTTACTAATACAACCATATTATGTTGGAATAGGGATGGTTGAGTGGAAGAGAGAATAAGGGTATGTCGATGTTAGGAGATTTCGGGGACGAAATCTTTTTAAGGGGGAGAGATTTGTAACACCCGTGTTCCGGATAATGTTTCAGATCAAAAATAAAAACATTAGTTACAATCTCATATAAAAATCAGCATTGTATGCCGATCTTATAAAAATCATAATTAATTCTATAAAAATCGGATTGACCTCAAACCAGTGCACAAAGTTTGCAAATTGAGTCTAGTTTATTCTAAAAATTTCGTTGGGCGCACCGCGCCTGGTAGCTGGGCGCACCGCGCCTTGTGCCTGTCGGTGGTGTCGGCCGAGTGCGCGTTGAGGTAAGCACTTACGTATGCATGGGCGCGATGCGCCGGGGTTTAGGGCGCGATGCGCCTGTCCGAGGCCTATAAATACGGGGCATAAGCCTCATTTTGAGGCACAACACACACCAAACACATATACGATATAGAGGAGTGTTTTGGTAAGGAAAATACATTGAGTGAGGATGATGGGAGGTGAGAAACGAGCGGTAGCTAACAACGAGGTGCTCGGGAACTGTCAGCGGTTCGAAACGGAAAATACGACAGGACTCCGAGAAAACGCCAATCTCAGGTGAGTAATCGCTACCGTATCTCCTTAATAGTTTATATGTGTTAAACTATAAAATACGAGGGATGTAATAAACTATTTCCTATAATTCATAATTCCAAAAGTAATGCAGATTGATTTACTTACGAGGACGGTGTCTAGGCCGATTACTTGGGATCTGGTTGTTGGATTTTCCGAAAGGCTAAAATGCTGAAAGGATCCTGCCACCCCAACTAATCTTCTACCTGGCCGTTCTTTACTTGATAAATCATGGAGCATCATGTTGGAATTATTGAAGGAAAATACAAAGCAGTATAATTAAAGTATTATAATAATACTTGGGTGGGAAACAGTCATGTTATCGTGAGGATGAGTTCGAGTTATACACCCGAAAGTATCACAAGATGATACTGAGCAGAGTGAATAAGTAATTATATATAATACATGTCGGGGGATGGCATGATTTACCATATACTAATAAAACACGGGGTAATCATAGATGTACTATGACCATACCTGTATGAGAAAGCCGTTAAGTGAGTGGGTGTACCGTGTGACGGTATAAGAATTCGTGAAAATTAATACCAAATAATAAATAAAAGAGGTGACAGTAGCTAAAGAGGTGAGTCGTGACGATGTAAGATAAAACTGTGTGGGACAGTCTAATAGTGAGTATCAGTGGATGATACTGTATAGCGAGTGACGTCGGGTAATACGGTAGTTTCACAGTGTGAATTACGAGTCGGATAGGACTGTGAAGCTGACAAGGACGGTGATCCTGTAACGTGTGTGACCATATAGGTCATACTGTGATTAGATTACTCACTAAGCTTCATAGCTTACACTGTTGTTTTATGTGGTTTTGCAGGCTAGGTAACGCTTGGCTTGGATCATGGGACGATCCCTAGTGATATTATCTTGTAAATTCCAGGCTGAAAAACCGGGCGTTACACGCACCGTATATCCTGGCTATTTAAGCCGCACCTTGTGTCATAGCTTTATAAGCTGCACCAAAACATTATCAATATATAAATCATAGCCCGAAGGCCGCACCAGCTGGGTTTAATAACCCGATATCATAGCCAAAAGGCCGCACCATGTACCTGTAACAAAATCATAGCCAAAAGGCCGCATCGGAGACATAGCCCGAAGGCCGCACCGGTTAGATATGGCTCACGGGTTAGCCCGCTGTTGCCGTGGCTCACGGGTTAGCCCGCTGTTGCCTAGACTCACGGGTTAGCCCGCTGTTGTCTATATAAATTTAACTCCTCGGAATAAACTGTGGCTCACGGGTTAGCCCGCTGTTGCCTAGACTCACGGGTTAGCCCGCTGTTGTCTATATAACAGTTTACATAGATATATTGACTCACAGTTCCGTTCTTGTCTATTATAGACTCACGGCTTATCTGGTCTTGTCATTTTCATATGTCTTTACGCTTGTCATTTTCGTCCCTCGAAGCTGTTTCAACCTGTAACAGTTCTATCATCATATATCATATATGATATCAGTGAGATTACTCACCTGGATACTAGCTGCGTTTCAATTTCGGTTGTTTCTTGTCTTTACGTGCACCACAACCATTTTGTCCCGTACCTATTTATTCATTTATATACCAAATGATAATAGGTTAATAACCATTCCAATTGACTCTAATACACTAGAGTTCAATACAATGTCATTACAAACAATGCCTAGTTAATAAACTTTCCGTTTACTAACTTTTTATGAATTTTACTATTCACCGAGGCATTCGAATCGATCTACAATGTCATTACAAACAATGCCTAGTTAATAAACAATGCCTGGGCGCACCCCGCCCTGGTCCTGGGCGCACTGCGCCTAGCGGCAGTGCAGGTCCCCTGGCCAGTCGCGATTTATGCACTGTAGCAAGCAGTTTTGGCTCATTAAGTCCTTAATCCAGTCCTTAATCGATTGGGGTTTGTTTCTAGGCTAAAACCTTATACTTTAACAAGGTTTTCAACCATTCAAAACAACTAAATCAATCAAAATGAAGAATTAGGGTTCTTAGTTCCAAAACCCCAAAACTTCAAATTCATCATAAATAGCAATCTACTTCCATTTTCTTGAATTAAGTCCATTTAGCATGACTTAATGGAAGTATTGACCACATAAACCATATGATTCATAACTGAAATTTACAAATTTCAGTTTCTATAAAAGCTCATCATGAACACACACAAAACTTAGGTTAGAATTCAATTTACTAACCTTATATGCTTAGAAATCTTCAATTCTAACTTTCCACTTCAATTCTTCAAGAACTTGCTGAAATCGCATCTCCAAGCCTTCTCCCGTTGCTGCACAAATGGCTAGTCAATGAGAGAGTCAACTCTCTCATTTATACTTCCAATTTTACAATTTTGGTCCCTAAGTTCCATTTCTTGAACTTTGACCACAAAATCAAGTTTTATTACAATAAAACTTTCATTCTTTATACATTTGCCACAACCAACAATATTTTTCATATTTGGTCATTCACATGGTCAAATGACCAAATTACCCTTTTGCGGTAAAACGACCCAAATTCAGTTTTTATAATATTTTAAGTCCAAAACTCAAAATATTATTTCAAACTAATTACTTTTCTGTCCAAAAGACCAATTTACCCTTCCAAGGTATAATGACCATTTTGCCCTTTTATTATAATTATATAATAAAACATGTCTTGGCGTTACAGCTGGCCCTGGAGCATGGGCAACCTGGGCGACCGCCCAGGGCCTCATCTAATCTCGGGGCCCCGACGAGTTACGGTCCTTTTATATATATATATATATATATATATATATATATATATATATATATATATATATATATATATATATATATATATATATATATATATATACATGTTTAATATATGTATTATCTTTAGCAAAATAGATTCAAATGTTATTGCAGATCAAATGGTAAAGGCGCTGGATATGGTGGCGCAACAGGGATAGGTTCGAATCCTGTTCTTTTCTTTTTTGCGTTTTTTTTTTTTTTTTTTTTGGGTATTAGGGTATGTAATCGCATCTTTCTAGGCGCCTACCTAAAAAACCCAAACGTCTGAATTGAAACCCCCACACAACCGATTGTCGATTATTTTTCATCCTCGTTCATCATCGTTCATACTTCTTCATCATGGTTTCATCGATTCATCGGTCAATTGACAATCATCTCGATAATCATCATCGTTAATCATCTCCGCTGTGGCATTCTTATTGACAATCATCTCGACAATTGCTGTTTCTCCGGCCCTGGTTCGACATTCTCGAGTCTCGACAATCGCCATTCATATCATCAGACTCGGTCACTCAGAGTGGTTCGAATGTTCGATTTATATCATCATTCATCAGGTATTGAAATTCTCTCCATCATCTCCGTTCTCCTCTTCATCGCATTCAATGAAATTGGATTTGACGATTTTCTTAATTGCTTCTTATTTACTGATCCGAGTTCACTTGTTTTGATATGATAATTGATTTGTTGTCTACATCAGGGGAAATAGTTATTCATTTTATTTGATACTTTAATTCTCTTGGTTACTTATTTACCTGTAAATTTTTGTTTGATGTCTTTTTTGTTTTGTTTTTAGGTTTGTAGACACACTTATTGAACTTTATTTATTCCAACAAAGCAGTGAATGGTGCATGGTGCTTCTGGTGCAGAAATGCTTGATGATGAGACCAGTTTAAGTACTCCAGCCTGCTATTGTACTACTTTTTTAATTAATAAATAATTTCAGAGGGATCGCCCTTCTTTACTTAAAAAGAATATCGTATGGGGCCTCAATTTTTTATTTCGCCTCGAGCCTCAAATCGGCTTGGAACAGCCCTGCAAACAAGAGAGAGAGAGGGGGGAGATAGAGAGAGAGAGAGAGAGAAGCCATGGGCGTGGTCAATCGTGGCTGAGGCCATGCTTGGACACACCAATATTGAACACATCATCACCATGTCATAAGGACGGTATGCTTGCAGTGCAAACATTTTCACATCATGCATTGCCTTAAAAGTTATCTAAAATTATGGTCAATCACCAAAAAATAAGGTCACGTAACAACAAAAAAAAGTTTAATTCAACATTTTTTACAAAATGACATTTTACATTTTTGACAAAATGACATCATTTTTTGCAAAATTACATAATCTTGTGAATTAAAAAAATCATGAATATTATTAATTTTGTGTTAAGTGGAGACAATTTATAAATCAATATTTCATGTAATGGGTGGTAGTTTTGTCATAAATGTTCAAAATGTTATACTTTGGTGATGATAGACTCATAGACCCCTCAACCTCTGGCCATTTCATGATTTAGCCCATTTTTTATAGTTGGGGTGGGTATCACCTAATGGAGTCTGTTTAGCAGCGATGGGTAAAATAACCTTGGCGAGGCAATAATGAAATGCGAATGGCACACAATAAAAAAACCAAAAATATGGAAAATAGCAGATTATGGGTGTGTTCAGTGTTATCGATAGCGAATAGCGGACAATAGCGGCAAAGGTACCTATATGCTACGTAGCGATAGCGCCGA
Organism: Cichorium intybus; assembly: GCA_023525715.1. NCBI lineage: Eukaryota > Viridiplantae > Streptophyta > Magnoliopsida > Asterales > Asteraceae > Cichorium > Cichorium intybus. The sequence continues at coordinate 1,642,293 of CM042017.1, read as the reverse complement.
AATAGCGTCCGCTATTTCATATTTAGCGACAAGTTAATAAGAAATCAAATATATAATTACCTTAACTGTTATAGCAAGTTTAATTTAAAATTAAGTAAACTATAGTCATTTTAATCTTAAAAAATAAACTTTAGTCGCTATAATCTAAAAATAAGTAAACTATACATGAAAATTATAACACTATCACTTCATCAAATTAAAAATGAATAAACATTTAGAATAAAATTGATACCCGAACACTTAATTGCTTAAAATATGATCCATGGAGAAAATTGAAAATACTTTAATATTTAGTTATAGCAATTTAGATAACTAGAGCATAATTAAAATATAACATAACCGACCTATAATATTATAAAAACAAATAATAGCCGACTTACCCATCTAATAAAAGCAAATAACAAACAATGAGATTAGGCAGCCAAATTTAGGGCGCCGCAGGTCAAATTGAGCACCAAGAGAAGTCGATTACAGGTGTTGATATGGAGCGATGAAGTCCAAGTCGTCAATTCGGTAATGTTTTTATTAGTTTTTCATTAAATATTCAGTTTTTTCTCAATCCTGGTTAAAACACTGCTTTTACGATCTTAAAGAAAATAAAAATAAATAAATAAATAAAAAGGTTGAATACGCTAACTACGCTATGTGGCCGCTAAATACAAGATAGCGCCTATTCAACGCATCGCTACGTAGCGCGCTATAGCGCCCGCTACGATCGCTATTGACAACACTGGGTGTGTTGATTAGAGGAATAGCGTATTTGCTTAGAAGTATCTAATAACTAGAACAATGGTGCCCATAGCAAAAGTTCTGAAAGAAGTAAAATTCCAGGGTTGTCTTAATTTAGAAAGTTACCAACTTTCTGCTGTTTCCTGTCCAAAAATAGAACCTAAATTCCAATCGTGTAATGATAGAGGGAACCAAATTACAAATTTAGTTCGTTTTAGAAAGAAAAAAAAAAACAATTAGAGAGATCACCATACTCTAAATCTCCTCGTGGTGACATCCACGGACACAATCGTAGTCCAAAAAATCAAGCACTATGCTATGCACAAAAGTGGAGGTAAAAAAAAAAAAAAAAAAAAAAAAAAAAAAAAAGTCTTTGCTGTGGTTTCATCAAGGCAGAAGCATAAATTTTCCTCGAGGTGTAGAACGGCTCCTTGTAAATAATCTAGGAATTGATGCGTTGCTACCTTCATTTCCATTGTTTAGAGCAGTGGAGGGTTTGTTTTCATTTTTACCAGCAGCCATAAGGGATTCCCTGTAATGGAAAGGAAATGTTTTAATCGACCCTGTGTGAGAATCTAGAATTTTGAGTTTGGAGGTCAAACATATGAATACCTGACTTCCACATTATGATTTCTTGATGAGCTGCGTTGAATCTTTTTCATCCCGTTTGGAATGTGTGGCTTAGTGGATACATCTACATGTTCATTTTCTGGCTCTGAGAAGTCACTTTTTTGACTCTCCTCACCAGCATCCATATCCCGTATAAGATCCGACTTGTATTTTAAATGATGTTTTGCCTTGACTTGATTATTCTCAAGCTTAACTTTTCCGATGCCTCTTGCTCTAACGTTAAGCATTTGCTTGAATTGGTCTTCTTCTTGCTCCTGGTTAACTTTCCTGGAATTAACCCTAGGAAGATTATGAAATGCTTCAGAAAAGTTATCCTGTGAACCTAAATACCCTCTTTTATTCTCGATTGATGGTATAATTGGCAGGGTGGCTAGAGATCTGTTCACGGGAGCTCGCATAGGGATAGGGTATTGTATTTTTGTAATTGGAGGATTGTCGGTTATATCAGGCTTGATACGATTTTTCATGTGCGCTCCTCTATCTGTGGATATGGATCTCCTAATAGGAGACGGTGATCCCTCTTCGGCTAGCAGGGGCATTTTTGGGACATAATCCTTGTCTGTGAACCGCGACCTCCTTTGTTTACCCGATGAACAGCTTCTAACCTGCTACGGCAAATACAATTAGGTTTTCTGAAAAGATGAGTTTTCATCTTATAATAAACCCTAGAACGATAGAACTAACCTCAGGAGGAAGCTTATTATCATCAACATGGCGCTCGAGCCTCAAACTGTTTGTAAGATTACATCTTGGCATTCGAACAGGTGAAACTGCCCCACTTCTCAATTGTTGTAATTCTGCCTCTTTTTTCTCCAATAATAGCTTCAGATTGGATATCTGAGTGAACAAGGGAAAGTGTCATAAAAAGCAGTTTTTTTTTTTTTTTTTTAATTATAAAGAAGATGAAAGTAGTGAATGTTATAAAAAAAACCTCTTCTTTCATCTCTCTGATTTCACCAGTCTCTTTATTAGATTTAGCTGCGCCTAGTTCAATGGAAGCAACCCTCTCGGCAAATTTGAGTGTGCTAATTGTCTCACCAATGGCATTAGTGTCGGGATTTATGTGCACAAACATGAGTGTTTTAGCATGGCCACCTAGAGAATCTTGCAGAACTTGAGTGAGCTTGCTGTTTCTGTAAGGAATGTGTGTGCTCTTTTGTGCAAGGGCAGAAATGACATCTCCAAGTGCAGAAAGTGATCTGTTAATATGCTGGGCTTCCTTCAGGCGTTCACCAACGGCTTCCGATTTGTCAACCCTCTCGCTTCCAGCAAGATCTACCAGATGAAGGCAACCCTTTAAAGTCGATCCAGAAACTACCTCTTTTCCTCGGATATGAACCGTTAGAACACTGTCGCAAAAATAATAAAGTTAATTAAATTTGAAAAATACAAGAAAACAAGATATATTATAGTGTTACCTGTGAGAACGGCTACTGCGTTCATTTAAAGCAGTGGAACCAACGGCACGATTTCTATGTCCGATTCTCATGAGACGAAGAACATCTTGTGTACATTTAACAGAAACCAAAGACGCATCGGGAACATTAAGACCGTTGAGCTGAGAATTGTTTCGGATATCTAATGTGTAGGTTGTCAAGGCATAATAACAAACAAGGGTGGTCAAAAAAAAAAAAAAAAGAATTTGAAGGATATTTTCTGTTGGAGCCATCGATTACAAGGAGATCTCTCACTTGTTCATTGTATATTTCAATAATTTGAACTCCAACTTCATAGTTTATCACATCCATCCTTGCTTCTGATAATTCAAACAGATCTCGCAGAGCTCTGTAGTTAACCCCCCATGTATCTTCTGTTGTCATGTCAGGGCCACTCTGCACATGTCAATAATACAATAACATGAATGTTTGAAAAAAAAAAAAGTAAATAATTTCAATTTGTTTCCTTACCATGGTGTATGTCTTCCCTGAGCCAGTCTGTCCATATGCAAAGATACAAACATTAAAACCATCAAGCACAGATCTAATCAATGGCTGGGTATCTTCATATATTTGCTCTGCAAATAAGTTGGAAATATCAGTATACCAGAAACACATTTTTATTTTTATATAAAGTTGTTGTAAGCATTGAAGATGGACTACTTACGCTGAGTTGTGTTCCCTCCAAACACCTTATTGAAAGTGAACATCTTCCTAGCATCTTTGCCCTGTTTATGACGATTAACAATCATAATATTTCCATTTTCTCCTATATACTCAACCGTCGATTCTTCATCAGATTGCTCATGCACAAAGGGTTTCACTCTACAGTACACTCTTATTGCTCCTGTTAAACAAATAACTCCATTAGCAAAACAACCTTTCATACAAACATGTTGGTTACTGACCTTTTAGGTCTTGAACTTGATTGTAAAGCTGCCTGTTTTCTTCTAAAACTTTATGGTATGATGAAGAGGCTACTTCAAGGTCCTTAGTATGATGTGCTGAGAAAGATGTAATGTCATTTTTCCTGGTTTTAATAATTTTAGATGTCAAGAGATTAACAACACACCAATTTTCTTAAGTTGTTGTCCCCAAGTTAGATGAGCTTGTTGGACTTCAAGTTTTGTCATATGAAAGCTAGCTTTTAGTTCCTGGAAAAAGTCAAGAAGATATATACTTGATGCCAAAAATAAACATGTATGTTGGGAATATAGTAACAGAAAAGGTATATTACCTCTAGTTGTTTCTGTTGAACATCCAGTATGTTTATTTTGTCAACTGAGTAGCCAATGTCATGGTAAACGACTTTACCCTTGCCACTACATCTGCAAAACTTGGAGAATTCATTCGATACTAAACCTGATCTTTGGTCTATATAATTTGAAATGTCTCGCAGGAATTCATGCTTTAATAATGGCTTGCAGTTGCCCTTTAACATGTTCTTCAAAAATATACCAAGCTGAAAGGCATGGAGAACGGTACACTTAGTGATTGGTTGAGAATCTAGATTTAATCTCAAGTGTTTGGAAAGTTACCTGATTTCCTTGAGAAATAAGCAGTGCAGAAAGATCTTTAACAGCCTTTCTGAGTACTATATCGATAACCTATAACATCCCACTAAACATATATATAAAATCATCTCAAAAGAAACACTGGACAACCAATACAGAATGAAGCTTACCTACCATTGAATTCATAGGAAAGTCATCAAGTTCATTAGTCTCTGTGAGATAAGTCTGTAGAAGGCCGATACCAAGATGGTCAAAGAGGAAGGTTAGGGCGTTTGACACTTTTGATTCCTGAAGAGACACCTCACTTGATAAATGTAGATACTCAAGCAACTCTTCAAACTGTGATGACTCGGATTCATCAACAGATTCATCCGCACTTTCACTGCCAATCAAAGAAGAAGGTGATCCCTTTGGAAAGGAACTGATCCTCACAGTACCACCATACTTCCAAACTCCAACACCACCTGATTCTCTCCACTCGTAATAACCTTTTAAACACAGAATGCAGTCTACGACTTTACCAGACGAGCCTCCCTGCACAAATTAAAAACAATAAACATAAAGAAACCGTATTTAGTTAACCATGACAAAGAAGAATACGAAAAACTCACTTTTTCTAGGTCGGACACCTCGAAGGTAAGAAGCTTCATTCGACCAACAGCAACTAGGAAGTTCCGCATGTTTTCGAAATACTGAATTGCGGTTTGCGCTGCTCCCTCCGTGTCGATGATTGGAATTTCTACCACCTTCAGAATTTCCCCCAATCATCAGTTTAATTGAAAGTTGTTTGATTTCTTCATTTGTATTTCTTAAATAGGTCTCGATTTTGTGCTGATGTAAGAAAAGGAGAAGAAAGAACCTTCGGAATTGCACCGGGATTGACTTTGTTGAGGACATTGCAGAGTATGAGACCATTGCGAAGAGAGAGACAAAAGTGTTCCTCGGAAGGTTCGGAGGGCAGTACCTCTGCCGCACCATGATCCATTTGTCGGAGCCATTCCGCCGCCTGGTTCCTCCTCGCCGCTGTAAACCTTTGCTTAGTGTGTTGCTTTTGCCATATATACACAGTATCGTTGCCGGTCAAAGGCCACAGGATTAAAATTATGGAAATGGCTTCTTTTAAAGGACGGACTCTCAAGTATTTTTATCAAAACCAAAAAACCAAACTGGCAAACAAGTCCTCAAACCTACAGTGGTGTTCAAAAAAAAAAACCTAATATATGTTAACTAGATTTTGTCATTATGTTTTCTTTTTTTGAATTACAACGTGTGTATATGTGCATATGGAAACAAGCAATTTTAAGTTTTATTTTGTAATTTAGTTATGGCACTTTTACTTAGTTTTGTTTTTATTGGTTACATATATACATATATTTATTTTACACTAACTTTATTTCCATACTTTTAGCTCTTTATAATTTTTTCATAACATAAAATTTTGTAACATATTTATTTGTTTTACTAATAATAATCTTTAACCACAACTTTTTTTAAATATGAATAATTGTTTGGAAATTGATTTTCTAACATAAACTTTTCATAGTAACATGCTTTTTAAAGTATGTTTTTTTACCATTGACTATATGATATTCTACTTTTGAAAACAAATTGCTTTTTAAAACATGGTTATTTATTATAACAATAACTTCTAAGATATCTCCAACTTAACCAAAAAGTTAGAGGTTCTAACATGTGAATAAACATGAAATTTCATAGTAGAGTTTCATTACCAACTTCTTCGTAAAAGAAACTTTGTATTGAGACGATTCGAACAAAATATATGGATTTAAATATGAAAGACGGTTATGTTAATTAGATTATAATATCAAAACCAAGGAATATGCAATATATTTGAGAAAAAGACAAATGTGGTCACTCATTTACCATATGTTTTGAAATACACTATTTGCATGGTTTCCACCAAAAAAAATTTTTTTTAATCTTTTAAATGCTTTAAAATTTACTTTTCTTAATACGAACTCGTTCATATTTTTACAGAAACCATATGATTAGAGAAATATTTACAAAGGAAATTGATATCTACATATCATGTCAATTTTCCACACAATTAGTTTACAATAATATTAATAGGAATTTAAAAGATGACAAGCTAGTGATTGTCATCCCCCGAAACTCTCTATAGGCTGCGTACACATTGTTAGTAAATTTATTAGAGGAAACAAATAAAACCATTCAACACATTTAAATGATTACTAAATGTACAAATTATATTATTACATAACTATGAAGCCAAATCCATACTTTTCATTGATAATAAAACAATGAAATACTTTTAACATGATAAATTGGGTGATTGGGTTTATTTACTCCAACATTATGATAAAATTTGACATCATGTATCATTCGAACAAATTAGATGCATCTGCTAATGATAACGTTATATTTGTTAACGTAATGATTCACTTATCTGTTTAACATGTGGATTCCGGACCGGTCCTAACGGCTGTTTTCCCGGAAGAAAAAAAACAATTAGCGACTTTATTAAAGCTATTGATATTATGAAAACTGGTCCTGCTAAGAATCACCTAATCAAGTGTGCTTTGTTACTTTAATACAAGGCGTGTTTAGTGATGGGCCCGAGTGGGGCCCACTTCTGTGAATGTGGGCTTTGAATCACCATGAGTCATAATGAGAAACCCATTTTCCACAATTTCTCTGCCATTGCCTAACGCATTTTATTGCTTTAAAAATAAATTTAAGCCGATTATTACATAAATTCTTAATCAACAAATATGAAATATTCAAAACATAATTCAACACGATATAATTTACTCTCTTTCTTAACAACGATAAAGTTTTGTACTTTTGTTATAACTTTTTTTACTCTATTAGCAATCGCATTTGATATTTTTGGTCATTGATGTATTCATTTATTTATTATTTTATAATAATACACATATTATATGTATATGACCGTCCTGATTATACAGGAGATTTCTTATACAAACATATGTATCTATCATAGGATCTTAATAAATTGGAAGAAAAATATGTGTTTCTAGTAAACATCGACTGAATACAAATTTGAATAAACAAAGCAAAAGGATTTTGTCTGGGTCTGCATAATTCTGGTTTTGGGCTTGGCACTTGAGATATGGAATGGAGTAATAAAGAGGATGATGACGAAAGCGTACCTGCTGCTTCGGCTTTTCTCTGCGCTAATTCACGATCATCAATGAATTCTTCGGTGCCATTTGTCAGTGAATTTAGACCTTTAAGTCCTCTGGAGTTCTTGCTAGGTGTGTTGAATAGCATTGGATTCGGGCTAATTTCATGTGGCATTGTATCTATCTGGAGATAGAAACTTCAAATTGTCTGGCAGGAGTAAGAACTTAGGTTAAATAGAGGGAACAACAATGATTATGATAAATTCTAATAACCCACATAAGAAATGTCATTGATTACGTACAAACAGAGTCAAATTGATTCTCGTCAGCTTCAACGATGGCCTAACCGAAAACAATCAACGGCCGGCAGCAGAAAGACTGTAAGAACCTCTGGTGGCGGTAACAGTGTGGAGGATCAGGGTCGTTAGAGGTTTGACTAGCGATCCGATCTATCTAAAATTGTAAACATAAAATGAAAGTGGGAGAAAGAATTGGAGGTGAAAGGTGGTTCTCGTGTGTTAATGAATTGATGAGCCGTACTCAAATTCAGAGATGGTGTCTCATTGAATGCCTCCAACTCTCCAAGGCCAGGCTGAAAGAGAAAATGAAAAGTCGATAAATATTAGAAGCAGAGAACTTCGTAGACGAGTAATAGTTAACGGCAATTCGTAATACAAAGAAAATAAATACTGCTTGCCACCCAAATATGAGTATAATCATTGTTTTTATATATAATAGTATAATGTTATTTTGTTATACAACTTGTTAAGTCTCTCAAATATAATTCTCTTTAGAGATGAAAATTTTGATCGATTTGAACTCTGGTTATATTGACATGTTAAATATATAATAATTAAAATTAATCTAAAAAGTATGTGAAATGAGTGGATCGACGTAAAAATAGGTTAAAAATTATTCAATAGCAATACAATTTTTAAGATATACAATCTTTTGTTATTTATTTCAAATAATTGGATTAGTATTATTTTAATAATTATGATAAAGATAGTAATTGTCTATATAAATAATGAAGTTTGACAAAATTTTGCAGGCCAATGTAACTTGGACATGTGACTGCCACGTGCCAAAAGGATCAGGCATAGTCGATTAAACGGAAGGCAATTCATCAAATAAGTGAATAACTCATTGCCATAAAATGTTTATGTTTGTAAGATCAAATGTTTATGTTTGTAAGAGCCTTTTTAATGTTAGTTTTTCAGGCTTTTATTAATTGGCTGATATTCAAGATCATTAATATCACATATAGGTTTTATGTTAATTTTTATTGACTATTTAATATTTAAGAAAATTACCAAAAAAATAAGATCGTTGAAATACTATTTGAAATAGCTTTTTTTAAATTATTAATAAACTAATTTTTAACATTTCAAATATGACGATTTAAAAAAATTCAAACACAATGAGACTTACCAAAAAGATCGACCACTTATTGGATATGCCATTAGAAATTTCTTGGACTTTTTACATGACACGTCTTTATATCTTATAACCATCTCATTCAGAAAAAATTAGTTAATCATCTTTATATCTTATAACCATCTCATTCAGAAAAAAATTAGTTAATCATTTGTCAACACAGTTAACAACCATAAATTTTCCATTTTACCATCTTCTATAAAGATTGTATTCGTATATTTAAATATTGCATGCATGATGCAGTTACTTATAAAGTTTAACAAATAACCATAATTCTGATATCATTTTGATGTTTTATAATTTGTTCTAATAAAAAAATCGTATTAATAACACAAAAAGGTACTAAACGTTGGACTAGATTTGAACATACAAACGAACCAAAAGTCTTGTGGCTTGTTATAATTTTGTTCATTTTGTATTTGAAAAACAAAATTTAAAGTAACGTTGGATCCCTCACTACTTCACTTTCAAATGATTTAGGAGGCAAAGCTTTAAATGTCTTTTACAACGTTTGTGCACCCCGTTGAAAGGACCGCCATCTCTTCCAAGAATATTTGCTTTATTTTATGAGAAAAGAAATATGATATTATTATTTAATAAATGTTTAAGAGGTTATAAACATAAGATTTATAAACCACTCGGTTGGTTGAGTAACAAGTCATAATGTATTCAACTCAAGACTTACAATTATTATTTCCTTTTTCTATAAAGCGCTTCAAATGCTCTAAGCACTTAATACATGTTAGACTATTTTCTACTTGTTTTATTGTTAGTTATATTTCTATCATCTTATCGATTTTTAAAGACTGTCTCATTCTTTTAGATATATTTTTAAATCTAAATTTTATATCAGACATGAATGAATTTTTAACCGGTCCATGACTTTCGATCTGTTTTCTTGTTAGTGATATTTTATGTGTTATCATTATTTTAACAACTAACTTACAAGCTTCTCAAATATACCTCAAATCTACATCGAATCAACCACTCTGATACAGTTTGGGGCCAAATCTGTCAATTGTTTCATTAAACTCATCAAAAACTAAATATAACTTAAACTGGAATAGATTTTAAGTTAATATCGATCAACGTCTCTAATATTTATGTTTGAAATATTATTCATCCAAATTCAACATGCAACTTAACTACTACAAAGGTTGTGTATCCCTTTGATGGGTATTCGATTTACCAATTTTTCATCGGTGGAAGGTGCAAAACAACATGGTTAAAATTGAGATCTTACATAAGATGGTGACTGCATTATCAAATTGATATTGTAAGTTTTGACACAATAAAATAGTTTGGTTCGTGTTAGTTGTAATTTATATAAATATTGTGTATACAACATATATGTAATAAGATTTAAACTTAAACTTCAAATTGTTCATAGGTCTAGTTTTTTTTTTTGGAGCGGCGAAACTTATTAGAAACTCTAGCAAGGCGTTAAAAAAGATTATTACAAAGAAGAAATTTAAAGCACATGGTTATGAAGTCAGTCAACCCAATTTAAATTACACTTCTTATATCTATTTCCAATAAAAACGATTATAACATAATGATTTCTTTAGAAAAAGAATATTGTTCAGTAATTTTCAAATGCTCCAAAGACGAGTAATTATAACTGCAACAAGACACTTTGTCGCATAGTGTTACCTATAATATTATTCGCCAACATGATGCATTCCTCAATCGAATGATTTGAAGGAAAATCAAGATCCTACCATTTAGTTATTAACAACCAAATCTCCATGGTATTTGTGCATCTACAAAAAAAATGTGATCAATATTCTCAAAATAACCATAACGCATAGGACACAAAAGGGAATCAACATTAATTCATATATCCACCATATTAGCCCTAGTAATTTGATCAAGACGCAACCTTCAAGCAAACTCATTCAGTTTTATGGGAACTAACACATTCCATCTTGACAACTTGTTAAAAGTAACTAAATTGGTACTATCCAAACACGATCTTATGAAAGAAGCGTAAAAAATAACATTAGAGTAGATACTCCAAAACCATCAATCTATTTGACCCGTAAGAACAAAGGTATTTAAGTTCGATTGCAAACTGAACCATCCGTCCTCATTGACCGTAGGACACCCTCGCTAGGGTTACAATTATAAAACATCATTTAAAAGTTTAATCATCCATCATACTTAAAATAGTCATCATTTGCGGAATTTTGGTCCCAAAACATCAACATAGAGTAATTAAAATCATTGTAGCGATGTGGTATCATAATAGGGAAACAAACATAGTCCAAGTGGTCACACATCTCGTACTCTTCTAAATATCCTTTCTTATGAGTAAACTCATTCCATGACAATTAACCTAAGTACACATCAAAATAGGTTAGGCAATGGAATGCCTAGTGAGCTTATCCGAGGTTGACCCAATTGGAGTGGGCAGTGTAACCACCACACTCGGGACAAACCCCTAAAAATAATTTCTTTGAAATACTTTTAAAGTTTAGCATAAGTTCACATTCCAAAAGTTTGCATAAAAAATTTAATTTCTCATAATAATCAAAACAAAATACGGATAGTTATGAACGCAATGTAATTAAATATGCAACTATCCTAACCTATGCCAATCTCATAAAAGTGCAATCTCACCCTCGATGGCACATCTTCAAGTTCTCAAGTAATACACACAAAGCATACCACCCAATCACCCAAGAAGGCTAAACATGGACTAGTGGCCATCACACTTGCCTCTATGAGGGTTAGAGACTCCTATCATGCGATCCCACTCCTTTGGGGATAAAACATATTAGGTCATCTTTGTTCATCTCAAATGCGGCTATTGAAGCTACAAATTCCCACTTTATGGGAAGTCATCTTAGGTTCACTCAGTCAATCCCATCCTACATGCAATACACAAATAGGATGCCAAAAACTCTTTTACAAAATATTGTTCTCTTTGTACCAAAATCAGCTTTAAAACACATTTTCATACTATGCACAATTATATGTATATAGACATATTGCACATATATAGAATGCATGAAATAGTAAGAAATGCACACAAAAAGGTGGTGGTAGTATTAATAGTAGTAGTAGTAGGAGCAGCAGCAGTAGGAGCAGCAGGAGCAGTAATAGTAGTAGTAGCAGCAGTAGCAGTAGTAATAGTAGTAGTAGTAGTAGTAGTAGTAGCAGGAGCAGCACTAGCAGCACTAGCAGCAGTAGTATTAGCAGTAGCAGTAGTAGTAGTAAAAGTAGCAACAACAGTAGTGGTAGGGATGTGTACTCCTGCTAACCTCACTTCCTAATAGTAGCTAATTCTTGATACTTCACCACCTAAGCTCCTCCTACAAAAGAGAAAAGAACCATCACTCTAAATCCCATGGTGGTATTTTAGTCTCATAATATAAGGTATTTCCTAAGTTAAACATCCCTTAAAAGTTAGCATAACATGAGAATCCAAAACCCAAACCCTAAGGCTCAAAGCTTGACAAACTTAAGGAAAATGTTCTGCACAGGGGCTCGGGTCGCATGACCCATTTCACTATACCGACGCGGGCCGCATGAGATATCAGGAACTTTTCTTACTTTTTCTCATTTACGTGGGTCACGCCAAACATGCACTCGGCCTCGTGCGGGTCACGCAAAATGCACTGTAATCCCGAGTTTTGGTCTTTTTTCCCTCTTTAAGTATAAACAAAGTTATAATTCATTCCAACTCTTATCATGCATGAAAAATACATTTTACTAGGATTGATTTACACTGTTCCCCCACCCTTCCTGAGTGTTCATGACTTAATCCATTTAGAATTTATTAACTCAACTTCTTATTACTTTTCAAGTCAAGTAGGAATAAATTCCAAGTCAATCATGACATTAACATTTGATCCACTCCTCTTAACTTGTTTTCATTGGTCGTCAACAAGTGAATCATGCCATAATAACCATAACTCCATTCAATGGGTTTCTACTATGGAATACCAAATTCCATTCAACCAATTGGTGACTAGAAGTGGAGATTCCTTCTTCCGTTACTTGGAATCATTATGAACAATCCAAAATCACCGTAACACACATACGGGGATGTAATTGATCCATATTATCAAGTTTCCACATAGATTCCACTATTCCCCAATTTCTAGGGTTCATATGGACCGATTATTCAATTCTAATGATTCTCAACCATCCATGTAGTGGATAGGAATCAACAACTATATAAACTTATACATTAAACCATTGGGATTATATAATTATTCTCTCCCAATATAAAAATTCGAATTCAACACAAGAATAACACCCAAAGGTGGGTTTTCAACTAGAAAACTAAGTTTCTTACCTCAACACTTCAAGATCTTGATGGAACCAACTTGAAGCTTAATCAATTGAACTATTTCTTCCCAACATTCCTTGAAAATTGCCTAGGGCTCTCCTCCTCTCTTCAAAAACGTGGTCGAGGAAAGAAATTGGGGTTTTGAATGATTTTGAACAATTTATCAAGATTTCATGGCAATGGAAGCAAATCATATTCTAGATACATGCTTAAACAATCTCACAAGAATCCTAAGTTCATACATTCATTGCAACTACAAGAAGGATAAGAAAATTACCTCTTTGTTGATCAAAGATCTTCTAGCTTGAGATATTGTTCTTTCCACTTTGTTGGATGCAAAAGGATCTAAACCAGAATCCCTCTAATGGAATCACACCCAAGAACACCAAAGAAACAATTCTGACAGCACCTCGTTATGGGGCGCATGCTAAAAAAACCACAAACTGTGAATGTGTATTTTAAACTGTGAATATATGTATAAACTGTGAATATGTATATACAATTTGAAAGTTTTGTTATATTAAATTGTGAATGTGAGCATTAAACTTGCTGCCACCCCCGATGGTAGCTCAACCACGAGCTCCTCCCTTCCCTTGTTGATTTCTCCTATATTCTCTAGAAATTATGAAATATTGTACAAGTGTATTAAACTGTGAATCAATGTATGAATGAGTGTTTAAACTGTGAATGGATGTATGAATGAATTGTATTAGGCTGTGAAAATGACAATTTTGCCCTTTCTTTTTACCCAAAAGGCAAAAAAACGAGATTTTCACCAAATTAATCAGATCCATCCATTTTTGTAATGACAAGCTAAGATTAGTTCCTTTGATTCTCAAACTTTTAATGGTTCTCATTTGAACACTTCAAACGAGGACAATTAAAAGGTTGAGAACGCGAGGACAATTCTGAACCAATCAATTCACAATGGTATAATAGTAATCTTAATAAATCTCTAATAATTAATAAAATCAAAGATAATTATACGTTTCCTAATTCATCCAAAGTTTTTTGTTACTTTTATTAACTTTAGAAAGATTAATGAAAACATCTAAGAGACCTATTTAAATTAATCAAATTAGTCGGTGAAAGTATACCTCAACTGTTTCCTCATCTGGTATATCATGATCGTCATTTGCTATTATTGGTGGAACAAATGGATCCCAAACTTCACCGGTGCCAAATCCAACTAACGTGTATTCCAATTTTTCACGGTCTCGCATTTTTGCAGCAGTGGAAAAACAAATCGCTGGGATCCCTCTTTGAATCTCAACGGCATCGAAACGGACACGATCAACATATAAGAGCTGAAACGAATGTTAAATAATATAAATTAAATATAAAATGCGTATGTACATAGTAATGAATTGATATTGTATAAAACATACCGTAAGTAGTGTGATGGGGCCATAGAAATGTGATCTTGATTTTAATTGTTGCCATGCCATGACTGTACGCTTCAGGCATTCTATTATATACTTGCACCAACCCAGATTTTGTAAATCAAAGTTTTTTGTTACTTTGTTTAACACGGACAAATCGCATGTGCCCATACTTATGCACTGCCCGAGAGTGTTGCAAACCAAAACAAAAAAAGATGATTTTAAATTGTATAACAACCGACGATGATCTCATAATCATCCTCTACACTCCTTTGGGGCGAATGTCCCTTTCATCACTGAATTGCTGCAGCCAATCCTTAACAGTGGTGTCATCATCAGGTTAGGCAGGGCGGTGATGTCGATATCGCCCAAAGGAAGGCCCAACATATCGTGATCAACCTGACGGTCAACTTCAATATTTCCAGCTTGTACGACCAACGACATTTTATCACAATAAAAATTCGAAACCGTGTAATAACCAATTTGTGTGGGAATGCTATCGACAGTGATTTTCAGAATATTCCCCAACCCAACAGACCGTAGATATGCCGTCTGTGGCTTGCTCAAACTATGAATGAGATCAAATAAGGGTTTCAGAGAAGTTCGTACTTTAAGGATAGTATTATCCTGAATGACCTTTGCTGATACCCCTTTCTCCCTCGGAATACGTCCTTTAGCATCGTGTTTTGTCTTCTTAACCTTGACAGGAGATGTAGACGCGAGGACAATCGGAGATGAAGAAAATCTTTTTTTTAGTCGACTTTAGAAGAATGGTGGTCCACCTGTTTCCTTTTTTTAATCTTGATTGGTGCTTCTGCTTTTTGGAAATCATCAGTTGCATTTAAAAATAAAGTTAATTAACTAGTTTAAAATGAAAAGTATAATTTATGAATAAAATTAACTGGTTTGTATGATAATTAACTCACTTGGATCTTCATATTGAACAAAAACATTTTTATGTGGTCTATCGGTTTTGAACTTCGTCCGCTTCTCATAACTTATATTAACCGGGACAACCGGTATGCCAGATACTATCATTGTATAAACAACATAACAAAAATGTGATTAACGTGGTAAGTGAGAAAAACTTTATCAACAAATTAAATTATATTGAAAAAAATACCTTTGTTTTCGGATACTTTGCTTTCTGTGATGGATATCTTCTTGGGTATGGTACGCACAGAATTTGAATCATCTTTATCCAATAAGACGGGATCGGATGGATTGTTCGTGAACTTACTAAAGGCAGTCTTTTCCATTATTCTTTCGCTTTTTTTCCTAACTGAAATCATAAAGAAAAACATTATAAATATAATGCAAACATAAATATACAAATTCATCAATGCATATACCGAAACTAAAAGGGAAGAACATGTCCAAAAAAGGAAGAACCTATACAAAAAGCCTGCATTCATCGATGAATACATTCTAGATACGCATTCTATTAAAAAGTTGTATTAAAAATCTGGTGTGAATGGCTTGGAGATTGTCATCCTAATCAAGATGATACAATCCCATATCACGAGTTTGCTATTCTGTCATGGTTTAATTAACTAAACTACTATTATTATTCTTTTTAGTTGAAACTGATGTGCAGCAACTTAATAACGTGATGGTAATACTATATGAAACTGAGAAACAACTGAGGGAATCCAATAACCAAACAACATGGCTCACTGTTGCCTTATTACAGATGAACTCTTCACCATCTTTTAATGCAAAAGGTACAAATTATTTCACTTTTGGAATGAATCTTGATCTTTTTTTACATGTTTCTAGAATCAAATCTACTAAAACATGTTTTTGCATAAAGCTTACTTGCTGCAATGGGGTTGAAACGTTGGATTCTTGATTTTTATATTTGATTATATTTACTTTATAGTCTTAGCTTTTATGTAATAAAACAAGTATGTGTATTCATCGATGAATAACAAGCTCCTAGTATATCTTGATTCTTAGTGTATTCAGACAAAGGGAAGAAATAGTTGTTTTGAGCCAAAATTGATATAAATAGTTGTATTAAAAGGGAAGAACATATCCAAAAAGAGTATATTCATCGATGAATAACAAGCTCCTAGTATATCTTGATTCTTAGTGTATTCAGACAAAGGGAAGAAATAGTTGTATTGAGCCAAAATTGAGATAAATGGTTGTATTAAAAGGGAAGAACATATCCAAAAAGAGTATATTCATCGATGAATACATTGATCCAACCAAAAATTAAAGGTATTCATCGATGAATACAGTGATCACACCTTGCTAATTCATCATATTTTAAGGACTTATCTTACAATACGAATCATATAATAAAACCCTAAATCCAGGTGCTTAATGGATTCATTCAAAATATGAAAAAAATCTAAAATTCAATCACAAATCCAAGGTGAATATACAAAATACAAGGTTTATCAAATACCAATGTTGGATGCGATATCATCATAAACCGAGATTGAGAAGTTAAAACCAATATAATCGATGACTCAAAGTTTGAAAAAATCGATTTTGTTAATCTGAAATAGAGCTTACCTCTAGTATCTGGGGATGATTTCGACTTCTTTACGCATAAATCTTCATTGAGTTCTTTCAGAAACCATATTTATTTATCGATACAGACTTCAAATTGGAAAAGATTTTGCTCGATCGACTTCTTCTTCTACGACTATGCCGAATGATTTTGAAGAGGAATGATCGGGATAAAGGAGGGAATACGAAACAATAGAGATTGAGATAATAACATACCAGAATTAAATGACGAAATTTAAGGAAAATATAATTAAAAAAAACAAAATACCTATAATACCCTTAACTGATTATTTAAATTGAATAATGGTACCTATAATTTTTAGAATTGACATAAAATGCACATTTATATAAACCATTGATCTTGTGATTTAAATGGCTAGGATCTGTACTCGCGTTCTCAACCTTTTAATTGTCATCGTTTGAACATATATATATATATATATATATATATATATATATATATATATATATATATATATATATATATATATATATATATATATATATATATATATATATATATATAGGGAAAGGTTCAAATGAGAACCACTAAAAGGTTGAGAACCGTGAGAACCACTAATTCACAGTTTAATAAAAAAGTTACGTTATAGTATTCACAGTTTAATAACTAGAAATTTTATTATATTGTGAATATTGTAAAACATATTAAAAAATAATGAAATTTATTAAATTTGATGTATTTTCACATAATAAACAAGTGTGAAAAAACAAAAAAACGAAAAAAAAAACATAATTCTTAATATGTGAGTATCGGTTCTCACGGTTCTTAACCTTTTTAGTGGTTCTCATTTGAACCTATATATATATATATATATATATATATATATATATATATATATATATATATATATATATATATATATATATATATATATATATATATATATATATATATATATATATATATATATATATATATATATATAACCCAAAATAATAAAAAAAAACAATCATAAACCCTTTTTGTTCCGTTTGCAGTTTTTTCTGAAATACGTAAACATACAAACAACGAACAAACACATTCTCAACGTAATTCCAACTATATGCAAGCATGTTAAAAGAGCTCAGATGTAGTCGTAACATTTGAATAGATGGCCTTTTCACCAAACAATAACTTTGTTAAGAGGTGTTTTACACTTGCATGTAACATGAGAAAGCATAATTACAATCGAGTCCCCACATTCTATGTAAATTATTACGAACCCAATGCTTTTGGCTTGTGGGATTTGTTGTTTATATTTGTGGGTTTGTGGGCTTGTGGCTTTAATTAGCCCTCTCATTAGGGTTGCATAAAGCGTAGATTGAAATAATCAAATCATAAACACAATGGGGTATGATTCAATGCATTTGTCACTCATTTTTATATAAAATCATATTTGATAGTTAATTGTAAAATAAAACTATGCATCGTATCGTCTTTTTCATCTAAAAGCTTTTTCATCTAAAGAAAAGAAAAAACCTTAAACTTTTACTGTATTTATGAAAAACCATCATTGTTTTTTAAACAGAAAAAACAATAACCCAAGTAAAATATTCAAAACGGGGATTTTGACCGGTAACCCCTTATTACTCGGTAACAAATCCGACGTGGCCTTATTAAGAAGACTTGAAGGTTGAGTTCTCGAGTGAGATAAGACTATGTGATACGGGAGGAGAAAAATCCATCGGCATCTACGTAGACATGTGATGGCGTCGGCATCCAAAAACTCTACAACGGCAATATCATACCGCTATTTCCATGTCTTTTCTTTCCATCGGCAACCGTGTAACGTCCCATTTTTTAAACCAATTTAAAATAAATAATAAAACAATTTCAGCAAAATCACATTATATTTTAAAAACATTCACATCTCAAAATCTTTTATTATTTAAAAACAAAACATTTAATACCAAATTGGTCCAGCAGCGGAAGTCAACAAGGCAAAGTCAACTCAATACAAATTTTCGAAAGAAGCTGCATCAGTGTGTACCCGTCATGCCAGATCGTCACTTCCACCTGTACAAACCTGAAATAGTAATTTAATAGGGAAAGGATAAGCACACGGCTTAGTGAGTTCCAACATCTACATAGTATATCAATCATACATACTTAACCCCTACAGGAAAAATACTACCATTTATCACGCATAACCTGCTACACTCGTTACACCGAACTATAGTCTTCTACTCAGCATTTTGAGCCGCGCATGCTCTGTATGTCGAGTCATGCGTATCTGCTCAGTCGGAGCCGCGTATACCCTGTACGTTGGGTCATACGTATCTGCTCAGTAAGTCTAACACCTCTGCTCAGCACTCAGAGCCGCGCATACTCTGTACGTCGAGCCACCCTATAATGCTCAGTTCGTCGAGCCCGCACTATCTACATACTAGACCTAGACACGTCTAGTACTAACCACACAGTATACCCCAACACATACAACTATAACAGGAAGGTATAATATTGATAAAATACACACAACTTGGTACTATCCACAAACATCTTACAAGCACACAAAATTCGGTAAAGCACATATAACGTCTATACAATGTAGTGAGAAACTCACCTGACAAATGGCAGTAGGTATTATACCAGCAAATCAGTATCCGAGGACCCTCCTTCCACCAACCTACAACCCATACACCATTACTTAGCACGTAATTAATAAATACTTATAGTTATATACTTTTCGGTTTCTGACACGCACCGTGTTCCAACATGTACCTCCTCCCCCATTTGTTCATTTTTACTCATCAAATGAGTTATTATAAGATTCAATTAGTTTTAGGTAAACCCGGACCCATACCATGAAACCCAAAACCAAAACTAAGACGATTCTCACAAAAGAGGAAACCGACAGCAAGGCTGATTTCTGGACCCTCAACAAGATTTGTAATATTATGCCAAGGAAAGATAGGAAATAAAATCCAATAAAAATCATGGGTAAACTAGACCCAAGGTCAATGTCACAGGGTCTGACCTCATGTTATTTTCTATTTTCAATAATAAAATACAAATCTCCAAAGTTGACTGATACAATCAGTCCACCCATTGAACCATCCTTTAAAGAAATATTAATCGCTCAAAATGGGTTAATAACTAAACTCTGAAATTTGGTGAGGACAAACTAGACTTCAAAAGTGAACTAAGGCAAGTGGCCTTGCTCTCAAAGGATGTTTGTACAATTTACAATGAATTTCTCAAGACAGGGGACCAAATATGACAGAACTTGGACAACTCAGTGAATATTGCATAATTCACTTAACTTAGAATACGAATTAGACCAAGGCCTTCTGGAACAAGAAACTACACATGTATACCATTCCAGAAAGGTATGATTCACCCCAAACGGCCGAATACATGATTTTATACGAATTGTCTAAGAACATGTCTAAAACAGTGAAAATCCGAAAATCCAAACATTGACAATAGGTCTAAGGTTTCAACCCCTAACCCATTAAGACATCTTTTAACAACTTAATAAATCTGAAGTACATCATCACACATCATAACATATAAACCATAGAATCAAAAGAAAAGAGATTTGAAGCAATAACAAGTATATCTAACACACACACACCCATCTCGCGGTGGGGATAGTGTGGTGGTGTTAGACGATCACAACCAAGGAGAAACGGAAGAAACCTAACTTTGTAGCACAACGCACACTCCCCTGCACACACTTTTCCTTCTCGATCACTAGCACCGTAGCAGCAGCAATAAGTAGTAGCTACAAGTCTCAGCAGGAAAAGAAAGAGAGGACTAAAAGAGAGAGTGAGAGAGAAATTTAGTTACGGCTCTACACAAGTTTTCAACATAAAAAAAATATACTTGGTCCCACCATTCCCTTAACAACCCGTATGTTATGGAACATTATATACAACTTTGACCATTTGACAATTTTGGTCCCTAAACTTACAAGCCCTATTTTTATTTAACCCAATATTAGATTATCTTAAATCTAAGGTTTTTCTATATTAGCAATAAACCCCCCTCAATATCATTAAAACGTCTATTATTATTTCATCATTTTTAATTATTATGATTAATATTTTATATTATAAGAATTTATCGTAATAATCGGAATTTGATTCGATTCCAGAATAAAGTTTATTTCCTTATCCTTTAAAATACAATACTAAATAATTAACGTTAATTATAATTGCTAACACCGAAAAATGGAGCGTTACAACACTCCCCCACTTATAAGAATTTCGTCCCCGAAATTCAACACCAAGACAATAGGTAACGACTTTACTTGTTTTATATGACATCACATCACTAATAATCAACAGCCTACATCAGTATGTATATTAAAGTAATCAATAAACGACACCACTATATTCACCTTTATTTCAAAAAGTCTCTTCGATATCTCATTATTACCGGAGTCAATTAGCAAATTTTGAAAATAAAACGACACTCAGGATAGAGAAGAGTCGCATCTACTGTAGTTGGTTTGAATTTTGGTACTAAAACGTGACGTGTCCCTTCAGTTCCGTGTGTCCTTTCAGTTCCAGTTCCGTGTGTCCTTTCAGTTCCAGCTGCAAGATGCTATATATATACAAGTATGTAGTATCATTCATTTCCACCTTCATTTTCAGTCTCATCCTCTCTTATCACTAGTTTGTTCGTAAACGAACTCATATTTAAAGTTGTGTCATGGAAAACAGATCTTCAATGGGCGATCTATCGAACCCTGGACCTGGTTTTCAGCAAGGAGAGGGTACTTCAGACCAAACATTCTTAATAGAGTTCGGTATCTCTAACATTCTAGACATCTATCATCCATACTTTGATTGTCTTTTTAATGTTTTGTTTGATTTTGAATTATGGTACAGTCTTCCAGATATACTACCAATAGAGCAACTCCACGGTGAGCCGGAAATTTTTCCCGAGCTGAACATTAACTCAGAAGATCCGGTGCACGCATCTTTAGACGTTACACTTGATCAGACTCCATACATTCTACCAGGTTAAATTCTTTTAAATGATTGCTTCTATAAATAATCAATTTTGTTTTATCATCTGACAATTGTTATTCGTAGACCCATCCGTGGATGATCTATCTGGCTACAATCCATTCATCGACGTACCCTCAACGAGTGGTGAGATCATCCCCATGAATCAAGAATTCATGACTGACATTCAGAATGAAAGTCAATTACAAACAACTCATAACATCAATATTGAAATGAATCCCGAACTTGGGGTTGGTTTTCAATACCAAAATCACCTTCAGGTGATTCAGAGGAACCTAGAAGGATTTCAAAATCTTGAGTTTTTAGTTGAAAACCAACAATTACCACCAATAGAAGCTACTAATTTTAATGAATCAATGTCCATCTTTGGTTCAGAAAATCAGGATCATATTCAAATGATCCCAAATAATAGTAATAATACATTTGAACTCAATCCTTCAATTCCGACAACCACAGTAGCTGACAGTAGAAGAGGTTTCAGACACTCATTAAGTAGGGAAATAATAGCTGAACACTTTAACGAACCAATTGAGAAAGCTGCGAAAGAACTCAACATTGGATCGACACAATTAAAAAAACGTTGTAGAGATTTAGGCATCGAACATTGGCCCCAACGACAACTTAAGAGTCTGCAAACTCTTATTGATCGTGTTGAGGTAAAGAATTACATTTTTGTTTTTTTTTTGTTTTAATTCCTTTATATCATAATGTTATTATTACTAAAGTTGTTTGTGCTACAGGAATTTGGTAACGAGTTTAGTGGAGCAGCAAGATTATCGAAAGATTTAATACCCAACCTAAAAAGGGAGAAAGAAGCAATAATTGAAGGGTCACAGTGGGGTCTCACTGACGGCACAAAGAAACTAATACAAGCTTCTCATAAGGTTGAATATAAGAAAAGAAATTTTCTGGAAAAGGGGGAATCTTCATCAAGAACTCATACACAGCAGCAATCTCTGCCATCTAATTCTGGTACGAGCAGTATTAATCCTGGTTTACTCGAGCCTGTGAGTGAGGGGAATTTTGGAGGCTCTGTAGGTAACCTAGCCTGGTTTCCTCGCTATCCCCAACTGGTTCCGGATTGGATCCCTTCCTCATCACTTCCCTACTTACACACTCCCCAAACGAGTCAATTTTTAGCCCATACTCATGGGGTTACGGGTTCCAACCCTATCGAGACCCCACACCTTGGAGCTCCTCCTCCAATAACTGAAAACATACCCCTTCCAAATCCTCAAGAAGGTACAAGTCAACCTAATGATGACAAAGAGTGGAGTGTAGAAGATCTTTTCTCGCTTCCTTCTGATTCTTCAGTTTAGGTTAGTAGCTCTGTAAACTTTTCTTAATGTATTAATATAAAATTATAGTAATGGATCACATGTATCGACGTGTTACTACTTTTACTTATTATTTTTGTTATAACTACCCACACCCTCAGCTAATTGGATTCCTCATGACCAACTCCCGATTCGAACGCGGATCCTGTGCTTTCAATAGTGGGAGCTCTACTACTATCTTCCACACCTATCCACGTCCGTTTCAGGACTTGTCCAGAAGTCTCCAATTCACTTTTCACCAACACATATATCCCAGGTTGTTTCATGAACATAGTTGTATACAATTATTGAATTAGAAAATCTTTCAAATAAAAGGATTTACCCTATAAATACAACCAAACAAGGAGCATAAAATAGGGTCAACTCAAACATTTTAGGACAATTTAGTCCCTACTGCATACACCTTAATGGCATTCCCTGAACAACCTATCAACACCAGCATTTATTCAAAACAACAGGCAACAAATAATCTGTACACCAATATGTGGTTTTCTAGCAGGCGTTTAAGCATACGTATATCATATATTACAGAAACATCAACAAAGACTAAGCACTTAAACCTTTTCCCCACTGACGTCGGCTGGCGGTACACACTGCGTCTCCACAACAATGTTCATTTAACCTCTTACTCAAAGAAAAACAACTTTTAATTTCTTGTAAAAATATCTTTAAATAAAACTTTTGAGTCTCAAACTTGAGATCAAAACCCACCAAGTGAGTCTGATTCACTCAAGCTATTGCTCTGATACCAACTTGTAACGTCCCATTTTTTAAACCAATTTAAAATAAATAATAAAACAATTTCAGCAAAATCACATTATATTTTAAAAACATTCACATCTCAAAATCTTTTATTATTTAAAAACAAAACATTTAATACTAAATTGGTCCAGCAGCGGAAGTCAACAAGGCAAAGTCAACTCAATACAAATTTTCGAAAGAAGCTGCATCAGTGTGTACCCGTCATGCCAGATCGTCACTTCCACCTGTACAAACCTGAAATAGTAATTTAATAGGGAAAGGATAAGCACACGGCTTAGTGAGTTCCAACATCTACATAGTATATCAATCATACATACTTAACCCCTACAGGAAAAATACTACCATTTATCACGCATAACCTGCTACACTCGTTACACCGAACTATAGTCTTCTACTCAGCATTTTGAGCCGCGCATGCTCTGTATGTCGAGTCATGCGTATCTGCTCAGTCGGAGCCGCGTATACCCTGTACGTTGGGTCATACGTATCTGCTCAGTAAGTCTAACACCTCTGCTCAGCACTCAGAGCCGCGCATACTCTGTACGTCGAGCCACCCTATAATGCTCAGTTCGTCGAGCCCGCACTATCTACATACTAGACCTAGACACGTCTAGTACTAACCACACAGTATACCCCAACACATACAACTATAACAGGAAGGTATAATATTGATAAAATACACACAACTTGGTACTATCCACAAACATCTTACAAGCACACAAAATTCGGTAAAGCACATATAACGTCTATACAATGTAGTGAGAAACTCACCTGACAAATGGCAGTAGGTATTATACCAGCAAATCAGTATCCGAGGACCCTCCTTCCACCAACCTACAACCCATACACCATTACTTAGCACGTAATTAATAAATACTTATAGTTATATACTTTTCGGTTTCTGACACGCACCGTGTTCCAACATGTACCTCCTCCCCCATTTGTTCATTTTTACTCATCAAATGAGTTATTATAAGATTCAATTAGTTTTAGGTAAACCCGGACCCATACCATGAAACCCAAAACCAAAACTAAGACGATTCTCACAAAAGAGGAAACCGACAGCAAGGATGATTTCTGGACCCTCAACAAGATTTGTAATATTATGCCAAGGAAAGATAGAAAATAAAATCCAATAAAAATCATGGGTAAACTAGACCCAAGGTCAATGTCACAGGGTCTGACCTCATGTTATTTTCTATTTTCAATAATAAAATACAAATCTCCAAAGTTGACTGATACAATCAGTCCACCCATTGAACCATCCTTTAAAGAAATATTAATCGCTCAAAATGGGTTAATAACTAAACTCTGAAATTTGGTGAGGACAAACTAGACTTCAAAAGTGAACTAAGGCAAGTGGCCTTGCTCTCAAAGGATGTTTGTACAATTTACAATGAATTTCTCAAGACAGGGGACCAAATATGACAGAACTTGGACAACTCAGTGAATATTGCATAATTCACTTAACTTAGAATACGAATTAGACCAAGGCCTTCTGGAACAAGAAACTACACATGTATACCATTCCAGAAAGGTATGATTCACCCCAAACGGCCGAATACATGATTTTATACGAATTGTCTAAGAACATGTCCAAAACAGTGAAAATCCGAAAATCCAAACATTGACAATAGGTCTAAGGTTTCAACCCCTAACCCATTAAGACATCTTTTAACAGCTTAATAAATCTGAAGTACATCATCACACATCATAACATATAAACCATAGAATCAAAAGAAAAGAGATTTGAAGCAATAACAAGTATATCTAACACACATACACCCATCTCGCGGTGGGGATAGTGTGGTGGTGTTAGACGATCACAACCGAGGAGAAACGGAAGAAACCTAACTTTGTAGCACAACGCACACTCCCCTGCACACACTTTTCCTTCTCGATCACTAGCACCGTAGCAGCAGCAATAAGTAGTAGCTACAAGTCTCAGCAGGAAAAGAAAGAGAGGACTAAAAGAGAGAGTGAGAGAGAAATTTAGTTACGGCTCTACACAAGTTTTCAACATAAAAAAAATATACTTGGTCCCACCATTCCCTTAACAACCCGTATGTTATGGAACATTATATACAACTTTGACCATTTGACAATTTTGGTCCCTAAACTTACAAGCCCTATTTTTATTTAACCCAATATTAGATTATCTTAAATCTAAGGTTTTTCTATATTAGCAATAAACCCCCCTCAATATCATTAAAACGTCTATTATTATTTCATCATTTTTAATTATTATGATTAATATTTTATATTATAAGAATTTATCGTAATAATCGGAATTTGATTGGATTCCAGAATAAAGTTTATTTCCTTATCCTTTAAAACACAATACTAAATAATTAACGTTAATTATAATTGCTAACACCGAAAAATGGAGCGTTACAAACCGGCCCCCTCTCTCTATGCCATTTTCCTTCTTTCCTCTTTCTCGTCTCTTGTCCGACGTGACCACTCCGTTTAGCCTAAGAGAGTTTTTACTATACGACCTTTCATTCAACGAGGGTTATGAATCAATGCTTTCACTTTCACACTTTCAACCGTTGACACCTTGAAGGTAAAATTTTGAATTTCCATGTTTACTTCCCATTTAATCTATTGTTGAGGGTTAGAATACATTAAATTAGTTTAATTTCTTTGCAGTGTTTGTAATGGAGGGAACAAAGCCACTTGAAGGTCCGTATTTTCTGGCAGATGAAAACGAGGACGATTATCTGGATATTGAAAAATGAAAAGACGCGCTTCTAAACACTTTTTGTGAAGAGGATCCCAACAAAAATCATGGTTTGGAAGATTCTAAAGTAGACTTATGGTATCAAAACACAAAATTATAGAATCTTCCAAACGTTAATGAAAATACGCTTTTTTAAAATTTTTAATTTTTTATATGCTATAGCGATTTTGACTTTTTTTTAAATTTTAATATTTTTAAAAATTTTAACGTTTTTAAGCCTTTTTTTCTTTAAATTTTAACGAATCTGGTAACCTAAACGCTAACAGAGATTTGTACAGTACAAGTGAAGATTACTGAGAAATGTGATGTTTATGGATTTGGGGTTTTGGTTCTTCGAATTCTGACTGGGTGGAGACCGGTGAAATATATGAAGGATGACATGGTGATACTTTGTGATATGGTCCGTGGGGCACTTGAAGAATGAAGGATGGATGAATGTATTGATGAAAGGCTACAAGGGAAGTTTTAGACAGAGGAAGAAATTTTTGTGATAAAATTAGGGTTAATTTATACGTAGCAAGTGTCGTTGAACCAGGCAAAGGTTAGTAACATTTTGGGGCCGCATTTGATCAAAGGTTAGTAACATTTTGGGGCCGGCTTATCAAATGCCGGTCGGAAAGCCAGGAGGAATCGGGATAATTGGTTTTAATTATGAAAGTGGTGATCGATGATTGGTTAATAGCCGAAGCTGAATTCGGATAGACCAAGAGGTGTGATAACACCTCGCTACCACTTTCTTTTTACCCGTCACATATGTGTCATCTCAATAAACCCGTACTAATCCCTCACCCCCTTAAAATGTTGAAAATGGTAAATCCTCACTACCACTCACTTTTTTTAATTAAATAAAAAATATAATTAAATTAAATTAAACTAAAAAATTAATTTAAAATAATCAAAACACTTCATTAATTAAGAAATGAAATTACAAACGTAAAATAAAACAACAAACTACAAATTAAAAACGTAAAATAAAATGTCAAACTACAAATTAAAAAAAAAACGACAACTAAAACTGACAAACTAAAAAAGTAAATAACGAAACGACAACCTACAACCGATATTTTGCTAAGATAACCGCTTTTAATTTTAAAACCATCTCGAGTGTTTCCTCCTCGAGACCCTCCTACGGATTCGATGTTAAAAATTTTATGTTTTTTATACGTTATTTTTCTTGGCGGATCCGTTGTTTTTCTTCGCGGATTCATTGACGTTCTTTGCGGGCTCGTTGTTTGTCTTCCACAACTTTTTTTCCAACTCAATCCGCTCGGTGAGGCTTAAATTGTAGCGTTCAAACTCCAATCGCATAACTGCCACGTCGTCACTATTTTGCGACCCCGTCCCACTCGACGAAGTCGCTTTTCCTTTCCGTATTGCCACATCTCGCTCCGTCGGCCGGCGGAAATCGGGGAAATCAAGCTCGTCCTCTTCTGTTTCCAATTCATTCAAATCTATTTTGATAGAGCGTCTGACGAGGTAGTGTAGTGGCTTGATTCGGAAGTTTTGGAACGCTTTCTTGATGGGGCCGGAACGTCGATTTCGTTGTTCGAATCATGTCATTTTTTTGCATTTTTCGACTTTCCACCAAAACTCCACGTAGCGGAACGACGTTCCTTTGTTATCAGATTTGTAAATTTTTAATGCCTCCCCAAAAATGTGTTGCTCCATTTGCCCGCTCCTCCGATGCGTTCGTAGGTTGTAGAGCAACCCGTTAAACTTCATTACCGCATAATCGATATTGCAGTAATCTGTTGTCAACGAGTCCTTGGAACGGTACGGCTCGCGGTCTAACTCTTGGTGAAACCGTTCTTGCGCGTTTTCGGAAGTTGCATCCTTGGAAACGTCAATCCACGAATGGATTAATGTGAGTTCTTTGGCGTTTGTCCATTTTGTTTCTCGGCTCTTCCTCGTCTTTGGACAACGGGTTGGGCTTCGGGTTAGGTAACACTTCTTCCGGTGAAGCTTGTGTCTCGGGAATAGAATCGGTTGTAGGGGTTTGTGTGTGGATTAGGTGTTTAAGCCATGACTAATAATTAGTATTTACCTAATTAATAGAAGCAAAGTCCATTTGGGTTGCCCTCATAGCAGGAGGTATGGTAGAAAGTCCAGGAGAGAGAAATATTGATTTATTATATGATTAATAAATCAATAGAAATATGATAAATAGTTTATTAATATATTAAAGTGAAAATATATTAATTAGAAACTATATTAATTAATTAGAAATTAATCTGGAATTAATTGGAATTAATTTGGTGATTAATTTAATTAATTAAAGGTACAAGGGCTAGTCTGTAATTATTCAATAGTTGAGTAAGTGACAAATATAATAGCTGGAGTAACCAGCGAAATTATGGTTATGATAACCCATAATTTCGGTTATTATAATATAGGATAAATAGATTTGAATTGATAGATAAATGTTTATCTTATTTGAATTCAAAAATGTTTATCTCTAAAGGCTTATCTGGTTGTCTGCTGGAGACTATAAATAGGGACCCTGGGGGACCTTATTTTCTGCGCATTTTACCCTAGCTCTCTGGAATTTTCGTGACCTATCTCCTGCTCCCTCCTTGGGTGTGATCTCATTTTAGGAGAAACTAGCACCCAACAAGAGGAATGAGTTCCTGTTGGTCCGACATATATATCATTACCTCTTAGGCGCTCCAGTAGAGTTAGCATGCCACCCGAGTTTTATGGTTTCTATATAACTACGGATGGTGACACGTTTGTCAGTGATATGACACTGATAAATTTGGATGAGCCAGCTAACTACCAGGAAGCAGTGGTGGGCCCTGAGTCTGCCAAGTGGAAAGAGGCAATGGACAGCGAGATCAAGTCCATGTATGACAATCAAGTTTGGAACTTGGTTGACAATGTACCGAGTCGAAAGACAGTCGGGTGCAAGTGGATATTCAAGAAGAAGACCGACGTGGATGGAAAGGTACACACCTTTAAGGCTCGACTGGTTGCAAAGGGCTTTACTCAAACCCTGGGGGTTGACTATGATGAGACCTTCTCACCAGTTACCAAGATTAAGTCCATTAGGATAATGCTTGCCATAGCTACATTTCATAACTATGAAATTTGGCAGATGGATGTCAACCCCGCTTTCCTTAATGGGAAGTTGACTGAGGATGTTTACATAAATCAGCCAGAGGGTTTTGTAGACACAAAGCATTCTAATAAGGTGTGTAAGCTTGAGAAATCAATCTACGGATTGAAACAAGCTTCTCGCAGCTAGAATATCTTGTTGGACGGAGGATCATCTGATCACTTATCTATGGACAGAATTGACTAGGTCAGAGTTCGGCAGCAGTTTCTAGGAAGCTATAGTTTGCTAATTAATTAGAGGTTAAACTAGTAATTATAGTCATAGACTTATCCAAGTGGGAGACTGTTGGATTAGGTGTCTAAGCCATGACTAATAATTAGTATTTACCTAATTAATAGAAGCAAAGTTCATTTGGGTTGCCCTCATAGCTGGAGGTATGGTAGAAAGTCCAGGAGAGAGAAAGATTGATTTATTATATGATTAATAAATCAATAAAAATAAAATAAATAGTTTATTAATATATTAAAGTGATAACATATTAATTAGAAACTATATTAATTAATTAGAAATTAATCTTGAATTAATTGGAATTAATTTGGTGATTAATTTAATTAATTAAACGTGCAGGGGCTAGTTTGTAATTATTCAATAGTTAAGTAAGTGACAAATATAGTAGCTGGAGTAACCAGCGAAATTATGGTTATGATTAACCATAATTTCGATTATTATAATATAGGATAAATAGATTTGAATTGATAGATAAAGGTTTATCTTATTTGAATTCAAAAATGTTTATCTCTAAAGGCTTATCTGGTTCTCTGCTGGAGACTATAAATAGGGACCTTGTGGGACCTTATTTTCTGCGCCATTTTACCCTAGCTCTCTGGAATTTTCGTGACTTATCTCCTGCTCCCTAGGTGTGATCTCATTTGAGGCAGGACACTTGTGCTGCACTGCTTCAGCATTAAAACTAAAGGTTGGTTTTTCTGATTTATTTCTTTAGTAATTTTTCTGTTGGCCTTTAGGAATTATTTATATGTTCAAAGTTAGAAAACATAGATCCAATCTAGGTTGCATGTGAACTTAGGGTTTTAGTTCATAGATTTGTAGAAAACCTTTCAGTTTGGACGTTTTGGTTTTGTGTGTCGGGAAAGAGATTAAATTGTTGTATAAAACTATAAATTTTGCAGAGGGATTGACGAATAACCCGACATTTGATATGGGAAAATGTTTGACAAGAATATTGGTCGGTCCATTTGCGGACGATAGACGTTGGGTGTATAATATTGTTTGAAACCGAAAACGTTTTGTCAATTTCGATTTGTAATATCGTATTACTAATTAGTAGTGAAATTATGTTAATCTTAGTGTGATTAAGATTAAATAGGTTGTTATATGAGTTAGGATGGTTAAAAACCCATTTGGATGAAGTTTGAGCTTGAAAATGCCAAAAGAGGTTACACGGGTCGTGTAAAAAGGCTTTAGAAACCAATCCAAAACACTTTCAGACCCACATGAGTCGTGTTGAAATTCATCAGAAAGTTGTCCGTGGGTCGAAAGGGGTCAAACGGGTCGTTTTCGCGAACACGAGTCGTGTAGCCGACATTAGCTTCATTACGGTATTTCCCTCTTAAAAACCCTAGAAACTCACCCTTAACCCTCTAAGTCAAAATCAGAGCCTATAATTCGATAATTGGAGTTAGGAATCATTATCTTGCGGTTAAAATGTAATATCCTACATTCTAGCTTCGATTTGCTTGGTTTGAGTTAATTCCAAGTGGTGTTGGTGAACCACCTCGAACTAGTATGAGTTGGGTAAGTTTTCTTTGATTAGTGTGTGAAAATGAGTTCTAATCCTAAGCCCTAGCCACGGGTGTAATAGTTATTGCGTTTTTGTGGTTAATTGAGTAGGATGTTGCGGGATTAAAAGCTGTAACCTAGATATTGTTGTTATCTATCGTTATAGTTCATTTTCACACTAATTACTTGCTCTTTTGAGATGTATTGATAATTGAGATTGTTTTGGATATTAATTATTGACCCGGGCTGTTGTGATACAGTAAAAACTCGATAGGAGCACGATACACGAGGTTCGGGAGTTCCGCATACTGATCTGACATAGGTGAATGGTTATTTATTGATTCTTTTAATGAACCATATCGTGGTTGAGCTGTTCATTGCAGATAGAAAAGAGTTCTATGAGTTCAAAATGTGTTGATTTTGTTTGATATGAGTTAAGTGTGTTGATATACTGAGGGTTGAGATAGTTAAGGAGTTTAATGAGACTTCGAGTGTCACAACTCAATTAACTATTGATTACTCACTGAGCTCGTGTAGCTCATAAATCATTGTTAATGTTGTTGTGTTTTAGGTCCCCGGTAGTGGAGACCGTGGAAAGTGTAGCATGGAGGGATAGCTGGAAGTTGGACTTGGACTTACTTGTTTTTTGATAGTTTGAGCTATGTTTGTTGACCCGGTTTTTGTGTAAACTAATCTGAAACCTTGATGTACATAGGTTAGAACTAAAACTATGTTTTCGCTAACTTCTTGTACGACTTGTTACTTAACTTTGATTACACCTATAAATTATGTGATTGTTTTTGAGAAATTCAAGGTGTAATTTAAAAGTGAGAAACCGGGCGTTACACGATTCGATTGTGGGGTTCGGTTGTTTGAGGAATCTTGAGAAGACATATTTTTATAGATTGTTTTTGAGAGAAATGGATGTAAAGAGTGTTAAAATTGTGGTTTTAGTTGTGTAAAATTTACTTTATATAGATGGTAAATTTTTTTAAAAAATCAATTTTTATAGCCGTTAAATTCCATTCGTGTGGGGTGGGGGGTGGATTTGCAAACTCGGAAATTGTGTGGGGGAAGTGAAATATTTAAGCTGGAAACCGTGCGGCATTGGGAAGTCGTGGGAGGGTTGAACCCGCAGTCATCCACCCAACCAGGGTGGTGTACCCGCTCGGGTTAATCCCACCACGTAGGAACCCGCACCCCACTATGTTACCACACCGGTTGGTCTTAGTGTTTTATTTTTTTCTTTTTTATTTTAGGCAGAGGGAAGAGGGTTTTGATTAATTATCACTTGTACTGTACAACTCTCTGTTAGATTTTAAGTTACCAGATTCGTTTTCACCGGATCCAATTTCCAACCCATTTACTCAAACATATATTTCTTCATTCTGGAGTACACAAGCCTAAAGGTGGTGTTACTGTCATTTGTTATTTTAGACTGCAATCATGACTGCAAGTTTACAACTAAAATATTAATCTTCTTGAAAAAAAATGTACCTTTGTGTATGTCATAAGATGTAAAATCTATTTCATTTTTTATTCTTATATACCTCCAAATGATGATATAATAAAATATAGGATTGAAGGGATGTAATGTTTTGTGTAAGCCTAATTGGTACCTTCACACTATTGAGGTATGTCTATCTCTTTATCGCTTTCCCTCTCTGTGTGTCTCTCCCTGATGTTCAGTTGCTTGATTCATCTTAAGCATGACCATATCCAACTATGTCTTTAGTGGAAAGGATTCTTTTGTATTGGCAATTGATTTGAATTTTTACATCATTGTGTAGATTAATCACTTTAGTATAAAATGGAATATGAAATGGAATCCTACAATCAAAATATGAATACCTTATGAAGGCAAGCCTCTGATTTCAAAGTTGATGTATTCACTTTCAGATGTTGGTGATAACCTCTATCCTCTAAGCTTTGTGTTATCAGCAAAGTGTACCAAAAACATCAGAGGTATCGTGTAAATGCATCGTCGTTCTTAATCATCTTATATTTCATAAAAAAGTAAACAAAATCAATTTAGAGTATATGATGAATAAGCATGAGATTGAGGAAACCATAGTTGTAGAAATGGCATGAAGTTGGTGAAGTTTTATTTCTTATGAACATATAGATGAGAACGAGCCATGAAATTAAACTCCAAAATCAACAGATCTAGCAAAGGGAAGAACCGAAGATAGGAAGGATATGAGTTTGTTCTTGAGAGAATCTTGAGTGTAAGGTATTGCCCAAATCACACATAAAGCAGAATTCCTCAATTTTTCCTATCGTTAATCTTGCTATATAGTTTTCCATATAGTATTCTACTTTTCTTTATTACAACATTGAACTTTTAATTGTTCTTTTTCTTATTAAGATATTTTATTTTGATCCATCTACCCTATTATAGTATTCTACTTTCATATTTTTTCATTAGGACATTGTACTTTGAAAATCTGCTCGATTATAGCAGTGAAAATTGATAATTGGTTTGTATTTGAATGATATTGCTATAATTGGGTATTTATTTAAAAGTACAATGTTGCATATTGTAATAGGAAGAAATTAAAGTAAGATGCTATAATAAACTAATAATAGTAAGTACCAAGTATGTTGCTATTTCTTGCATTTAACCTAATTAATTTATTTCATCGGTTTTATTGTAGTTTAAATAGTATAAACAACATACACTTATGATAAGTTTTTGGTTGTAAGTTCAAGGAATTGATTTCTACTATTTAGACATAGTAGTTAAATTGCAAGGAATCAAATATATGGTAAAAGTTCGTCTTTTATGATTTTAAGCTTTTTTATTAAAAAATTTCGGGTCAGGAAGACCAACTTTCTTGAACTCATGGGAGGATCAAGTGACTTGGATTATTGTTATAAATAAAATACCTAAAATACCCCTCAACTCTACCCCATCTACTATTCTACATGACATGTAGTTTGATAATAATATTTTACTATAAATTAAATACATATAACAGTAAAAGACCCCACAATAGTACTCAATCTCTGTTTAACTTGATAGGTAGTTTGATAAAAATATATGACTATAAACCAAATACCTTAGATACCCCTCAATACTACTTCTTTCTTTTATTTGACTTGAATTGTACCTTGATGCTTTATTAATTGCAACATTTTGTAGGTAATAATCAAGTCTTTAAGTACATTATTCGTTAACATCTAGGACTTATTTTCTTTTATTAAGTTTATATATAATGAATACATTTGTGATATAATGTATTTGATGTAGGTTAAGAGCAATATCAACAAAGTACAACTCTACCCCTCAAGAAGCTAGCTTCACGGCCTTTTGATTGTGATCGTGATGGATTATGTATGGATTTATGTAGGGATTTTATCATAAGAGTCCTTAACTTTTTTGAAAATGTTTGGGTTTGTCATTTTCTGGATTTTATGTCTACTAAAGCCCAAAATTTGCAAAAAATTCCATTTTTGCCCTAGAACCAATGATAAGAGGTTTCTAGATTACCTTGAAATTATTTTCGTATAAAAGTCCTTAAGTTTGTAGAAAATGTTCGGTTTTGTTCTCTAACACCACCACCACTACCGTAGTGGAGGTGGCGGTGGTGGTGAGTGGTGGCGGTGTTGGAGGACAAAATAGAACACTTTCGAAAAACTTAAGGACTTCTATACGAAATTAATTTCATGGGAAAGTTTTCAAAATTGCAAACTTAAGGACTTCTATACGAAAATAATTTTATGGTAACCTAGAGCTGTTATCACGGTTTCCAGGACAAAGGCGGGAAAAGTTTTCAAATTTTGGTCTTTAGTGGACATAAAATACATGGAAGGACAAAACCGAACATTTTCAAAAAACTTAATGACTTTTATGACAAAATCCCATTTATGGATGCTTGCCTTTATTTGTATATTTATCTTTTAGCTTAGCTCTATTTTATTAAAACACCAGTTATATAGATTGGAGTTGTATTCAAGCCAAACAACATAGGTTGTGTCCAATTTGAAGTTTAAAACTTTTGAAAGTAGAATATGGGACCCAATCATGAGACAAATTCTTCACTTTATTTGAATATCTATTATAGTATATATTAAATCTTCAGCCAACTCTTTGTCTTCTACAACCTAATCCACATTCTGTTAAATGTAGAAATATAGTCACTTGTTCTTCATTAGTAGGGGTGGAACTTATTTGGTCCGAAACCGAAAAACCGAAAAACCAAATCGAACCGAAACCAATTTCAGACCAATTCGAATTCATATTCGGTTTTCGGTTTGGTCCCGGACCAAACCGAATATCATAATTGGTTTTTGGTTTGATTTACGGTCTCCCGATCTTCAAACCGAACCGAACCGAATTACCGGATTACATTATTTAAATAATTAAAAAATAAAATATATATTATATACTATTAGGCTTGTACCCTTTTGCCCTTTGACCTAGACTTGGCGGACTTGACGATTTACCTTTTTTACTCAATTTTGGAATAGGGTAATAGTTTAATAGTTTCAACTTTCGTCTTTCTGACTTTCGAATTCCCGCTTGCGACTGCGACTTCGAGTTGGGACGTGGGTTCTTCGACCTTCTACTTCGTAATCGAATAATCGACGAGAGGGAAAGGTATGGCATCTTCGATTCTTCCCTTTGATTTCTTATTTTCTGATGTTATCGATTCTTCCCTTCGAGACTTCGAGTCGAGTTCTTATTGATTCTTGGCTTCTGTGATTTGTTTCTTTGTATTCTTCCCTTACGTGATTACCTCCTTGTCCCTGGTTCCTGAATTGTGCTACTTCACCATTCTTTTTAGCTTTATATTATTATATACTTTATTCTTTATTAGATGTGAATATTGTCTATTATTAATATATTATAGTCCATTTTTGGTGTGGTATGTCTGTACACGTGCATCATGTGTGACCAAATATCTCAACCTTTATATTATTAATATATTATAGTCCACTTTTGCTTGTAGTCGTTGATTTTTCTTGTATAGTTGTATTCATTGGTTTTGGTTTGTATTTTGCTTTTAATTTCAGCAAATGTCTCAACCGATGGATGAGGATGAACCCACTAACAATGGGGAGACTGTCACGAATAATACTAAGCAACATGGAAAGCGAAAAGAGTATGTAAAACGATCGGTTGTGTGGTTACATTTTACGGAGTTCATTAGCAATGATGGTAAGAAAAAATGTAAATGCAAGCATTGTGGTAAGGAATATAGTTGTGCATCTAAAAGTTGTGGTACATCTACGCTAATTAATCACATGAAAGGGTGTACCTCTAACCCCGATAATAAAGTTGACGACCAATCGACTCTTGCATTTAATACTACCAAAGATGAAGAAAACGGGGAAAGTAAAGTTAGTTTAAATGCTTGGAGGTTTTGTCAAACAAAATGTAGAAAAGCTATTGCGGAAATGATAATAATAGATGAACTTCCTTTCAAGTTCGTAGAAAAAGAAGGCTTTAGGAGATGCATGAAAGTTGTGCAACCCTCTCTTGTTATTCCAGGTAGAAAAACTGTGAGAGAAGATTGTTATCAGTTGTTTCTTGATGAGAAAACAAAGCTTAAGGCTCAACTAAAACAATCAACTTTAAGGGTTTGCTTTACAACCGATACTTGGACATCTTTGCAACGAATCAATTACATGTGTCTCACGGCTCATTACATTGATGAAAATTGGAAGTTACAAAAAAAAATTATTAACTTTTGTCCAATTTCAAGCCATAGAGGAAGTGATATTGGAAGAGCCATTGAGTTATGTTTGGTTGATCGGGGTTTGCAAAACATTTTAACGGTTACTGTTGATAATGCAAGTAGCAATGATACCGCCATACAATACTTGAAAAGTAAATTTGTAATTAGGTCACTCTTTCTAGTATGTACGGTGATAAAGACGGAGAAAAAGTTAGTGCTTTATGTAAGAGTGCATTGTATGAGCTCTATAATGAATACAAAAGAATTCATTCAGATCAACATGTAAAGAGCTCTTCATCTCAAACTTCCAAATCATCTAGCTCGGGTTCCCAAAGTCCTCCTGATGTGGGTTTGTTTGGTAGTAGTAGTGATGCCATTAGATCACTTCGAGAGAAAATGTTAGCCGAAGTGAAAAGGAGGAAGGCAGAATCGGGTGTGGCGACTGATTCTAAGTCCGAGCTAGATAGATACTTGACAGAGGATATTGAAGAAGACGATGAATATTTTATGAGTGACAATTTCACTGTTTTGGGTTGGTGGAAAAAGAGGTGTGGTTTGTTTCCAATCTTATCACTTGTTGCTCGTGATGTGCTAGCTATTCCTATCTCAACAGTGGCATCGGAATCTAGTTTTAGTACCGGAGGAAGGGTACTTGATACATTTAGAAGTTCTTTAACTCCAAAAATTGTGCAAGCATTAATATGTTGTCAAGATTGGATCCGTTCTAGTGATGTTGATGTCAACGTGGAAGAAAAAATTGAAGAGCTTGAGAAGTTTGAAGATGGTAAGTTGGTATTTACTTTCTTATAATGTTTGTTTCATTTTTTTCAAGTATTGACTTTTAATTGTTCAATTATAGACTTGCGACAATCGACGACGGAATCAACGGTTCTTGATGTGTGATCGGGATAAAATCAAACTTTGGCGACTTACTAGGAACAACTTTTGAACTTAATGTTTTAAATTTTGTTTTGGAACTTGGAAGTTAAACTTTATGTTTCTAGCTAGTACCACTTTATCATATTATGTATGGATCTTTATTATTTTTTGTTTGAAATTTGTAAGTTATGTTTGGAAAATTGCAACAATTTTTGTTTTGGTACGAAATTCGGTTTTCTTGGTCTCAAACCGAACCAAACCGAATTCGAATTCGGTTTGGTCTGCAGCCAGTTGAATTCGGTTGGTTCGGTTTACGATTTGGTCCAAAAAAATTTTAAACCGAGGAAACCGATTCGAGGAAACCGAGGAACCCATAAACCGAACCGATTTCCACCCCTATTCATTAGAGAATAACACACTCCCATTTGCAATGGGAGTCAATAACGTGGGAAGATTTTTCAGTTTTCTTGATCATGGTTATGTGGTTATGGGCTTCTATGGCTGAAGCAGAGTACTTCAAGTACAAAGATCCAAAACAATCGCTGGGTGTCCAGATCAAATACTTGATGAAAAGGATGACAATAGTGGAAAAGATCGGCCAAATGTACCAAATTGATAGGACAGTTGCATCCAATAAGGTCATGAAGAAGTACTTAATTTGTACAAGAATCATTATATATTTTTTTCTTTCTTCCTGGATTAGATGTTTCTTGAACTTGTGTGTGTTTTCAGGGAGTGTTTTGAGCGGAGGCAGGAGTTTTCCGGCCAAACATGGGTTGACATGGTCAACGATTTCCAAAAGGGTTCATTATCAACCCGGATTGGGGATACCTTTGATTTATGGGATCAATGTTGTTCATGGCCATAACAATGTTTATAAATCTACAGTCTTTCCTCACAATGTTGGCATTGGAGTTACCAGGCATGTTCTAAAGCACCTTCACTAAATCTAGATCGATTACAACTCTCGCTGGCTATTGTACAAGTCAATTTTTCTTTTAATGACACGTTGAAATGTGTGTCGTCAGTCTCTTAAAATGTGACATGCTTTTAACTGGATCACATGAAAAAATCTGAACAGAGATCCGGCTTTGGTTACAAAGATTGGAGCTGCAATTGCTTTTGAAGTTCGAGCCACCGGCATATAATAGTTGTACATTGTATTGCAGCAAGTAAACAAATTTGGATCCATCATTTTACTACAACTAACGAAAGGTTGATAATCTTTTTGGATAATAATAGTTCTTGTTAAACATGTTTGTAGAGATTTGGGATGAGGTCGCTGCTTCGATAGTTATAGTGAAGATCCAAAGATTATTAAATTAATGATCAAGATTATAGCCGGTTTACAAGGAGACATCCCTGCTGGTATAAAGAAGGGTGTTCCTTTTGATTGTAATCGTGATGGATTTATGTATGTTAGTAAATAATTCTAACATTTGGAATTTTTATGTAATTGAATCATTCATTCACATGTTTTTTGATGTAGCATAGGAGAATATGTTGGTGATCTTGTGTGGGAAGTGTAATCATGCTTTTAGCTAATTTTGTTTCTTTTTTACTCTAATAGACTTAATGCAAACATGACTAGTGGGATGTTTCTTATTTTGAATTAATAGGCGTAATGGTTAAGCACTTTATGTGTAAAATATACACAATTGTTTCTTTTGGACTTAATTTGGACAAAATGATTTAACATTTCAGCCAAAAAAAAATTGCCACTTAATACACAAACAACATTACATAATGGGTTAAGCACAAATTAATAAAGAAAAAAAAAAAGAAACAACCACTTAATATGATAAGTTGTATATGACTATTTATACCAGATTTAACTTGAAGCAACTCGATTTTCAGGAAAATATTAAGTAAATCATGTAACCCAATGTTGGTGATTTATTAGATTAAGCATATTGATTATTTAACTTATTTTAAGACCCGTTTTGGTATAAAGTTTCAATATTCCCTCTAAAAGTATCCATCTTGCAATTGGATAACATGATAAATTTATATGAACTATTTACCTTTGCATTTATTTTCTAGACCGAGTATACCGTCTAGATCCAAAGATCATTAAATTAATGACTGAGATTATAGCCGGTTTACAAGGAGACATCCCTGCTGGTATAAAGAAGGGTGTTCCTTTTGATTGTAATCGTGATGGATTTATGTATGTTAGTAAATAATTCTAACATATGGACTTTTTATGTAATTGAATCATTCATTCACATGTTTTTTTGATGTAGCATAAGAGAATATGTTGGTGATCTTGTGTGGGAAGTGTAATCATGCTTTTAGCTAAATTTGTTTATTTTTTACTCTAATAGACTTAATGCAAACATGACCAGTGGGATGTTTCTTATTTTGAATTAATATGCGTAATGGTTAAGCACTTTATGTGTAAAATATACACAATTGTTTCTTTTGGACTTAATTTGGACAAAATGATTTAATGGTTTAAGCCAAAAAAAATTGCCACTTAATACACAAACAACATTACATAATGGGTTAAGCACGAATTAATAGAGAAAAAAAGAAACAAGCACTTAATATGATAAGTTGTATATGACTATTTATACCGGATTTAACTTGAAGCAGCTCGATTTTCAGGAAAATATTAAGTAAATCATGTAACCCAATGTTGGTGATTTAGTATATTAAGCATATTGATTATTTAACTTGTTTTGAGACCCGTTTTGGTATAAAGTTTCAATATTCCCGCTAAAAGTATCCATCTTGCAATTGGATAACATGATAAATTTATATGAATTATTTACCTTTGCATTCTTTTCTAGACCGAATACACCGTTTAGATGAGACTAAATGCCTATTTAGAAACATAATTTTATTTTTACCTTAAAACATCAACATACTTATATTTTAAAATCAAAACACCGTACTTCTAATTTTAACCCAAAAAACAATGTAATCTTATTTTTTTTAACTTAAAACAACAACATACATTTATTTTGAACTCAAAACGACAACATACTTTACTTTTGGCCAGAAACAACAATAAACTTTCATTTTTAAATCAAAATATATATGTATTCTTTTTTTAACCCAAAACAGCTACTAAAGTTTTGTAAAGAAAGAACAACGTACTTAATCCTTAACTCTAATCCCCTAATATCTAAACCATATTCGTCGTAAACCTTAAACCTTTTGAAAGAGAGTATTCGTCTCCCCTGCTTTGCGTGGGTACTCCACTAGCCCCCCTCCCGTTCCGGCATCCACCATATTGCACATGTACAAACTGAATTACCCAAAAACCGAATAACTCATACCAAAATGAAACTAACCGTGGAAAGAAAACTAATCTTCAGATTTTACTCCCCCCCCCCCCCCCCCCCCCCCCCAATTAGCGCCCTACCACATTGCGCGGATACACCACTAGTGTCTACACACACACAATCTCTATCTCCCCAATATATATGGCTAACAGGTTCATTCATCACGGCACACATGTGATACTGATATAGAGCTCCTTCATGTGAGTGAACACCACCCATTCTCCCATAGAGCCAATATGGCGAAGAATCTCCTATACTCCTTTAGGACCAGCCATGAAGAAGGACCGTCCGTGCCTCTTCTTTTTTCTTCCTTTCTGTTTTATTTATTCTCCACTTTCTCCTTCTAATATGAACTTACCACACCCGTTTCTTTTTACATGCGGTGTTTACATGATGATAAGGTCACTAACTTCACTCCTATAATTACACTATTTATCATTCTAAAATGATAAATTTAATTTCAATAATTTGTAAGAGAACTACTAAGGTTACATAAACAAAAATAATAATAGGGAAAATGACATTATTGCCCTACCAAGTCTTAAGTTTTGTTTTAAAATATCCTTAAAGTATTTTTTTCTGTGGTTTGGGGGCATGAATTTTGGTATGACCTGCTTATAAGGACCTCTACTTATTAAAACCGGTATCCACTGCCATGTCATTGACTACGTAACAGTAAATCAGTTGGGGTAGGTAATCGTTATCTTTCCTGCAACTCCAATTTATAACTCTTCGATTACCCAAAAACATAACACCTCGTGACTTTTTTTCCTCCATTATCGCAAGCCACCAAGCTTCATTAATAAGAACAATCATCCATAATCCTTCAATAACTCAAATTCCATGGCAAAACAGGTGTTGCAATTTCTTACTCTGTTTTCACTCCAAGCTTTTGATTTTGTAGTTTTTCTTCTCAGACTCAGGTTCCTCATAATTAAAAAATTATTTTAATTGATTCTAATAAAAGTGATAAAATGAATTACTTTTATCGATGTTGTCATGTTGATCCGGTAAGTTGTATAACAGATCCAAACAAATAACGCTTAGTTAGTGCTACTAACATTTGAGATTTTATAAATTGGTAATACATTAAATATGAGTGTAAATTTTTTTAATATTTTGGAACGTTTATCTTTTCCACTGTCGGTCTAAATTTGTGTTATTAACCACACTAGAATAGACAACAAAGTAGCACTGATTACCGGATCAACAACTAGCATCGACAAAGAAACTGCAACCAAATTCATCAACCATGGCGCAAGGGGTTGATCACTGACATCCACTACAATCTCCATCACGACACCAACACCTAATTCGTACCGTAAAATCTTTGGCGTCGGCCCAACTTACGTATTCAAACAATATTTGGTGTCGGAACTGTCACAACATGTTGTTCAGAAAAACTGTATATCGCCTATTGTGATTCCGACCACATTAGTGAAACATGAACTGAAATGATATTTTCCAGATCCGGAAGAAGAAAGAAAATTCTTACTCTGTTTTTCGCCTTTTGTGATTTCAACCACATGTGTGCAATTTCTTACTATGTTTTTCGCTCCAAGCTTTCAGTTTTGCAGTTTTTCTTCTCAGATTCCAAGGTTCGCATGTATATCGCAAGCCAAGAGTATGGTGTAGACATGGCTGCCAATAAAACCGACAAGCAAGCCTGCTAACCTAATGAATTGTGGCCGAAAGAAAAGGTGGGGGTACCGGTGAAGAGACCATCAGAGGTGGGTTGGGTTTGGTAAATACACAGAGAAAGATAGAGGAAACACTGAAACAGGGAGAGAGAGAGAGAGAGAGAGAGAGAGAGAGAGAGAGAGGACTAAAGAATAGAAAATGGGGAAATGACGGGGCTTATATCTTTGCAGCGGAGGAAGGGGGAATACGTGGCAATTTTTTTAGTATCAAAGTGAAGGGGTAATCGGATTACCTCTTTATTTTTTTCAACTAGGTTATTAGCCCGTGTTAAATACGGGTTATACAAATAAAAATAGCAAAAATAAACAATAAATTACAAAATACGATGATATTAGTGAACTTTTTTGGAAAGTTAAATGTTAAAGACGATAATTTTCCCATAAAATTGTCCTACAAATGAGTGTCAATGTTGAAAAATATGAATATTTT
Source organism: Cichorium intybus (assembly GCA_023525715.1). NCBI lineage: Eukaryota > Viridiplantae > Streptophyta > Magnoliopsida > Asterales > Asteraceae > Cichorium > Cichorium intybus. The sequence continues at coordinate 1,598,551 of CM042017.1, read as the reverse complement.
CTAGATCTAAAAAAAATTCATTTTCTCCTTTATTTTTTTAATCCTGCAACCTGCAATTAGAGATACAGCAGAAATTGTTGACCATAGAAAGCATAACTCACAAATGCACCTAATTTTAATGCGGTGAGGAACTGTCCAAATGCGTAACACTTAATAGCCTGCTCCCGCAGTGTAAAAAGATGCTCTTGGTAATGCTTAATAACTTGCTCCTAATGCTCAATAACATATACCTACAGATCAAAATAAATTGCTATCTAATAAATTTTTTTCACAATACAATGCATCAAAAAGAAAAAGGTTAAAATAACTATGTTGTAACAAAAAAAATGTAAGTAGGATGCTATAGTACACAAATATATGAAAGTACACTGCTATAATTAGTAAGATTTTTGGAAGTTTAATAGTCTGGTGAGAAGTTATACCATTTTTCTAATTTACTTTAATTATCTTTTACATATCAATTTAATTTAATTTTTCCTAATTAAAGCATTGTACTAATAAATTCAATGAAATTTTCATAAAATACTTGAAATATTAACAAATTTTCACACACAGATATCAGATCATAGTCACACACATACACAGTCATATATATACACAGCCAGACACACGATGGCAATGAAAGGTAAGATTATAAATTTGGCCCAAATTTCTTGATAAGAATGACGTTTTTACCCTTCACCAAGCCTAAAAGAACACAAAATTATAAATTGTCCCTATATCATACTAATTTCTCATGTCTTGTATCAAAGTACAATGCCTTACTAAGATAAAAAAAATCAATTACTAATATTAGTAAGACATTACTGACATATCAAAACACATTTATACTAATAGTTTTTAAAAATTTAGCTTAACACAACCCCCTTCAACGTCATAACTTGGCCTCCTGGAACTCAAATGAATATTTTAAATTAGTAAAAAAAATTAATAAAAGTGAAACTACCTTAGCAATGTATTAGGTGAGAAGATCTTTCTTTTAACCGGGGTGCTCGTTGTATGAAAAGTTGATGATCTTGAAGTCCAACGGAGGAAATTTTATTTAAAAGACCAAGATTTTCATGTAATATTTATCTATTCCTAATTCTTAAATAATAACTTATCTATTGAGTTTAAAAAAAATATTAATGTGAGAAAAGGAAGTTTTACATGGATCCACCCAAAACCTTTACACCAAGTAGTTGGTTTTAGGTTCATCTAAGCTTGAAACTGTGAGATTTGATCATAATTATAAGATTTAACGCACTTTAATAGAAACCTCTCAAAAAGACACACGCACCACCGTCTAAAATTTTGAACTTCGATTGAGTTGGGTAAAGTTTTGACTTTAGGAGCCAGTCCAGCTGGGTATATAATTTTATTCTTCAGATAAAATCATCTTTTAAAAACGGGTTGAGTTTAAATATTAGATATAATCTTATTATTAGTTATTTAAGCAATTTAGTATAAGTTAAGCCAACAAAATTCATGTTTTTATCCTTAAAATCTCAAAGTTCTCAAGGGAAGTTTCATACATTCTGCATCTTATAGTCTAATTCAGATCCATGCCCTAATATGGTGGATCTGGCACCATACCGATGGCAGCCCATGACCTATAATCGTATGTATAGGAAAATGAGCATGATGTTTAATTTCCTGTAAATTTATACAAATGACAATAAATTCAATTCTGATTTATTTATATTACAACTAAAAAACCTTAAAATACCTCAAGATTTGTTTCGATATTCACATGATTCTCAACATCGCTTGCCTCTACAAAATTGGTTGCTTTTTGAAGAGATTTTCATGTTCTTGTTTTGACCTTTGTCTCATGAAGCAATGATGGAACTGGTATAATTCAAGTTACCCAGCATTGTATTAGTTTCAGCCACTAACATTTCTATAAATCCATATTCAGCTAAATATGCTTCCTGCCACTCTTCCAGGTCTGCAAGATTTATCAAATATGAATGAAAAGTTAAAAAAAATACATATCGAAATCATAAGGGAGACTCTGATTTCGCAAAAAAAAAAAACCTTCTTGATCTATGGAGTTAAGTCGAGTCTATGTGATTCTTCCATATCTATCCAAAAAAGTAATAGTCATCGAAAAATCCAACCTTACCCACGGGTTTAATAGACAAACCATATTAATTAGACACATAGCCACATATAAAAAGCTAATGAAATTAGAAAAGGACATATACCAATGTTAGAAGGCGATAGAAAGATTAAGAGAAAAGCTTAACCTGGAAGCAAAACCCTACCTAGTTGGGTCGATCTACCTTGTAATCCATTGAAACAAAAGAACCGTAAATTATTTACAGAAAAGAAATCGACAAAACTATACCTTGTTTAGTGATGATGATTTTTTTGTGATTTGAAAATGCTCGTTTAATGAAGAAGTAGGACCTTACATCTTCAATTTCACTATACAACTGCAATTAATCCAAAAATCGTGCAGACGAGAGAGAAAGAAAGAGAGGGAGAGCGGGTTAAGAGAATGGTGGATATGTTGGTGCAGGTTGCTGTTGAAGAAAGGCAGCGATGGTGAGAACATTGTGATTTATGGTTTCTAGATCGATATACGGAATTGAGGATGCCTAAATTAAGTCAATTTATTTCAATTAAATCCCATTGATTAAGGGATACTGATTTCTGTAAAGCAATAATCTTTCTCTATTCAACGTAAAATTGGCATGTCTCTTTCCAGTAATTAATAATGAATATTGACAAGTAAAATTTCCAGGCAAAAAAGAGAAACATATGGGCATGTCACGTGGCACTCTGTAGAGCAGGGAATAAATAAGAAAAGCTATAAGAGAAGGCCAAGTGGCAGTAATTTTACTCTTTTATTAGAATAGGAAGATAAGGATCATTTAGACCCGTGTTAATAGATTTTATACCCCTAAAAACTTAAAAAAAAAAACATGAGTGACTATTTGAATCAATTTAAGAAAATTTACAGGACTATAGTGTTATCTTCCCGTAATAATAAAACCAAGAGGTATGGAGCAAGGGGAAGGTGCGGTGTTTGACGTGGCCTCACCACACCACACGGGAACACCATCCCACTTGGTGTGGTGAAGGTAAGGGGTCAAAGGTGAGGGGTTGGAACATCGAGAGGGGAACTCTCTCTCTTCTCTTTCTTATATATATATATATATATATATATATATATATATATATATATATACATACATACATACATACATACATACATACATACATACATACATACATACATACATACATACATATATATATGTATGTATGTATGTATGTATGTATGTATGTATGTATGTATGTATGTATGTATGTATGTATATATATATATATATATATATATATATATATATATATATATATATATATATATATATATATATATATATATATATATATATATATATATAGAACAAAGATCATTTGAGGACCAAAAAAAGGTTGAGAACTTGAGGCCAAATCTCAACCCTCCAAATCTTCAAATCTAGGGCTAAAATCAAAGTGCCATTTTTGTAAATTTTAGAACTCATGTTATTAAATTGTAACTTGTAAATAGTCGTTAGGGGTAAAGCAGGAATTTCATATTTAATTTCTCCCTAAATATGAGATCACTCACCTTTCACCTTCCATATTTTTCTCACTTTAAGTTTGAAACGGCAGCGATCAAAGAAAATCGTATGCAGGATTAACAAATATAAATGCTATTCATTGCACCCAAATCTTAACAGTCTTTATTAATTTCAATTTCATGCGAACGTTTTGATCAATTTCATGCAACCCACGGAATCGCTTGTTCTAAACACAAGAACACACACAAAATTGCTTGTTTTCTTGATGTTCATCTACGACACCCAAAGGAAGGTTAGGCTTTTTCACTTATTCTCGTAAATTTCAAGTTATTGCATGCCAATTTCTATTTCTCAAACTAGGTTTCGATCATTGAATAAAAAATATTTAAAAAAAGATAGTTTCTTTAATTAATGTGGGCGTGTATTTTATTTACCTTTTAAAGCACTAGCAGGTGCATTGTTGTATTTCATTTTCAAACCTAAATGGTTTTCTTTGTATCAATCAAGAAATGAAATAAAGATTGTTGCTTTGGGTTTTTCTATCACTAAAATGCCTATGATTTTTTTATGTATAGGTGATACATGTACTCTATTTCTATGAATTTGATTGATTTTTTTATTTTTTAATTCCTAATCCTAATCATTAGACAGGAAGTTTGGGTTTTTCTAGCACTAAAATGCCTATCGATCAACACTCTGGGTTTTGTAAAAGGATATCAGATTCTCATCTTTTTATCATTGTGATGTAAAATTATAATAACATAGTAGTAATTTTTTCCAATAACTTTTATTTAAGCGGTTATTTATATTCATCGATAATTAAATGTGTTAGAAACCTCTATTAATTTGGGGGGCTAGAAACCTCTGTTAAGCGTTAAGCATGAATAACTAAATTTACAGTGTTAATCGTTGGTGATTAACATTGTAACTGCATGTATTTTTGTGTTAAAAATTCTTTGTGTGTTAATCATTGATGATTATAACTATAATCATTGATGATTATAACTAGAATTATTGATGATTACAAATATGATTGCATAAATAATTAGAACATCGGTTATAATCATTTCTGTTTATAACTTTTGCAGGTGTGTATCCAAGAACAACAATGATCATGATGTCTCATCTTTTTCATGTATGGTGTAACAAGAAAATTCGAAGCAAACACATCGATGTGTGAATTTATTTATTGTTACAATTGTATTCATTAATAAATATAACTTGAAATGTAGGAATTCAGATGTAGCTTTTATTTTGTTAATGTATATTAACGTATAGTTAGAGGTGTAGTCATCTATGATTATAATTAGAGGTGTTTTTATTCATTCACGATTAAGAATATATTGAAATTTTTATCTTTATATCGTGTTCTATTCATTTTATATTTTACAATCGTATATATTTTTATTTTTTAGAGATCTAATTATTTATGATTAGAACTACATTGTGTTTTATAATCATTAATGATTGAAATCGTATAACTCAAATGATACAATGAAAAATATATTTCGACCGAAAAATAATAATTATTATCTATTAATAAAATAAAAAAAGTAAAAAATTGACGTTATATAATCTGATATTATTAAAAAAAAGTTAATTTATTAGTTTTTTGGTAACTAACAAATAACAATTAAAATCCTAGATTTTAGGAATCAGAATCCTAGATTTTAGAAACTATAATTTTGATATAACTTAATTGAAATACGTAATTACTAATATGCGCTTATAATTTGATTGGTCCAGAACTGGCCTCGCGATCTCAACCTTTTCGTTGGCCTCGATTGATCCTCCCCCTATATATATATATATATATATATATATATATATATATATATATATATATATATATATATATATATATATATATATATATATATATATATAGGGTCCGTTCCGGTGATGACTATTTTTTCGGTAAGGACTCGTAAAGACACCTTAAAAAAGTTGAAAAAAATATAAAAAAAATACAAATCATAAAATCGAGAATAATACTATATCATCATAAAAAAAAATTGGAAAATTTTTTTGGATCATTGAAAAACAGCGATGATCCACAAAAAATTTTATTTTGTGGATCATTGTTTCATTATAAAAAAAAATAATGATACAAAAGTTTTTTTGTCAAAATTTTTTTTCTCCAATATAGTACTATGATCCATTTTATTATTTATATTTTTTGTTTATTTTTTTCAATTTTTTTAAGGTGTCCTCACGAGTCCTCACTTTAAAAAGTGTCCTCACCCGATCGCTTATATATATATATATATATATATATATATATATATATATATATATATATATATATATATATATATATATATATATATATATATATATATATATATAAAAGTGAAGGGTAATGAGGGAATACCATTTCCTAGATGAAGGATTAGTGAAGGAAATATGAGGTGGCGCCTACATGGTATCCCAACCCCTTGAGGTGAGGGGTTACCACTCCTCTCGTCTAAGTGTAGGAGGTGTTATGAAATTTTCAATTTTGTTGTCAGATTGTCTAAGAGTTTTCCAACCGAGACAGCCACGTGGAAAGTAAAATACGGACCCCACAATATCTGTTGACCGACTTTGCTGTTAACAGAGTCCGGGGGCCACAACCGAATCGGCGCCCCGTCGTTTTTACCGCTTTTTATCATTCCAGCATATCCAAATCGCTCGTAATTTCCCTCAAATTTCCTGCCCTAATTCAACTTAAACACGCACCTCCATCCTCTATAAATTCTCAATGCGTCCGTTACCCGATTACCAAAATAAGTTGTTTCCTGGAAATCCATTTACAAAATCAAAACCAAAACCCCATGCAAGGTTAAAATCAAGAAAATATCTCCAATCTTGAATCTTGGAAAACCTAATCGAACGCACAAGGTCTGTTCAGATTACTTATTTGATCTGTATGACATTTTAGTTTTGCACTTTATTTCACACTTGTTCCCCGTGTTTTTGATTTCTGATTGAACATGAAGCTTATATTATTCAATCCCATGAATAATGGGGATTTCGAAATTCGTCTAAAATAAGTAATGGGTCAATTGATTTTATTGTAGAACGTAACTAATCATGATCTTTACTAACAATATGTGGATGACGTCTATTAGTTTGTATGTTTGTTTTCAACCAGTTATTATTGCAATTCATTTTACTGGTGAATTTGATTGCTTGTTTTTGAAGATCATTGCAAGATGGGGTCTAATCCAGTGGAAGATTTGATAGAGACATCATCAGGGGCTGACGTTTCTGGATGGCACAGGGATGGGATGGAAACAGAGGTCGAACATGCATCAACTTCAATGAAGGGAAAACTGCAAAAGCAACCTTTTGTCATTGGTACGTGTACAAGGCAAGATCACATAGACGGTATTATTGTTTGCATATGATGCCATGTTTCCAATAAAAAAAACGTTTCAGGGGTTGCTGGAGGTGCAGCATCTGGGAAGACGACAGTTTGTGATATGATCATTGAGCAGCTTCATGATCAGCGGGTTGTACTTGTTAACCAGGTACATCCATAGTAACAATCTTGTAGGAAGTTTTTAAACAACATATTTCTGTTTCTACTTTTTAAATCTATTATTGGAATAGTAATCCTTTAACCCCTTTATAAATTGAACCGGCTGTCTCTATGCATGCATTGGCATTTGGCAGGACTCGTTCTATCATAGTTTGACTTCAGAGGAACTTCCAAAGGTTCATGAGTACAATTTTGATCATCCTGGTTGGTCTTTTCATTCAACTATAAATTTGCAATTATTTTTGTGTTGATGCTTTGTTATGATTTTCCAGATGCTTTCGACACTGAAAAGTTATTATCAGCTATGGTGATGTTGAAGCAATGGAAAGCAGTTGATATTCCAAAATATGACTTCAAGAGTTATAACAATAGTGTCTCTCTCTTTTTCATCTTTGTTTTGTATTTTACCTTGACTACATAAATAAGGTTAAACCTTTTTGGCAGGTGAATCCTTCAGATGTGATAATTTTGGAAGGAATACTTATTTTTCATGATCCCGGTGTGCGCGATATGATGAATATGAAGATCTTTGTCGATACACGGATACAGGTTCCTTATACACATTAAATATAGTTTTGAATTATACGGTGATGGATTGATAAGGTTTTGAATTATAATGATTTTTGTTTTGAATAAATGCAGGGTCGGTATACACAGGAGTAGATTTTTGTAAGAGATTATGTGGTGTTTCTGTTATCCGGAGGTATTTGAATATGAAGGATGGAAAATGCATATGAGCTAATTTAAAAGGTTTAATAATGAATAAAGCAGCTGTGTATCGGGTAGGGTTAATTGAAACTCTCCAAACTGTTTGCAGTGGTCAAAGTATGGAAAATGCGTTGCGGGTATGTTGTAAAGGTATTCATAGAGAGGGTGACAATGGCCAACAGGTCTGTGTGTGTGTGTGTAATGTGTATGTTGATGAATAATAATAAGAAAACAACGAGTCTTATAATTGTGCAGTTAATTTACGAAAAACTTCCACAAGACATCTCAGAAAGGCACATGTTGTTGTTGGATCCTATACTCGGAACAGGCATACTTCACTTCCAGAGGCATACTTCAATTTTAAAAACTTGAGAGAGAGAGAGAGAGATTTACAAGTAAACTATATCTGAAAATAAATGGCAGGTAATTCAGCAGTCGAAGCTATCAAGTTACTTTTAAAGAAAGGGGTACCAGAAGGCAACATCATATTCCTAAACCTAATCTCTGTGAGTCCATGTTTATTTGCTTGTTTTTATTTTTTATGTTGGCACCTCAAGGAGTGCATGTAGTTTGCAAAAAGTTTCCTCAGAGATTCTATAAAGATAGTGACCTCTGAGATTGAAATCGGGTTGAATCAAGAGTTTCGTGTGGTTCCAGGGATGGGCGAGTTTGGAGACAGATGTCTAATTCTCTAAAACTTTCATCCTTCACCTGTGCCATGATGAGTTTCTTTTCTACATCCTTTTTAAAGCTTGGGATCGGGAATAACTTGTGTGTTTAATGAAATATATACCAAAAATACATTTGCAGCTTCCTTTTTTCTTGTCTTCATTTGTGGGTTGAAAAGCTCAATGCGGAATATTTTTTCAGTTTTGGACCTCATACTAGAACCCGGCCTTTGACCACTTATAACCGGTCCTCACAGATTCTATAACCGGGTCTCCATTAAGCAGTCTTGTATCTCACCGGCCTAGTCCCAAAAATCCTTAACCACTTTTATAGGGATTGGTCTAGACCTGGCAGTCGTGTCAAAACATTAAACGGGTTGAAAGTGCTCGACCCTAACCTAACCCGTTTAATAATCGTGTCGTGTCGTGTCAACCTGTTTATTTTCGTGTCGAGTTTCGGGTTTAGGGTTTAGACCTTGTAAATATATCATATCACTTTTCGAGTTGAAACACTAAGTATGTTGAAAGAATAGGAGTTTGAGGTGAAAAGGAAAACATGAAAAACTAATAGTAGAATCATTCACATTAAGTTTATAGAGCAACGTTAAAAGATTAGGAGTCGGGGAGATGAATGACGAGGTTGCGAGGAGGAGAGAGAAGCCGAGTGAAACTGTGGAGTATGAGTGCGAAAGTAGAAAAGTGAAAATGAATTCATGACCTAGGTGGCTAAGCGACTTCCACATTATAAAACAAGTCAATTAGAAGTTTTTCTTTTAAATATGATATTGGTTTTTGACCTGTCCAATTTACATAAGAATTAGAAAAACTTGAATATAAATAAACGGGTCATTTTCGAGTCATTTTCGAGTTGAAAGTTTCAACCCTGACCTTACCCGTTTAATTATCGTGTCGTGTCAACCCGTTTAATTAAACGGGTTGAAATCTCTTACCCAAACCCGTTTATTTCATGTCGAGTTATCGTGTCGTGTCAGGTTTTGCCACCTCTAAATTGGTCCTCATATTCTTAGCCAGATTATTTTTAGACAAAATTACATAAACAGTCCTTGTGGTTTACCAAATATAACACAATGGTCCCCAAGTATTGAAAAATCACGTTTGGAATCCCTAAGGTTTACGAAACGCTACAAATCGGTCCTTGGTCCAGGTAAAAAGACTGAAATACCCTTTTTTATTTCTTTTTCTTTTTTCTTTAAATTACTTAATAATTATATTAATAAAAAAAAAAGTTACCCCACCCCCACCCCCACCCTACCCCCCTCTCTCTCTCTCTCTCTCTCTCTCTCTCTCTCTCTCTCTCTCTCTCTCTCTCTCTCTCTCTCTCTCTCTCTCAAAAACCATTGATTCTTTCACTCCTAATGCCTTTGTCTCCTGAAGTCATACAAAGTTGCTAGACCTGTGATGCTTTCAAGAAATCCCAACACTTCGTTTCTTGCATCTGTAGCATTGCTCTAATTTCCAGCTTTTGAGCTTTTGTGAGCTCGATAGCCTTGGTTGAAGTTTCTCCATTTGGGTTTTCTGTTTTCCATTGATCAAACCAATATAGTTCAACGAAGGCAGCAAGACGGCAATTCGATTAAGTGAGGCCCGATAAAGGAGATCAGAATAGTGACATCCTTAAGGATATGACGGAGAGAACAATCGCAAGTGAAATAAGCTTTAAAGCATTCAGAATATCAAATCTTTAATCATAGATAAAATCGGAAAGAAATAATGAAAAAAAAAAACGAGAAAACTGGAGATAAATTATTCAGGTGAGTGTGAAACTTGAAGACACTTTTACCCTTTTAGAGTGAGAGAGATGAGAGGGAGATCAGAGATGGAGAGGGCGACTGGGAAGAGCAGCATGTCGTTTGGTTTCTTCGTTCTTCTTCATGTCCATGAACAATGTTTGGTGCTGGCAACGAGAGCGTGCTTTAACCGATTACTCAGCCTCGTAACTGTAATCTTTAACATTGACATTAATTTTTCAGAAAGTAGGGAAGAAGAAGCAATCAGGTGTTCGATGTATCTTGTTACCCGCTTCCCCTCGATCTGAAACCCATTATTTTGCGTTTATTGGAAAAACTCACAAACAACTTTTGGATCTGTTAATTTGACTTTTTATTCTCCGTTTCACCCAAGTGACCACAATGAGAACCATGATTTGGTATACTGAGATTTTGTATTTGTTAATTTGACCTTTTATTCTCTGTTTCCCCTCTGTTCCATTTCAAGAAACTCCACTTCTCCGTGTCTTGATAGTTGATACAACACCTTGTCAATGCTCCCATAAGGCATAAACTCGTAAACAAGCAATTCGCTCTTTTCTACACAGTCGTCGGAGATATTTTTGGTTGGCTTCTCCGTGTCTTGATACAACACCTTGTCAATGCTCCCTTAAGGATAGTGACATCTCTCCTTTTTCTTGATTCCAACACCAACATATACTACCGCTGCCCTCTGTTTAGTTAACTGTCGGCAGAAGAGAAAGAAAGAGAGGATAAGAGGTCTCAGTTTATTTTTCTTGCAATCGCGGAGAGAGAGAGAGAGAGAGAGAGAGAGAGAGAGAGAGAGAGAGAGAGAGAGAGGGTAGTGGGGGTGGGGTGGGTATATTTTCTTTTTTTATTAAATAAAATAAATAATAAATTTAAAGAAAAAGAAAAAATAAATCAAAAAGGGTATTTCAGTCTTTTTACCTGGACCAGGGACCGATTTGTAGCGTTTCGTAAACCTTAGGGACTCCAAACGTGATTTTTCAATACTTGGGACCATTTTGTTATATTTGGTAAACCACAAGGACTGTTTATGTAATTTTGTGATATTTATTTGATCATAAAATACAAAAAAATAAAACTGTTTTACTTCAATGATATTTATTTATCTGATTATTAAATACAAAAGAAAATTTTCTATACTATTGTTTTTTTATAAATATGAAAAGTTCAAATTTTGTATTTTGTAAAATATTCTCTTCCAAAAAAATGTCTTACCTGATATTTGTCTTCGTCTTAAATGTTAGATTTTGATGTTTTTAAAATTCGTATGATTCAAAATATTAGTTTATTAACCGTCTTTGTCATCCGGGCATATTAACATATGTGGCATTGGTAAACTTTGTGCTCCTTTTAGAATATTATTCTCTACTTCCTCAACCACACCTAGAAGTTATATGAGAAATTGCATGTCTTTAACTTGGATCTTAGCGAATTAGGAAACATGAAATATATCAAATCACCGGAAAAATGTTCGTTTTACGTTTTATAGATATGTTTTATTCATGTTTGTGCTTCTTCCTGTAAGTATCAATAGTTAGTATTAGTATCAAAATCACTACAAACTTAATAGTAGAGAAGATCGAAGTAAAAATGAAAATGACTTTAAAATAAAGAAATAACGAAGAACGCGTAAGAAAAAAAAAACTCTCTTAAATGAAGGATTAACGATCAATAACTATATTACAAGTTTTGTTTAATATTTGGTCTGATGAAATGAAAAATAAATGAAAAACAAGTATGAAAACTGAATTGAGATCAATACAATACAACGGTGTTTACTTCGCTTCGTTTAATGTTTGGTCTGATGACATTGCTTTTATAATCCTTTTTTATTTTGCGGAGAACTAGAATGAAAACGAACAATTTCTAGGTTTTTGTTGTCAAAAATCCAGCAAAATAAAAGAAATTGTATGTATAGGGTTATGAGAAGTATGCGAGGGAAATGATATACATTTGATACAATGATTTGATGTCAATGTAAAGTGATGAAATTGGCATTGCCGACTTAGCAATTGTATCTATGATTTTGACTATATTACAAGTTTGCCATGGACCCTTTTTAGCTTTAGATGTAATTGAGATAAGCTATTTAGATTCGTTCTCGCATCTTTGATATTTTTTTATTCTCAATTGAACACACACATACGTAAGTATGTATGTACATACATACATACATATTTGTGTCGGATTTCGACAAATTTGTATCGGATTTCTGACGAATTTATACTATATTTACATTGGACGGGAAAACTTATGGTATAGCCCCTGACACCCATGCTATGTACAGGGTCCGCTCCTGGTCTATTCATTAAAAGATAATCATGATTTTGGTTTATTTTGTTCCATGCGAGTAATTAATTCGAGTTTAAACGTGAATTGCGGTTTAATACCGGATTGAGTAGTTTCAATTACATAATATTCAATTAGTTGCTTAACTTTGGTCATAGAAAGAAGCAACTAGATTTCTTGGGTGCTTTTATGTCCTTTGAGTCTTTTATTGGATGTTGAAAACTTTGATGAGTATGAATTCTGTTTTTTACTTTAAGTTCTTTATCTTTTTAAAAAAAATTTAAAGTAGTGGTAGGCGTTGTCACAAAAGTCAAATAATACCTCTTAAGGTAAGCATGCAATCTTTCCTTCTTGATTTCTTTTTTACTTGTCTGTAAAGATACCCATATCGTACATAATTAATCAATCTAATTTATTTTTTCAAGTATTATGATGATAACTTTTCGGAATAAGTATGGAAATTACAAGACAACATTAAATATTGAATGTTCTTCGGATTTTCTTGTTAATAATAGTTATATATTAAAATAAATAAACATCCATGAAATAATTTATTCCCGTTTAAAGTGTTAGGCTGCAATGAAACTACAAACGCATCGGTTATAGTGGCTTTATTACATGGTATTATTTCTTTTTGCAATTTAGCAAGAATACGTGCATTTATAATATGAGTTTTTTCAGAAAAGCTTTTTTATTTTGAAAAAGGTATGAAAAATCCCTTTTCCTATTCTGGAAGCTTTTTAATAAACCATTCTGATAGTATATATATATATATATATATATATATATATATATATATATATATATATATATATATATATATATATATATATATATATATATATATATATATATATATATATATATATATATATATATATATATATATATATTCAAACTAGGGCTGTTAATGGATGGTTAACTGAACTGAGATCATATTTCAGAAGGTTAATCGGAACGATCGGTTAGTTAAATTTGTGAACCTAAACCTAAACCGAAAAACTTGGTTACCGGCTTTCGGTTAATCTATTTTCTGGTTAGGTTATGCGGTTAACCAATTATCCGTCTACGAATTAAGAAATACGTTTCAAAACTAGAAACTCAATAAATAATATCCAAAATGACGACAGTCGTTCAGAAAGAGGAAAATAAGTTTAAATTTCAAACAAACATCATCAAAAATAACTACAAAAAGTAAATAATGTTATCGTCTTATAGTTTTGCACTTCAATAACCCTATGTAATTTGCACATCTTATATTTGATCAAATATTAGCTGTCCCAGGTATAAAACATGAACCATAACCAAACCAAAAAACCGAAAATTTTAGCGGTTTGCCAGAAAAAAAATAAAAAAACTGGTTCGGTTAACCTAAAAATAGGACGGTTTTTTGGATTTTCGGTTCGATTTTTCGGATATTTTGAACACCCCTAATTCAAACAACTATAATTTGTCAACTTAAACCAAAAGCAATAGGATAATATAAATAAGTTTGATGTGTCAAAAATGAAAAAGCTCTTTAATTGTGGGTCTTGGAGCATCCATAATTGTAACGCCAAGACATTTTTATTATATAATTATAATAAAAGGGTAAATTAGTTATTTTATCTTGGAAGGGTAAAATGGTCTTTTGGACAGAAAAGTATTTGGTTTGAAATAATATTTTGAGTTTTGGACTTAAAATGTTATAAAAACTGATTTTTGGTCGTTTTACCGAAAAAGGGTATTTTGGTCATTTGACCAAGTCAACGACCAATTATGTAAAAATATTGTTGGTTGTGGCAAAAATGTAAGAAATGGAAGTTTTATTGTAATAAAACTTGATTTTGGTGGTCAAAGTTCAAGAAAATGAACTTAGGGACCAAATTGTAAAAATTTGTGATATATATAGAGAGAGTTGACTCTCTTTGACTGGCCATTGTGTGCAGCTACGGGAGAAGATTTCTCTGCACAAATTCTGCAATACTTAGAGAAATCTTGAAGAATTGAAGATTGGAATTGGAACTATGGCTTAGAATTGATGATTCCTAAGCTTGAAAGGTTAGTTCTTCAAGCTCTAGCTTGTTATTTCTTGATGGGTTTTGTAGCAACTCAAAACTGCATTTGCAGTGATGATTATGTTATTAAGTTGATGTAATACTTCCATTAAGCCATGCTAAAATGGACTTAACTCAAGAAAATGGAAGTAGGTTGTTATTAGTGATGAATTTGAAGTTTTGGGGTTGTTAGAACTAAGAACCCTAATTCTTCATTTTGATTGATTTGGTTGTTTTGGATGGTTGAAAACCTTGTTAAAGTATAAGGTTTTAGCCTAGAAACAAACCCCAATCGATTAAGGACCTGATTAAGGACTTAATGAGCCAAAACTGCGTGCTACAGTGCACAAATCGCGGCTGGACAGGAGACATCTGCAGGCGATAGGCGCGGTGCGCCCAAACCCCTGGCGGGGTGCGCCCAGGCGCAGTGCGCCCATGTCTGGGCGGGGTGCGCCCCTCAGGCAGGGACTTTGAAATGCTAACTTTTGCTTGGCTTGTCCGTTTTAGCTCAAATTTGGACCATAGGCTCGTTATGGTCTGAAAAGTTTGGGAAAATTTTTATATCGAGTTTTCGACCCCTCGGGGGCACTGTAGATCGATTCCAATGCCTCGGTGAATAGTAAAATTCATAAAAAGTTAGTAAACGGAAAGTTTATTAACTAGGCATTGTTTGTAATGATATGGTATTGAACTCTAGTGTATTAGAGTCAGTTGGAATGATTATTAACCTATTATCATTTGAAATATAAATGGATATATAGGTATGGGACAAAATGGTTGTGGTGCACGCAAAGACAAGAAACAACCGAAATTGAAACGCAGCTAGTATCCAGGTGAGTAATCTCACTGATATCATATGTGATATATGATGATTAAATTGTTACAGGTTGAAACAGCTTCGAGGGACGAAAACGACAAGTGTTAAAATATGTGTAAAAGACAAGACCAGATAATCCGTGAGTCATTGCGATGACAAGAACGGAGCTGTGAGTCAATACATATATATATACACTAATATGACAAGACCGGAACCAGCCGTGAGTCAATAAAATAAAATGACAAGATCGGAACCAGCCGTGAGTCAATAAAACTTATTTAGACAAGACCGGAACCAGCCGTGAGTCTAGGCAACAGCGGGCTAACCCGTGAGCCACGGCAACAGCGGGCTAACCCGTGAGCCATATCTAATCGGTGCAGCCTATATGGCTATGATTTCTGGATTGTATATCCAATGGGTGCGGCCTTGTTGGCTATGTCTCCGATGCGGCCTTGTTGGCTATGACTCCGGTGCGGCCTTTGGGCTATGTCTCCGATGCGGCCTTGTTGGCTATGACTCCGGTGCGGCCTTCGGGCTATGTCTCCGATGCGGCCTTCGGGCTATGATTTTGTTACAGGTACATGGTACGGCCTTTTGGCTATGATATCGGGTATTAAACCCAGTTGATGCGGCCTGCAGGCTATGATTTATAGATTGATATTGTTTTGGTGTAGCTTATATAGCTATGACACATGGTGCGGCTTATATAGCCATAATATATGATACAGTCCATTGTGACTAAGAAACATGGGACAGAAACGATAGATATGATTATCTGTGCAAATAACTGATGTGGTTTGATAATTGCAGGTTGTCATGAAGTAGCCTGTAAGGCTACAAAATTAGGATGTGAAATCCTAAGAGATATATGGTCAGCCAGTAAGGCTATGAGTTTGGATTCGATATCCGAACAGATATACGAATATATTTGATACATGTTATTTGCAGAAATGATTACTCACTGAGCTTTGTAGCTCATACCGTTTGTTAAATGTCCCTGCAGGTTAGCATGATCCTAATAGGGGAATAGATGGAGTCCGTGACTCGTGAAGTAGGACTCTTAGATGCTGTCAGTAGCAGCCCGGCTTCAAAGGAGACTACGGTATTTTATACTCTCCTTGATACGCTTGTACCCGTTTTTACTAAAATATACCCCTTTGTTATAGTTTTAAATGAAAAAATTTTCAGGGGTGTTTTGTTTTAAAAGCCGGGTGTTACAAGTTGGTATCAGAGCCGTGGTTTAAGTGAACTAGGTGTCTATAGAGTAGATTCCTGGACTTAAACCCTGAGACAGTAAACATGATGAACTGTTAGGTGTATATAAATTTTTATTATACATATATAACCTAACTATTGCTGACTTCTAATGTATAAGAAGTACGAGCAGCGAGTATTACTGGGAGAAATTTAGGGCGCGAAGCTCTAGGAAATGGACCAGCTCATTCTTGAGACTCCGTTGGATGAGGAGCAAAAAGGGGACGAATAGCAGAAATCCACATGTTGGGCAATATTAGCTGATGTGGTTAGAAAAAGAAATCGGTTGCTCACCCTGATTGATATTCAAGGTGAAAGAACAGTAGTTGAGACTACAAGAAAAGCAGAAAACGATTAGTGGACGCTTCAGGAGAAGTTGCCACAGACCGGTCCAACCTAAAAAGGAAGGGACCAAAACCGAGCAGTTATGTATTGTGATCAATGCAGGAAAGGCACTAAGGAAAATTGTAGAGTTGAAACTCTACCGTTGACATGCTGAAATTGCAGATGATAGGAGCAGATTGCTCGAGCTTGTTGTATGGGACGGAAGTGGTTCCAGCGAGGAACTATAGATCATTTCCTTATGACATACTCACATGCTAAATGTGGAGTAACGGGTGGTGAACCCAAGAAAGAAAGAATGAACGAATGGTCGAAAAGGACCAGTGGTGCCTTGATCATTCCAGCAGATTATGGAAGAAACTCGTGAGGAGACAGATATGATCTCCGATGTAAATGTTTTGAATATAACTTTGTGTATATTATATGTGATCCATGAAGCTATGCTTTGGATCGGTGACACTGATGTCGTGATTGGATATTTCATCAAAGATTATGGATGAAATTTTGGAAGTAGCTATAGCAAATAGCAAACATGTTCTAGATATTGAACACCTGGAAGGTAGATTGCCTAGGATTTACGGGACCATTTTCCCTATAAATCTAAAGCTGATGACTACCTGTAAATCTGAAGAAATGGAGTTTATGAATTGGTTAGCAATGAATTATGCTAACATGAATTGTAGAAATAAGAACATTATGGTTCTTGAAACAGAAATGAGCGGATGAAAATCCATGGTGAATGACCGTTGTTGAGAATACCGGTTAGTTTCTTTGCTTAAACTCGGAAAAGAGTTAGTAAAGGAATGATGTTGTAGTTGGCATACGTGGTATGGGCCAAGCTTAATAAAGTGGTGATAGTAGTGTACTACTTTAAATAAATTTTCGGATGTTTCTTTTGAAAAGAACTTCCAGGATTTCTGCCAGATTGGCGAGAAGAGCTTATGATTAAGCTGAACTTGGGAGCCGTTCCTGTTATTTAGGCTCTGTGTTGATTGGCCTCTGCAGAGATGGCAGGGTGGTAAAACAATTGGAAGAAATTGTTTTTGAATTGGGATCTCATATGGCCGAATGTGTCATCGTGTGGAGCCCTATCTGTTTGAAAAGAAGAAAGATAAGTTAATGTGTATGTACATTGACTATTGAGAATATGATATTCTCGAAACCAGATTGAATATGAGGTACATTGTACCAGATACTGGTACACTGAGTTAAGTGATATGTTAAATTCTCTAAGTATGAAAATTTGGCTAAAAGAAGTTACATATTCTTTGGGCATGTTAACAATACCAGAGATGATAAAGTAGAACCAGTGGAAAGAATGATACCGTGATAAAACTGGAACCGCCTGAGGAATCTGACTGACACTGTAGTTCCTCGGATTTGGCGGGTTACTATAGGAGAGTTGTAGAAAACTGCTCCTTGATTGCTGGTCAGTTGACTAAGGTTGACTAATAAAAGTGAAAAAGTTTGGGTGGTAGAAAGACCACAAATATCTTTTCAAAGGTTGAAATAAACCTTGTGTGAAGCTCCGGTGGTAGCACTATTGCTAAGCGGAGAAGATAAACTGGATTATAGAAATGCATCCAGAGTTGACTTTGGATACATGATATTGCAGTAGCAATTATGACTTTGACATTGAAGCTTTGGAGACACTACTGATGTAGTGTAAAGCTTACTGTTTATATGGATCATATAAGTTTGAAGTACTTAGTTGATCAAAAGAAGCTATATATGAAATAGCAAAGATAGATGGGTTACTTAGAGATTTCGGGTATGAAATCTTGTACCATCTCAGAAAGGCGTATGTGATTACAGATGCCTTGAATTAGAAAGAGTAACCTTTGGAGGTTACATCCACGTGTATGAACGTGGCAAATTGATTACCTGAGTTGATTCGGGTAGCACAGAAAGATGTGTGCAAGTCTGAAAACGTGAAAAGTGAATAAATGATTAAATAGTAAGTTGGAATATCACAGTGATTTAAAACCCTTGGCGGTTGTGAATGTGAATTCCAAAGTCAAACGAAACATAAAAATCATCTTGAAAAGATGCATTTTGTATCAGATATGCAGCATACCCGGGGCAATACCAAACTGTATAGGTCGATAAAACCTATGTGTTGGTGGCCGGGGCTGAAGAAAGACATTGAAAGATATGTGAAAAGTGTTTGACTTGTGGGTAACTACAGTCAAATCATTAGAAACATAGGGTTGTACGTCCTAAAGAAGAAATGAGACGAAAAATATCATAGACTTTGTAGTAAGGTCTTTGCAAGTACCGTATGGGTATGACACCACATGGGTGAATTGCAGGTTGATTGATGAAATCAGTGTAGAATTATACCGACTAAGAAGAATTTAAGAGTGGAAAGGTAGTGAAAAACTACAAAGATAAAGAAAATTGTTGACGTGCACTACAGGTGGCGACTGTATCGGATCGAGATACTAGAATTATTTGCTGAATTTAGCATTAATTCTTAGAATTATTAGCTCAAAAGTACTAGTAAGTATTGTGTGCGCATCGCAGATGGATTGACGAGGTGAGATAATGATGCAGATCTTAGGAGTTATGCTTGAAATCTGCATAACAGACCCTAGCGGAAAACAATACGACCGTCTATCCTTGGTAGAAGTTGTAGATAAGTATAGGTATTATACTAGTGTTTTATTGACTCGTAGGAAGTATTGTTTAGACTACCGTGTTACACGCCGAATTGCCAGACAGAAGTTGGGGAGAAGCCGTTGACTAAACCTGAGATTGTATCTCAAACAGAAGAAAAGATTAGGCAAATTCGAGAAAGCTTGGAAATAGACCAAAGTCGACAATAGTAGTATGCGGATTGTCGAGTAAAACCATTGAAACCCCAAGTAAAGGAAGATAGTGGAACTCACAGTGACCCTTCGGAAGGACTAGAAATTGATGTGGGACAAAAAGGAAAGTTGAGCCCTTGTTTATTGGACCTTTCCGTATATCCCAAAAGCAAAAATTGCGGTGTATTGATTGAAGATTCTTGATGAACTTCAAGATATTTATAAGTTTTCTATGGGTCTCATGGTTTTGAGAACATAGATTGATAAATTCTAACGAATCCCTCATGTTGAAATGAGGAAGATAAGTGATTAAGGTGCCCGGGACAACCGGAGGAGTGATATGCGGGTGGTGATATAACCACGAGATAAGAAGACTGGTATGGTTAAGTGCTTAGGCAATACCATAAAGGTTTCCATATGATATGGGAAACCGGAATTGTAACGAGAAAGAAATACCCTCGCTTGATAGTATGATTTCGGGGACGAAATCTTTTGAAGGAGGGGAGAATTTGTAACGCCAAGACATTTTTATTATATAATTATAATAAAAGGGTAAATTAGTTATTTTATCTTGGAAGGGTAAAATGGTCTTTTGGACAGAAAAGTATTTGGTTTGAAATAATATTTTGAGTTTTGGACTTAAAATGTTATAAAAACTGATTTTTGGTCGTTTTACCGAAAAAGGGTATTTTGGTCATTTGACCAAGTCAACGACCAATTATGTAAAAATATTGTTGGTTGTGGCAAAAATGTAAGAAATGGAAGTTTTATTGTAATAAAACTTGATTTTGGTGGTCAAAGTTCAAGAAAATGAACTTAGGGACCAAATTGTAAAAATTTGTGATATATATAGAGAGAGTTGACTCTCTTTGACTGGCCATTGTGTGCAGCTACGGGAGAAGATTTCTCTGCACAAATTCTGCAATACTTAGAGAAATCTTGAAGAATTGAAGATTGGAATTGGAACTATGGCTTAGAATTGATGATTCCTAAGCTTGAAAGGTTAGTTCTTCAAGCTCTAGCTTGTTATTTCTTGATGGGTTTTGTAGCAACTCAAAACTGCATTTGCAGTGATGATTATGTTATTAAGTTGATGTAATACTTCCATTAAGCCATGCTAAAATGGACTTAACTCAAGAAAATGGAAGTAGGTTGTTATTAGTGATGAATTTGAAGTTTTGGGGTTGTTAGAACTAAGAACCCTAATTCTTCATTTTGATTGATTTGGTTGTTTTGGATGGTTGAAAACCTTGTTAAAGTATAAGGTTTTAGCCTAGAAACAAACCCCAATCGATTAAGGACCTGATTAAGGACTTAATGAGCCAAAACTGCGTGCTACAGTGCACAAATCGCGGCTGGACAGGAGACATCTGCAGGCGATAGGCGCGGTGCGCCCAAACCCCTGGCGGGGTGCGCCCAGGCGCAGTGCGCCCATGTCTGGGCGGGGTGCGCCCCTCAGGCAGGGACTTTGAAATGCTAACTTTTGCTTGGCTTGTCCGTTTTAGCTCAAATTTGGACCATAGGCTCGTTATGGTCTGAAAAGTTTGGGAAAATTTTTATATCGAGTTTTCGACCCCTCGGGGGCACTGTAGATCGATTCCAATGCTCGTTATGGTCTGAAAAGTTTGGCTATGTCTCCGATGCGGCCTTGTTGGCTATGACTCCGGTGCGGCCTTTGGGCTATGTCTCCGATGCGGCCTTGTTGGCTATGACTCCGGTGCGGCCTTCGGGCTATGTCTCCGATGCGGCCTTCGGGCTATGATTTTGTTACAGGTACATGGTACGGCCTTTTGGCTATGATATCGGGTATTAAACCCAGTTGATGCGGCCTGCGGGCTATGATTTATAGATTGATATTGTTTTGGTGTAGCTTATATAGCTATGACACAGGGTGCGGCTTATATAGCCATGATATATGATGCAGTCCATTGTGACTAAGAAACATGGGACAGAAACGATAGATATGATTATCTGTGCAAATAACTGATGTGGTTTGATAATTGCAGGTTGTCATGAAGTAGCCTGTAAGGCTACAAAATTAGGATGTGAAATCCTAAGAGATATATGGTCAGCCAGTAAGGCTATGAGTTTGGATTCGATATCCGAACAGATATACGAATATATTTGATACATGTTATTTGCAGAAATGATTACTCACTGAGCTTTGTAGCTCATACCGTTTGTTAAATGTCCCTGCAGGTTAGCATGATCCTAATAGGGGAATAGATGGAGTCCGTGACTCGTGAAGTAGGACTCTTAGATGCTGTCAGTAGCAGCCCGGCTTCAAAGGAGACTACAGTATTTTATACTCTCCTTGATACGCTTGTACCCGTTTTTACTAAAATATACCCCTTTGTTATAGTTTTAAATGAAAAAATTTTCAGGGGTGTTTTGTTTTAAAAGCCGGGTGTTACAATAATAAAGTTGGGGAGGGCGGAGGGGGATAGTAATGGATCTCGCAAACCTAGGTTGGGGCTCAGTATGTCGTTGGCGCTGACCTGGAGCTCGGCCAATGGAGAAATACAACCTATCTCAACAAATCCTTACCACTTTTCTCTTCACTTTCTCTCTCGACACACACACATTCTCTCTCTCTCTCTCTCTCTCTCTCTCTCTCTCTCTCTCTCTCTCTCTCTCTCTCTCTCTCTCTCTCTCTCTCTCTCTCTCTCTCTTTGGTGGTAAAGTGAGTTAAAGGTGAAGATTTCTATGGTAGGGTGTGTGCCTTAGCAACACTCCAAGAGTTTTTACATAAAACTTTTTGATGACGTGTCATAAAACTTTCTAAGGTGGGGTGTGTGCCTCAGTAGCACTCCCTACCGTCTAAGAGTTTTTTCATAAAGCTTTTTGATGTAATGTCATTGCCATATCACCAACCCAAAAAGACTAACTAACGGTATTGGTAAAAAACATCATGATGTGACATATGTGTGTGAATGTCAAACCCCACAACACACACACTCACACACATAGGGGGGTTTATTTAAGATCATCCTTAACTAATATTGAGAATAGCATAGTTTGTTCATATGTGATCAATCAAACTTATTTATATTATCCTATCGATGTTTGTAAAAGTTTGCTAATTACAATAGATTGAATATATATGGCCCCACCATAATGGATGAAAAGGCTTAATGAAGAGTTTGTTAATTAACAAGCTTTCTATGCAGTCATGTAATTAGTATATCGTTAACTGTTCTTTCATCTTTTACTAAATATATAACAAGTTTTCTTGAAAAAATTTGATTGAAAAGGCTCCGACAACAGGGAACTAGGAAGGGACTTTTTTATAGTTTTTTCAAAATAAAAAAACTTTGAAAAAATTGATACCGTGGATGCTCTTAGTTAAGCTTTTTAGGTTGATGATGTGACAATAACATAACATCAAAAAGTTTATACATGTTTTCTCTCTATTGTTGATGTTCTAAATGTTTTTTTAGAACTTTGAACCATTAGATATCTAGTTGAAATGCTTAATTGGCATGTGGTCATCGTTAAAACACATTGATGGCGAAATCAAGTATAAATGTTAGTTGGCTACATTACTACAAATATAATAATTAGAAATGTTGCTAATGCACCACGGTATACTCCAAGCATGATGGGTCATAGGGATTAGGGAGGGTTCGTCGTAAAAATAATTAGAAAAGTATTTGAGTGGTTTTAAACTATTTGAATGATTAGTTTGAGTGGTTTTAAACTATTTGAGTGGGCGGCTCCTCTTGGTTGTGTGCATGCTTCTCTTCCGTTTGTATATCTTGGCGTTCCGATTGGTGCAAACATGCGTCTAAAAAAAACTGAAAACCGATCATGGATAGATTTCAAGCGAAACTTTCCAAGTGGAAAGCCAAATCACCCTCGTTTGGCGGCAGATTAACGTTGATCAAGGCTGTTTTGGGAAGTCATCCTACTTACTACTTCTCTTTATTTCTTGCGCCAAACCGCGTGTTAGATTTGCTCGAAAAGATCAGGAGACACTTCCTTTGGGGGGGATGTGACGAGAAACGTAAAATTAATTGGGTTCCGTGGGACAAAGTCATAGCCGAGAAGGAGATTGGTGGTCTTGGGGTGGGTTCTTTGAAAGCGTTTAATCGTGCTCTCTTAATTAAATGGTGGTGGAGATATAGAATAGAAAAATCCCTGCATAGGATCCGGGTCATTCAAGGGATTCACAATTTATATCGGAAACCGGCAAATCGCTTGGCAAAGATTACAATCACAGGAACGTGGTATAATATTGCTAGTATGGAGGCTGAGGTGAAACACTATGGAGTAGAAATAGATGAAAGTTTTGTTAGACACGTGAGAGATGGTACTAATACGTTTTTCTGGTGGGATAAGTGGATCGGGGATGCATCTCTAAAATTTACTTTTCCGGACCTATACTGTCTGGAAAAGAAAAAAGGTTGTAAAATTAGTGATCGTTTATTGCCTCATGGGCCTGTTTGGGACTCGTCAGCTAATCCGATATATGCTGGATTTGGTGTCGAGCTAAACAATCTCACCGCTCTCCTAAACCAACATGTAAGTGTCCCTGGTGTTGACAGGTGGTTCTGCCCTTTTTCTCCTGATGGGTCTTACTATGTTCACATTGTTAGAAAACTTCTAGATAAAGCATTAGCCCCTCCCCCTGGTCTCCGATTATCGACTGGCAGCATGTGATTCCAATCAAGGTGCTGTGCTGTATCTGGAAGGCAAGTTTGGGCAGACTCCCATCTTCTTGCGAGCTCGTGAAGCGTGGAGTCCCGATCGATAACTTGAATTGCGGGCAGTATATAAATGGTATGGATGAAATTGGTCATATCCTTTTCAAATGCCCCTTTGCTTGTAGGGTATGGTGGATGGTATTTGACTGGTGTAAGATCACCACCCCAACCCCGACATCTATTGTAGAGTTGGTGAATTTTGCAAAACATTGGGGGAACTGTCCGAAGAAAAAGAAGCTGGTTACTAGCATTTGTTATGGTACGTGTTGGTGGTTATGGAAGTTCATATGCGATCGGAGATTCAAAGCTGCCCCTTCCTCCACGGTGAGATTGGTGGATTGTGTTAAATCTTCTACGTTTAATTGGATCAAGTATAGAGGTGGAATTAAATCTCTCAATTGGTTAGAGTGGTCCATGTTGCCCCTGTAATTTGTTTTGTCTTGGTTGTAATTTCTCTGTTTGTACTTTGCCCATCTACAATCTTTTTAGATGTGGCTTTTATCTATTTAATATATTTGCCGGTTAAAAAAAAAATATATTAGTTTGCAATAAACGTGTTAGAACGACTCTTCTTTGGCAGAATTTGGTGATTTATGCACTATCGCAATTGTTAGTTTGCACCGAACTACAACTACAAGGATTATAAAACTCATGCACCTTATATATACAACGATTTAATCTCCTCTACTTTGCCTGAAATACTAATTATCAGATGTATCAAATCAATGTATAGACATTATAACATCATTGAATTGAATTTAATTAGATCTCAATTCAGACACCTCTTAAGGAAAGGGTAAAGCTAAAATAATTGAATCGCCATGGGCTCATCTCTTGGTCTTGCAGGTTCGAGCCATGAGAGAACCGGACGGCGGACTGCTCATTTGCAGTTCGCATAGCCCGTGCAACCAATAAGAGAAGTGAATCGCTCCCAAACTTGCGCGCACTTTGAAAGTCCCTCGCACACTGTACATAACTCTGTTGCTCAATACCTGTTTTCGAAGTTCCATTGCATTATTTGGTGGTAGAGAAACCAAGCTCGATATGAAGTTAATTGCGACCACGCCCGTCTCCTTTGGCCTTTGACTAAAAGGCCGAATTGATTGAATCGCTATCAAATTGTCTTGAAAGAGCAATTCCATAACAGCGTGCTCGAATTTCACATCCAGTTTCCTGTTGGGATTCGAGAAGTTTGCGATAAAAGTAAAATCTCCATTGAAGTTGCCAGGCGCGTCGAAGTAGATGACACTGAGGTTTGCGCGGTTGGTGTCAAGTACAGGCGTTCTTGGCTTGACGACGAGGAAGAGGATCAAAGTGGCGATTCCGAAGAAGATTACAAGGAGACTGAAGATCAAACATATAATCGCGCTGCACCAGATGGCTGGGTTCGTGTGGCGGTGTCTTCTTAGCAAGAGCCTGTCGTGTGCTTTTGATGTGATGTGTTCGTAAGGGAACTCCAATGTTAACGCGTCTTGTGGCGTTGTGCTGCTCGGCGTTTGTTGTCTTGACACGACGAGTTTGGTTAGAGGTGATGGTTTGACGGATGATTGTTGTCTTGACATGAAAATATGAGCGATGGGAGACGGTGTGGTGGCTTTGGATTGTGGCGAAGGCGTACAGTAGACGGATGGCGGTTCTGGTGGTTCCGGTGGCGGCGATGGCGGAGGTCGGAGGTGGGGCATCTTAATAAGAATTGTTTAGAAGCAAAATTAATATCAAAAAAATGAAGGAATGAAGGAGAAGGATGTGAATCATTACAACATTAAAATAGGCGGGCGGGATTAAAGGAAAGCAAAAGGGGAAAGTAGTCTTTTTAGTTGATTAAGAGATGGTGGTGGTGGCTGGTGGGACCACGGTGGTGTTTTTGAAATACAAGAAAAAGGGTGGTGGTGGAGGTGGGGTTAGGTTTTGATTTTGAATTTTGTCCTTTATTAATGTATACTTGTATGAGGCGTGATATGTGTCTGGGCTTCCGGCTCTTATTTTTTCACGTCATATCAACGTCCAGTCAGCATCCTTTCATTTATTCCTTATCATTGGAAATGGTTATCTATCATTTTTTTGGTACAATTTATGATACAAAATTTGCAACACATACTCCTTTTGTTCTATTTTTTTCGCGCAAGAAGAACACACCGTGCGAGCTGTTTTTGGCGAGGTCAACACATACTCCTTTTGTTCTATTTGTTCCTCTTGAGCTCGCATGTCCTTGCACCCACGTCACACCCCTACACTGGAGGGCATAAGAGATCTAAAATAAATCAATTTGTTATATATTTATATGCATATGTATATAATTTTCAAAAAAAAAAAATTATAACTAACTTTTGTATATGTAGCGACTAAGAGATCTAAAAAAAAGCATTTTTTTACATTTATATTTATATGTATATAAATATTCACATGTCTATGCATATATTATATATGATTCTTTTTTCAAAACAAAACGATTCGAAGTAACATAAAGGCTGCGTTTAATAAATTAAAAAAATCAGTTTCTTTTTATATGCATAGGACTATGCATATACTACACATATACATAGTATATGCATAGTCTTATACATATAAAGAAAACTGATTTTTTTTTTTTGAATTTTTGTAAAGATATTAGTCGCACGGTAAGAAAATTTTAGGTATATTTTTCTTAAAATTATATATATATAGAGAGAAAATTGCAAATTGGTCCCTGTGGTTTGCCAAAATGGCCAGGTTTGGTCCAAAATGGGTTTGACTAGCACCTAAGGTCCAAAATTATTGTATTTGTTGCGAGTTTGGTCCAAACTTTAAA
This sequence comes from Cichorium intybus, assembly GCA_023525715.1. Classification (NCBI taxonomy): domain Eukaryota; kingdom Viridiplantae; phylum Streptophyta; class Magnoliopsida; order Asterales; family Asteraceae; genus Cichorium; species Cichorium intybus. Next base: position 1,571,275 of record CM042017.1, on the reverse strand, counting down.
AAAAATACATAGAATGACTATTTTGCCCTTACTATTTTCTTTTTCCTTTCCTTTTAATTTCTTTTATGTTTTTCTGATTTAAAAAAAAACAAAAAAATAAAATAAAATTCCCCACCCATTATCATGTATCCCATCTCTCTCTCTCTCACTCTCTTCTCTCTCCTCCATCTCTCCCCCATTTATCCTGCCCTAATTTGATGCCAAACCGCCATGATCGAGACTTGCCATAACTTTATCCCAGAAGAATGGCTTGATCGAGGCGAAGCTTTAGCGCCGTATGGAGGAGGCGACAGGCATAGACCTTGCTTCAGTGGCGGTGGCGATAGTCGTGCTTTTCCTGATGGCGGAGGTGGTGCTTTTCCTGATGGCGTAAGTGATGGTGATAACACCGGTGTTGTAGCTGCACCATCAGCCGGCGATCGAGAAGGGGGAGAAGCGGTGTTGAGTCCAAGAGGCGGTACGACCAGATCTTTCATTCCAGGTGGAGTTTTTAACGCCAAATTCGGCCAGCCAGGTGGAGGTTTCAGAGGAGCGATTCCAGCGACTATTGCTAAAATCCACAACTATATTTCGATCAAGGTGCGTTAACTGGGATTCTGAGTTCCAATTTCAAAATTGCCATTTTAACTTCTGATTCAAAATTGCTATTTCAACTTCTGATTCAAAATTGATATTTTAAGTTTCGATCAAGGTGTGTTAATCTGGTAATGGTGTTCACCGGAGATGGTAGTGGTGTTCACCGGAGGTGGTGGTGTTAACCGAATATTGTGTGTGTATGTTCATCCTCCTAGGAATCTTATTTCTCTGTGTATGTGTGTGTGGAATCTGATTTCTATATGTATGTGGAATGAATTTTCGTTTTTGGAAAGTGATTTGCGTGTGTTCATCCTCAAAATCGATGGATTTCTTGGCTTACAATGATCGATTTAGGTTGTTTCTTCTTCACGTATTTTCCTTGTGGGCTGTTTCTTCTTCACGTATTTTCCTTGTGGTCACCATTGAAGAACGTACGAAGTTAACTGGTGGTGTTGATGTTGATATGTGGTGGTGAGGTTGTAGCAGAGAGAGATGAAGAGAGATGAGAGAGAAAGATGAGAGATGTGGAACGGGTTAAAGGGGCTGTTTCTTCTTCACGTATTTTCCTTGTGGTCACCATTGAAGAACGTATTTATTTTTTTATTTTTTTTAAATCAGAAAAACATAAAAGAAATTAAAAGAAAAGGAAAAAGAAAATAGTAAGGGCAAAATAGTCATTCTATGTATTTTTTTTAAAGTTTGGACCAAACTCGTAACAAATACAACAATTTTGGACCTTAGGTGCTAGTCAAACCCATTTTGGACCAAACCTGGCCATTTTGACAAACCACTGGGACCAATTTTGCAATTTTCTCATATATATATATATATATATATATATATATATATATATATATATATATATATATATATATATAAAATAATATGTAGAACATAAAATGACTTCTTAGATTCTATTAGAGTAAATTACACGAATGGTCCCTGTGGTTTGGGATAATTTGCATGTTTGGTTCCTAATTTTTTTTAACTCGGACCGTCTCTATCTTTTAATTTTATTACGTGTTTGGTCCTACTAGATGTAAAAAGACAATTATACCCTTGATAAACTTTTTTTCAAATTTTCTTTTATTGTTTATTATTTTTGAATTTCGAATCAATTATGATATTTTAACGGTAATTCCGAAGTCAATTAGAATGCAATAATCCTATTACATAGAGACGTTGGGCAAACGGGCAACAAGCTGCGCCGCTAGCCTTTTTGAATGGCAAAGCTAATACGCTTAAAACAAAAATTGAACCCAAATTTCTGAAAATCAAAACACCTGCACAAAAACCTCGTTCATTTATTCTCTTGCCGGAAACCTCGTTCATTTATTCTCCCATAGGAACACTGCATTCCAGTACACCTGCACAAAAATTGAACCCAAATTTCTGAAAATCAAAACACCTGCACAAAAACTAAACCCAAATTTCTGAAAATCAAACTTCAAACTGAAATCTGATAATCAAAACCTAAGATGATCAAGCATTTCCAATAATCAAAATCGAACCCAAATCGGGTAATCATACCTAAGAAGCAGCAAATATTTCGGCCCTCTACCGCCAATCAAACCTAATTGAAGAGAAGGCATGAGACAGGTATGCAATCGAGAGATACGAACAAGGAACCGCTATCGTTCTTTCAACAGAATCGCCAAATATAACTGCACTCTACAACCGAACCCACTTTAGCGGGACTGGAGACATCATGGCCACTATGGCCTTCCACAGGCTTTCTGATTGAGGGCAACTTTCGAGAGCACCTGCATTTCTTCTCGTCGGTTCTCTGGCACCTCCGTGGTTTCGGAACGGTGACACCGAAAAACCCAGATGGAAAGTCTCCCATCAATTGGAGTCGGAGGTGGTGTTCGGGAAACTGATGCAGACGAAAAGGAAAAGACTGAATTGGATTTTGAAGACGAAGGTGATTTTGATGCAGACGAAAAGGAAAGTCTCCCATCAATTGGAGTCGGGGGTAGGATTTTGAAGACGAATTCGCCTAAAATGGTGGTGGTGGTGTTCGTGATTACGGCTAGGGTTGGAGCCGGAGGTGGTGTTCGTGAAAGACTCCTTCCATTTGCGTATTTGAGATATTTTTAGATTTTTAAATATAAATAGTCATTAATTAGTTAATTAATTAATTAATTAATTAAAAACAATAAATATATAATAAATTAATTAAAAATGAAATAAAAATGGTAATATAGTCGATTCAGGTCTGCTAGGGACCAAGCACGCAACAAAATCAAATTATAAGGACTGTCCGAGTTTAAAAAAAAAAAGTTATGGACCAAACGCACAAATTACTCAAAACCACAGTGACCATTCATTTACTCATTTTATTATTTTTTATATTTTTATTTGTACTTATCCATGTATACATACGTACAATGTTGAAGACATATATTATGTTAATCGTGTAACACAAATAAACATTAATTATTTTTTGTTCAAATAAATCCATTTCTGAAAAAATCAACTCCATGTTTTCTTTCTAGTCTCTCGATTTACAATGTTAGCCACCACACCACCGCATTTTTATAGCCACCTCCGTTAAACAGCCACCGCAACCTATTATATTGTCACTGCTCTTCCTATCCGCCAACGATGTTGCTAGTGATATTCCTCACCGTCGCCGTCTTGCCTCACTACTATCGTATGCTGGAAGGGAAACGAGATGGTCCAACAATTTAGGGTTTTCTGTTCTAAACAGCGGTCAACCTTTTCTATAATATTTATGGTAAGCAATTGAGCTTCAGATTTTTTTTTGTTTATATTTTCTAATACATTTTTTAGAGTTAAAGAAAGCTATGTTTTGAATTTTTTTTTAACTTCCTTGTCTGATGAAGAATGCGAATGAGAGTTATAAATTTTGTTTTTCGTTTGGATTTCTGATTTGGGTTTTGATTCTCCGTCGTCAATTTATTGGTTTTGAGTTCGAACCAATTTGGAACATGAGATTCAATATTTCGATGAGCATTCATTCTGATGTTTTTTTTATCGTAGTTACAAAACCTCGAGCTACAATGAGGATGCATAAGAATCGATGAGGTGATTGGGCAGGCAATGAGGAGGCATAGCTTTGAATTTATTTTTTATCTGTATGTGTTTACCTTTTTTTTAGAAAAACGTTAGAAATTAAAGGTCAAAAATTCTATGTTTCTCCATTCTTTTCTTTCTTCTAATTTTGTTCAATAATAAATGTCTTTTGATTTTGTTCAGGAATAAAAATTCTCACAATTGATCATTATAATGAAGGCGAATAGACTTGTAATTTGAGATATTTTCAAGTACAACATGTTTTCCATCTATACAAGATTACTTATTATTAAGTCGAAAATCTATATGCCATTTTAATGGTTCATAAGACTGAAGGGAATGGCAGCGGCAAAGGGAATCGGCATCGACGTGGCCAAGGGATGCCGCCGGCATCACCGCCCTGTGATGCCGGCATTCCCCATCGGCATGGGGTCATCGGTGTGGTGGTGTAGGAGAAGAAACCGGATGCAGTGTCTCTCTTTTCTCTCTTCTTGCCGCCGGCATCCGCCCCTCCGTCTCTCTTTTGCCGCCGGCATCCTCTCTTTCTCCTCCCTTTGCTGATGTGGTATGGATCCATACCGTCCAGCCTTAATAGATGGCTATTAAGTATTGACAAAAGGTTGGCTGGAAGTGTGCCCTTTGCTATATCGACAACAAGGTATGATTGTTCTTCACATGAATATCTGTTGGCCACAATCTTGACGCTTTAGGTGTTAGATTTTTAAGGTATAACGTCCTATTACAACAAAGTCAGCGGGCAATGTTATACATGGATTGATTTTTCAAAATACAGTGTCTTTAGTAAGAAAAAAGTTTGACTTATATATTTGTATAGAAAAAATTATATATGATGACATAATACCTGGAATAAATGAATGTGTGTTGATATTTAATGATGGCACAATAATTTTAAAATTAACAAGACTATATAGCAATGTTGTCTGGATCCAAAAAGTTGACTTTGACTGTTATTAGTTCCGATAATTTGTCCTAAACAAACATATGTAATGTATGTTTCCCTAAGTGTAGGAATGGAAGTCTGTTGGAGATGACGAGAGGAAAAAAATGATTAAAGTTGAGATCAACCAGTCATTCGATAAGACCCAGGACCAACCAGGAAAAAATATATTAAAGTAGGAAATGTATGAAGAAATATATTTAATATTATTCTTATAATTATTAATTTACATTTTGTGATAAATTTAATAATATTGTGTGTTTAGTATATATCACAGTAAATGTTTTTCATTGATTAGGAATTTGTTACTCTATTTTTTTTTTTCTTTATGGGGGCTCATTTCTTCAGTCAGATGTCGTGTGGTGTATGTCTTGGGGCAGTTGGCAATGTGTGTGATTGTTATGTTTGTGGATCCGTGTGTGAGCAAGTATGTGTGGGTGTAAGTGAGTGGTTCACTTTGTGTTATTTTCAAAAAATTTCTAAGAAGTATTAGTGGTCGTCTTTGTGTTCTTTTCTAAATTCATATAACTATAATTTTGGATATTTTGAATGGATCCTTGGATAATGTATTGTTTCCTTAGATTATCTCATTACTTAGGGTGTAAATTGATAATTTTTGAGTTTGACTCCTCCCCTCCTTTAATTTTCATCTTTAATTCAGTTCTTAATTTGTTAGCTTTATACTTCTTTGACTCCTTCCCATCTTTAATTTTTTTTTTTTTTTTTTTTTTTTTTTTTTTTTTTTTTTTTTTTTTTTTTTTTTTGCTTTTGTGTGGGGTGTGCTACAATACTCTTTTAATTCAAGAATGGTGTCCGCTTGAGGACGTTTACTGGCTTACTTAATTAGAAATTTTGTTTGACTATACTTACATTTTTATGGCTAATATATTATTGAATATATCAGCGTTTCCTGAACGACTATATGCAAATCTTACTCCATGCATATCCCAAAAAGACACGCAACAATAGGCCGATGAGAATGCTTTTTGCAGCTTAATTGGTGAGATTTTACAGCACATACTTTCAAATGCTGATTTCATGACAAAATTTTAAATTAACAAATTGATTTCACCTATGTTCCTATCAAATATCATGGATTACAAAATAATCATTACTCACGTTTAGTATATACTAAGTTAAATAATTAAATTATGTGTTGGTATATGATTTTAGATTTTACAATATAATGCCTTTGTGATGGAGATAGTATTTGCAGTATAATCAAGTAAAAGATTTGATTAAAAACAAGGTACTAAGCACTTCAAAATATAAATAAGTGCTTTTTATTGCAATTTTTTTTTTTTAATTTAACGACTTACATTTCATATATTTCGATATGAATCGCCTTCAATAATGACCTAAAATAATTCTATATTGTTAATCCTTGCATCTACATGCTTCTTTAAATGCTCATACTACTGTTTCAAGATCATAGTTTTCGCGAATTAATCAAACTTTCTGATCAGAGCTGCTTACGCCTTGCGGAGTGGATCCCCACGTCGGGTGCGACGGCATGTGACGTCGCAGGGAACACGCCCCTCTCTCCCCATGCGGCGACGTTGCAAAATGGAAGTCATGCGGGTAGGAAAAGTCGTGCGACAAAGACCGTTGGCCAGCGGCTTTGTAGCTGTTAGATATATAAAAAAAATTTAATCTATTTTCCCTATATATTTATACATATTCACCTCATTTAGAATTACATCACAACAAATTTAAAATACACCACAAATAAAAACCCAAATGGATCCAAGATTCGAGGTATTATTTGATTCGTCATCCTTGTTTGAAGACGAGACTTGGTTGCTAGAATCCACTTTGCAAGCTCCGAAAGTGCACGTACGTTCACGAGACGGGCTACAATAAACAGAGATCATGAAGAAAAACTCAGGACTAGGAAAGAAAGGTAGGTTGCACATGATCTCCTTGTCCGCGATTATTTAGCGGAACACTCGTTGTATTCGACGTACCAGTTTCGGCGACGGTATCGGATGAGCAAGCCACTTTTCTTACGTATAGTTCGTGATTTGAGCGAAGTCAATCCAGTATAGTATTCTGATTGCAACATGATGCAAGGGGTAAAAGGGGTTTCACGCCGGAACAAAAATGTTCCGTTGCGGTACGTCAAACGGCAACCGACACGACATTTGATTATAGGATGACTATTTCAAGATGTTGGAGCGGGCCATTCGGGAAATGTTTACGAGTTTGCAAACACTGTCATCCATGTTTACGGCAAACGTTATTTGCGTAAACCAACGTTCAACGACATTTAAACGTTGTACGCCGCACACGAAAGCAAACATGGTTTTCCCGAAATGCTTGGGAACATTGATTGTATGCATTGGAAGTGAGCTGTTTGTCCTAATGCATGACGTGGCCAATTTACACGAGACGATCATTGACAGCCTTCCATCATCATCGAGGCAGTGGCGTCCCAAGATTTATGGATTTGGCATGCATTTTTTAGTGTTGCGGGTGCAAACGACCTGAACGTTCTCGACTAATCGCCTATATTTAATGACATTTATAGAGGTGTTACCCCTTTTTGTTCATTTCAGGTCAATGGAGCGCACTACAAACATGGGTATTATCTAGCCGATGAAATATATCGGGATTATTCCGTCTTTGTGAAGTCATTCACATGTCCAATGGATCCAATGCGTCAAATGTTCAAGGTCGCACAAGAAACGGGTAGAAAGGATGTGGAGCGAGCGTTTGGAGTTCTTCGGCAACACTTTCACATGATCAAATACCCGACACGGGCTTGGGATCTGAGGATAATACTACGAGACCTTATATACGCATGCATCATATTACATAATATGATTTTGGAGGATGAGGTGAGAGCGATATGTACGTATGATCTGAACGAAGTTGTACCAACGTACGAGCCGATACCACTTGGTTCGCCAGAATATATAGAAAACAAAACGAAGTGCAAATAAAAAAAATGCATTACAACCTTCATGCGGATTTGGTCGAACATATATATATCGGGCTAGAGTTCATCCGACGCCGGTGCCTGATATCGAGGAGGAAGAATGAGAGTGACGCTTGTAGTTTTTTTTTTTAAATTATGTAATTTCTATGTTATTTTAATTTTAATGTTTTTTTAATTTTTTAGGTTTTAATTTTAATGTAATTTTCAGTTTTAAATTATCTATAATAAATTATTTTATTTTGAAATTATTACTTTTATTTTATTTTAAATTTAGTTTTTAAATTAAAAAGTGAGAGGAAGTGAGAGGTGTTGACTAGATGCTCAGATGGTAGAAAAAAAGTGAGAGCTCCCAAGAGCCCACATCTGATGGCCTTAGTGATGCAACATGAAATGTGAGAGCTCCTAAGAGCCCACATATGATGGCCTTACTGAGGAATATGTTTGAAGGTGTTGGTCAAGTGAGAAGTATCATTTGAAGATATTCAATTCGGTTTAGAAAAGGGCTGTCAAATTAAAATGGTGCATCAAAGCTCTACACTTGTTTTTTTATAACCAAATGGACAACAATGGTCATCCAAAACATTGATCATCTTGATATAGTTCTAACTATCCTTAAATCATCATTCCATTCCTATGTTACATGATCCCATTTCAATATTGTAATTGAGATAACTAGACATGCTTATGGTGATTATGAGCTCGTTTTAATCTTTAGTCCACTTCAATACAGACACTTAATAGTTCCATTTCCAAAGTTCCATTTTCTTGAATCAAAACTCATATATGTGCCATACCTTACTTAGAAAATCCTTCCATTCCATTCCAATGAAGGATTCCCTTGGAATCATCATCGGCTCATAATCCCCACAAGATCTATTGGAATCATATAACTGTCAGATCATGATTTCTGTTAGTTATTCTCTTAGAAACTATAGAATCATTAATTTAGTTCCAAATTCACAATATTAAGTGTTATTACAAGCGAATAAAGCTATTGTATAACTTCATCACCAACTAAGGTTCCAAATCTCATTTCCACCATTAGGATGGAATCAGCCACTTCAATGGTGAAGTGATGACACATTTGTGATTCATTACAAGTTTCTAGCATGAAAACCTACACAAAGCTTCAATTAAGTTATAAAAATTCGGATTTCGTTCTCAAGCTAGGGTATATGTCATCACAAAGTTCATTAATTCAAAACAACTAATAGAATAGAGATTGGAGCTTAGACTACATGAACTAGAGAATAAATTTAGCTAGAAATCCAATTGAAACTCATCAGTATATTCAAAATTTTGTATTTAACAGAGATTTTTAAACCCTAAACATGAAATTGAAGAGTTAAAGATGAAGAACTTCCTTTTAAAGCTAGTAAAGATTAAGTAATTGCTTAATCTACAACTAATTCACCAAGGATCTTAATTCTCCCTTGCTTGAACACAAATAGCAATTTCTAAAGCTCTAATAGCGATGGTCATGTTAAAATGAGAGAGTTAAGAAGATGTCCCAAGCTTAGAGTTACAATTTTGACGATTTGACATCATTGGTTCTCCAACTTTTTAAGTCTCAAATATGACCACCACTTTATTTAATTGCTTGGTCAAAGTTTTAAGTTATTAAACTATAACCCTAAAGCTAAATGTTTCCATCAATATGGTCTTTGAGTTAACTAAATTTAAGACATAACAAGTTTAACCTAAATGACACTATTAGTCCCTCAAAATATATTTTCACTATTAAATCAAAAACATATTCCAGAACATTATTACACCATAAGATTAATTAAAGTAATCCATCCTAATTAATTTTTTGAACATTGAAATTCTAACCTTAGTCAATATAGGGTGAAGTCCAAATTTATCAAAATTGTCACTTTTGGTCCCTTATACTTAAATATCTCCAACATGATATCCATCCATGTTTCTAACTTAGAAATCTTACATTAACCTTTAAAAATTACTTTAAGTGTACTTCGTTTCTCGGGACGGGCGGCTAAACCTAGTTCAAACATGTCTGCAGTTAAGCTTCACATGTTTTATAAATTTAGTCATTTTCTATGAAAATCTTCTTTTAACATTTATCTAACTTTTACCAACATGAAAATTTTATATGTTATTAATATTGATTTACTCAAGTAAATTTTATTTCCTTTATGTTATTTTTCCATATTTTAATTTATTTAACTTTATTAAGTTTTAATCTTTTTGTTTTCCTAAATAAACTTATTTTAACAAAAAGGCAAAAATTCTTGCCCCACAATACTAATGATATATATTCAATCGAAAACTAAATAAAAATGTAAAAATAAACTTAAAAACAATCAAAAAATATTTTTCAAAATAGTTAAAAGGTTTAAATGTGCTAAATGTAAAATTAGAATTGAAATATCAAATTAATAAAAAAATCCAAAAAACTATTTTATTATAATAATTGATTTTTTTTCCAAAGTGAGTTCTAAATCAATTAACAATAATAATTAAAATTAACATAAAGTTATAGATTATATTACGTTACTTTACAAACAAGTTGCAGACGGATTGAGTGATGAGATTCTAATAAATGTTGATCTTATAATATTGTTCAAAATAATTACGATTTTATACATCAACTAAGTATAATAATTTCATAGTAATTGTTAATAACATAGTTATTTTTAGTAACATGTATTTGAAATTTTTAATAACGAAATTTTGTTTTGCGCAACATACAAACATTTACCAAGCAAAAATATAATTTAAGAATGTTTGATAAGTACTTGTTTCTGTACAACAAATCACTTGTACAACCAAATATAACTATTGATAAATGTACTAGCATATGCAAATTGACATTTTCCAAAGTCACGTGTACCCTTCCTCGTTCAATATAAAAACACGTACCTCTAAGTAGAATAACCTCTATTATAATAACTATTAAAAGAATGTCCACGTATTGCACAAAATACAATTATGAAGCAAACATGTTTACAACTATATATTACTAAAAAATAATCATGTCACTGTCATCAACTTTAAAATAATAACTGTTATGTTGAGTTAATATAAAAATCGAAATTGTTGTGAACTATATGAAATTTAGACATTAAAACCATATAATCCCAATCCCCTATACAAAAAGGTTGCGTGTAAATAAAACCAAATATGATCGATTTAGTGTTATTTTTAACAATTCATATACTAGACTGATTTTAAAATAACATATTTTCCTAAATTTTTAATTTCGATCATTATGATTATTTCAAATATCTAACATATATTTTGCTTTTAAGGTAACAATATTATTTTTAATTTACTGCTACTTTTAATTGTTGTTATATTCATTTATTTTTAACTACTTTTTTTTTTGGAAAGTTTTCATAATTGTAAAAAATAGTTTTGTGGAGAATTATTTAGCTAAGTTGTTATTATAATTCAGGTTTTACATTTAACACTACATTCAAAAATTTTAGATATTTAAAAAATTGTCTTTGATTTTTTTTAAAGTTTTGTTTACATTTTGATATAAGTTTTCCCTTAAACTTTATGTTTAAATTAATAAATTAAGTATATTAGATCAATCATTTAAAATTTGTAACATTGAAATGATAAAGTTTTACATATAATAACATGTATAAATTAATACATTAAGTATATTATGTTAAAAATTAAAAAGATATCATTGAAAATAGAATAATAAAAAAGTTTAATATATTAAAAACCAAATTAGTATGATCATACATAAATGATTTATTTATAAAATAAAGATTAAATTACAGTTTTGGTCCCTATGGTTGACATCTTTTTTTAGTTTTGGCCCAACGTTTTACTTTTCACACTCTTGGTCCCTGTGGTTAGCTTTTTATTGCACTTTTGGTCCCTCGGACCGTTACCGTTTGTTTTACTTCGTTAAATAATTGTAAATGACACAAATACCCTTGGGAACCAAAATTGTAAATCGCTCAAAAAGTAAACCACCTCTCTCTCTCTCTCTCTCTCTCTCTCTCTCTCTCTCTCTCTCTCTCTCTCTCTCTCTCTCTCTCTCTCTCTCTCTCTCCAGCAAAACACCCTCATCACCAAGCATCACCCTCCATGTCGACGGAGGAATTCCTTGCTAAAGAGCCGAAAACTGTTATTGGTTCTCTAGACCAATGTATTCAACTTATGTTATTCTGATTTAATCTCCATTTGCAACACTTTGGACATGTCCATAGCTGCATGATTAGCATTTTTCGTGACCAGGGCAATGTAACAAGCAATTTCTCCATCTTCATCCTCTAGTAATAAGTCAAGATCGTCGGAACAAATCCAACAATCTGAATCAAGGCTTTTCCCGTATACATTTGTAAAGTCGGGTTCCTTCATCTCCCTTTTCTTGAGAAACTTGGCGATAGATCTTGAGAAGAAACCATTGTTTAAATGTGATTAGAACAATAATAAGAATGTTATGAAACCTCATTGTTAAGAAAATTGATATGAAGTGGTACTACGAGATGAAAATTGCAATATTAGTTAAACTCATGAATATGCATCGAGATCTGAAGACGGGGTTGGATGAATACTTAAAGTAGAAATTAACGAAATTGCTTTTTATTGCACTTTTGGTCCCTCGGACCGTTACCGTTTGTTTTACTTCGTTAAATAATTGTAAATGACACAAATACCCTTGGGAACCAAAATTGTAAATCGCTCAAAAAGTAAACCACCTCTCTCTCTCTCTCTCTCTCTCTCTCTCTCTCTCTCTCTCTCTCTCTCTCTCTCTCTCTCTCTCTCTCTCTCTCCAGCAAAACACCCTCATCACCAAGCATCACCCTCCATGTCGACGGAGGAATTCCTTGCTAAAGAGCCGAAAACTGTTATTGGTTCTCTAGACCAATGTATTCAACTTATGTTATTCTGATTTAATCTCCATTTGCAACACTTTGGACATGTCCATAGCTGCATGATTAGCATTTTTCGTGACCAGGGCAATGTAACAAGCAATTTCTCCATCTTCATCCTCTAGTAATAAGTCAAGATCGTCGGAACAAATCCAACAATCTGAATCAAGGCTTTTCCCGTATACATTTGTAAAGTCGGGTTCCTTCATCTCCCTTTTCTTGAGAAACTTGGCGATAGATCTTGAGAAGAAACCATTGTTTAAATGTGATTAGAACAATAATAAGAATGTTATGAAACCTCATTGTTAAGAAAATTGATATGAAGTGGTACTACGAGATGAAAATTGCAATATTAGTTAAACTCATGAATATGCATCGAGATCTGAAGACGGGGTTGGATGAATACTTAAAGTAGAAATTAACGAAATTGAGAACGTATAGTCGAAGAGTTAAGAAACATACATGATCCCTCCTTCAAATGTGGTTCCATCTAGGGCAGTAAGAGCATCATTAGCAGATTCTTCTGAATCATATTAAACAAACCCGAAACCTTTACTCTTGCCGAGACCATCCTTGGCGATCTTACAATAATGAATCCTCCCAAATTTTCCGAAATTTTGTCCAATTTAGCCTCTGTGACAAACGAATCCAGATTTTTCATGAACAAATTCGTTACTCCAGATTTTCTCGTTAACAGATTTCGTTGACACCACATTAGCCCCATGGGTTTTCCTCTCAACTCCATATGATTTAATCGCGACAATGCAACAGTGGTTGTTCAATTGTTCAGTCAAACAAAAAAAAGTCATCAAACGAATTGAAAATACATAAAATCTAACAATAAAGAAATTCAGGGATTCATGATTACTGTGAGAATGGAGGTAGAATTTGATGTAAGCGTAGCAAAGGGATTTGCTAGAGAAATGGTCTCTGTAGATACGAACAGAATACACATGCCCGATCATGGAGAAAAGGAGATAGAGATCCTTGTTAGTGGCGTCGGGGTGAAGGTCTCCGGCATAGAGTGACGATCGGATTTTAGGGAGTACTGTGACGATTGGATTTCAGGGATTTCAGGATTACTGTTAGCAGCAGAGGATGCGGTGGTAAGGCTGTAAATGAATCGAGCGAACACGAACGGATGCATGATCATGTTCGTTCGTTTAAGTTTAACCAAACAAATGAACGAACACGAACGCATAAACGAACGAATTTCCTTGTTCATGTTCGTTCGTTAAAATATTCATTTGTTCATGTTCGTTTATGTTTGTTCATTAAGGTTCTAAACGAACATAAATAAACAAACATAACAAACGGAAATGAATGGACGTAAACAAACAAAAATGAACATCAACAAACGAACATAAAAAGCAACCTAAATGAAGATAAATATTGATAAACGACCATTACATCCAAACACAAAAACCATACGTAAATACATGTATTATAGCAAATCCTACGATATAAGAACATCAAAACGTCCTTAAAATATTGTCTTTTTTCATATATCTTATGTAATACAAAAACATGCATGACTTTGACATTTAGCTTCATCACATCAAGTATCTTATCCAAAATGGAAAAGTAAACCTGTATATAAATGAACATAAATGAACATCAATGAATGAACATTAACGAACGTTCATGAACGTAAATGAACGAACAACACCAATGTTCATGTTCGTTCGTTAAACTAAACGAACAAACAATCTTGTTCATGTTTGTTCATTTACTAAATAAACGAACATAAACGAACTTTCCGCCGAACAAATCACGAATGGCTCGCTGAACGTTCAGTTCGTTTACAGCCCTATGCGGTGGTGGGGTTGGGAGAGAGAGAGAGTTATTATTTAAATTACAGTTTTGGTCCATAAGGGTGTTTTAGACATTTTACATCAACTTAACAGAATTAATTTGACGGTAACCTTAAGAGGGACCAATAATGCAATAAAATATCAACCATAGGGACCAATAATGTGAAAAATTAAAACTTGGGCCAAAATTGAAAAAAGATGCCAACCACAAGGACCAAAACTGTAATTTAGTCTAAAATAAATGAATAAAAACAAATTGTACTTTTATTTCTTTTTTCTTGATAAAAAATACATATATGAGATCGAAAAAATGACCAAACTCTTATTATATACCTCATATAATTCACAATATGAGGAACACTATTTCACCTATTATTTATATAGATTGTCCATGAAGTTATACAGTGGCAAAGACACATGTTATTTACCTCATTTATGTCATTTTAAGTGCAACTATTTTTTATGATTTTATCCACCAATACTTACACTGGTTTGACGTTCTCAAGAGAAAATGGGATAAAGGAAATCATTTTTCCTTCGGTGTTCTATTAGATTATCATTTTTTTTAAAGTTGAAGCTTTACATATTTTATTTAAAAGTTGACCTTTACATATTTACATCTTATTATAATTACGGAAAGCGATGATAACGTTTATTTAGGTTTACATGTTTTTGTTGTATCCTTTTTTGCATTATTTGATAAATATTTCAGCCACTTTTTACGGAGTAAATTGTATCAAACATAAACGAACTCTATCTTTATTAAAAGAATGTTATATTTAATCCATTATAATAACCCAATTTTCACATATTATTGATTTGAGCCGGTGATTAGTGATTAGCGATTAAGATTGAAACTACTGCTAAAACAAGAAAAATACACGAAAACAACTAGAAAAACACCTACTAAACTTGAAAACAAGCAACATTATCGATCGTGCTCCTCTCGTGAGAAGCACTCTCTTGCTAAAACAAGAAAAACACAAGAACAAACTAGCAACAAAAAGAAAAGGAAAACTACACTATGTTCGTGATTCTCTGTATAGAATCACTCACTCCTCGAACAAGAAAGCAGCAACAATTTCTCCTCAATCAAAGGTAAGTGATCCTTGAACTCGAAATGATTCTTCGATGCCGCCATTGATGTTTCGAAAATCAAATGTAGGAGAAAAGAACATTTGATGAAATATGTTCAACTTTATATCTGCAAATGAAGAAGAAAAGTTGAACCAGTAAGAATCATTTCCTTGACTTTTCTTGATTTTTTATCTATTTTTCTTTGATTTCCCAGGTTTGAACTTTTGTAATCCCGTTTCTGTTGATGCGGATTCGTTCAGAATGATTAATTTCCCATATCTAAATAAATGTAACGCCAAGACACTCTTTTTATGTAATAATAATAAAAAGGGTAAAAAGGTCATTTTATCTTAGAAGGGTAATTTGGTCTTTTGGACAGAAAAGAATTTGGTTTGAAATAATATTTTGAGTTTTGGACTTAAAATGTTATAAAAACTGATTTTTGGTCATTTTACCATAAAAGGGTAATTTGGTCATTTGACTAAGTGAAGGACCAAAAATGTAAAAATATTGTTGCTTGTGGCAAAAGTATAAGAAAAGAGAGTTTTATTGTCATAAAACTTGTTTGTTGTGGTTAAAGTTCAAGAAATGGAACTTAAGGACCAAATTTGTAAATTTTGGAAGTATATATAGAAGAGTTGACTCTCTTCTTTGGCTGACCATTTGTGCAGCAACGGGAAAGATTTTGGTGAGTAAATTCTGCAGAGATCATGAGGCTTGAAGCAGGAAATCGAAATCATGAATTGGAATTGAAGTTTCCAAGCAATCAAGGTTAGTAAACTTGATTTTAACCAAGTTCTTGAAGTGTTCTTGATTTGGTTTTATAGAAACTGAAATTTGTAAATTTCAGTTATGATTATGTAGTTTAAATGGTTTAATGCTTCCATTAAGTCATGCTAAATGGACTTAATTCAAGAAAATAGAAGTAGGTTGCTATTGTTCAAGAATTGAGATTTTGATCAAGAACCCTAGATGACGAGTTCTTGTGATAAACTTGATTCTAATGATTTATAATAAGTTGTAGATGCTATATTGACCGAAAGAAATCAGTAGAAGCAAGTAGAATTCAACAATTTCGGTTTTTGGACCAAAATGTCAAAAACGGGAATTGTTGGAAAATGTTTGAATTATATGATTTCCATGGATTAAAACTAGATGTTAATGAATGGTTTTTGACCTGGAACAATCCTCTATCGATTAAGTCATGTATTAAGGACTTAATAGCTGAAAATGGGATTTTTAAGCACAAAATCGGACTTCACTGCCTTGAACTGCAACAAGCGCGACGCGGCCCTTGCATTGGGCGCGGCGCGGGATCGGGCAGAAGCCATAAAACCTCCTGTTAAAATTTGGTGCATTTTCCAAATTTGATTTTGATGCTAGGCTTATCCGATTGACCTGAAATTTTAAGCATAGGTCTAATATGTTGTGAAACTTCATGGAAAATTATCGGAATACGAATACGACCTCCCGAAAGTACTGTAGTAGAATACGCGTATTTCGGGAAGTGTATTAAATTTTTATAACGATGGTTATTGATTGGAAATGCTTGGAAATGGTCCCCAATTGTATTATATAGGACTCTTGTGTAGTAGAGTCAACTGAAATGGTTATTAACCTATTATCATTTGATATATAAATGGATAAATAGGTATGGGACAAAAAGGTTGTGGTGCACGCAAAGGCAAGAAACAACCGAGATTTAAATGCAGCTAGCATCCAGGTGAGTAATCTCACTAATATCATATGTGATATATGATGATTGAATTGTTACAGGTTGAAACTGATTGTGGGACGAAATTGATGGTTCAAAGATACATTTGAAGAGACAAGACCAGATAAGCCGTGAGTCTTTAATAGACAAGAACGGAACTGTGAGTCAAACTTATATAGACAAGACCGGATAAGCCGTGAGTCTAGGCAACAGCGGGCTAACCCGTGAGCCAAGGCAACAGCGGGCTAACCCGTGAGCCATAAATAACTGGTGCGGCCTATATGGCTATGATTTCTGGTGCGGCCTTCGGGCTATGATTCTGGTGCGGCCTTCGGGCTATGATTCTGGTGCGGTCTTCGGGCTATGATATTTGGTGCGGCCTTTTGGCTATGATTTTGTTACAGGTACATGGTGCGGCCTTATGGCTATGATATCGGGTTATTTAACCCAGCTGGTGCGGCCTTCGGGCTATGATTTATATATTGATAATGTTTTGGTGCAGCTTATATAGCTATGACACAGGGTGCGGCTTAAATAGCCAGGATATACGGTACGGTCCGATGTGACTAAGAAATATGGGACAGAAATGGTTATATATGATTATATGTGCAAATAACTTACGTGGCTGATAATTGCAGGTTATCATGTTTTAGTCTGTAAGGCTATAAATTAGGATGTGAAATCCTAAGAGATATTTGGTCAGCCAGTAAGGCTAGGAGTTTGGATTCGATATCCAGACAGTTATATGAATGTATTTCTAATACTTGTTATTTGCATATACGATTACTCACTGAGCTTTATAGCTCACGATATTTGTTACTGTCCCTGCAGGTTAGCATGATACTGATAGGGGACAAGATAGAGTCCGTGACTTTGAAGTGGGACTCATAGATGCTGTCAGTAGTAGCCCGGCTTTAAAGGAGTTATGGTATTTTATACTCTCCTTGATACGCTTGTACCCGTTTTTATTAAAATATACCCCTTTTGTTATGGTTTTATGTAACGAAAACTATGTTTTAAATGAAAAATTTTCAGGGGTGTTTTTGTTCTAAAAGTCGGGTGTTACAATAAAGACCAAGGGTGTAACTCGTAAACATATAATGATTTTATCAATTCCGTTTCTTCCCATTCATCATTGACTTCTACATATAGATTTAGATTAATAGTTTATTGGTATTGTCTTTGTTTTGTAGATTTTTGACGTGATAGACGATTGGTTAGAAGTTGCTTGTTTTGATGTCTCGAGGTTACCATTGATTCTTTCTTTTGAATCTATTTTCTCCTGATCCAAGATAGGTCCGATGATGAATGTACAAATTTATTGGCTGTATTTCCAAGTCTAAGTGCAAGAAACTGTAAGTTTATTTGCATATTTTTAGATTTCTACTTCCATTTTTTTTTTCTATTATCGGTTGACCTTACATTTTTGATGGTCTGATGCAAATGATTCTTCTAGATCTAGAAAATCAGTTCCAAATTAGAGATAATTGTTACCAAAAAACTCGAACTAAAAAGCATATGTTTACATGTGCATATGTGCATATGTGCACATGTGCACATGTGCACATGTGCACATGTGCATATGTTCACATGTGCACATATTCACATATGTATATTTGCATATGTGCGTATTTGTATATATACATACATGCAAATATGCATACACATATGTGCACATGTGTGAGTTATAGCATTCTACTTATGGATTTCTTTTTCTATTTGTTTGTATACATGTGGGCGTATTTGCATATATGCATACATATATGTGCATATGTGTATATGTATGTGTATATGTGGACATGCATACATATATGTGCATAGACGTGCATATGTGTATATGCATGTGTATATGTGCACAATTGTGCATATGTCTGTTCAAACGTATGTGCACATATGCATATGTAAATCAATTTGTTCATATACACACGTGTGCGTATTTGTATATATGCATAAATAGATGTGCATTGGTTAATATGTGTATATGCATATATGTATTTATTTTAATGTTTTTGAATATACATTTATATTAGTTTTTGTTAATGTTTTGCAGATTTTGAAGAATTTATCAATCAAATTGAAGAATCGAAAAGTGACAAACTAAAAAAATGAAGATACCATGAAATTTTGTTGTTTTTTATATTTGTTTTATGTATTGTTCATTATTTTTAATAAATTTTTATGTATCGATCAAAACAATTGTATATTATTGTTTTTAATAAATCGATTTTTTGTTGTTTGAATTCATAATTAAAGACAAGAATATGTATATCTGAATTTCGAAAATATGCATATATGCACCTGCGAATATGCATATATGCACCTGTAAATAAATAAATTTATGTGCATATATACACCTACGAATATGTATATATGCACATTCGAAAACATGCATATATGCACCTGCGAAAATTTGAAAATCTGATAACGAAAATTTGATTCATAAAAGAGAAAATTTGATTTTTTTTTTTTGAAATTTGAATATTCAAATATAACAGGCTTAATTTTAGGAGATGGTTATTGATGTTGCCAAAAATAAAAAAATTCAGTATTTAATAAGATTTGTTAAATGACTATCATGCCATTTTATGATTCAACCAATCAGAATCAGTTCTCTGGTTCTCATGAAAATATTGGTTCTCATTTGATCCTGGCCCTATATATATATATATATATATATATATATATATATATATATATATATATATATATATAAAATTCAATGTTGTTATATAAAAATAAAAACTAAAAATCATGTGACATTGTTGTAATTAGGGTTTTCAGGAATTTAGGTTTTGTTTGTGGCGTGTAAACATGTTTTTTGCTTGTCAGATGATGACTTGTGGGAGTGTTTTCTAAGGGCCGCCTCTTTATTACACCAATACGCTAATAAGATGTTAACTAGACTAAGGCCATGTTTTTTTTTCCATATTAAGTGCTGAATTGATACATGTTGCTGAATGAGTAATGATATCTGAATAGATATAGTGTTGCTAATATATATACTGTTTCTTTTTTATACTGAATGAACTGTCTGAATCTGAATAAATGACTATTTTACCCTTATAAACTTGTCGAATAACAAATGACCAATATATAAGCATGAAATTACTCATAATTTATTATATAAAATATAATTTCATTGGGAAATAAGAGCAATTTGGAAAAAAATAAATATAAAATCATGACTTAATGCTAAGGACACCTATTTCCTAACTTAACCCACTAAGACATATTGTTAACATTAAGTAAAAAAGAAACAATCATATATAGCTGAACCATTAAGTGTTTTATGTATTAAGTCCATTAAGTTAAAAAGAAACACCACCTAATTATAGTATATAATATCGTCTAGACTTTCAAATCTCCATGTAGCGTTTTCTTTATGATCCGGAAATACAGTACATGCAACTTTAAACTTTAACTTGCTTGTATTGCTTCCTTTTCTTTTCTGATTAAAACGCCGATCTCGTTATATTAGGCTATTAGCTTTATTAGAGGTAGTAGTTTTAATCATTTAGTTATATATAAGTCAATTCAAATTAAGTTTTATCTTAAACGAGCTAAATGATTCTAAAACTTAACTGTTGGATTTGGGTTGCTTATCCGATAGTTAGGATAGGTATTTAAGTTTTAGACTCCAAATGGGTCTACAAAATCAAGTACAAATCTTGAGGAGAAGTTGAAAGATACAACGCAAGTCTTGTTGCAAAGGGGTTTACACAAGAAGAGGGTATTGACTTCCACGAAACATTTGCACCCGTTGCAAAACTAGTTAGAATAATTTTGGCTGTTGCACTTCAAAAAGGTGGATCATTCCCCAACTAGATGTGAACAATGCTTTCTTACATGACGAGCTTGATGAAGAGGTGTACATGAAGATACCTCAATGATTTGCTAAAACATGTGACACGTGTGTCTGCAGGTTACGCAAAATTTCATATGGTTTACGACAAGCATCCAGAAATTGTTACAAGAAATTTACTAAATCCCTTTTCCGAATAGTCTTTAAACATTCAAGGGCCTATCATTCCTTATTCATTTTCAAAACGAATACCACATATGTCGTTGCACTTATTTATGTTGATGTCGTGATTCTCTTCGACAAGATAACAATCACATTGCTTATGTTAAGACGTATTTACATGACAAATTCTACATCTAAGACTTAGGAATTCTAAAGTATTTCCTCGGCATAGAGGCAGCTCGTACTGAAGATGGGATGTTATTAAGCCAACGAAGTACACCTTTGACATCCTCGCAGACAGCGGTCTTCAAGGATGTCGTCCCAGCCTTTACCCAATGGAAACCAATGCAAAACTTGATCATGCCAATGATTCGCCACTTGTTGATGCAGCCCAGTATCGTCGTCTCATTGGGTGCTTGCTTTACTTGCAAGTCACACAACCTGATATCACACTTGCAGTCAACACTTTAAGCCAATTTGTTGCATCACCAAGAAAACCTCATCTTGATGCCGCCACAAGGATATTACGCTACCTGAAGACCACACTTGGACAAGGAATCTTCCTACCACGTATTGAAAAACTTACTCTAAATTCCTTCTATGATTCTGATTGGCTATGATGTTCGTCCACTTGGCGTTCAAAAAACGGATATTTTATGACACTCGGAGAAGCACCGATATCTTGGAAAACCAAGAAACAGTCTGTTGTCTCTAGGTCATCAGCAGAAGCGGAGTATAAGCTATGACCACCACAATTAGTGAAATTTTATAGCTACGGTGGTTATTGACTGATTTGGCAACCCCTCAATCATGATCCACATTGCTTCACTGTGACAATGAAGCGGCTCGCCACATTCCTAATAATCCAGTTTTTCATGAATGCATTAAGCATGTTGAAATGAACTGCTACTTTGTACATAAGCGAGTGGAGTCTGGTCAAATAAAACCATGCACGATTGTCACTAAAGAACAAATTGCAGACATCTTCACTAAACCACTTGGGACAGAAAATTCTCAGTATTTACGCGGCAAGCTTGGCGTTCGAGACCTCCACGCTCCAGCTTGAGGGCGAGTGTTGGATTTGGGCTTCTTATCCAATAGTTAGGATAAGTATTTGAGTTTCCTTAGTTTACTCGTATTTGTTTTTTTGCTTATTCCTCAAGTTTGTTTCAGCATATATATTGCCATTGGTGCTCAATAAAATTCAACCTGGATTGTACCAGTTAAAAGCCCTTCTTAATTTCTTCATTAATTAAAAATGAAAAGAATTGAAAGTTAAACAAAAAATGTTATAGCATGTACAATATTTAACTAGTATTATATTAAATTAGTAAAAATTACCTTTTAAAATCTTCTCATATACATAAACTTTTTCTACAAGCTTTTTTAAATTAAATATTTATCCTCATCAATATAACATATTTCATAGATCCTTATCATATAGTTTTTTCTTTCTTATCAAATTATATAGTTTAACATATTTCATAGATCCTTATCATATAGGATTTTCGTTTTTATCAAATTATATAGTTACAAAATAAAAGTTATAAGTATGTTATCATTTGAATTTATATATTAATGAATTAGAGTGATTAGTAATATATATATATATATATATATATATATATATATATATATATATATATATATATATATATATATATATATATATATATATATGTGTGTGTGTGTGTGTGTGTATGTGTGTGTGTAATGTTGCTAAAAGGATAAAATAAAATGTTGCTAAGACGAGAGATTAAAAACTAATATTACAATAGATGATGATGTTATTGATAAATAAAATACGTTTGATGAAATGATAAAAAAGATTGTGCACTCTCATGATATTGAGTGGTTAATGAAATATTAATAATTCATAACTAAGCTCCTACTAAAGATGTTATTAGTGGTGGCTATGAGCTTGGTTAGGTTTGGTTCAAGTATCAATTGAGAATCTCAACCCAAATTGATCCTTTTAATAAATGGCTTTAGATTTTTCAACGCAAGTCAACATGATAAATAAATAGTTTGAACGATGTTTTTTTTACAATATGAATACAAGATGGTTACACATATTTAAATAAGTTACTAATACAGATAAGGTTAATAATAAACCACTAATATGAATTCGTTGTTCAAAAAATATTGAAAATGTACTCCTATCCATTTTAACCTCAATTTTTGTTTGTAAGTTCGTGTTGGAATAAGGAAATCAAATTCTTCAATTAGGACAAAGGGTATGGTCTCAACTCTCAACATTCCCTCGGCATTTTAGATGTGGGCATAAGGTATCGACGGCCACACCGACATGTGTAGCCGGTAACACACAATTATATGTCGTGTCGGCATAAAGAAGTTTGTAGCTTTTGAAGGTTGGCAATACTCTTCCAATTCAATTACAATTTTGAAATTTAAAAGAACTAGATATTTACCTATAAACACATATCACATCCTTAAACCATATAGAGCTTTTCTTAACCCTCTCAATACACTTTATTAAATGGATTTATCATCGAGTTCAAATTATATGTATGTTTATTCATCATCAAGTTTTGATTCTACGTGCTCAGATAATACATATGATCTCAAGCTACGTTGCTTTCTTATGACGATACTACAAATTTAACACAGACTACAAGAAATTGCGCAACTAGAGATCATGAAGTTGCACATGATCGACTCATGCAATATTGATTCGTCGAGAAATCCATATATAGTGATGAAACATTCAGGATAAGGTTTCAGATGTGAAGAGAACTATTTGACAAATAAATGATGATATAGACATAAACTTTCCATTTTAAGATCAGCCTGAGATGCTAGATGCAAAAGATCTTTCAGCCTATCATACAAATGCGCAGCTACAATTCGCCAACTAGCATACCAGACATTTTCTGGCACATATGGTGAGTATTATAAGATGTTGGAAAGAGTTTCACTTGAAAATGTGCAAAACTATTGTGTATGTATTGTTGGGTACGGATACAAATATTTGTGTAAACCAATTGTAAATGACATATAACTTTTGTATGTCGCACATGATTCCAAACATGGATTTTCGGTCTTGCTAGGCAGCTTTGATTGTACACATTGGTCTTAGAGGAATTGTTTAGTTGCATGGCGAGGTCAATCATGAAAGGTGATCACGAGTACCCCGATTATTATGCTTGAGGTAGTAGCCTCACAATATTTATGGTTTTGGCATGTATTTTTTAAGTTTTTTATTTTGAATTATTAAGAATTAAGTCGACCTTTTTGTTAACAATTTAGATATCCATATAGTATGTTGAAATAATATCAAACATAAATAGAAATAATTGGATGGCTTTTTATTTGATTTTCAAATAAGTTATCTAATAATGGCAATAAATTTTATAAGATTTTATTTATTTAAAACAACAATACAAATAAAATATCACATATAATACTTTTAAAAGGATAAACATGAACCCAACAAGTGACCATATTTTTACTTCGCAAAACTAATGTTAATTGAAAATCACAATCATTAGTTAAAAAAAAATTAAGGTGTTTTAAAAGCGAATAAATAGAATTAGAAATGTACAAGTATAAAAAGGGACTTTTATTTTCAAGATTAGAATATGTGGCTGTTGTGGAAATCGCACGATCTAGTTGAAAAAAGGACTTTTAATTTTATAGGGTCAAAATGTAATATTTCGGGGTTAGAAGAGGTTAGAAGACCCGAAAAGATGTAGTTCAAAATTTGAGCCAAGAAGAAGACACGTACATTTTTAGGTCTGCGGTCTTCTAACAACAAATAGTTTGCGCGCTATATGTGCGGCGCAGACAAAACATGTCAAGAAGCTCTTATTAGAAAAACAACACCTTAGACAAAATTATATTCATTTTCAAATATCTATGAACAAATGCATAGAAACATGACTATGAATAGAGTCTCATATTTGCATATAGTTCTATACATATATATTCAT
This sequence comes from Cichorium intybus, assembly GCA_023525715.1. NCBI lineage: Eukaryota > Viridiplantae > Streptophyta > Magnoliopsida > Asterales > Asteraceae > Cichorium > Cichorium intybus. Next base: position 1,546,380 of record CM042017.1, on the reverse strand, counting down.
ACATGTGCATATGCTTCTTTATGATAAGAGATATTTTCAAAAATGGAAAATGGGTTTTTGATTTCTTAACATAAAAAATTATGATTTTTTTTTTTTTTTGGAAAAAATGAGGTGTATGGTAAGCTTAAACATAATAAAGACGTGAGACGTACGATGAAGATAAGTTGTTGGGGTAATGATTTAAGCATAACTCCACGAATTTATCTTCATTGCATGTATCACATCTTTATTACATTTAAGTTTATCATTCAACTCCTTACTTAAAAACTCATAGTTGTTGAAGTTAATAGATGATAAGCCCACTTTTAATTTTTTGAATTTGACTTCCCATGTTAGAGGCATAAGGGAGTTGGGGGAATACAACAAGGCAACACATGATTGGTTGAAACGAATACTACTAATGCAGTGGGCAAGAAGCCATTTTATAGGTAAATTTCCTAGTGTCATCTTAATAATTGTTATGTAAATGTTTTAGAATTGGCCATTGATTATAAGTGTTAGAGACACAAGTAGTACCATTGACAAATAACATGTGTGAAGTGTTACAACAAAACAAACTCAAAATCAAAGTTAAAGTCAAGGATCCAGCCAATTGGGGATGCTTGGTAGGAAGTTTGTCACAACTCAAAGTCAAGGATCTATATAGATGAAGGTGGAGGATAATAGGACAGTGAGGCTAGTCATTAGATAACTTTTTGGTATTACTTGTTTTTTTGGTACAAATTATTTTGTTAATAACACTTGGATATTGTAATCCCCAATTGTTTTGGCAATGATGTATGTTATTTGTTGAAAACAATTTGCATTTCAAGTACTTGTATTCCATATTGGTGTATTCTACTTTATGAAATGGTTCCATATTGGTATTGAACTTTCATATTCGTATTATACTTTCTAATATAGTTCCATATTAGTATTCTAGTTTGTGAAATGGTTCCATATTGGTATTAGACTTTCATATTAGTATTGTACTTTCTGATTTGGTTTCATATTGGTATTTTTAGTTTGTGAAATGGCTCCATAATGGTATTGTACTTTCATATTATACAGTTTACATGTTTGACACGTTTTGGTTAAACAATAACCAATTCATCACTTATGCAGGCGCATACGTTAACGTTCAATGTATTATTGATTTTTATTGCATTGGACAATTGATTCTGATTCACTGCAATGTTTAAGTGAAATTTGATTTTGATTGATTCTGATTCGCTACATAACTAATTCTGATATCGTGCCGTAATTAAAACACTTTCGTCATTCAAAAACTAAGCCCTAGTTAAAGCCCTAATTCGATGCATAACTGATTCCGATTTGATGCATAGTTTGGTGAAAGCATTTGAGGTTCACTTAAAATTTTGGTCCCTAAAGTGAAATGAGAAAATGCCCTTGCGTGCAAGACACGTGGGGAAGGAAACGAAAGGAAGCTAATGACATTTAGTGGGAGGGGCCAAAATGGAACAGAAACAATGAAATAATGACTTTTTTTGCGAATTCAAAAGATTTTAGATCTTAGCCACAATTTTATACAAACTATAGGGATCAATTTTACAGTTTTGTCTAAATGGAATATAAAAAATATTGTTCATTGTCTCCTATCAATATTAAAAATTACATGAAATATATTGATTATGCAAGTTAAAAGATTAAAAAGTTGCCGACGAAACCTTAATAACAACAAATTTGATGCTATCATTTTTAAACGTAAAGTCAATTTTAAGACATCATTTTGTTTTAATCAAATGCATGTAATAACAACACATTTGAATATTGTAAATATGATTAATCAAATATCGAACAGTATAAGTAGTACAAAAAGATGCCAGCGAGGTTATTTTTTCCCTTTGAAGTCATCGGCTTTTCACCTACCACTCCTACCTTTGAAATACAACCTCATAGGTGGCATTTCATTCCAAATAAATACACTATCAAATCAAATATATAAAAATGATCCTAAATTTAAGTTGTATATTCACGTAATATCTATTAACGATTCAGATCTATTATATATTATTATACCTAATAATTATACCTAATACATAAATCTTATGGTTAAAAAATTTTAATGTCTTCTCGGTTCTATTTGATTGTGCAGTGATATCATGATTGCTAAAAATTAAAAAACAAATTATATATTATATTATATTATATATATACAATTGTTGCCTACAATGAACAGTACCACTTTAGTTTATTACATTTTTTATCCCTGTAGTTTTTCCATTTTAGTTTATTATAATTTTTACCCCTGTAGTTTTAATTTGTATAATTATAGTTTTAGTCCCTATAGTTTTAATTTTTATTAATTACAATTTTGGTCTCATAGTTTTGTTTGTCAGTTTAACATTATTACAGTTTTGACCCCTGTAGTTTTAATTTGTTGACTTCCTTAACCGCAGCAACGCGCGGCTCCCTTCCGCTCATATATATACAATTGTTGCCTCCAATGAACAGTACCACTTTAGTTTATTACAATTTTTACCCCTGTAGTTTTACCACTTTAGTTTATTACAATTTTTACCCCTGTAGTTTTAATTTGTATAATTATAGTTTTAGTCCCTATAGTTTTAATTTTTATTAATTACAATTTTGGTCCCCATAGTTTTGTTTGCCAGTTTAACATTATTACAGTTTTGACCCCTGTAGTTTTAATTTGATGACTTCCTTAACCGCAGCAACGCGCGGCTCCCTTCCGCTCGTATATATATAAGTGTTGCCTCCAATGAACAGTACCACTTTAGTTTATTACAATTTTTACCCCTGTAGTTTTATCACTTTAGTTTATTACAATTTTTACCCCTGTAGTTTTAATTTGTATAATTATAGTTTTAGTCCCTATAGTTTTAATTTTTATTAATTACAATTTTGGTCCCCATAGTTTTGTTTGCCAGTTTAACATTATTACAGTTTTGACCCCTGTAGTTTTAATTTGATGACTTCCTTAACCGCAGCAACGCGCGGCTCCCTTCCGCTCGTATATATATAAGTGTTGCCTCCAATGAACAGTACCACTTTAGTTTATTACAATTTTTATCCCTGTAGTTTTAATTTGTATAATTATAGTTTTAGTCCCTATAGTTTTAATTTTTATTAATTACAATTTTGGTCCCTATAGTTTTGTTTGCCAGTTTATCATTATTACAGTTTTGATTCCTGTAGTTTTAATTTGTTGACTTCCTTAACCGCAGCAACACGCGGCTCCCTTCCGCTCGTTAGATATAATTTTCAACTAAGATTGCTAAAAATCAGAAGTATCCATCATAATTATCGTCAATAAATCAGCAATTTGATTATGATTTGATTATTAATATCTCAATATTTTAAGAGCAAATTTCATTCATCACTTTCAGTATTTATAGGGTTCGACTCTTATTTATAGATTTTTTTAATCATCATATATAATACACGAGTTTCTAACCTAGTATTTTAATAAACAAATGATAAAACATGTTTTTTTTCTTAACTAGTGATCTCAAAAACAAAATACAATTACAAAGCAATAGCCGTTTGTAACTAAGAAACTCAACAACAAAATACAATTACGAAGCAATAGCGTTCGTAACTAAGAAACTCAACGAAGCTTCAATTTCTGTACATGGTCAATTAGAAAAAGAACGAAATGATCTTCTCAAATATAGCATCTTTATGAAAATATTGGTTGTTGAATATGATTTCATTTCTGTAATTTTAAAAGACCCAAATAGTGTTACTATATCCTGCATCGGTGTGATATGGTCTTACAACAGTCTATATATGTTGAAGGTTTCCCTCTTTCCATATTGGCTCTTTTAGAGAGACAATCTTGTACTTCACATATATTTTACATGGTATCAAGCACGACACGTCCTCTGGCTTAACATTCTCTATTCGTATTGAGCCACCCTCTCTGAGGAGGGAGGGGGGGGAGTGTTTGTATATTCCACGTCTGTGGGACACATTGTTATAATTGTCTATATATGTTGTGGTTAACATCCTTTTAGTATACAAGACTTTGAGTCCCTTAATTGTTCATTTTCCCCAATTGACCACTAAAAGATCCCAATATTTGACCAACTTCAATAATTACTACCTTAACCCTAGCTAACTATTTGTATTACTAAAATAGTCCCTTCACTGGTTAACTACGTTAGATAAAAGTCACATATGAAACTTCATGAAATACCAAAGTCAATTTTGAATATACATACATACATACATACATACATACATACATACATACATACATACATACATACATACATACATATATATATATATATATATATATATATATATATATATATATATATATATATATATATATATATATATATATACATATACACATCCCTCTCCCCTCTCCATAAGGGCACTTTTGAAGAGACAATATTAGACTCTACATGCCAATATAGTTAAAAGTCAAAACCAGGAATAGAAAGGTCTAGCCATCACCTAATTTGATTCCAAACTTGAGTAACAATGAATAAATGTTGAGGATCAAGTGAAGCTCAACGAGCCAGATATAAACTGGAGACCATATCAAAACCTCGACTCGACAGATTTGATTTGGTCTAACAAAACACTCCATACCATAATGTTTTCCTTCTTAAGAACCAATGTATTCAATCTAGTCGATGTAGCGCCAATAGCCAAGAACAAAATCAATATGATCTCTAGCCAAGCTGCCCGAGAATTCTTCTGAAACATCCATAGACCACACCCATTTATTATCATTATTCTCGTGAACAAAATACTTAATTCCCTGTGACAAACCTATGAACCAGGTGCTCTTGTCTACCCCTACCCCTCCCCCCCACCCAACAAGTCGACGTCACTTCTAACTTTATCCATTACTCATCCAACGATCATTCATGGGATAATCTGAATCTATATCCAATTAAAAAACTCTAGAAAACCTGTCCATACTGTTGTGTCCTCTAGCCAAATGTCTTTCCAGAACTGTGTATGAGAGCCATCACAAAATCGTCTTTGAATACAATAATGCAAAAGAATAATTTTATTATGTAGTTTATTAAAAGAACCAATAATATTGGACAAAAAACTATTACTTTTTGTTTATTCTCTATTCCACCCCAACCAACCATCAATACCATGAATAGCCCTCATCAATATAATCCAAAACCATTACATTAAACGTAATATCTGGAACCTCATGTTGGAGATACCGAAGTCCAAAGTTGGTCCGTAACATCTAACTATACAAGATCTAGTTTCTCTGCCTTCAAAGCTTTCCCTACCTTGGCGAATGTGATCTTCTTTAGTTTGTCGAGGCCACAAGGTTCATAAAATTATGATGCAACACTCTTCTGGTTCGAAATATTTCCTTTTAAAGTCAACATCTTCATCCCCTTTTGACTCACGTATCCAAGCCATTGGTGCCACAGAGTAGAAGTCTTCATATCTTCAACAGCATCATATGTTTCTCTTATCAAAACTCCAACCATATACAATATCCCTCGCTTATAACCTCAAGCAACTACCAGATTCCCCTTTGTTAATTTCCATTAGTGAATTCTCAAAATCAACTCGGTGTCCTTCGTCATCAAGCTGCCTTACTGATATATGCATCCTCCTTAGGTCCGAAACATACATGATATTTTTTAAGCTCATTTTTAACCCAATTATATGTTGAGGACAACATCCCCAAATTTGGTGATATCTAGGCTATTGTCATCCACGAGTCCAACTTTGCCATTATAATGCTTGAAATTATGTATTACTTCTCTACAATGACATGCATGGAACGAAGCAGCCTAATCCATTATTCAGTATTCAACCAACCTAACTACACAAAAAAGCACATCAGTGTAATCTTTTGCCAAATTTAGTTCCTTCTCCCATTTATCTGCCAAAGGCTTTGGGCACTGATTCATGAAGTGTCCAACTTTTTTGCAATTCCAACATGTAATATCCTTCCTGTTCTTGGGCTGCCTTTTTGTCCCTGACTTCGATCTTCTTCTACCATTACCCTATCTATTTGATTTTCATAGCCTTCATTTAGTACTCATCATACTGTTGGAGCACTCTCTTGCATTTTTCCTTCGTACTATCATCCCCAAGGATTAGATTTTGAATGCCTTCAAAAGTGAGCTTTGTGATCCGTACAAACTACTTACTGTGGTGATTGTTTCGGACTAACTCCCCACAAGCAAAGATCAAATATCAATCTTGATATTATTGAGTTTAACTTGTTAACATGATTTGTCACAAAGCCACCTTCTTTTTATCTTCGTATTTACTGCCTTTTATATCAATAAAATGTTTTTTATCTAAGGGTTTGTCATACATGTTAGATAGGTCTCTAATCGGTCTGTAAGTCAATTTCTCATTGACAATATTGCAAGTAAGGTTCGTTGCCAGTGACAACCTGACAATTCCAAGAGCATGTCGATCTAACAGATCCTAATCCTTCTACTTCATCGCTTCTGGTTTTCTTCCGGTCAAGGGTAGATGTAACTTTTTCTGGTAGAGATAATCTTCAATTTGCATTCTCCAAAATCCAAAATAGTAACCTTCAAATTTATCGATATTTATATTCCTATATTCAGCTATAGTTCTAATACCAGTTGTTAGGAATACGAGACAACCTCGACAAATGCAAGTACAATAATGAAAACAAAACGACAAGAATATTAAACAATAACACAAAGAGATTTAATGTGGATCACTTGATTAGAGTAATCAAACTACATCCACCAAGAAAACTAGGTGGGGTGACCCAATACATATGGATTGGGCCTGGGCACCATAGTGATTTTTACAGCCCTTGAAATCAATGTCAAAATTTGTTCTAAAAGAGCAAGTCAATTCACTCAAAGCAATTAAAAGCTTCGACTAGCATCATATCGAAGACGGTGCTTTGGAATCTAAGACTAGAAAACACGCTTCTGCTTTGACTGCTGGCACTATTTCTCCTAAGTCTATGTCATTTACTTGAGATTACTTCTTTGTCCGTCTCTCTTCACTTCGGTTCGAAGCTACACCACCGGCTTCGCCACTGAACAAAGGTCCAGTCTGCAACATAGTTATATTGCGTCCTTTAGAAATGACTCATCTTTAGTATTATACTCCACCCTTTAACAATAATACCTTCTTGTTATGTTTCCCTAAGTTTGATGCTACTAAAGTATCGGTATATTACAATTTTTAAAGAAACAAATTTAGGGGTTTGAGTTTAGGATTGGATGACCGATCTCATCCTCTACCTAAAATAGTTGACCCCAAGTATACTGACTAGGATTTCCAAGTGTAACACTTGCATTTTGAAATGTACTCAACTTGGAAGATTGATGACGCCTAGTAATATAAAGTATTTTAGTCGTCGTTGAGCCCTATTTTGAGTGAATTGTATCTCATAAACTGTTATATACTCACGTTTTTGTGTCTAGTACTTTTGTGCGAAATATGTTAAATACAGGGGTTAAACGCGTACAAAATGGTCAAGTTATGAAGGAAGTCCACTTTCAGACAAAAAGGCACGCGCGCCGCGGACTAAGAGGCACGCGCGTCGCGGAAAGTCAATGAATGGATGAGAAGTTTGACATTCAAAAAGCGAATATCGGGGTTAGAGATAAGGTCGCGCCGCGGTTTTCACACCTACGCGATGCGACCAGTCATATTTCGCAACTATAAATAGAGGCATCTAGTTCGTGTTTCGGGAGCGAAGACCCGACCTTGGAGTGGAACATAGGCCCCTTCGACTCAGAATTTTGGATTTCAGAGATCAAGAACTGGTATTTTCATAGTTTTACTTTATTTTCTTTAGTTTTCGGTTTTGTTATTCGCGCGTTTCCAACGGTTCTGGATTATGGAACTCGCTGGATAGTGTCAGGATTGGATTCTGATTGAAGTCGGTAACATTTGACTTCTGAATTATTCTTAGTTTAATGCAAGCATTCAGTTTTAGTTATTTTCGTTGTTAATTTCGGTTTTATGCTTTATTGCTCGTTTAGTTGTTTAAATGTTTGTTTGGATTGTTGGATGATTCTGATTTTCTGAGTATACCTCGGGTTCAGAACATCTTAGTTTAGTTTGGATTGAGATTAGCTTTATAGTTTGATAATTGTTAGTTTATGTTTCAGTATTCGTTTGGATTGGATTTTATGAAATGTATGGGACGCCGCAAGCTATAGAGTGACATTATAGTTTGGTTAATTTCTGACACATATATTCAACCACCGACTCCACGGATCGACCCTTACTTCCACTTAGCTAGTGTGCTCGTAAGGTAATAAATCTTGTATTTTTGACCGTATCAACGACTGTGACGTGTCAAATTTTGGCGCCGTTGCCGAGGAGTTGTGCGCTTGAAAATATAGTGTCAGTGGTTTTTGTTTTCTGTTTTTTATTTTAGTTTTTTGTATTTAAGTTGATTTAATTTTTATTTGACGGTCATTTGCACATCGTGCATGCGTACACGTTGAGGTGAACAATCGCCACCTCTTCTTTTTGATTCTGAGATTGAACGAACCGCGCGCAGAAATCGTGTGCGTAGGCGATTAGTCAACATGAGTCTTGATGATATTATAGTCGAAGATATTACTAATGAGCCAGCAGGTGAGGTAATGGGGGGATCATCTTTGCACCCCTGGTTTCAACAAGTTTTAATGAAGCCTCTACTAGTAGTGGTGGAGGTGTAGTTTCAGCCCCTACACCCATTCCATCATTTACTCAGTCTACAGTTCCACCAATGAGTCAACCAACCGTAAATCCTGTTGGGAATCCTGCATCTGCTGTATTGACATGGGGAGTGCTGACCCGTGATAGTACCCCGCATCCGCATCAGCTAGTGCAAGTTCCGTAGCAACAACAACAACCACCTGTTCATAAACCTCAACCACCTTTTCAACCCATTCCATAAAAACAACCTCAACCACAAATACAAATACAACCACCACAACAACCGCAGCAGTACCAAGCTAGAGATCAAGAATACAATGAAGAGGACGAGGGTTGGATGCCAAACAACTCTGTTAATCAGAAGCAGCAATGGAATCAAGGTCAGGGACCTCAGCAACAACAGCAACATCAATGGCAGGGACAACAATATTGCAACCATGAAATGCATAATAACGGTAACTTTGTTCCTCCCTTGTATTTTGCTCAACCGATCGGGCAGTCGGTTGCGTCACACTTCTAACCACGGGAGTACGACAATGCATCACCCATATACTTTCCAGACAATTTTGAAAGTCAAATAGAAATTAGGCCTCGGTTATTAGGAGTGTTACCAGAATTTAGAGGATATAGGCAGGACGACCCATACAACCACTTGTATGAATTCTTAGCGATTGCAAATGCCAACATCCCTAGGAATGCGAATAGGAACTTCTTTAGATTAATATTATTCCATTTCACTCTTAAGGATAAGGACAAATATTGGTTTACATCTTTGCAACTGAATAGCATCACCACGTGGGAGCAGCTCAAGACAAGGTTCCTACAGGAGTTTTATCCAGCTAGTAAGACTTCAGAGATCAGGAGGGCAATCCAGGACTTCCAGCAGAAACCAGGAGAGGCATTTCACGATGCATTTGAAAGACTCAAGGAGTTAATGAGATCATGCCCACACCACGAGTTTCCAAGGTGGCAGCGCGTCAAGTTCTTTTTCGATGGGGTGGATACGACCAATCAAGCTATGATAAACGCATCATCAGGAGGAACCATCATGATGAAAGACCCGGACACATCTTTGAGATTTTTGGAGCAGTTGAGCAACGGTTCTAAGACGAATTATTCAGCTAGGAAGCCGGTCAACACATCAACCGCTGCAGCTGTGGGCATCGACAATGAATGGAAGAAGGAAGTTGAGAAGGAGATCGGGGACTTGAATAGGAAATTCGATCGGTTGATGGCAACACTCCAGCAGGGACCGTCAAATCATCAACAGCAAAACAATCAGCAGGGGCAGAGAGCTCAGGAGGTGAACCAGGTATACGGTCAAGGCCAATACAACAACAACGGACGACCATATAGACCTTATAATCAGGGAATCAGAATTATAACAGCAACAATCAAGCATACCGCCAGAACAATCACCAAGGTCCTCCACCCAATCAGCAGCGTCAATTCCAACCTGCCAACAATGGTCCAAGTAATAGCAACAACAATAGAAGCATGCCCAACAATAATAACAATGCTCCAGAGACTCAGGCAGATTTGATCAAAAAGATGAATGGATTCATGGCTGCAAGTCAACAGCAAACGCAAGCCAACTCGAGAGCCATTGCTAGCATGGAAAGGCAGATCGCATAATTGGCTGAGGATCAAAGGAAAAGGGACAATGGTAAGCTTCCCAGCAACACGGAAGTAAATCCAAATCACAATCAACGAGCTGGAAAGGAACACGTCAACGCAGTGGATAATTGCACCCGATAAAGTATGAAGGCATCCAAAAGGAAGGACAGTCGACAGTAGACAGTAGCTGGCCTTAAGAAGAAAAAGAAAGCCACAAGGCCGAAAAGAAAGCAAAGTGCACCAAGTGAACCGTCTATCAACCAACCTTTGTGGGACGAGTTAAAAGACGCTCCAGAAGATTCAAGGATTTTAAAGGAGATATGCAAAGAGAAAGAAAAGGTCAAGGTCCACACACTAGAAAAGGTGCGCCTAACAGTCAAGGCAAGCGAGGCTCTGTTGGGTACATTGTCTAAAAAAGAGAAAGATCGCGGCTCTCCATACATTACTGTTACTATCGGTGATGTGATCATCTGGAACACATTGTTAGATATGGGGGCAAGCGTGAATATTTTACCTGGCTATTTATACGACAAATACAAGAATGAGGAGCTGGAGCCAGCTAAGATGGTGTTGCAGCTGGCAGATCAATCCACAAAGGTCTCAAAAGGAAAGTTAACAAATATGATTGTCAAAGTAGGTGACTTCTTCTACCCGGTAGATTTCTTAGTCATGGAATACGAGAGTCTGGAGGATGCACCGGCGTCAATCTTGGGACGTCCATTCTTAACAACAGCCAGAGCTGTTATGGACACTAAGACAAGTGATTTGGACATCACCTTTGGCATTAGGAAACGGAGACTAAATATGTTTGGGTGCCCAATGACACTGCCACCGGATATGACAGTCATTATTTGAATAATAGACCTTTAATGACACCCAGAATGAATGGGAGGAGCAGAAGGAATGAGAACCGGGACAACGACAACGAGGATGAGGAAAGCCTCTGGAAAGCGAAAGGGCATCCGCTTGCATCGGTTGACAAGCTGCAGCTTTTAGAAATGATAGAAATGATGGAGAAGAGACATCAGGCATATGTAAAAGATGCAAGGAATAGGGAGTCAAAGGTGTTTCAGATACTGGATGCGCAGCAGTAGTGGATTAACCAGGTGAGCGATAGGATGACACAGTTGACGACATTGATGGCTATGATTGTGCACGACGTTGCACCAGAAATCGGGAAGTTGGTGTCAAAGAAAGAATTAAAAGAAGAACGGTCTGGCTGAAGACGTTAAACTTAGCGCTTGGTGGGAGGCAACCCATCCCGTAGATAGGTTAGGTATTGTTTTCGAGGTAATTAAGGAAAATTAATCATCATCATCATTAAAAAGTACAGCATGAAGCAAGTGTGGGGTCAACAAATTGGGGATTGGCAAGCATTGAAGGTCGCGACGCGTCAAGGGAATTAACACGCCGCACATGTTTCAGTAAACCCGATGTGCAGGGGTTTATTTTTGAGCGCGCGCCGCGCGTAAACCCTCTCCACGCCGTGGATTTTGTTCGGACAGAAAGCTCCTAAACAGATACGCGACACCTCATTCGCACCACCACATTCCACGTCGCGGTAAAACAAAGCTTTGATCAATCTTCTATTTTCTCGCTTTTCTCTTGTGTTTGTTGTAAAAAGCCTTTAGAAACCAAACCGAGAGCTTTCCAGAGTTACACGGCTCGTGTAGGTTTACACAGGTCGTGTAGAAATTGTTTAGAAAGCAGTTCGATGGTCGAAACAGGGTTACACGGGTCGTTTTCGTGAGCACGAGTCGTGCAGGCCACATTAGCGGCGCTAATGTTAGACATTAGCGGTGCTAATGTCGTGCAGACTCCATTTATTTGCTGCAAACCCTCATTTCGGGAGAAACAGACCCATTTCGATATCAAGAGCATTCTAAGGCGATTTTCTGCCAAATTGAGCCACGAGATGCGTAAGGAAGCGTAGGGAGACTTCAATCTAACCCCGTAAATGTGCTCACGATTCCTAATTCATCGAGGTGAGTAACTTCTCGGTTTTGGGGTTTTGAAACCCTAACTTTCAATTCCGTGATTTAGCTATATATTGCTATATATGTTGTTAGTAGATTGTTAGTGGATGCCTTTAGAGTTATTGGTGTGATTATTGTTGAGTTTCTACGGTTGGATGAGTAGAACCGCGGATTTTGGGGGTTTCGCTAAATATAGAGTTGATGTTTACCGTTTATACTCCTTTTTCCTCTTTCAATTTTCTACATCTTTGAGATAGGTGTTGTTGAGATGATTGTGGATACTAGAGAATTGATTTAGACTATGGTGATACAACCAAGTCTAGCAAACAGGAGCCCGGTACGCGTAATTTGGGGGTTTCACATACTAAGTCGTTATCTAGTGAGTACTTTTAAGTACTTGAGTAAGAGTTACATCTTGCTGTATGTAATATATATGTTGTGTGTGTGTATGTGTGTGTATATATATATATATATATATATATATATATATATATATATATATATATATATATATATATATATATATATATATATATATATATATATATATATGTGTGTGTGTGTGTGTGTGTGTGTGTGTGTGTTATGTTGATATTGTAGTAACTTAAAGTTGGAGTGGTTATGTTATGAATGGATAATAAGATATGACTTGCAATATATATTGAGTATAAGAGTAGAGTATATGATAGAGTGGTTGAGTTAAGGAGTCTTTGAGTCTAATCGTTACAACCATGAGAAATGCTACGATTGAGTATAATTGATTGTTAAAATGAGTATATGTGAGAATGTGGTCGAGTTTACGAGTAGTACTGATTGTGGTACTTATTATTGAGTTGATGTTACTAATAATTAGCTGGTGTTTGTAAAGCTAATATGTTTGCAAGTTTCAGAGTTAAGAGAAGGTGGATATTTGCTAATGAGATTAGCAAAAGAGAATGATGAGGATGTTTATTGAGAGAGATCCATGGAGTGTGATTGAGATTACTCACTAAGCTTTTTATAAGCTTACACTTGAGTGTTATGTTGTTTTGCAGGTATCTGTAGCAGTGATAGGTGAAGGCATGTGATAAAGAGAGATGGATAACTTAGAGCATGTCCTTTAGTTGTGTTGTATTTTTATTTGTAATGCCTGGTCTACGTGGTATGGACCTTTTGTATAATTAATCATGTTGATAACATCTTGTTTCCATGGTTTGAGTATAAGTATGCCATTTTAATGTGTTATTCTTTGAAAATTTTTGGGTGTACTTTGTATGAGAAACCGGGCGTTACAACTTTGGCTAGCGCTATTGAGAGTGCTAAGTCGGGATGCTCTGGATGCAGACTCCGGGATAGTCCCGTGTTGGGATCGCACAGTGATGACGGATGGAGGCTGCACTTTTGAGAGTGCTAAGCTAGGATGCTCAGGATGCAGACTCCGGAATAGGGCCGTGCCGGGATCTTCAAGGGACGATGCCAGTTTGGGTCGTTCCTAGATGTTGTATGTGCTTTATGTGATGAAATATGTGGTATTTTGAGGAGCTCACTAAGCTTTGTGCTTACTCTTTCACCCTAACTGTTTTTCAGGTATTTGATGGCTTGAGCTTGGAGCACGGCGTGACTCTATCGCATCCGATAATTTGGTATTTAAGTCTTCCACTGGATAATGTTTGTAACTGTTGATAAACATGGTTTTAAATGTTTTTAAATTGTCAAGTTTGAATTAAATGATTTATTTTACCAACCCGTTTTATGTATTGAACCGTTTTATAAATGAAAATTCTACTCCGGAATTTCGGACGTTACAAGTTGTATGGTCTAAACACTTTTAAAGAACTTGAATATCCAACATTTGAAGTATAGGAGTTGTCAATGGCATTTTAGAGCGCCTTCACATGTGATGGGCCTTGGAAACCCTTCACATGGTTCATGTTTGACGGTTACATGTAACATATTACTATTCTATGGGATATCGGTCTCCATGTATGTAATATGATTTGTGGTAGTTACTCATGAATGCCTTGAGACATCATCTTTTTCCGTTGGGTTTACCTTGGGAAGTCCCTTCAGAGTGAAAGACATGACTCTGTAATTTATAGAAGACTTCGGGATTTGGGAACTCGTACCATTTCACACATTGCAGTTATATATACACTGTTTTCCTTTTCGACGACTCCAACTTTTTTTAAGTATGTACTTTACTAATTGGAATGTTTTTCTTTTTTTGTTGAAATTTTAGTCTAGTTCTTGGGAAAAAAATAGGTTCAAGACTTATTATATATAAAATGTGTTCTTTTATATGATTTCTATGTTGTCTAACATCGGGATTTACTCACTAAGTTTTCCAAACTTAACGTACTATTTTAACATGTGTTCAGATTAATACCAATATTAGGTGATCTCATGTTTATAAAAATAGTACAACATTATACCAATTGTCTCTTATAATTGTAATACATCTGTATAACAATTACAACTCACTTTCTTTGTAAAAGTATTTGACGTTATCTGACCTTATCCGCAACTTACTTTCCTAATGGTTTTCAAATACAAATTTTAAACGACTCTTTCAAACTAATCATCCAAAGGACGTTTCATAGTATCAGCTAGATAGAATGACTTATGCGTGCAAAAGGGAATATTAGAGGTTTTTTGAGCTCATATACCAACGATTCCTCATATATCTTATCATTCGCTCAAGCTCTATCAAATAGATTTCTAATTGCACTTCATTTGTTCGGGTTTGTTGATACATTTGATCTTGTGACTTTTCATACTTTATAACATATGTATTCTTCCAGTGGCCTGTTTGTAGATTGAGATCAGTGGCGGACCCAGCACAAAATCTTAGGGGTAACAAAATCTTAGGCCTGTAAAAATATTCGGCCGTTACCAGTTTTTTTGAAGTTACAAATTAATCATCATTTGATGTGATTATCTTTGTATCTAGTTTAGATATTTTATCGGAAGGTGTTGTAAAAGCAAACATGTATATATATATATATATATATATATATATATATATATATATATATATATATATATATATATATATATATATATATATATATATATATATATATATATATATGTTTATGATTTTTAAATTTAACACAATGATTAAAGAAATTAAAATGTATAAAATAAAATAACAATATGGAGGATATTTGTTTTTACTTGAAGATGTAGATTGTATAAATAGAATCGCCACTACGCAATCAATATGGCAACATGTAACCCATTCCATCTTACCTCTTTCAGCCAATGGGCCAACATAGTGCGTCATCAGATGGTCCACACTCGTTTTGTGTGAAGGTATTGATCTTATTAATTTTATTAATATAAACTTATGGTAAAAGGTTATGTTAGCGGACAAAACTAAACGTTCTTTTTATTCTTAGAGATGGAGAAAAGAGGGAAGATTTGGAAATAAATTGAGAAAACTAGATAATTCTGGAATTATTCTCTATAATTATACAAAAGACAAAAAAAAGTGAAACTAATCTTCAACTTTTTTCTAATTAGAAAAGATTTAAAGGAAAACAATAAAGAGATTATATAAAATTATATTTTACAAAGCTTATAAACATAACTTCGTTAAAATTAACAAATCAACACAAGTTTTCTATCGACCATTTCTAACACCGTAACGTAAGACCATTCAAAGTAAAATTTTGCAAACCAATCATAATTATCCTATGAACATTAACCAAATGAAGTTTATAAGGATTTTAATTTTATAGTAAACAATAACTTTATCAAGAAACTAGCTTGCATGCGTATACTATAGTATAGCGATGGGATGCATAGAGGGGTTGATCCCGCACCCCTGCCTCCCATAAAACTGGATTGGTTGCTTGCCTATTTGCATAGTCTTTGATCAAGAGCAACCACAACCACCAATCTTTTTTGCTTTGAGTTAACCATGCGAATAGTCTTTATATCAGTAACAATTTCTACTTTTAAGCGTTTAATCCCTTAGATTTTCGTTTTCAATTGTTTTTCAAGATAAAATCAAAATTTTGTATTACGTGTACTACTACTAATTATATATTATTGATTATGGATTAGATATTTGAATTATTTCTTAATTAATCAGTATCATTCATTGATTAATTTCAATAATGTACTAAAACTGCGTTGCTGCTATTTATAGTGATTGTTTTTAACTAAAGCAACACCCATAATATAAATATCGTTTTTGTTAGGAGGTATAGGAAGTCATATTATAGCATGTTTGTTGTGTTAAGAACATATAAATAATAATCTTGACTTTTTATTGACTATCAATTAGTTTTCAAAAACACAAGCATGACTCTAAGACTGAACCCGTTATTAGTTTTGTTTTTAAAAGACTCTCCAAATCATTGATGTAACTTCATCGTTAATAAACTCATAATATAGAGATTTTTTCTAAAATTATCGATTAAAATTCAAGATTACCGATAAAATCTCAAATGTGCAAAATGATTACTTGTATCTTGTCATTTTTTATAAACCATTTCTAATTTTTGTCGTTTTTGTTTAAAAATAAATCTTTTTATCGTTAATAAGTTTAAGATATGAATTTTTGAAAAATTCCCATAGAAAAGCAAAATAGCTATGTTCTTCATTGAATGGTTGAAGAGTGATTGCTATAAAAAATTCCATTCGCAGATTATCCTAGAAACCCAATAAAACGTCAAGACTATTAAAAATTCTATAATATAAAAAAAATCGTAAACTTTGACACAAAAAAGAAAAGTATTATTTTAATCTAAAAACTGTTGCGATTTGTGAATGCTTTATAATGAGAAGATTGGAAGACCATTAAACCCAAACGCAAGAGCTCACCTGAAGTGCAAATCATCTTCATAGTTGGGTTATTAAGGCAAGAATCAATGGCGTAAAAGCTTAATCAAGACTCTTGCGTGCTCGAAACCCTCCAAGAGAGTCGAGCCATAATCCCTGAAACCTGGCAATTCTATTAAATTCTGGGCCAGTGTTGCGCCGAGAGCAAGAGCCGTAGTGAACAATACGCGCGGTGTTTGTGATAGTGTGTGTTTTTATATGTGCATAGATCACAAGCAAAACTGGGAAAGCACGGAGAGTTGCTGTTGGATGGAATTTTCGACTGCTTCCATGAAATCACGGCGGCGCTTGCTTTCGCCAGGTTGACGGACTCTGCTTACCGAGTCGATACAACGTCCCGTCTCGCTCAATGGCGCATAGATAATTTCGGCTCTTCTTACCGGAAATCCGATCCTTTTAAGATCGGCAAGTGGAACTGGTAAAGCTGAAATTCATCAATTTCTTGTTTCCCCAAAAAAAACAGGGTCTCTAATTTTCTGTTATGAATAAGCGATCTTTCTGATGGAGTAAGGCCACGGTTTTATCAAATTATTATTGTAATTCTCACTCCAATTGTTGCAAACATAGTAGTGAAAATTTAAGAAGGTTTTTCCAAGAACTAGCTGCCAATTCGTTTAGAGTTGGATAAAATGCATGAATGCAGTTTTAATGGTTCTTTTGTAGGTTTAATATATTAAAAGACGAGACTAGTGATTTGGGTTATTGTTGTTTTGTAAAATGAAGGCATTTAGTTGTGGAAAAGAATCGAAATTTGGTGATTAAACTGTTCCCAGAGTTAGCTCGAGACAGTTCTCCTTCTCCAGTTGCTTCCTTCAACATTCGTGTAATCTCCTTATTGGGAGGCCGCAAGACTTTGGTTCATCCAGGTACGTCTATGGTTGTGATCAAAGGAATCATTTCTAGTATCAACTATTCACATAATCCTTCTTTTTTATGAATGCAGAAGTTAGGGATAAGCAGCTAAAAAGTGGTGAGGATTTTGTTTGGGCGCTTGAGGTTCCATTGACCGGGAGATTCATCATTGATGTTGAGTTTCTTGATCTGAAGACTGCATCTCCAAACGTAATTCATTCATCTTAAATTCTTGTTTTTGAAAAGGAAAGTCGCTAAAGTCAATTATTAAATTAATGACTTTTAGCATCTACATATACCACAAGTTTAAAAATTAAAACTAAAACCATGGGTAATTGTCACGTGTAAAAGCTTGTCGTGTGCGTTAAAGAAGTTTAAGGTCATACACTTGAATCAAAGTTTGTTAGACATGAAAATTAGTTGGGATTTTTATTATGTAACAAACAGGGAGGCCTTGGCGAGGAGCGTTCAATTTGGAGTGAAGGATTTGCACTTGCACATAAGGATACGGAGACAACAACATTATCCTCCCTGGGCAGAATGTTATCCGAAAGCATACACACGGATATCATCATTCGTGCTTCTGACGGAAGCATCGGGGCCCACCGGGCGGTTCTTGCAGCCCGTTCACCGGTGTTTTGTAGCATGTTCTCCCACGACCTGAAAGAGAAAGAGATGTCTGCCATTAACATCTCTGATATGTCCATTGAAGCTTGCCGAGCCTTTCTGGGCTATATATACTCTAACATACAATACCAAGATTTTGTCACCCACAGGCTCGACCTTCTCAGAGCTGCTGACAAGTACGATGTTTCAGATCTAAAAGATGCATGCCAAGAAAGCCTGTTACAAGATATCGATGCTAACAATGTGCTCCAGAGGCTACAAAGTGCTTCTCTTTATCGTTTGCCAAAGCTCAAGGTCTCTTGTCTTGACTATCTTGTCAAGTTTGGTAAGATTTTCGACATTTTAGACGAATTCAATGCATTTATACAATCTGCTGATAGGGAACTGATTGGTGACGTTGTTAATGAAATTCTTTCCGTCTGGAAAGGTTTCTGAAACTCCATTATTTCTTTATTTACCGATTCATTGTACGGGTATTGCCCTGCCTGCTTTGTTTCTTATTAAATTGAAATCCATATGTGTACGTAGTTGCAATGCATAATTTTGTGTTTACCAACTTCGATTAAAGGTCAAGACATGATGAATGTTGTTGGTCCTGGGTCTGATTTAGTCTTATTATTTTTTTACCCAAATTACATAAATCGCTAATATTATTAGTGTTGTATTCTGGATCCTAGTCTGGGTGGGTCTGGATAAGTGGTACACCATATAACCATCATGTACAATCGCCAAAGCCTGCTGGGCTCATGTTTGCATATACTTCACGAAACCCTTAATAAAATCCAACCTATCATTTCTAAATGCGTGAAATAACCATTATATTTGTTTTTTGCTCATTTAAACCATCTTTATTTGGAAAATGGAAAGCGTCTAATGTTATTCTTTGAGCAGGAAACCATTTTCTTCAACACCTCCATCTTAGGTTTTTGTACTTTGTTGTCCAAGTCCCTACTCCTTGTACAATTGCATATTATCCTCGTAAATCTCCAAAATTTTATCCTTATACAACTGAATAGATAAACATCATCAATCTATACAAAAAAATTACAATCTTTTGAAGGATCCGACACAAAGAAAAAACAATATGAGTCAACCTGAATTTAAGAAACAAAAATACATATACATGAAAATTAGTTGTCTGATCCTAAAGTCCACGTCTTTATGTGTTCGCGACAATCATCCAATTTGTTCATATACAAATCGGTTAAGTGTTTGTAGCTCGAAGCAAATGAAGAAGAAATCCGTAAGATCGAGTAGCCATTTCAGTTGGTAAGTCTAAATAGAAGAAAGAGACGATCAACAAGTTCTCTAGAGTTAGAACTTAGAAATCTTTGCCTAACCTAGAAATTGACCTCAAAATTCCATGTAAACATTAAAAAATGGAATTAGAACATTACTTTACGCAAATTCAGAAACTAAAATAACTTAAATGCACAAAAAAAAAAAAAAAAAAATGAACGTAATGGTTATTTGCGCATTTAGAAATAGTATATTGGGTTTTCTAATGTTGTTCCCTATAATTCAATGTTAAGCAAGTATATTTTCAAAACAATTTGGCCAAATCCGATTGGAGCATCTCTAGTTGACACGGGATATCTACTGCTGGATGTCTTAGACTTTATTTTAATGTAGAAATAAAATGAAATAAACTAAAATTTGTAATGTTTTTTCTTCAAATTGATAAGAATATTGACATTTATATATACAATCTATATCTATAATTTTGTAATTTGTACATCGTTTATAACCTGGTTTACTCATTTTGATTTCGTAATGTGGTGGTAAATTTTTTTTATTATGGTTTTACATTGTGAAATATATTATTATCTTAAATATGGTAAATGCATACAATCGGATTTGAATTAGAGAAGTAGACTAAAATACTCTAATCTCATAAGTGTTTTTTCTCAAAACAGCACAAATTAATGTCTATTCCTCAAAATAACCAAGCATTTAGCAGATGGTCATTGTCATCTGCTAACTCCTCTCATCATCTCCTAAATGCTTCCCAAGGCTTCCGAAATCTGCTAAATGCTCTCCATGGTCTGCTAAATGCTCTCCATGGTCTGTTAAATGCTCATGAAACGACTATAATTTTTTTTTCGAAATCTCGTTATTTTGGAATGTCACCTGCTAAATGCTCTCCCTCACTTGCTAAATCCCTTGTGTGACCTACGAAATGCCCAAGGATAGGGTTAGGGTTCTTGGTCAGATGCTAATGTCATCTGCTAAATGCTCAAGGTCATCTGCTAAATGGTCTCGTCATCTGTTAAATGCTCAAGGTCATCTGCTAAATGCCCTTGTCATCTGCTAAATGCTCTCCCTCACCTGCTAAATCCTCTCAAGTTCATAAACCCTCATTTTTTATGCTTTAAACGTTGGTACATTAGGCATAAAATTTTGTACGTTCACTAATCTAACCCTTAAAACGATAAATTATTAACTAGGGAAACCATGTCGATAAATCTTGCGGAGCCATTTGAGAGCGTTTCTCGTCTATGGTAACGAAAAAAATGACGTTTATTTTTTTCCGGTTTATATACTTGGGCTGATGGGCCGGTAGCCAAGCATTTAGCAGCCCATGGAGAGCATTTTCGCAGCCCATGAAGAGGAGTTAGTAGATTTCGCAAGCCTTGGAGAGTATTTAGCATATGATGAGAGGAGTTAGCAGATGACAATGACTATCTGCTAAATGCTTAGCTATTTTGAGGAATAGACCTTAATTTGTGTTGTTTTGAGAAAAACACTTATGGATTAGTCTATTTTAGTATTTTTTTTCTCTTTGAATTATGGATCGGATACCTGACCATATTATTATTATTATTATTATTATTATATGTATATCAAATACAAAGTAATATATCAATTTGTTACATTGTTCATCTTATTATCCTCTAACAAATCATTTTATATCTTTTTACTTCATATTTTTGCTTTACGCCACCGAGCCATCATATATAGAAAACTTTGCAAAACTATCTTGAAACAACGATCCTTACTCCGATCTAGGTAGAGTACAAGACAGAAAAACAAGAATTATGCTTAAAGTATCTATAATAGTTGATCTTTATAATGACTTATTGTTTTTGTCATGTCATTTTTCATTAACTTTATTAAAAAAAAATCATCAATGACGTTTCTAATGGTTAATTTTATTCAAATTAATAATGTTTTCATCTATCTATTATATATAATAAACTGCGTCATTTAATTCGTCATTTCTAATCACATATCATTTTTGATACATGATATTTCAAAAGATAAATATTACTTAAAATTAATTTTCAAATACTAAAAAATATTACAAATTCATCGGTCATAGTGCATATTTAATTAGTAAAGAAATAATAAATTGAAATATAAAGAGTAAAAGTAAAATATTTGAAGAGTTATTGTACAAAACACAAAAGACAAAATAAATATTTAATAAATAATAAATAGTTGATGGAAAATATAACAATATAAAAGACAAAATAAATATTTAATAAATAATAACATATGATGGTAACATCAAATATTAATAAGCTTTAAAAACACTCACATTGTAAAAGCACCTAGACTGCTAATGAGTTATTTTTTTAAAAACTCGGTTGTAATTCTAATATAAAATTTTCAATCTACTACTTTGATATATTGATAATTTATTACACCAATGGTCTTGGTGATATATCATGTGTATTGGAAAAGTTTTTTTCGATTTGTTTGAGAGTTCAAGTATATACAAATTTAAAATAGAATTATAAGCCTCTTGGTCAAGTGGTAAGACGTCGCCCTCTAACGTTGAGTTTGAGAGTTCAATCCCCACTAGGTAGATTATAGGTGAATTAGAGTAGGAGTAGGAATATGATAGATTTGCCGGTTAAAAAAAAAAAAAAACAAAAAAAACTAATGTTGATTGATCTTATCAACAGCTGTTTGTCAATCAAAATTCCTCTCCAAACACCAGCTTCAAATTCTCACAGAACTATTTATATGACAATGAAACCAACTTCATTAGGTTTTAATTTTTTTATCGAACCAAGATAAAAACTTTTGGTTGGTTAGTTTTCCAAATAAATTCATGTTATAAACTACTTTACTAATAAAGTTTTAAATAAATAATAAGCATAAAAGTAACAAAAATGATTGAAGTCATTTAATAAATGACCCTCTTTTTAATAATGAGCGGATCACAAATTTTGCAATTAACTCGTTACAATATTGCTTTTAACAAGAACCTTCGAATTATAAAAGAATCAAGAAACATATATAAGATGTTAGAAAATGCATACGTTTTTTAAAATTAACTAGTGGGAGCCCGTGCTCCGCACGGGAGCACGGGTTATTCTTTTCTCGTGGGTCCTATTGGCTAGGGTTTTAAACTGGAAACCTTTGGCGTTGCTTTGGTTTAATTTGTATTCTCTAGCGGTCCTTTTTAACAGCGTATAAATTGCAGTTCTTGCATTTCCGCCTTCCATCAATGCTCGGTAGAAATTGAGGGAGGGCAATACCCATTTGAAGACCCTGTGAAAAATAAATATAATCAAATTAATTCACATTCTATGCCCTGTTTTAAAGAGTAAAAAGGGTGTATTGTTTTCAAATGAAGGAATTGTAAGATGTCATTTGCTTTGGTTAACAGGAAATGGAGTGGAATTAATGGTTAAATTTTAATATTTTTAGATTTTCATTTCCTGTTGTTACTTTCAATGTATATAAAGAGGGTATTTTGGTCTTTTGATAAGAAAAGGAAAACATGATCGGATCTCATCCACCCACTCCTAGGAATGTCAATATTCATCAAACATGGAATTTTAAGGAAGATGACGGAGTTAAAATTTGTCCATGTGGCAAACAAACACACCACGGAATGGAATCTGGAGTTCCAATTCCATTGGAATCCGCAAACCAAACACGCCCACAAGGAATTGTATTTTGTTATAGCAACGTAAATGCAATTCCATTGTCTGATATATCCAATTCCATTGGAATCCAATTCGAATGGAATTGGAATCCAATTCCATTTACATTGGAATCCAATTCCATTAGAATCCAATTCCATTGGAATTCCAACTCCATTGGAATCCGCAAACCAAAATATTTTGAAATAGTTAATGCAAGAAATAGCAACGTACTTTCATTTATTTGTTTTATTATAGAAATGTACTTCCATGTTTTTCTATTACAACATTATACTCTGAAAAATCGACCAAATTATAGTAAAATATTCGAACTACATTGTCCTAATTAGAACACATATAGAAATCAATGCTATAATCGGGTATCTTTTTTTACTAAAAAAAGGATGAAAGTACAATGTTGTAATGGAAAGAAATGAAAGTAAGATGCTATAATAAATGAATATATGAAAGTATGTTGCTATTTCTTGCGTTTAGTTTTATTTTAAACTTGCTTAAAAGTTACTTGTGATTCTCACAACGACCACGCAAGGAGCAAAACATTGATCCTGACAAGCTGGCATCAGCTAGAAAGCGGCTTCAAAAGAACTACCAAGAAGCCCAAAATGGTTTGTTTGATTTCGTTTCACATTTCAGTTTATTCTTTTATAGAATAATAAATGCAAGAAAAGTAGCAACATATTTACATTAAATATCTATTATAAATTCATATTTTTTATTTGCTTCTGTTACAATACTGTACTCTTAAAAATCTAACCTAATCAAGCAATGTCATCCAAGTTAAAAGCGATTTTCACTGCTATAATTGGTAGATTTTTTAAGTATAACATCCGAGTAAAAAAAAAGTACAATGGTATAATGGACTTTTGAAAGTACAATGCTCTAATAAGAAAGAAGGGATAAATGCAATAAATAGCAAAATACTTCCAATTACTTGTGTTTTATAGCATCCTACTTCCATTTGTTTCTATTACAACATTTTACTAACAAAAATATACCCAGTTATACCATTATACTTTCAAAATTTTCTTATTAGAACATTATACTTTGATTCATTTTCTCAATTTTATCAGATGAAATTGGTTTTTATTTGGATAATGTTATTGTAATTTGGTAGATTTTTCAAAAGTACAATGCCTTTATAGGAAGAAATGGAAGTAGGATGCTGTAATAATAAGAGTAAGTTACTATTAATTGCATTTAACCTAGAAAAAAGAAACAATCGTATTTGTACCTGTACAGTGAGTAGGGTTTTGAGTAACTCAAGAGGGTATGTGCATATAGTAAGGCTAATTCCGCCACCGCAATCAGTGATTCTGGTATTCTAATGTCTTCTTTTTCCCCCGGTTTAGGCGCCAAATTTTTCTTCACCGTATCATAAGCAAATAACTGTAAAAAGTAAAAACAGTGTCACCTCTTTCTTATCACATGATACAAAATTCATTAGCAAATTTCACTACCTTTATGGATATTACTTTTGCTAAGCTTCTAAAGTGGCATTTTCGCCATATTAATTTCCAACTCCATCATTGCAGCCCTGGAAAATTCAAATTTTATAAAAAAGGATTCCTCCTTTTTAATAGGAAGTAAAAAATAAAAAAGATATAAATAGTATTAACCTGTATGTTTCCACATTAAATAACATCTTCATCAACTCCTGTAACGCAGGAGCAAGTTGGCTTTTAGCATCTTTAATCCTATTCTTCTGATTCGGATTTTTATGCACCCCATAATCCTACAAGATAAAGTATTCAAGCTCTATGAGAATCTTTAAAATCAAGATTAGAACGAAATTAATCAGGGACGATAAACACCTCAAATTAAAACCAAAAACCTAGCAGATAGACTGCATTTACAGGTCAACAATGCAGTAGGAAATTAAATAATACGATAAACATAGCCCCAACGACACGAGACCTCAACAATTTGGTGCAACCAAAAGGAACCAACGATAACCATACCTGAAGAAGAACGATTCAATAAGCACAATAGAAAAATTGGAGCCGTCGGGAGGAAAAAAAACTCTGTTTCGTTGAGTGGACCACGGGATAGCAGAGCTTGAATCAGCGAGTGTTGTCGGTTGGTGGTCGGGATTGGGACCTGACGTGTGTGTCGTGATCGGATATGTTGAGCGGCGGAGAATCCGAGAAGTGAAGCGGTGGAGCGGTGATGCATTCACAAATAAATTATCACAACCTCATAATTTACCACCAAAAAATTATGTTATGGACTTTAAAATTGTGTTAAACTTATTTCCTTCAATTTCTGTCACTTTGGTACAAAATTGAAATCTTACTGTTTCTTAAGATATATGTTCAAAGAATAGTAGCAATAGATGGTTCAAAGGAAGCAAGCTAAATTCCACACCATCCATCCATCCAGGTGATGATTAGCATGTTGCCAAATTTGTTAATTTTTTTTAGCATTCTATGAAACTGTAGGTTATGATATAAAATTATAAATGTTAGTGGTTGGTTTGCAATACGGTTTCTAATTTCAAATCCCCTACGCCCAAAAAGACAAATGCCAGGAAAGTTTTACTTTTTCATAGAATCATAGTATTGATTTATCATAGCATTCGTTTAAAATGAACGCCTGAAAACATGAGAAAATATATAACAAACATGTGGCGTGCACTCACTTAGGACGTTGTGGTGTTGGTGTTGGTGGTGGTTGCATGATATATATCGTTTGGTGACTGTCGTATGATGAGAAGGAGTAGAAGTTGAGGACCTGCAACGTAAAGTAAATTACAGAAAGGCGACAAAGAGGAAACTAAATAGAACTAAACCTATATGTCTCGAAACAAAAGCTAAGCAAAATAGACGAAAGAACAAACACCTGGTATGCGTTACAGCTATGAAAAACATCAGAACAAACAACAAACACCTGGTATACATTATAACCAAAGAAAGAGGAAGAGGAAAATCTTATTTCATGTAAATAAAACCAGCTTTAAAAAAATAAAAGGATCCATTTAGAAGGGAAAACCGCACAGGGATATGCGAAACGGGGAAAAGAAGAAGCAAACCTTACTGGAAGTTCTTTGGAATCGACAACACGAATAGCTTTGGAGAAGTCACGCGAACTACAAAACTCATTGTCTTGAGCAATCAATCAGGACAAGTCGTCAATTTATGACTGCTCCCTTTGTCCTTCATCTGGTGGTGGTTGGAGCTTCATTGCAGAGATTAATTGAACAAATTGAGATTCAACAAAAGGACTACAAATTCTACAGACACTTAAAAGTATATTCTAAAGGCTTACTATTCAGAAATCGACGGCTGCTTGAGTTGAGGGCTGTTATAAGCATCATTTATTTGCAAACATGCAGTTCAAATTACCCGAATAGCAACCAGATCCAAGCATGAAAAACGAATGAAATCGAATAGAACTACAAACCTTAGAGAGCTTATCACCACCAATATCAGCATCTTCAAGCGCCTTTTAACGGCTGAGAATTCCTCTCCCTCGTTACGAACATCGCCGGAGTAGCTCCCCGGTATTCGCGATAAACGGGTCGCCGCCATCTCTTGGAGTTTTTGAGGTGGATTCGATGGGTAACGGACGCATAATCCAGAAAGAGATGCACCGTCTGAAAAAAAGAAAAGAATGGTTTACCGGAAACGTATATGGGGCGGCGAAAAAGAAAAGCGGATCCAAATTGGATCCAAAAAACCCGCGTTACACAAACCAAAAAAAACGTTACATGGGGTATCAAAAATTACGGGAATTAAATATATACAAGGTGTTGGGAAATACATCGAATGAGTAAATCCTCGTACTCCTGTTGGTTCTTGTTAGTTGACTTCTGTGGTCTCTTCGCCACATCAGCATTCAAGGCCTACAAAGAAAGATCTTATTACATTTTTAAAAGAGAGATATGAAAAATGAAGATGAGGACGTTACAGCAACACCTGATAGGCTAACGGAACTTTAAAACAATCAAAAAGATGTTAAGCAATACATACAACAGTAACAATAAATAAGCAAGAACTCTTAAATTTTTAGTCAAATACATGTAAAATTTAAAACTGTAAATTGACCAAAAAATGTTTTCATTCAACTTCTTAAGATTGTTTTTCTATAATTCTTTTTACTCCACATACTAATTATAAGCCGATAGAAAACCTTCTCTTTTTCAAAATCAGAAATGACTGAGCGACCTAAATTTAGCACAAATAGGAGTTGAATTAAGAAATCTTACCTTGAATCAAGAGATGCATTGTTGTTATTTCGCGAGGAAACTTCTAACATATCCGGATCTACAAGAAAAAGGAAAAAATAATTATCCAAATTTGACCATGTTTGACCAGTCAAAGGAACATGTATAATTCCTAATTTCCTACCATTCCATCCACCAGGTCTTGCATATGCTGCCCATTTGTCATTCAAATCAGCAATAGCAGCAATAGTAGTCATACTGAAAGACAAAAACTTAACCGATAAATTTATTATTATTACAAAAATTTATTACAAAAAAGATTGAACCTTACCCATGTGTCATTGATGTCATTTGTTGTTCTCCAACTGTTTCCAACATTTCCTGCCCATAAAGCAGGATCATCTACACCCCTGTGAGAGTAAGAAAATTTCCCAAGTGGTTCTTGAAATATGTTGAGAAATTTCAAGATTACCATTCACAAAGGGAGTAAAAAATTGTCCGGCCACTTAAATTCAAAGCATCCCGCATTGGTGGATATCTGTCAATTGGCTTGATTCCAAGATTGAAGCAGTTGTGATACTTCAAGTAGTCCACGCCCTAAAAAAAAGATCAAAAGATGAATTTTGAGTGATGATAATTAGTATGAGAGAATTGGAGATCACCATCGTAAGATAAAAGATTTTCAAAGTGTTGCTATATTCAAAAATTCATTCTCTTCGTTATCTATTTTATCGTAAAAAATGAACATATTACATATATTACAGTTTCTTCCAACTTCTGCTACTTAACTTCACCTGATTCACTCTGTTTAGGATTTTTCTCTGATTATAACCAACTCTGAAAGCCAACAATTATTAGTGGATTGAGATGTAAGACGGGAAGTGGATCGATAGGGGTAGAGAGAAGTTCTAGAACATTCAATTCTTCCACTTGAGTGCTTAACTTGTCAATCTTTTTCTGTGCAGATTCACATTTCATGGTAAGCAATGCATTTCACCACATATTTCTGATCACTCAAATTGAGTTTTAGTTCACAGATCAAAAATAATAGGTAGATTGATGCGTTACCTTCATGCGGTTTTCAAACTGCAAATGCCAAGTGAGATCTTTCATGTCGTATTTCTTATGGCACAAACCCATAGGATACAACGCAAATTGATATATAGATTAATAATCAACTCACTAACAGAACAAAGTAGATGCATAAATATGGAATACATATTCAGCTTAAGAAGTAAAAATCAACTCACATCTTGTCGCTTATGTCTTCCAGCAGGTTCATTAGTTTCTTACCCAACTGTTGCCTGCGGAAATCTGAAGCTACAGTAACTGCTGTGACATGACCATGCCATGACTCACCTTGCCCTTCAACCTTACCTATAACTGCAATAAAAGAAAACACCTTATATAATATTCTTGAAATGTCAAAAGTTATAAAGTAGATGAACTATGTAGATAGATGTTCTCAACAAAACAACAATGAATGTGTTATACACCGTGCCAGTTTGGGAATCAAAAAATAAGAAGAAGGTAAGGCTAATACTTACAGTTTCCGTGAAAGGGACAAAGGAAGAAACAAATACCTTCGAGAACAATGAACACATCAACGATTATCCAAAGCAGTCGGAAATTGCACAGGTTTTGGTACTCCATCTGCTCGATCTCCATGTTTCTTCTTCTTCCAAGAACCCAATCCAACTCGCACGCAACCAATTTCCTTTGATCCACATACTCCCATCTCCCTTCCCCTCTTTCTCACACACAAGTCACTTATAGGTGGTTTTTTATTCCAATCGTTATCCCAAATCAGAAGAAGGTAAGGCTAATACTTACAGTTTTCGTGAGATGATCGAGATGTACATAAGAGAATCATCGTAGAATCCGGGATGCATGTGTTCTCCCCATATATTCCCCCACATTCCTGAAGACTCGTCGTAGAATTCCGCGATTCCTTTTTTCAGTTGTTGTTGCTGCTCATCCGTCGCCGTCGCCATTGTCATCGGCGTAACTGGTACATCAAAAGCCACCGTAGTCATAACTTCTTAAGTTGCTGCACAAGCTGCCTCGTGTTGGTGATATTGGGTCAACAATTGGACGTAGTAGAAGAAGTTAAAGAATACGAAAGCAGAAGCATGAGGGAAGCGGTGGGTGTTCTGGAAACGGACCTCAGCGAGAACAGATGGCGACAACATTCAAGCGGAGACGGTGAATGTAGAAGACGCAAAATCCACGGAGATCTGAACGTGTAGAATCCAGCAGGAACGATGAAGCGGATATAGAGAGGAAGAGTCGGATATAGAGGAAGAGTCGTTTATGAAGCGGTGCGGCGGAGGAACCGAGGAAGATGACCCGAAGAAGAAGACCCGGATCCGGTAGAAGTCCGCGTGTCACAAAAGGAAGGAAAAAACGTTACACGGAGTAACCAAAATCACGCTAATTAATAAGATATATAATTTTATTTACGGAGGTTAATTACGGTGTTCAGCTTATTGATAGATCCCAAGTGTATTAGAATTAAACGCTCACTTTTTGACCGTTGTCAACAAATAAAATAAATAATTATTCTGAACTTAGGATATTATATATATATATATATATATATATATATATATATATATATATATATATATATATATATATATATATATATATATTAATTATGAACTTACGTTTCTGAGTATATTTAACTGTTCATTTGGGTTACTATTTTCAGAACGAAATTTGCTAAATCAATATCATAGTATAATTGTTAAAGGATTTGGTATAAAATGCAAATAAGCTTCTATTTGGAAATAGTATTTTTTGATTCTTTTTATGCAAATTTTTATATTTACGTTTTTTCCCCTCAACTAATTTCGAATTAATTGTTTTCATCCCTATTTATTATAAAGTTATTTTAATGGTATTTTGTAAGTTGCGATTCTGGTCCATTATTATATTTTAAAGTTATAATTTTCGTCCCTTACATAATTTGTTTTTTGTCAAGCTGCGTTTTTCAATATACCGGATTTCCGCAGCATTGCGCGGACGGTCGAAACCCTAGTTTGATGTTAATTACCAAAAAATAATTATTTTATCAGATTACTTATTTTATTATTTTTGTGATTATCTCTTGAATAAAGTTATCAAAGTAAGATTAAAGTAAACAAACACAAACCTAAACTAACCCATAGCCCATAATTCATTCCATTTTCGAATTTTATTGGGCTGTATGAGAGCCCATTTTCTAAATACATGAGCATGACCCGTTTACCCATTCAATATTTCCCTGGACCAAACACCGAAACACCCTTGAAGTTAACCTATGATATATAATAAAATCGGTTGCCCACGCACTTTTTATTATCCAATGAAAGTTAAACCCTCAACCCTTCTATAGCTGCAAACTAGCATCACAAATATCGCCGCCGCTGCCGACCACCATCTCCGACACCTGCACAGCGCCGGAGACTGCCATCCCCAGACCTGCACAGCGACGCCAGGGTTCAGACTTGAGCGACTTCAAGGTTTGACTTTTGAGGGCTTTGAGATTTAGATGGTTAAGTTGTCTTGTTTGTTTCACTGTCCATATGAATACATGGGTCACTTATCAGCTTCTCGTTTTTTTTTGATATATCTGTGATCTGTCTCGTTGTGTTGGTAATTGGTATATGAATATCTGATGTTCTGCTTCTGCTTCTGATATGTAATCCGATTGGTATTTGGTATTCTGATAATCAATCTGATGTAGTGATATTCTTATTCCGATTCTGAATTTGTGAAATTCTGTGCCATCTCTAGTTCCAACGTTATTGCCAGCAAAAGAAAATTGATTTTGCACACTGTTGATTATTGAATAGTTGGTTGGCTTGAATCGGAGTTGATTGTTGAATAGTTGCAGGATGGAAGCGAACAAAGGAACAAGTTCCATGGAGGTCGAAGAAAGGGAAACCAAGGTTGTAGCAAAGCCAAATTTTAAGCCTTTGACGGCCCATGAGATATCTGATGGGCAAGTTGAGTTCCGTAAAATATCTGTTCCGAAACACAGGTATACCCCACTGAAGAAAGCATGGATGGAGATATACAGTCCAGTATATGAGCAGATGAAGGTTGACATCCGAATGAATGTGAAGACACGAAATGTCGAAATGATGACGAGGCGTGACACTCCAGATGTTAGCAACCTTCAAAAATGTGCAGACTTTGTACATGCTTTCATGCTTGGTTTTGATGTGATAGATGCAGTTGCATTGCTGCGAATGGATGAACTTTATGTGGACTCGTTTGAGATTAAAGATGTTAAGACTCTTAAAGGAGAGCATCTGTCGCGGGCCATTGGAAGGCTGTCGGGAAAAGGAGGTAAAACGAAATTTGCAATTGAGAATTCAACAAAGACTCGGATTGTTATTGCAGACACAAAGATTCACATATTGGGATCCTTTGCCAACATAAAAGTCGCAAGAGATTCTTTGTGCAGTCTTATCTTAGGATCCCCTGCAGGGAAAGTTTATTCAAAGTTAAGAGCTGTTTCTGCCAGATTAGCTGAAAGGTTTTGAGTTGTGTTGTGTTGTGTTGTGTGTGGGTAGCTACTTAGTTTTTAAACAGTTTTGGGTTTTGGAAATTTAAATTCTCAATATTGAATATTTTATCAGTTTTATGGTTTGTCGGCTTTCTTTTGTCATGTTTATAAAGAAGTGTAAATGGCAAAAAATGGCAACATACTTCCATTACAACATCATACTTTAAAAATCTGCTCCCATTTCATATTTATGATTTGCAATCAACTTTTTGCAACTTAAATCATTTTGATCCCAAGGGACTTGACAGTGGAGACAATATAGTAAAGTTATGGTTAAAAAATGAAGAATGAGAATGGCAATATATTATATATATTGAATTATACAACTCTGAACCTTGAACTTTCAAGTGAAGTTTTTTTAAATTAGTCAATCGTAACTTTAAACTTTGATCTTGTGAAGAACAAAATGTGTTGATGGGTTTGGACCCTTTTCGATTAAGGATTTTTCATGGGTTTGAACAAAATGTTGGTTTAAAGTTGATAACAAGAAAAATAATGAAAACAAGGTTTTCACACAAGTTAGAAAAACAATCCCAAAGATGTCTTTAACTTGAGAGTTGTATCAACTGATCCATAGAAATAACGTTACAATGTCTGAGGTTACTAAATCAAGTATAATGACAGAATCTGTGATATCCAGCTGCTTGCTCTTCATTGCCATCAAAAAACTTTTAAGCTTGTATATAGCTGCTTCTCTACTGAACCCAATTTTGGCTTCAAAATCAGCTCCCTGAAATCACACCACACCAGATAATTGATATGCTATTTTCATGCTTCTAAATAAATACCACCACCACCATGGGCAGGATGATAGAGTTAATCGAAAATATATATAATCATATACTAAACAAATGGCCAATTGGCCATGCTTTGAGTTGAAAACATGAGAATGATTCATTTATGTGACAAGGCTTGGCCTTTATTCTATGTACTAACCTCAAGACTGAACTCCAGGTGGGCTATTGAACCCTAAAATTTACAAGGAAACAAGATGACATATGATAATATTAGGTAATGGAACATCACTACCCAATAACTTACTACTGAACCTTCCTTCAACTGCTTCCCCTCGTCTAGGAAATGACGCGGGATGTCCTTTTCTGATAATTAATACAAAACAAGTTTAATTTATGACTTTTGTGTTCCATTCATTTGCAAAACCCTCGATTCCCTCCAAACAAGTATTCTCACAAATTCAAAGCATAACAACCAGTAAACATCAAATGTTTACTTTTTTTATACAAAGCACTAGACAGAGATTCAATACTTACTTGAAATTGATGGTAACGCTCCCAAATGTCAGTACATGAGAGATTAAGTTTGGAGGAATCGCTAAACGACATGACGATGTCAGTACATGAAAGATGTTCACCGCAGCTGACAAGAGAAATGAAACGAGAAAGATAACAATTTTCATGTATTTAGGAATGAAATAAAATTAATGAAAAAAACCAAAGTTTTAAAACCCGGTTTTTTAGTTAACCGGTGTGGTGATCGGTTGGTGATTGGGTTACGGGTCAACCAGTTCAACCGTCGGGTCAATCTGGTGTCTAAAAATTTCATATATTTCATATTTTTTAGCATAATTATATATTTATAAAACATAAATAATGTAATTTGACTAATTTCATCATTTTGTATCAAAAAAAGATAATTTATCAAGTATTTATAGGAAAAATTTACTAAATTTGATAAACCAATGATGGACTAATTTTAAAAATTTGAGTGTTTGAAAATTTTAACCAAGTTTTTAAAGCCAAAATTTTTATTTTGTGTTCAATTGCCGGGTCAACCCGGTTTTGGGTTACCGGTCCAACCAGTTTTTTAAGAAAACCGGCCGGTTTAATCCGAGTCAAAAATTAGCAAAAAAAAAGGGTCAAATTGACCCGCTCTCTTCATCGGGTCATGGTTCAACCGGTTTGACCGGTCGGATCAACCCATGTTTTAAAACATTGAAAAAAACTAATGTGACACCAACGACAAAAGAATGAGAAAGATCCACCCTCTCCGCCCACATTAATTTGGAGCTGCTAAAAACTACCATATATATATATATATATATATATATATATATATATATATATATATATATATATATATATATATATATATATATATATATATATATATATATTATATAAGAGAAAAAGAACGTGGGGGTTAAGTTGAAAATGAACAGAACTTAAATGTGTTTGGGATTGCTTTTTGAATTTAAAAATGTTTTTTTTTAAAAGTATTTATTGACTTATGATTTGTTATGTGTTTATTGACTTATGTAAAATGACAAAAATAACAAAAAAAAAAGATGGTTATGTTTGTTAAATGAAGGATATTATAATATTTTGATATCAAAATGCTAAAAACTATTTCAAAAAGTCAAATATATCTAAGCTTTTCATAAACTATTTAAAAAGGTGAGGTATATCTAAGTTTTTCAAAAACTATTTCATTCATATATAAGTTTTTTTATAAGTTTTTACATATTAAATAAGATTAATTGTAATTACTATAACAATATATATATATATATATATATATATATATATATATATATATATATATATATATATATATATATATATATATATATATATATGAGTTTTATTGTTTTAGAATGATATATATGTAATTTTGAATTTTATAAGTACATTGAAATAATATATAATATTTACAATGATATGAATGAAATTGTGTCTTTTTAAAAACTTAAAAAAATTAGTTTTACAAACAATTTTGAGTTTCTCTAACACTTTATTTTACTTGTTAACTTTTGAGTTTATGAAGCACACCTTAGACCATGTGGTATGGGGTTAACTTTTGAGTTTGTGAAGCACTTTGTGATGCCTAGTTGGGCTATGATCACACCGTAAACACTATAAATGATGCAATGCGATGAGGTTAAATGTGATGAAATTTGATTCTCATAAAGGTAGATCACACCCAATAGCAAGAAAAACATACTTATGTATTTATTTATTTTAAACCCCATCCAATAAAACTAGTATTTTCATTTTAATATTGATATATTTAATTAAAATATGATGTGGTGTGATAAGTATACCAAACCATTCTTATCTAGTGTGATAATGAGGTGGAGGTGGATGTGAGATGAGGTGACATTTCATCGTGTGTAATCATATTATAGGTATACATGATGGTTTAAAAGGTTTGACTACATATACCCCATTTTTTTTACCTTCTACCACCTAATAATTAGTTCACTTTTTCCTAAAATAAGTATAATTATTACATAATAATTATATTTTTCTTTATAATCATTGTAAAATTATTAGATGATAATCATTAGATTTATATGACTTTTTAATTAATAATCATTAAATTTAATTGTTATTATTATATAAAAAATATATCACCGTTAGTCACCTCTTACACTCCACCTCACCGCCGGTCGCCTCTCACCGTTGGTCGCCAATCCCTCATCTCGCTGGATCTCTTATTTGCTCGTCAATGCCATTTGCCGGTATCTCTCTATTTCTCATGATTTCACTAGTGGCCACCGTTGGAGGTTGGTTGGTTGCTGGGTAATAATCAAACGTCGGAAGTTGGTTTCCGGTTGCCGGAAGTTGGTTGCTGGACAATAATCAGTGGCCAGAAGATTTTGACCGGAAGATGATGATCGGTTTTACACTTTAATAATCTATTTTTTAAAAAGTTAACTGAAATTAATCGGAAGAGATTAATTAATGTTCCAAGAAATTAACTGTAGTTGACTCACCAAATAAATAATGATAATAGGGTAAATGAAGTAAATCAGGGTATAATAAAAAATAAGACACAGGTTCAAAAGGTATGTGTAGGTGCTGATCTTTTCAAAAGACACCGGCGATAGGCGTACTCCAGCCATCGACTACTATATTAGTAGCACGCAGACACTAACTCGCCACTCTTTACCTGTCGGCGCTCTTCCGACCTAAGAGGTTCATTACGAAAGCGAATAACACATCAGAAATCTCGTACAAAACCCTAGATCATAGCTTTTGATGCTGTATCATTCCTAGATCGTAGCGAGTGATATTGTATCATTCAATTGTATACATACACCCTCTTGTTTCGTCATCTTTGTTGCCGTTATAGCTCTTGTTTCTACATAAATGGTTCATTACTCACCACTCTTCTCTCGTTGAACCAAAACCCCTAATTGTTAAAGTTATTTATCATCAAGAAAATCAAGCAATTATCTTTGGAGCATGACGGATGCGCAGGTTGTTAGACGTGCGAAGTACAAATCTTCCGTCAAGGACCATGGCGTTCGTGGGATATTGAAAATGGTGAAGTTGTCTTAAAACCAATTATTTTGGAATATTACGGATTCTTTCAAGTTTTTATTTTCTTAATGTGATTATTGCTGATCTATCGGATGAGGAGTGGTATTTTGGTTTCTTTACTAATTGGTTATATTGATACTCCTTTGCAGACCAAGGAGAGGTTTGTTTTTATGCCTAATGATCCATCATCGTCCATCAGGCTTAATGTAGAATTCAGACTTATAAAAGGCAAGTAAATTTACCTTTTTATTGTGGGATTTTTGGTCAATAAAGAAAAAGGAACTTAATTGATCATTGATGATTGTTTGTCATTTTTGCCTTCACCATTACAAAGTATTATCACTGCTTATGCTGATTACTTTCCATCTGTTGCTTTTCTTAAGGACACAAATCCAGCAAGGAGGGTTCCAACAGACCTGCATTACTTAATCTCACTCAAGATCAGGTTTTTTTTTGCACTTTTCAGTGATTCAGTAACTGTATATCAGGGTTTAATTGCTGAAACATGTCATTGTAATTTGTCTACAACATTTGATGTATCATCCAAAGTTTTCTATGATTCCAGGGTAATTATATCTTTGAGTTTGAAAATTTCTCAGACAGGGAACTTTGCAGAGACTTTGTAGGTAAGGCCATTTAGGGCTGCTGTTATGTTCTTATTCTGCTGTTGATTCTATTTGTATCTTATGATTTAAACCTCTCCCGCTGCCTTTTCTTTAACAACAGTTTGTTTGCTACTTATATATATATATATATATATGAGATGGTGAATAGATTTTCATACTAAGAGGTTCTGTGATGGTGACTGAACAGCCAAAGCTATCACATCTTCTGGGGAAGGTGGAGGACCTACCTCTGAAAAGGCTGCTCCACTCAAAGATGAACAACTTAGTTCAGCAGAAATGGAGCGCCGAATCAAGCTACTGCAGGAGGACAGGTAGGTACATGGATCATCTGTGATGCACACAAGGTGTTTGATAAAATGTCTTTTTGTGAACAACTACCTTAAAGTTGGGAGTTTAGATATTCTGGCCAAGGTCTTTGTTTGAAATTGAGAACAATTCAATTTCCTGCTGACGCTTGTTTGTGATTGAAGTATTGGTAGTTTGTTTGAGATTGTAACACCAAATGTTTTTGTAGTGAGCTGCAGAAGCTTCATAAGCAATTTGTAATGGGAGGTGTTTTGTCAGAGACTGAATTTTGGGCTACAAGAAAGGTTAGTGGAGTTTTGAGGTTTTGAAATGTGTATAATTTGTAATAGTGATTGTAGGTTGGCATGTGGGTTTTGTTGTTTTGGTGATTTAGTTTAGTGTTGGAAAAGAAAATTTACGTTTGCCAATCAAGTGCAGAAGTTGCTAGATGTGAATAACAGCAGAAAAGCGAAACAACGGGTGGGCTTGAAAAGTGACATGATTTTCAATGTGAAACCTTCATCTGATGGTCAGGTATCAGTATCATAAAAAAAAAAAAAAAAGCAATGGTGTGGTCAGTGGTGGTTGTTTGTAATATAAATATGTAACTTTGAATTGTTTGTGTTTTAGTCGAACAGAGTTACATTTAACTTGACGCCAGAGATGATTCACCAGGTATCTAAGTTTTACAGCATGCGAATGGTGCTGTTTGTCAGTGATTAATACATGAAAATGTTTTTCAGATTTTTGCTGAAAAACCAGCAGTGCGGCAAGCATATCTAAATTTTGTACCTAACAAGGTAATTAGCAAACAGAAAGTGAAGTGAAGTTAAGTTAATGGGAGTTGAGAGATTATTTTGAATATATATATTCAGATGACAGAGAAGGACTTTTGGACCAAGTACTGGAGAGCACAATACCTCCACAGCACCAAAAATATTGTTGCTGCTGCTGCAGAGGCTGCAGAAGATGAGGAGCTGGCAGTTTTCTTGAAGCAAGATCCTATTTTGGCTAGGGAAATTAGGCACAAGGTCTTCCACTTCCATCATCATTAATTCATTATTATTATTATTAGTTTACGCTTTTCATAACATCTCTTGTGTTTGTTTGTGTACACAACACAACACAACACAACACAGATTAGGAAGGTAGATCCGAGTTTGGACATGGAGGCTGATGAAGGGGATGATTACACACATATTCCGGTAATTATGTAAATATATTTATTAATTTATTTGTTACTTACTAGTGAGGATATTTGGTGAATGTTTTAGGGTCATGGCCTGGCTACGGAAAGTGGCAAGGATGAGCTAGAAGCACAGTACGAGCCATTCAAAAGATCCTTCCTGCAAGACATCAACCGCCATGCTGCAGTTGTTCTTGAAGGAAGAACTGTAGATGTTGAGACACGCGATACAAGATCTGTAGCTGAAGCCCTTGCTACTTGTAAACGTGGTCCGTTCACTGCACAACCACCATCACTTTTACATAAATATATATATATTGAAATTTGTTTTTTTTTTTCTTTTCAACAGTTGAGTTGGCTAAAGAAGCTTCTGATGTGAATGTAAATCAAGAGCGGTTAACTCGAATGGCTGAGATGGAGGACCTTCAAGCACCGCGTGACCCTCCGGTTGCACCACTTTGTATAAAGGTGTGTTTGGTTTGACAATTGGCTATTCCATCATGTTTCTTATGATTTGATCTTAAACAGGATCCTCGGGATTACTTTGATTCTCAACAAGTTAATGCGTTGAATGAATTAGCTGGAACGAGACAGTTGAAATCCAGGATGAGCACCTCTGAAGCTTATGGGTCTTTAAGGGGCTTCATCTCTGAAATAAGAAGCCTTGGTTTGATTGATCCTGTGGTTAGGCCCGAAGTGGCTGTCAAGGTATTTAATTAAGACTTATTTTGTCTTGTTATCTGCTAAAAAATAAACTATAACTGCTATCTATCTATCTATCTATTAGGTCTTCAACGGATTGACCCAGACTATATCAAGCTCCAAATACCAACTTGGTAAAAACCCACATGAGAGCATATTGGACACCTTGCCAACCGTCACAAAAGATGAGCTTTTGCTTGTGAGTTTTTCAACTTGCATTTGTTGCCATTGATTCAAATATTATAATAACTTATATGTCTCTCTTCCAGCATTGGACGTCTATTCAGGAGTTATTAAAACATTTTTGGTCCTCGTATCCTATTACAACTTCATACCTTTATGCAAAGGTAATTTCAGCCCTTTGGATTCGTATTAATTACATACCATATTTTGCTTATTTGGAAATTTCATCTGTAGGTGAGCCGGCTCAAGGATGCCATGTCACAAATCTACCCAAAGCTACAGGTAAATCACACTTAGCAATAGCATGTCAAGGCTTATTATGCTAATCATGTATTTGTTGATTTGCAGGAGATTAAAGAATCTGTGCAGTCAGATTCCAGGCATCAAGTTTCCCTTCTTGTTCAACCAATGTTACAGGTTCGTTTTTTTTTTTTTTGGGAAAGCAAAGACTGTTTTTATTCTCTAACTATCTACTGTTGGTGCAGGCTTTAGATGCTGCTTTTGCACACTATGATGTAGATCAACACAAGAGATCTGCAAAGGCCACTGACAAACCACCCAATGGTTATGTCTAACAATCCTGTTGTTTTATTGCTCATTCATCATTGCATACAATTACTGTACATTACAAAAATTTTTGCTGTGAGCCATCTTGGTCTAAAATACCAGTCGTCAATCAATTTTGTAAAAGACATCACCATATAAATCATCAAAATGTTTTCAACATCATTCACTTCTGTTGGGGTATTTGTGCTTCGCTTCTTTGTTGCTTTTTCTAAATGCTCCATTCTTGTTGCCTTTGTTCTAGATATTTATTTTTCAGAAATTTACTTCTTTTTCTAAAGACTATGTATGAGAATCAAAATCGATAACCATTGTTGGGGATTCCATATATTCAAAAAAAATATATGACTCCCACTCTTTACGTCGATTTGTTGATTTATCAGCATTGGGGGATCTTTTTTGCATTTGCATTCTTGTTCTTGATATGATGGTGGTGCGAGTAAGAGAAAGAAGTTTGTGTTCTCTGGTGAGGTGAGAAAGAGTGGTTCCTGATCTAAAGTGGGTCAGATAGGTAAGGGTTGCGTGTGGACATGGTGGTGGACTGGTGGGTTTCGTTGGTTTCTCGCTGGAAAAGAGTGTGGTAAAAGGATTTATAGTGGTGTTATTCTTCTCCTTCAGTAGTTCAGTATAGGATGAAATAAGATAAGGGTTAAGGGGTGGGGTGGATGATTGGTGGACCACTTGGATTTTTTAATAGGCAAATAATAAAAAAGAATTAAAATGGATTAAAAAATAATATTAAAATTAAAAATAGTCTTTTCATATCCATCATGGACGAAAAACACAACAATATCATACTAAAGGGACAGTCCGAATGCAAAATAAAAGTTAAGGACCAATATCATGGCAAACTCGTTGTTTGTCTTCGTGAGCCTTTTTTTTCAAATTTAATCCGTTCATTTACCATTCAAACTTCAACCATAAAAGTGTCACGTCGTTGGTTTTTTGCGACCTCGTCTGTGACATCCGTCAAATTTGGTCAACAAAAGTCAAAAAATGTCAACCAGAGCACAAATTAGGATAATACGTAGAAATGTAATTTTCATAACTTTCCTAAGGTATTATTGGAAATTATAATACTACAATACGCTATTTCGAATCAATTATCGAGTAAACGCTATAATTTCTAATAATATACTACAGTAGCGTAAAATTCGATAAATCATACAAATAATATTTTGGTTTAAATAATATTCATTACACGATGTATTCGTGTTTACGAATCCGTCGACTTATAGAACGTCGGAAACGGAGCTCGTATGCAAAAGATACAGCTATTATAAGAAAACAAGCCAGTGCAACATTGATTTTCTTTAATTACATAAACCATTTAGATCCGTCGAGGCACTTTCACACCTCATATATGAAGGTTTGAAAATCGCAAAAAAAAAAAAAATCTAAATAGGTTTATGCTCATGTTTGTGAGACTGTAGCGAAATATCTGAGCATATTCAAACAAAAGTCAGTAAAACAAAGTTGTAGTATTACTTACGATCTTTACAAGGATATAAAGTTCGTAGAATTTGGACATCGTATATGAAAGTTATGTCAATTACAAAAACGAAGAAAAAATTTATTTGTGAAAAAATCACTGAAATTGAAGGTTTTTTTCGGAAAAAAAAGAAATTAGGGTTTCTTCTGAAAAAAAAATATGTATAACCTGTAAAATCGGGTAAAGGGGCTAAATTAAAAAGTTTCTCCAAAATTTAGGTGTTTTTTGAAAAAAATAAAGTTTTAGGTTTAAACAGAAAAAAGTTCAAAATATAAGGTTTTTTATGAAATGAATCCTATTTTCAACGGATTCAAAACATTGGCAATTTGGCATATCAATGGGTAGGTGACGTGGTTCATTGGTAGCCAAGTTAATTCCAAAGTTGAAAGAAAATTGAATCATATTTGGTTGTCAAGATAAATGATCTGAGTTTTATTCGATATGATTCCTACGTGCTTCTTAATTTACAAGAACATCTCGTGTCTCATTTTGAGAAGAGGAGCACTGATTGCTCACATAGTCACATTTGGAAATTGTACATCTGATTAATATCCTGAAGATCTTTTCATTGATGTACACCGCACACATTAAATGATCATTTAATTTGGTTTCGATTTCAAACTCAATTTGGATTCACGTCTCATACAATTTGGATCCAATTTGATTGATCTACCGAAGCGTTTAGTCTTCAAACTCAATTTGGATTCACGTGTCATATAATTTTGATCCAATTTGATTGATCTACCGAAGCATTTAGTCTTCACGTCCATTACCGAAATAGCGTGTTATTATTTTAGATTGTTTGGCACGCGAAGAAAATACTTTTTGGAACATCTATTTTATCGTTTCGGTACACACGACTTCGGTTATTCGGATTGGAGATGTTTTGCTTGTGTTCCTTGGATGTTAGACATTTTTTTATTACCAAAGTCTCACTGTTGATTTTTATGGGGTTTGATCAAGGTGGATATGCATTTTTATTACAGATGCTGGTTGCGTTTTCGCAACTCGGAGCTCTGTCTTTTGCATTTTTTCACTTTAATCCATTTGATTCAGTCATATCGTTTTATCCACATCTCAAGGGGGAGTTTATCATTTCTATACTGTTCAAACACATTCTCATGCCCACACAATGTTTTATGGTCTTCTTTCGATCATAAAAGGGGGTGAATTAAGCATGATCATTTGAGAGTCAGATTGTAATCTTCCAAAGAGACGATTTATAGCAAACCACGAGAGAGATTTATCGATATTGAGCATTATTTTTAGTCTCGATATACTTTGGATTATTACATGAAGTTTTTTGGTGATAAACTTTAACAATTAATCTTTTCACTTTTGACCCCAAATTTCCCATTTTACCCTCGGGCTTTCAGGACATGTTTCCAATTGAAGTAACACTTCATTATGACTTAATAAAAGGTCTTAAAACATAAATTCTCATACTTTTACCTCCTTTGACCAATTTGCCCTTTGTATCACACTTTCGATATACGTAAGCATTAGACTTTTTAACCTCAACTATACTTATAATTATTCATTATTTTACATAATTGTGACAACCAAACTTTTGTATCGTTGCTAATAACTTATGTGGAAATCGTTTATTTATGTGATAATGCGTAACTTGGTGTATTAAGTCTTCTATGATGTTTTTATGAAATATAATATGATGGGTTTGAATTAGAAATGTATTTCACCATAAAAAGGGGAATTAAGGAAAGTTGGAGTTGTTAGTAATTTGCAAATGAATAACTCAAAATAGAGTGGGAATGGGGAAATTATTCACATTATTAAAAATGAGTATTTGAAATTTTAAAGACATAGGAAAAAGAATGGGCACATTTGGAGTTGGAATGAAAAAGTTATGACCAGTTGAAGTAGGGCAAAAATAGACCAAAAATCGAGAAATGGTCAAGTTCAAGCAAGTCTAGCGAGACATGTAGAGGGAATGGGGAAAACTTCAGCAAGAGTAAGTTGTAGTGCTTATTCTTAGCTTTCTAGGCATATAAAGTTTGTAAATTTGAAGCTCGTATGAAGAAATTACGAATATTGCAAGATTAAAGAAAAATCATGTTGGGCTGAGAAAGTTAGGAAATTTTCTAAGTTTGGAAATATTTTACGCAGGCCGTGTAACCTTCTGATTGATCAATATGCATTTTACACGGGGCGTGTAATTTTACACGGGCCGTGTAAAATGCTGACGGATTAGCGTTTTGGAGACGTATTGAGCGCGTGTGGGTGCGTGGACTGACCATTTTGCCCCATTTTTGACACCTAGACAGCTCTATCAAGTGCCAAGTGTTTCCCACTATATCTAGACTTAATATGGACGGGAAAAATCATTTTTTCAGTCATTTTCACCACTCATTCTCTAGAAAGCTCTCTAAAAAGAAGTGTGTATGTTCTTGGTGAACCTCTAGGTGTGGCTTCAATTGATCTAGCAAATTCAAGTAATTCAAGGGGCTTTTTGAGGCAAAGTGATCCTCTTGAGGTAAGAAACATATCTCTACAATTTGTTTTAGTTAATTCCATGGAAATTTGATGATGGCATGAACCCTAATTTTTGGGTTGTT
Organism: Cichorium intybus; assembly: GCA_023525715.1. Classification (NCBI taxonomy): domain Eukaryota; kingdom Viridiplantae; phylum Streptophyta; class Magnoliopsida; order Asterales; family Asteraceae; genus Cichorium; species Cichorium intybus. The sequence continues at coordinate 1,502,338 of CM042017.1, read as the reverse complement.
AAGAGTTTTATGAAATTGATGATTGTATGGTGTTTCTAATGCCTAGATTATGGTTAGTTCATAAAAACATCACTCAAAACACCATCAAATTATTAAGTTGGATTAATTTAAGTGAGTGAGAAGTCTTTTGATAAATGTATGCAAATTCTATGGAAATATGAAGTTAGAATATGGATAATTATGTCATGTTGAACAAAAGAGTGCCAATGGAATTTGGAGTTGACAAGGGAACAACCAATTGAAGCCTTGGAGATCTCTTGAGGTCGAAATGTATGCATATATATATATATATATATATATATATATATATATATATATATATATATATATATATATATATATATATATATATATATATATATGGTGATTATTGACTAATTGATGAAATTGGATATTATGAAGTGTTAACAACCTCATTATTGATAAGTGAGAGGATTTAAGTGACATATTGTTGAAAATTTAAATATGTCCTAATTAGTCAAGTATAAATTTATGAAGAGCCTTAACAAATTAAATGACTATGATGGTTCTTCATATGTGAATAAGTATGTACTAGTGTTAATGAATACGAATTGTATATGGTTTAATAGGTGGTGACCAAGTCGTTGGTGAGCAAGGTGAGGGCAAGAAGACCTTGGGAACCTAGCTAGCCACTTCTAGTACAAGGTGAGTAACATGTAAATTTTATGAGTACATAGCAAATAATTTTTATAAACATTGTTTTGGTCAAAAGATTTAAGAGAAAAGTTTTCTCAAGTTGTTTAATACAAAAAGTTTTATGTTTTCTATATGTTGAAAGATATTGTTGTTATGACCAATTTGTAATGAATTGATATTTATAACTTGAAACATGAACTAAATGAAAGAAATGAGAAAGACGTCCGGACAAGGATGTCACCCTAGTGAGAGGAGGTCAAAAGACACTACTTGGATGGTACCTCCCGTCGCAAAGTAGTTGTCTCAGCACGCCCTTATGGATAGATTTGTTCTATTCCATGAAGGGAAAGGGAACTAGCATGTCCTCACGGATAGATTAGTTCTATTCCGGGGAGGGAAAGGGATACGTAAAAACCCGTATAAAGCCAATTAATAAACAAAGAATCATGAATTACAATTGGTCTATGTTTTATTAAGAAAACATTTGTATTATGTTTACTCATGATGAAATTGATTGATGGTTTATTTGAATTAAAATCATTTGGGTCTAAACCCATGTTGCTCACGAGACTTTATGTCTCACGTATATTTGTTTTTAAATGCTATGTACTCAGGTGAAGGAGATTAAGTACTAGAAGACTCTAGAAGAACTGAAGCATTACTTTTGGGACATTCTTCGTAGTAGCTTTTCCATGGTGATGTATTAGACTTGTAATACCCCAACATGACAATATTTTGTAATTATGTTCAAAGTTTTTGTTAAACCCACGTTTTCTATATCTAAATTGGGTTAAAAATGTATATGTTGGTAATGGGGTGTTACAAATTTGGTATCAGAGCAAATTTGGCCATCGTTATAACTACAAACAACCCGAATCTTTTTCCTATATTCTTATTACACCAAAATCTACAAAAATCTCATTGATAACTTTTTCCCAAATCCTTATGGATATTTAAATATTAATTTTTAAAGTTTAACAATTAATCTTTTCACTTTTGACCCCAAATTTCCCATTTTACCCTCGGACTTTCAAGACATGCTTCCAATTGAAGTAACACTTCATTATGACTTAATAAAAGGTCTTAAAACATAAATTCTCATACTTTTACCTCATTTGACCAATTTGCCCTTTGTATCACACTTTCGATATACGTAAGCATTAGACTTTTTAACCTCAACTACACTTATAATTATTCATTATTTTACATAAAACTTTAGTTGTCACACTAAGCATGCAATAGTAACGTTATTTTTTAAGGGCAGAGATAATGACTTGATAGGATAACGAACTTTTAAAATTGTTCACATTCGGTCACAGAACTTATCTTTGTGCTTGATTTACCCATAAACTTTTTAAAACTGTTTAGATTTAGTTACATATGTTTTTTTGTATACATATAACCATTAAACTTAATTTTTGCATACATATGACCAATAATTTAATGGTCATATTTGTACAAAAAAATTAGTTTAATAATCATATGTGTACAAGAAAAACAAATTTAATTGTTATATGTGTTATGTATACACAAAAATACATAAGTGACTAAACATGAACAAAAAAATATAAGTGACTAAATATGTATATGAGACAAAATCATTATTCTTTTTTTAATCATAAATATTTAATATATTTGATATTTTTATATATATATATATTAATTTGCGTGTTTTCCTTCAATAGTGTAACGTTTTTTTTGCTTGGCTTTTGTCACGCGGGTTTATCTAGATCCAGTTTGGATCCGTTTTTCTTTTTCACCGCCCCAGCCCCCAAATACGTTTCCATGGCAGAGATCAAAAGAAAGTGGGGGAAAGAAGAAGGTCAATCGGGAGAGACGACATCGTTGTTGGGTTTGTTGGAAAATGTTCTTGATCCTGAGTTCGTTGTAGATTTTGTGATTTTGTACTCTAGGGTTTTTGTTTCTCGACGGCACTGTTATCGCAGTTACCGAAGAAGGGTTTTGCTCTGCTCCATTAATAATCGAATCCAGTTCAAACGTTCAAACGCCCAACCACTTTATTCGAAAGTCACCAACCCCACTCTCTCGCCGTCTCATCTACAAGGTCAGTGTGGTGTTTGATTTCAGAGAATTCAATTCAGGACTGTTAACATTTTTATTTTTACTCCGTGCGAGTGTGTATATGTATTTCTGCACACATTTATGAATTAGGAGCTATATGTTACTCGATCATATTGAACATGCTGTTTCTGCGAATGATTATTTGTGCGTATTTGCTGTTTGTCAGATTTACCGGGGTTTACTCGAAGTGTGTAAAAGAGTGACCATGCTTTAATCACTCCACAAAGTCATGTTTTTAGCCCATGCCTGATTGGTATGTTGATTATTTCAAGAATCCGTGTTTTATTTTTCTTTCTGTAATGTTTAATTGTAAGCCTCTCACGAACATTAATTTGATAGGAGCAACACAATGGCTGCCTATTTAGTTTCATCCGCAATGGGAGCACATTTTCTTATGTATATAGCAAAGATGCAAGGTTGGAGATCCGATTGTAGCTGAAGTGTATAAATTTTGAAAGGGAATCATCCGCAATCGGTTTTTAAAGTTTGTGATGAATTTGTTCGAGATGTAAGTTTTCCATTTCTTTGACTTGATCAATTAGAATTTCTGCCAAATAGAATTGAATTTACGTGGCAACGATTTTGAAAGTAGATTCAAATCGATTAACATAATCCCCATATTCTATGATTTTTAGGCGTTATTAGTATGTTCTTATAAAAAAAGATGAAGTGAAAGTACATTGCTATTTATTATAATTTTTCTAAAACCGAATGGTCAATAATTGATTGTTTGATGCAGGAAAATTGGCTTATCGATTGAAGAGTGAAGGCGCTACGGTTAGTTGATATCATTTATCTATTAATTAAAAAGCGTCATTTTTAGCAATGTGGTGTACGATTTTTTTCCGGATTGTGACACGCGGGTTGGCTGGGTTTGTGTCCGGGTCTTCCGGATCCGGATTTATACCCACTTTCTCGATTCTGCGTCTTACCACCGTTCACTTCCTCTTCTGCACCGCCTTTCCTTCCTCCATAGAAACTCTCCTCTTCCAATACTATCCATGAAAAAGGTCCACACGTTTCACTCACAAACCCTCCATTTTGACAAACAAATTTCAATCTAACCCTCCTTAATTTTCTCTTATCAGGTAGTGACTGACGTATCCCCAAATCAACCGCGTTGGACTTGCCGAAAGAAGGACATTCATCCTGAATTCTACGACGACGCCAAGGTTTACTACAGCGGAGACCACGTCCTCACCACCGGTGGTACTAAGAAAGAGTACGTCGTCGATGTCTGGTCAGGCAACCATCCGTTCTACCTAGACAGTCGCTCCGTCAACCTCATTGACGCCGATCAGGTTGAGAAGTTCCGGAAGAAGTTCGGTAGAATTGGCGGTTTGGAGCAGTTTATGGAGATTCCAACGCTCAAAGATGAGATTATAATTCCACCCAAGCGGTTTGATTTTCGTGTCGTATTCTTTATCGGCAATCGACCCTGATTCAAACTAACATTCGGCGCTTTCAATAGACCTATTTTTATTGTTTTGGATAAGAGGAGTTGAATATGTGTTGAGTTTTAGTTTGATTTTTTGTTTAACGGATTACAATTTTGCAGATGAACACTTTAACTTCTCTTTTAGTGACAAAGATGATAGGAGATGCAGACGTACATCCATCTTGATTTATCGATGTGCATTGTTCTTTGTGTATGGTTAAGGTATGCTTCTATGAGTGTTATACATTCTTCCCTCCTCCATTATGTCCTGGAACTATCGGTGGTTGAGTTGATATTCGTGACGGAAGTTTATTTTGCATATATGGAACCCTAACCAGAATTATCTTGTGATTCTGAAACCCTAAGCAGGTGCGTTTTCCAGACCTAACACGCTTCCTCTATAACCAATATTTCTGCTCTTTCGGTCGATCACATGCCATTTTCACAATTTCAATGGAACAAAAACGACTTACTGGATAACAAATGATGATACTCGAGATGATATATTGTGTGCCAAGCTTCATTTGGTTGACCTTGCTGGTTCTTGAAGGGAAAAAAAGACCAGAGCGGATGGGATGCGTCTAAGGGAAGGTAAGATGGCATTTAACTTTGTCTTTTTGAATAGAATGTGTTCTATTTTATAAGCTATTGAATTCTGCTACAATTTCTGTCTAATTTCTTTATCCATTTGTTTTTATTAAAGTTAGAGTCTTTTATTGTTCCATGTGGTGATAGGAATCTACATCAACAAGGGTTTATTAGCTCTTGGTAATGTGATAAGTGCATTGGGTGATGACAAGAAGTGGAAGGAAGGTGGCCATGTTCCCTACAGAGACAACAACTTCACTCGCCTTTTACAGGTATTGGAGTAATTTTTTTTAAATGTGATATTTTAATACAAAGTTAAGGGGGTGAAAATATCATATTTGTACACCTTTAATATAAAACTATTCTGATGATTTGTCATTTATAGCATCCTACTTCCATAATTCTTTATGATAGCAATCTAACAATTTATAGCACTATAATCGAAACAAGACGCAATTCCTGATTTAAATTTGAAGAGACATCTACATCTTTAGCATTGTATGAGTATGTAGTATGACGACTGTGTATCTGGGAGCCTTCATCATTGCATCAAAGCCACTGTAAAAGATCATATTTTCTTCCTTTTTGGTAAACAAAACAATAGCAACGTTCTTTTCTTTATTACCTTATTATAGCATTCTACTTTATGTGCTTATTATAGCTTTACATGATTATAGATTTCTCAAACCTACTAGAAAAAATAATATTAAAATTAGGATGTTGTTAATAGGTCAGGTAATGGTCATCCTAAGAATGGACCATATTCTATATACATTATGTATACGCCTGATCTACAAGCCACGTATCAGTCATGTGAGTATCAATAAAAAGCAATGAACTTTATGTGAGCAACAGAAATAGCAGTGAACTTTACAAAAGTTTTTAACATGTACAACTCTGATGTAATGCCACAACTGTTAATGTTATAACATAGAGGTGGTTTGCAAATGAGTGAGGTACTGAGATAAAAGTGAAAGAGGACAACATTAATACTTAATAAATATATTTATAGCATTCTACTTTCATTTATTTGTCTCGGTTGCATCCTACTTCAGTTCTTTGGCATTTTGTTCTTTCTAGGGGTTCCGCTGCGTAGCATGGGAACCAAATGACAATGGCAATATACGGAAAAATTTCGGTAGATCTTTTCTAGCTTTAGAAAAATGTTCATGATGACGTGGCAATTCATTTACCCATATCTCTAATAACCTCTCTTTTTATCCATCTTTTCCCTATTTTGTAGAAGAAGATGACGATGATGACTGTGATGATGATGATTATGACGCAGATTTTTGATCTGCTAGCAACAAAAGACGCACTACTAGAAATGCAAAAGTGAAAAAATCAAGATGAAACAGGTATGTAAAGATAAATCACCAGAATTTATTTTTTAAAATGCATAATGGGAAATATATTAATTATTTAATATTCTCTTTTTTTAGGATTTCTGCTGCAGCATATAATTATAACATACCTTAGAAACTTTGCACCATAATTGGTTTTCGAAAGGATTTACTAATTATAGAGCGTCTTTCAGATACTTGCATTTTGCTCTAATCTTTGTGAAAAATATCAAAAGATTACTATATACTGAATGCCTAATGAGTTGCGGGTAAAATTGTCTTTTTGATAAGTTAATGACTTGTGGATTTTTCAGGGAGAGGAAACTCTATATGTGTACTTGGAATATGTGTCTGGTGGTTCCATTCACAAATTACTTCAACAATACGGTCCAATTGTTTGAAACTGATATATTAGTGGAGATGTTTACGGAGTTGTTAGTTGTTATATTAATATTTGATTCTTTTTAATTGCTATTTTGAAAATGTTTGATTCTTTTTTCTATAGGCACCGAAAGGCTCTACATATGATGTACTATGCAGATCACCAGGGATTCCCTATTATCATATTCATTGACACTCCAGGGGCATTAGGGATTCCCTATTGTTACATTCATTGACACTCTAGGGGCATTTGCTGACCTTAAATCAGAGGAGCTTGGTCAGGTATATATAAACATATGCATTGTTTTTTTAACTTAATGGACTTAATGGGGAGTTGACTTAATACATTAAGAATGTACAAATATGGTAAGTCAAAACTTGGTTTAATCCATTAGGACATTTGTTTTGCATCCTATTTTATCGACGCTTTCTTTTCATTATTTTTACTTTGGTTTCTTAACTTTGTATGACTAAATTTTATTACAAATAAATTTGATATCTTCTAAAATTATATGAATTAAGATATAAATTTAAGCATCGTTTATTCAGAATTAGCTCCCTAGGTTTTTTTAAGTGATAAATAAAATCATTATAAAAAAGGATTTTATCAAATAGTAATCATGTGTAGAATTCTTTGATAATCGGTTTAATATTGTGCATCGTTGCTTCTTCATGCTTTGATTTTGTGTAAATTTCTTAAAATCTTTTCAAATATTTGTTGGTACTTAGAAATGGTCATTTAGAAACTTTATTCTATCCAAAAAAGAAAAAGTTTTTTTTATATAATATTAGAAAACCTCATTCGATTTTTGTTAAAAGAAATGGATTTTGTGTTTAGTGTGAAAGAGTGACTCTTGCAAAATGTATTTTGTTTACACATATACCATTTCTATAGTTTGTATCTTTTTTTGTTACACAGGGAACATTTCTGTAATTTTCTTACATAGGATCCAATTCTGTGAAATATTTTTTATTTCCTAGGGACCGTTTGTGTGATTTGCCTATTTTTTCTTACACGCATGATGCATCTGAAACTTGCTCCTTGTATATAACTGCAGGCCAATCATCAAACTTCCAATTGTGGTTGTACGGTTGGTTGTTTTTCTCATAAAATGGATGCATTCAAATGTCAACTCCAGAAACCTTAAGAATGTTTCAGTTTATAATACAATCCATTTAATGTCACACAGTAGAACTTATAACTGCTCCGCAGCTGAGCGCCACATTGACTACTCCCCAATTGGCTCACTGGATGTAAGTTTTATTCCTCATATTTTTTTTTTCTAAAATATTTTGTTACTTTTGTAGAATCTATATAGCATACACATGATGTTAGGTATAGTATACTATGATTTTTATTAAGTCATGTACGGGTAAAGTGGTTTAATGACTAATGATCTTTGTACGGATAAAGTGCTACATACATAAGGCCTACACTGAATAAATCTTCTGGATGAAACTATATGACCATTTTACCCTTACATTCAGCTTTTTTGTGAAAATTTGTTCCTCAAAGCACCGTTGCACCGGAACCCGTGCGGAGCACGGGGTCCCACTAGTTATTATCAAATTAATACTATTTTAAATAAAAATAAGATTTTTAATAAACGAATTCAAAAATTTATAATCATTTGAAAATAACTTATCTGACCATATTCACAACTTTTGGAAAACAAATCGAAATAGCTACCGCCTCTACTCCTTTAGATCTTGTTATCGAATTAGATTTGTCAACCAGTTTAGTTCGGTTTTTACGAGCCAATGGGCTAAAATTCCAAATTATATTCCTAAAACAAATCCCAATTCCCAAAATAGGTTTGATTCATTTGATAGCAAAAATGCTGAGAAACAAATTGCTTGAATCTGTCTCTATTTCAGAGAGTGGAAGAATAAAAAGAACAGAAAAAAGGGACATCCAATTTACATGATTTGTTTTTTCTGGCTAAACTACTCTGATTTCTAGCAAAATCTACCAACATTGATCGGTTTCCCATCGCCTGCCGGTGTAGAATACAGAACTCTTTCTGGAAGCGGTGTACAATCCTCTTGACTGCCGTTCAAGTCCAGTACTGCATTTCAGATCGTACAGCGCTCGTGTCGTCGGATCAGACAACGTTGTATAAGCGTTACGAATATCGATAAAATCACAATCATCGTTCTGCTTCGAATCTGAAGCATCCGGATGATACCGCTTCGCCAAACTCCGGTACGCCGTTTTGATCTCAGTAGGCGTAGCATTTCGCTTCACACGTAGAATATCATATAAACTCCTAGGGTTCGTCTTCGTAGATTCAACCATTGATTCATCGATCACGGCATGAAGCGACGCTTTAGGAACATTTCGGCCACCGGTATATACATTTGAGGTTGATCCGGTCGAGTTTGCGGGAGACAAGCGGTGACCATTGACGAATCGGAAAGAGATTGATCCAGCGGTGGTGGTTAGAGACCCGGCCATATTGATTCAACGGAAACTGAATGAAGACCAACGACCAATTTCAGGTTTGTGCAGTAGAATTTTTGAGAACGTTTTTAGAAGGATTTTTGAGTTGGGGAAGAATCGACGGAAAGAGATTAATTTATACTCCGACTGGGGGCGCCAACCTTTCGCCGCTGTTTGTTTCGTACAACACTTTTTCCAGTGTGCTGGTTTCTGAATTCTACTAAATTTACAATTGCTAATGCATAACTTACATGTTTTATATAACGTATTATATCGATCTGGAAATTCTTGCTTTGGAGAGAGAGCATATACGATGTTTTCTGCAGGTGGTTTGGGAGTTTCGTGATCCAGTTGGCTGTTGTATGAATTTTTTAAATTCCTAGTTTTTTCAATAACTTTTTAAAGACATCTTTAACCTAACTTTATAAATGATTAAAATTTTTTTTCCTTCAACTCACCTTTTTAATCCACTCTATTTTTTGATATATGAATAACATTCATCCAAATATAAAGTAATATTATTCATTTATACCAAAAATAAAATTAATGTTTCACTTGTCATTTTTAGTCTTTTAATTTTTATTTCAATACATTTTTAGTTTAATTTAAATACAATAACAAATATTTACAATTATGTTATATAATAAATGATATTAATTAATTATAATTATCAAAATTGAATATTTATACATCGAATTCATATAAAAATTTACGTATAATAAATAGTTAGAGAGATTTTTACAATTTTTGTAAATGAAGGAAAAATATATACTAGGAATATACATTCAAAGTAAAAATAGTGTAAAAATAGAGGTTGATTATAGATGATCCATTTTTACATAATTTTTTACTTCAAAAATAGAGTAAAAAATAAAGGTAGGCTGGAAGAGTGCAGGGAGCTCCTTCCTTTGCGGGGAACACCACCCCCTCCCACGAGGTCCTCACATTTTTCTTTCCACAGGGAGAGTTTTCATTGTGCGAGGAAAGAAATGATATGTACAGGACTTGTATATTTTGCATCATTAATTGTATCAAAAGTGAACGGAAGTGAGAGGTAACAATTTTCAAGGGTGAGAGGAAGAGTGAGAGGTGCTGACTGGATGTTGATGTGACAGAGAAAAAGTGAGAGGAAGGGGAAGACCACGCCGGATGGCCTAAAAAGGGTCATAAATAATAGCCCTCTAAGACTATCCCCATTAGCAACCCAACCCAACCCATATTTTCTATTAAAAAACTAATATCTTACTCTTCCACCTACACAACCCAACCCAACTCATTTTTCCACACTCATTAACAACCCAACCTAAGTAAAATTTTTATTAATAAATATAAGTAATTACTGATTTTTATTCAATTAAAATTATTTAAAGTAATTCTTTTATTTCAAAACAAATAATATTTTAAATTTATTTTCAAAAGATAAAGATTATTGTATTCTTTATTAGATTATATTTTAAATAATAAAAAAAGTAATCCAATGGTATTGATCCATGTGGCGTGAGCTAATGAATAGTGAGGGTTGTTGGACCGAGCTTCAACTCAAAGGATCGGATACTTTTATTTATTATATCTTTTTTTTATATTGAAGTGTTGGTGAGCGGATTGTCCAAGCTCACCAATGGGGATAGTCTAAGGCCCTCAAGTGTGGGCTCTTACGGAGTCTCACTTTTTGTCTGTCACTTTAGCATCCAGTTAGTACCCCTCACTCCTCTCATCACCCTTGAAAATAGTCACCTCTCACTTCTTATTACTTTTTAATTTGAAAACTAAATTTAAAATAAAATAAAACTAATAATTTCAAAATAAAATATTTTATTAAAATAGATAAATTATAACCTAAATTTTTTTTTAAAAAACATAAAAATTAAAATAAAATAAAAATTACATAATAATAAAAAAACTACTAGCATCACTCCTATTCTTCTTCCTCTTCATCGGGCACCGGCATCGGATGAACTCTAGCTATATATATATATATATATATATATATATATATATATATATATATATATATATATATATATATATATATATATATATATATATATATATAGATGTAGGTTCATATGTGGAGACCAAATATTGTGTGAATGTGTGAGACGATATCAGCCAATCATTTCGTAAGGGCACCATGGTAAATTGACATTATTAATAATTAATTATATTTTAATTTTTCAACTATTTTAAGCAATTGACTAATTTAAGATTATCTTTTTCTCTTTCTTTCCGTTTCACACGCCTGCTTCATACTTATTTTTAGGGCTCCTAAACGAATCCTCAAGCAACCCATCGACATACTCCCAGATGAGTTCGGCTGCTGCTTCCTTCTATCTCTCAACCTTCGCATCTCTCTCTAAGAAGACAAAACCCTAACCCATCGACATCCTCGCCATCGTCCACTGCTTTCTCCACCCTCCTCCGCCACCAACGCTTCATACACTGTCAGGTTCTCCGTCTGTCTCTCATTCCCTTCTCTCTCTTTTCTTCTTATACGGACCCGTTCAAACCCTACATAGCTGTCATGAAGTTGAGGTGTTCGTACCCGCCTCCTCACATCTACGTGGTTAGACCAACCATCCGCTACTGCTGTTCGTATAGGGGGAAGCACCATTTGTACTTCAACGATGGCACATGGCAGCGTTTCAGTGTGTTCACGCAGAAAAGAAAAGATCGATATTCCAGGAAGTAAGGACACGGATTGGCTTGAGACTGTTTAATCTGCAGAATTGTTTCTTCACAATCATATAAACGAAGAAGGAAGGAGTTTCTGGTAACGGATGAACAATCAACAAAAGCTTTTGTTTGTTTATGTCACACTGTTTATTTTCTCCCGATTATTTTTTCCCATTTTCATATCGTAGGTCAATTCCCTCTTTCAGATCCGTTTAATTTCTGTTTTCAAAGCTCAAGACGACGAATTTTGTAGGACATGATCCGTTTAACATTGATGATTGGTTTTAGGTTAGTGCAAATTTCATATGGATTTTATGCGATTTTTCATTTATTCAATTAATGTTATGATTTGACTTTTGGGTTGCTTTGAATTCTATTCAAATTATATTTTTTTCCATCTCAGGCAATGGAAACCATACCGAGTGATGACATTCTTAATCTAAGATTTGACGTTATTTTGGAAATCATATTGTTAACAGTAAGTGACAAGTAACCCTTTTGATTCCCATTTATTTACATGTTACTGTTATTAGTTCTTATATCAAAGTACATGATTTCTATGAAAGTATTTAACCCCAAATTTAAGGTGTTGTTGGGACACCTGGAATATGTGCATATGAGTTTTTGATTTCCTTTCTTGAGATGAAATACTTTGACGACTTCCTTATTTTGGATAAATTTTCAGGTGGTCTTTGAAAGATTAGAGCATTCTTTAAGAATGAAGACTAGAACCAACATATTTTGTGAAGTGTTTGACTTCATGGAAGGAATTCTCACAGAATGTTACTTTGTTGTAATGCTCATATTCTTATAGAATGCTATATAATTTTGTGAAATTCTATCTCATTTTTATTATTCGTATAGCATGTCTTTTATTATTTCAAGAATGTTAATGTATTCTTCAAAAATGTTAGTTATGCACATTCATGATATATTTTTCAGCAATGTATGTTTATGCACTTGTAATTAAGTTCGTATTCTGCAAGAATATATTTTATTTTTTCAGAAAGTTAGTATATATTCTTCAAGAATGGCAGATTATTATTCTAGGAACCATACGATTTAAATCTTGATATTGGAATTGAAATTCTCAAAATATTGAAAATATATGCAGTCGTATTCTTTAATACGTGTTTAAATTTTCATATAATAAGGTAAATATGTATTAAATGAAAATCCCACTAAATTAGGAGAAAAATCGGGTATTTCCTTTTCTAAATAATAATTGATAGACTAAAATGCCCTTCAGAAGGGTTTAATTGTAAAACTAGATTAATTAATTTTCATATATTTATAATTTGGCCCCTGCATTTAAAACCGTAGATCATTTCGATCGGACGCTCCAGATTTGATCATACAATCAAACAATACTTGTAATCCACATTTGATCCTAACTCTATATATATATATATATATATATATATATATATATATATATATATATATATATATATATATATATATATATATATATATATATATATATATATATATATATATATATGTTCGACCAAATTTGCACGAAGGTTGTTATATGTTTCTTTGCTTTGCACTTCTTTTATGTTTTCTATATATTTTGGCGAACCAATTGGTATTGGCTCGTATGTTGGTACAACTTCGTTCGGATCATACGTACATATCGCTCTCCACTCACCTCCAAAATCATATTATGTAATATGATGCATGCGTACATAATGTCTCGTATTCTCCTCGGATCCCAAGCTCGTGTCGGGTATTTAATAGTGTGAAAACGTTGCCGAAGAACACCAAACGCTCGCTCCACATCCTTTCTAGCCGCTTCTTGTGCGACCTTAAACATTTGTTGCTTTGGATCCATTGGACATGTGAATGACTTCACAAACATGGAATAATCCCGATATATTCCATCGGCTAGATAGTACCCGTGTCTGTAGTGCGCTCCATTGACCTCAAATGGAAAAAAGGGGTAACGCCTCTATAAATGTAATTAAATATAAACGATTGGTCGAGAACGTTTAAGTCGTTGTTTGCACCCGCAACACCAAAAAACGCATGCCAAATCCATAAATCATGGGACGCCATGCCTTGAGGATTATGGAAGGGTTTCGATGATCGGCCTGTGTAAATTGACAGTGCCATGCATTAGGACAAACAGCCCACTTCCAATGCATACAATTAACGCTTCCAAGCATTCCGGGAACACCATGTTTGCTTTCGTGTGTGGCGTACGACGTTTGAATGTCGTTGAACGTTGATTTACGCAAATAATGTTTGCCGTAAACATGGACGATAGTGTTCGCAAAATCGTAAATACTTTCCCGAATGGTCCGCTCTGATAGCTTGAAATAATCATCCCATCAATCAAATGTCGTGCTAGTTGCAATTTGACGTAACACAACAGAACAATTTTGTTCCGGCGTGAAACCTCTTTTACCCCTTGCATCATATTTCAATTGAAAAACTGGGTTGACTTTGTTTAAATCACGAACTATACGTAAGAAAAGTGGCTTGCTCATATGAAAACGTCGCCGAAACTGGTACGCCGAATACAATGAGTGTTCCGCCAAATATTCGCGTATAAGGAGATCGTTTGTAGCTTCACGATATCTGTTTATTGTAGTTCTTCTCGTGAACCTACATGCACTTTCAAAACTTTGTGTAGTACCGGTTATTATGTCGGCAGTTTCGCGAACCAGTGCCCCGACTTGCATAGTCGATTCTGCCGACCAATCCTCTTCTCGGACGAGGATGGGGAATCGCATAACAGATTGAAGACATGATCCATTTGTGTTGTATATGTTTGTGGTGTAGTTTAAAAATGTTGTAGTGAATGTGTGTGTGTGTGTGTGTGTGTGTATATATATATATATATATATATATATATATATATATATATATATATATATATATATATATATATATATATATATATATATAGGTTCTTTTGAGATCTCATATATTCATGAGATATTGAAAATTCCCCGAATATAAATTTTTTTTTCAAAATTGTGACTTAATGCATTAAGTCGCTTATATATATATATATATATATATATATATATATATATATATATATATATATATATATATATATATATATATATATATATATATATATATATATATATATAAGACATCTCGTCAAAAAAATCTTAAAAAACAGTTGATTTTTACTTGAAGATGCACATATGCACAAAACGTGCATATATGCACATTTGCACAAAAATGTACATATGCACATTTTGTATATGCATATTTTTTAATTTTATTTTAAAAAAAGTTCTTAAATATAAGCGACTTAGTACATTAAGTCATTTTTTAAAATAAAAATTAGTTTAAGAGATCTCAAGATCTCATGAATATTTGGGATCTCACAAGATCCTGGCCCTATATATATATATATATATATATATATATATATATATATATATATATATATATATATATATATATATATATATATATATATATTTGTGTGTGTGTGTGGAGAAAATATGTGGCTGTCATGTTTCAAGCTTAGGCATAGGACATTTTAAAAACATTATAGTTTTATGGAAAAGAAAAAAAATTTAAATTTTTAGTCAATCTGTGGAATGATAAAGATCAATTATATAATCTTTGTTATTGCAAAAATTCAGCAAAGTTTATTGGGTAAGTAAAACACATTATATTTTTGAATAATATAACTCAAAATGTTTAGTCATTTAATGGAAAACTCTTTTTCCAAAGCATTTATGTAAAACTTGAATAAACCATGATTGAGTGATTTGTAGGTATTTCTTTTACTTCTATTCTATTAGGTTTTATTTTAAAAAGACAAAATTACAGTTTTGGTCCCTGATGTATACCTAAAATTTCAAGTTGGGACAAACTATCAGAAAATCACGGTTTTGGTCACTAAAGTTTGCAAATGGTTTCAAATGAGTCCATGGGGAATATAAAAAGACTGAAATATCCTTTGTATTTTCTTTTTCATTTTCCTTTTAATATATTATTTATTAAATAAATTTTAAAAAAATGAAAAATAAACCCACCCACCCCACTACCCCCCTCCCCCTCTCCGTTCACAGTTGTCGCCGGAGAGAATACGAAAGTGGTGGAGGGGGCACCGTGATTGGAACACGGCGTAGGGAGATGGAGTTGGAGAGAAGATTTAGATCAAGTGATGATCGCAAGGTGGAGAGCTATTATAAGTTTTCTTCGTTGGAGAAATTGAAGGCGAGAGCCGGAGACGTTGAGATCAAGGCGACTAGAGAGAAGATGATGTTCGATTTCCAGACGGAGGTCGGTAAGATGAAGGATGCGATTCTTAGAGAAAGTCTTGTCGCTCCGCCGCCTCCACCGGCAACGACATCTACTTCTCCGGCGGAGAGGCCGTGGAATTTAAGGACTAGACGAGCTGCGTGCAAAGCTCCTTCCCCTTCGAATGGAGTCAACGGCAATGGTGACATTATGAAACCTAATGTTTCTTTGGTGAGAAACGAATGTAACAAATCTCCGACACACCGACCTGTCGGTGGCGTTGCTACGCCCACCGTAACTACGAGTGGCGAGAAGAGAGATAGACCCAAATTCTCAATTCCACTGTTTGCATTGATTTCTCCGATGCAGACCCTGTTTCCCGGATTGTGGTTGACGGAAATCACCGCCGACCTTTACAAAGTTCCCGATGATACCGAAACTGCAAAGGTAATAATCCGATCAACATATTGGTTATATAATTGATCTCTCAAGCTGTTCCAAACTCTAGTTTTCTTATGATCTTCATTTTTTTGTTGAATTTTTGCAGAGGTAGAAGTAGAGACACGCCTAAGAATGCTGCTGATAACAATGGCCAAGTATTAAGCACTAATAATCAGAATACTTGCTATTTGATTTCTGCAAAAAAGGGGTTTCATTGCCAAATGTTGAAACTCCCTGATTAGATCTTGAATTAAGGTTAGGAAGGAGAGGAGGAGGGGGAGGAGGGGGGGGTAGTGGGGTGGGGGTGGGGTGGGTTTATTTATTTATTTTTTTAAATTGATTTAATAAATAATATATTAAAAGAAAAATGAAAAAGAAAATAGAAAGGGCATTTTAGTCTGTTTACCTGACCCATGTACCCATTTGTAGTTTTTCGCAAACATTAGTGACCCAAACTGTGATTTTCGTATAGTTTGTCCCAACTTGAAAAATTAAGTATACATTAGGGACCAAAACTGTAATTTTGTCTTTTAAAAATGATAAGCTTTAGTAACTGATTTTAATATATGTGTTTGTCATTGATCTTTCAACTATTATTCCTTTTAAACTCACATACCTTTTTAAACTGATCAAATATTTCTTATTTTTATTCATTGTATGTAGGAGCAATATTGAAAGTCATGAGTAGATATATTAAAAAAATATTACTAAAGCATGGCATTGTTAAAATAAAAACTAATAGAATAGAAGTGAGCACATAAAAATTACTCAATCAAAGTTCAATCAAGTGTTTTACAAATGCGTTGGATAGAAATTTTTCAACGAACGACTAAAAGTTTTTAAGTTGTATTATTGAAAAATATATTGTTTCTTTATTTACCTTATGAAATTTGATGGATCTTTGGAATAAAAAAAATTATATAATTTATCTTTATCATTCCATAATTTGGCTCAAAATTCAAATGGAATCTTTTTCCTTAAAATACATCATTTTTAAAAGATTTTTATACCTAAGATTAGGTACATGACAGCCAAATAATCATTTTTTCCATATATATATATATATATATATATATATATATATATATATATATATATATATATATATATATATATATATATATATATATATATATATTTTTTTTTTTCAGTTTTTCTTGAGTTATTAGAGAGTGTTTGTGTCATCATTTAAAAATAAAAAATAAATAAAAAAAAAAATGAATGTCAAGACCGTTTAATTGGCCGCCAAGGACCGAAAAATTTGATATTTGACTGATTTTTCGGCAAACCGTCAAGCTGACCGATTAGGCCTAATCATAATCGTTTGAAAACCCCAAGCGATTAATCGTCAATTAATCGATCGCCAATGCTGATTACTGCGACATTGATATATATATATATATATATATATATATATATATATATATATATATATATATATATATATATATATATATATATATATATATATATATATATATATATATATATATATATACTCCCTCCGTCCCAAAATGATAGTCCACAGACAAAAAACACACAGATTAAGAAAACATTAAATGCATCTTACTTTTTTCCCACAAAATGACTGTTTTACCCTTTCTTTGCATTTAATGCCGGCACTAGATGTGTTGACTGTTATAATTAAAGTTAGGGGTATTTTGGTAAAGATGTCATTTATATTTAGAAGTGGACTAACATTTTGGGACAAACTAAAAAGGAAACATGGACTATCATTTTGGGACGGAGGGAGTATAATGGATTTTTTTGAAAATAACTGCTAGTTAGCTGGTGTCCAACGGCTATGTCCTCTCTCTCTCTCTCTCTCTCTCTCTCTCTCTCTCTCTCTCTCTCTCTCTCTCTCTCTCTCTCTCTCTCTCTCTCTCTCTCTCTCTCGTAGCATGACGTCCACAGCTCTCGTGGGGTCAAATGTGTGGGCTCGTCCCAAAAAGGGGGGGGGGTGGTTCCCCGCAAGCTCGCAGCTCGTCGTTCCCCTCGTCGTTGTCAATACCGCACTGCCTAACAACAAATATGATTTTGGATACGAGATTAACACCGCAACACATGCTATAATCAGAATGTACAATTTTTATGGGTTAAAATGATTTAATGCGACTTGGATTGTCGTGTATACTTTTTATTACATTTATTCGAATATTATAAATAGTTAACGTGTATACTTTCCCTCGTAAATTTGTGAAATACATAAAAACGAATAAGAAAAAAGTATATGAAATCTTAAAAAATTGTGAAGATACAGAGAAAGACCAATGGGGTAGATTTAGGCCCTTTGGGTACCCAAAGATATTTTGTGGATTGCTCCTAAACCTCGTGGTTTATCGTTATAACAAAAATTATATTTATATGTTTGGTACGAGAAATTATAAAAAGATAATTTAATGAAATTAATAAGGTAATGAAATAAATTATTATATTTTATTGTAATGTTTTATTGGAATGAATCAATGAAATAAGTCATTCAAACATATTATTAATTATTAATATATAAAAAATTAAATAAAATAAATTTGATAATAAAGAAAATAATGTTATTTTATAAAACAACTGTTTGTTAAAGAAATATATATCTTTAAATAAACTACATATAAACATAATTCATTTATTTCAGAATACAAATTATATGCTCTACAAATAATTGGAAAACTTTATCTATAATTTTTAAAAGTTACAAAATAAAAATACAAAATGCTTTAATATCCTATAATATAAATATGATAAAAAGTTATTTAATTTTTAAAAATAAAAAAATATGTAAATGATCTTTTGAAAATTTTAAAAAAAGATTAATATTTATTGAATATTATAAAAAAATAATTTAAGAGGAGAAATCGCATTTCATAAAAATAAAAATAAACACTCATGCCATTGAGAGAATAAAAATAAATATAAACACTCATCACACATTGAATGAAATTCAGTTTAAGAGAATAAATCGTATATCATAAGGAATGGTCTATTTGATTTTTTCGAGCAACCAAACATGATTTTTTTTATTCTGACAGAATGTTGTATTCCATTTCTTTTTCCATTAGTGCATACCGGGTGTTGGTAAAAAAAAACCCCTTGATAGGACATATGTATGTACAACGTCAAACACACATATACACACTTACACACATATGTAGAGGTTCATTTAAGATTACCTCTGTATACCAAATATTGCCTAAAGTTTTCGTTTTTTTCTATATGCTTCTGAAGAACGAAGTGCCTAATTTTTTAATCTACAAAACGTTACAACTTATTTTAAATGAGCTTATCATCTAAAATTGGTCGGATGAAATTCAATAAAGAAATGTTATGTCACGTTGATTTGAATGTTATGTCATATTGATTTGAGTCATGTCTGATGCATCTCTTAGATGGCCCGCTCCATATCAATCCAAATCTTTATTGTATGGACATATCCAACACCTCAAATTATATAAATTTTTATAACGACTACATCAAAGATCTAGTTGATTATATTTACTTAATTTGATCATAAAAAAATATATAAAACATTTCTATGCTCCAACGTGAGAAAAATATAACACAACAAAACTTTGACAAAATATATTTTATTTATGGACAAACTAAAAACCCATACTTAGTACATTATACTCAGTAAATTACAGATTCGATGTCCATAGACCATAGTCGGTACTTTGTCACGGTTTTAATCAAGGTTTTAAAAATTTAACACAGTTTATCCTCATAGTTATAAAATCCATAATATTTGGACATTTTGTTTTTTTACTGTCACTCTCCTCCGTTAAAAGCCCAGGTATGCCCCTCACATGAAGGAATTTTTTTTTCTTTTTTACCTCTTTATACTCATTAACCTTTATTTTATCATACACAAGTTAAAAGTAGTTTCTCCCCTGGTACCCTGTTCTCTCAACCCATAAATTCTTCGTCTTAACGACCCAATCGATCATCCAAAGAAACATGAAATGGTGATTTGTCCGTGTGGAAGCCCGTTGATTGTCATCACGTCCTAGACGAGCCTCAACCCGTATATGAGATTTTAGAGTTGTTGGGACCGGTACACAGCCCCACTACAAGGGGCACCGATAAACCACGACTAAGTACTTCAAACAAACAATTAATCTTCACGACTACCTAGACTGGAGAGGAATACCAAGAATGAGCTGAGAAACACAAGGATATAAAGTGGTTCACTTGATAATGAGTCAAGCTACGTTCATTGTGAGAACTGATATATTTTCATTGATAAACTTCAATATTTTACAAGAGAGAAACTAAGACTATCACCTACACAATGTTCATAATATGAACATTGGACATATAACATTGTGTGAAAAAATGAGATGTATTTGAAGCATAATATGGATGACCGAATATGCAAGGTCTTGGGCGGGAATGCCAAACTAGGTCTGAGCACCTAGTCACTTTATAGTCTATGAAGCGACCATACCATGCTCCCCATGTTGCCCTGACACATTTGAGACTATGCCCTCACGTATTCCCAAGGTAACTCTAACAGCCGATGTAACAACACCAACACATAGTACAATCGAAGACTCTTTCTTCAGTTGGATGACACCCCCAAACCGTAATGGCGGAAACGTTCGAGGGTGGATGACTTCATGAACAATATCATAACAAAGTTGAATAATAGTTATTCTAAGCAAAACAACCATCATTAAATAATTGCAAAGGTTACATAGTTAATGTTGCATGTTTCAAATACAATTACAAATGATGTCAAAAATAAGTAAAACGACGTCGTAACGTCCCTTCGTACAACGCTGGTGGTTTACCTTATCAATTTCCTGAGAATACAAGTAGTTGAAAAAGTGTCAACAATTAAGTTGGCGAGTTCATAGGTATTTGCGTAAGTAAAGTCATTTTGTTTGTAAATGATAGTGTTGAAAAACCAAGAAAATCCAATATTTTCTCATAAAAATGTCCAAGTCTTTAAATCCCAAAGACTAAAATGTAATACGTAAATTGTAGTGTAAAGTCCTTAAAAATGAATATTTTCACGTAAACAATTTATAAAAAAAATATATAGTTGATTATTTTCCCCTGTGAGACACCCTATAACCATACTGTGACTAGTTGGCCTGCCGCGACGTTCTTCAGGCGTCGGAAATGTTAGACATTTGACACCTCAGACCTGCCGGTCTAGCTGTAGCTAACAGCTCAGGTGCGGGGTTGTCAATCCCGTATAGATCTATACTCAAATATCACGCTCTCTTACCGAGCCTCTGGTTATAAATTCAGGACATATAATAGGTACTTATAAAAGTATTGTGAAGATCCATCTCACAAAAATGTATGTATTCAATTAACTTGTTTACGTAAAATTTGTATATGAAAACTCTTGTAATTATCCATTATCATTTTTCCCATGATAATATAGTAATGTATAATAATTATATAATTTTATATAATTATTTTGTCTTGTTTAAAATGTCATAATAACCTTGTGTTCATAAACTATTCCAATAATAGTCTATTTTTAGTATTCCGTCGTGATAATCATATTTTTACGAATAATAACGAAATAACTTACTCAAATGATTAAAAATATCATTTTTAAGATATTTCCCACAAAAATAGTGTAATAACTTGGTTATATCCATTTTTGCTAGAAATTAGTATTTCCGGTCACAAAAACGTAGTTTTTACTAGTTTTCGTTTTTATGACGTTTATATTAAAGATCTAGTATTTTTACACACTTTATTTATAGTTTTGTAACTTTTACACAAACATAATATGTCATAATGTTTATAATACATAGATCTAAC
This sequence comes from Cichorium intybus, assembly GCA_023525715.1. Taxonomy (NCBI): domain Eukaryota; kingdom Viridiplantae; phylum Streptophyta; class Magnoliopsida; order Asterales; family Asteraceae; genus Cichorium; species Cichorium intybus. The sequence goes on along the minus strand of CM042017.1, from coordinate 1,480,293 downwards.
CATATTTCATGTCAAAAACGTTTTTATACAACTACTAGTTTTATAAACTTGTGTAAATCGTTATTTATAACATATAAACATATATAATCTTGTGTAAATCATCATTTTTAACATATGAACTTGTATTCTCCCCCAAAATGTTTAGAAAATATGAAAATGAGGGGTATGAACTCACCATTGAAGCGTGCTTTGCTTAGAAACTAGGTTAGTCTTGAGATATTAGCGGTAGGAACAAAGATTTAAGCCTTGGAGCTCGGATGACCCTTGGACAATGCTATTACCCAAAGGTTTTTCATAGATGTTAGTGTGTGTAATTAGAATAAAACTTGTGTAATAGAGTTTAAGATCACAAGATGAAGTAGCTTACCAAGAATGAGATGTTTTACTCTTGAAATGGTGCAAGATGGTGGTGTTTGTGGTGGTGTATGGTGGTGGCGGTTTGAAGAGAGGGTGGTGGAGGAGTTAGCCGAGAATGAGAGGGAAAGGAGAGAAGAGAGAAAGGTTTGGTTGGTGCCTTTAGTCAAATGAACATCTTTACTTGATTTAATGTTAGGTTTCTTTTGTAATTTTTTATTAATAGCCTTTTTTCATTAGCTAGGATTGTGAATAGTGAAATTAGATCATGGTGTGATGTGAGATGATCTCTTGGCTGCCGATGGGGAGGGGTAGGGGGTAGGGTGGGGTGGTTTTTAAATAAATAGCAATTTACTTATAAAAATAGGTGATTTTTATAAAATCGTAAGACGTTTTAGTGAAATTTTATGAGTTTTTGACGAAACGAAGTTCTAAATAATTATTTTGTATAAAAACATTGTCAAAAATTTATTTTGATTGAATTATAACTCGTTGGATGTTGAAATACGCGTTTAAGCGCAGTATTCTTCCGATTTCGCGATTTTTGGCATTTTACCGAAAATTGAATTTGGCTTTGAAATTAAATACTAGATATTATTACGTTCCATAATATATGAATTGTTATTTCATAATTGATGTTTAAGGCACCATATTTTGTATTTTGAGTCCAAACCCTGTGTACATTTATCCGTTCACAGCGATTTAATTGTTGTAACTTTCACATACGAACTTCGTTTTCGACGTTCTATATATCCACAGGTTCGTATTTACGAGTAGATCGTTTTATGAATATTATTATTCTCGAAATAATAATCATACGATTATCGAATTTTTACGCTATAGTAGTTTACTATCCGTATTTTCGACGTTAGATCGATAATTGTTTTGAATTAGCGCACGTAGTATTATAATATCTAATAATACATCGTAATATCATGGAAAATTACTTTTCTCCGGTTCAGATTAAGCTCCACACTTTGCTTGACAAGATTTGTTATGGATTCAGTTCGAAGTGCAGTTTTATTGGGTGAGTCGACCTAACAATATGTAAGACAATGATTTCCAATGAAAGATTTCTTCACCTTAGTGTAACGCCCCAAATCCCGTAATAAACTTTTCATTTTTAAAAGGTGATTCAAATACATAAAATGGGTTGTAGATAAAACCATTTGTTCAAAGTTTAGTTTTTAAAACATTTAAAACCTCAATTTTAAATCAATTAATAAGCATTAACCAACGAAAGACTTGAATTCCAAAATATCGGATGCAATATAATCGCGTTGCGCTCCAAGATCGATATAGAAGTACCTGAAAAACATTTAGGGTGAAAAAGTAAGCACAAAGCTTAGCGAGTTTTCCAAAATACCACACGATCCATCACATTTAATTAGCAGGTGTAAAGGTCTTCGGGCTCACCCCGAACAACTTGGCTCTCGGGCTCACCTCGATCCGCCCTGACTAGGACTCACAGGCTCACCCCGTTTCGCTCGTTGTCGGCACAATGCATGACTCTCAGGCTCACCCTGATCCGCCATCACATGTCAACCACCTTTATTACTATCGATACTAAGCACAAATACCAATCATAGAAACCTAAGCATTCAGATTGACCCAGCGGGTCCCTAAACTTGATCATACAATCACATAGGTAATGCACACTCACCCTAAGCATACATCACTACATATTGTGAAGTAAAGCTACTTATGCATGTAATATCACCCATATTATAGTGAGAAAACTCACCTGATCCGCCAAGCTAAAAGCACTCCACACGTGTGTCCTCAGATCTCGACGACACGAACCTCCTAACAATGATAACCACAACCTAGCAATCTCTAAGCCCCAAACATGACAAACTTCTAAAACCGGCACCCCGAATCTCTCAATTTTGACTAAAAGTCAAATTGGTCAAAAAGTCAATAGTCAAAGTCAAAATCAACGGTCAATGGCCAGATAGCGCCGCTATCTCCTCAAGATAGCATTGCTATCTATGAATCTTCCCAAAACTTCATTAAGCACTTAATCCATTAGGTCAATGGCTAAGACTCTCCAGAACTCGTCCAAAAGGTCTGAAACCTCATAAAAATCCAAACTTTATTGACATGACATGCATGTCCTATAGGGGTGAGCATAATAACCGAAAAACCGAACCATAACCAATATAACCGATATAACCGAACCATTAAAACCGAACCACTAATAAAAAAGGTGGTGCGGTTTATGATTTTATTAACCGAATCATAATGGTTCGGTTTTGGTTTTTCTATAAAACCGAACCGTATATAACCGAATCGAACCAATTAATAAATATATATTTGAAAAATATTATATATATATATATATATATATATATATATATATATATATATATATATATATATATATATATATATAATAAGTTCTTAATCTAATCTTTAAAAAAATTTAAATCAAGGCTCGGTACATAGTCATCTTAGGAAACTAATAAGTCTATAAAAATTAAAAGATAAAATAAAATACATTAATCAATTGTAAAGTAAATCAAATCTTTTTTTAACTAATAAGTCTATAATCCTTAAAAAAATTTAAATCAAGGCTTAGTACATACTCATTAGGAAACTAATAAGTCTATAAAAACTATAAATAAAATAAAATGCATTAACCGATTGTAAAGTAAATCAAATCTTTTTAACGTTTGCATGAATTCTAGTGTAAAATTATAAAATATTAAAATTCGATACTAGCTTTAATTGTTAATATAATTATTTTGACTTTTGAGACAATTTAACTCTTAAATTCATACAAAGCATAGAAAGTTATAGATAAACGACTTTAAATTTTTATATAATTATGGTTAACCATTATTAACCATTAACCAAAACCATTAACCGATTAAAACCGTTAACCATAACCAATATTAACCATAACTAATGGTTGCTAAAATGCATTAACCGATTGTAATGGTTATGGTTCGGTTTTGGCCACTAACCGAACCAAACCGCCCCATTCACACCCCTAATGTCCTATGCATGTCAAATCTCATACTTAGGTCCAAAAAAATGAAACAATCCATGCTTAAACACTCAAGGGGGCTTGGCTTACTCCCATAATCAGTTCAAAAGCTCCAAAGGTGGTCCTAGGGACATAAAGTTCTGACCTTTATCATTCCAATCCATACAAAATACCACAAAGAGACAGTTTCTTCATTTAGAGCCATAATATGCAACCCAAACTACAAGATAAAGCTCCTAATCATAAAAAGGTGGAGACTTTGCACTTATAATGGTCCAGAAGTGAAGATCTTGCTGAATCCCATAAGTAGAAGAGCATCCTTGCACCAACACCACCTTCTTCTTCTTCTTCAAGAAATCTTTCAAAGAGAGGTATGGAGCTTAAAATCACCAAAGGAGGCTAAGGTTTGAGAAGAGAGGGTTCTAGAGGCTGCAAAAGGTGGAAATGACGGCTCCTAGGTTTTAGAGCCCCTTAAATACGACCCAAAACCCGAGATCTAAGACTTTGTGCAATCAGCGGCAAATAACGTCGCTATCTCTGCGTTTCTGCGTTTCTGAATATGCGTTTTATACAAGATAGCGTCTCTATCTCCCAAGATAGTGACGCTATTTCCAAATTTTCTCAAAACTCAATTCCTTTAAATCTCAACTTGGTCATTCCGGGAACAGGATCTTACACTTAGATTACAATATATATATATATATATATATATATATATATATATATATATATATATATATATATATATATATATATATATATATATATATATATATATATATATATATAAAACGGTACAATGGGATTCACTATTAAAAATACAAACAAGTTAATACATGGACCAAAATATACTCTACCAACATCCCTACAAGAGTTTGATCTAGGGGTTTGCCTTGCACGTTCAAATTGGATCGATAGTCGGAGAAGGGGACCAATTGAAACTCTTTCGTGAAGATATCATCGTACTGTATTGTGGACGAAACATGAAGAGCACGAATTTAACCTAAAGTGACATGGTATCGAGCAAAGTGTATGCCAATCCCCACATATTTGGCGCATTGGTGCTAAACTTGATTAGACGGAAGATAGACATTACTCATGTTGTCACAATAGAAAATGACCACTTCAGTAGGATTGGGGTGAAGTTCGTGCAAGCGGTTGCGTAGCCACATGTTTTTGCAACTATATTGGTGATAAAAAACTTTATTGTGATGTTTTGTTAAAAACTTGCTATATGTTAAAATGAAAAAATAACAGCCAATAATATATAATTTGTTTTCTAGATAACCTGTTTTTAATAGTAGCGGTAAACTTTTTTCTGATTCTCACTACACCACTAGAGTGCATTTCAATCGGTTGATTTTGTCATATCAGATGTCACAATGAACGTAGTATCAACGTTGTGTAGACCTTAATCGAGTGAAATATACCCACAAGGTCTAATAAGAACTTAAAAAATATATAGTAAATTACTGAATACAATTAAAAGATAAGTAACATGAGATATAAACTGTTAACTATCAATTATCATTTTATGAAATCGACCCAATTGCTGTTCTCCTTCGCTTGTTCGAGCTATGCAATCTTTTTTCCATGCTTATTACATAATCTTTTAACCAACTTGGGATCATATTCCTTTTCTCTAATTTTATTTTTAATTATTAAAAGCATGTAACAATACATCAATCTCTAAAGCAATGAACCAGTCATAATAATATCTTATCAAAATCTTACATTTTTATTTATATTTTTTATGTATAAGAAGTTCTCATATTATATGTCAAAATCAACATTATTTTATAAAGAGTTATAATGACTAATGACTTAAAAAGTTATAATCAACCGAGAAAGAATAGGATTCACGTGGTGACCATGTAAGCTCTTTATGTTTCTACTTTTATCTCCATGAATTATTCCCACACAATTCACACAAACCAAAGGGTATTTTTTTTAAACAAGTATAACTCCTTATTTTATTTTTATCCTACGCTTTATATGTTCCCCTGTACCGCCATGCCCCCACTTGAACATGTTGCCCAATCATGTCAGCAATTAGCAACCATTGGATTAGCCATGTGTTACTTGGTAGGCTTTGTTTTGTCTATTAAATTGGAGGTCTTAAATTCTATCTCATGTTTGACTAAATTTGTGTACTTACTTCTAACAACTAACCGTCCATTAAAATAAAATTAGAAAAACCGTATCCAACTGACTTTTTAGACTCAACTAAAATTCAACGATTCGATTTGTTCCCCTCACGAAATCACGAATTTCAAGATACAAAAACGTTTTGGTTTATTGTTTCAAGAAAATTGTTTTACGGCACCTGAGCTGTCCCGGCTCCACCTTAACCCAATCAAGTGAAACACACCTTCCAATCATTTCTACTATAAATAACCTTCACGATTTTAGCAGCCGTCAGATTCTCAAAATCATTGCCATACATCTTTTTTCAACGTCCTCCCTTTTTTCTCTTACTTTTTTGTTTCAGTCGAAGAAAGATGACGGTCGGAGCAGGTATATCGGTGACTGATGGGAAGCTCAATGTGTTCGGGAATCATGTGTTAACGGACGTACATGACAATGTTTTCATCACTTCATCAACCGGCGATGGGATGATCAATGGCGCGTTCATCGGTGTGCAATCGGATCAGACTGGTAGTCGCATCGTCTTTCCAGTGGGAAAACTCGTGTAAGTCGGCCACTCCTGATTCGCCGTTTCTTCAAGTATATGGTTAAATTAGTATAAGCACTTTACTGATTATGTTGTATGCTTAGTTTAAATTTGGGATGCTTTTAAGGATAAATTTTTTTAGATATTCGAAAACCCGAGCAAATCCGTCGCTTTTGTAAATTTGTTTTTTACTTCAAGTATTTGGCTGGACGTAGCTTTAGATCGTACTGCTATTGATTATATAGTAAGCCCTGTTTATATAACTTTGGAATTCTTTTGAGTTAAATTCCGCAAATGCAGGGGATTGAGGTTTTTGTCTGTGTTCCGCTTTAAACTCTGGTGGATGACGCAGAGGATGGGGACCTGTGGTCAGGATATTCCAACCGAGACTCAATTCCTTATAGTTGAAACAAATGATGGTTCACATTTTGGAGAAGATAATGATGTTGATGACGGATGCCACCAATCTTCTCTATACACTGTCTTCTTGCCCATTATTGAGGGCGATTTTAGAGCGGTTATACAAGGAAATGCCAATAATGAGCTGGAGATTTGCTTGGAAAGTGGTATTGAAGAATGCACTGTTCATTTTGTGATGCTTAAGTTTATGTTGTTATTCATAAGAAGTAGAATAATATGATAGATTTATGGTAATTTGTAGGAGATCCTGCTGTGAAAGAATTTGAAGGGTGTCATCTAGTTTTTGTGGCTGCTGGATTGGACCCATTTGATGTCATCACCAACGCAGTCAAGTATGCACCCGGCCCGTTGTTTTTGAAGAAATTTTGTGCCATTGAATTTGGCTAAAACTAAATTTATAACTCTTAAGTTATTCCTTTTTGTTATGCACAATGACATCAAGATTCATAGTTAATTGGTGAATTTTAAAACTATACAGGAGTGTAGAGAGACATTTACAGACATTTTCTCATCGCGAAAGAAAGAAGGTAAATTATTGTTTTGTAGATAACTAATTGATGGATATTAAATTAATATTGTCATAAATGGTTCAGATGCCCGACATGTTGAATTGGTTCGGCTGGTGCACATGGGATGCTTTTTACACGGATGTTACTTCTGAAGGTGTCAAACAAGGACTTGAGAGGTATAGCTCTTATATCTTTCTTTATTGTTGAATGAGGATGAGTGATTATATGATAAATACAGTTTCGAGAAAGGAGGAATTTGCCCAAAATTTGTCATCATTGATGATGGATGGCAATCGGTTGGTATGGATCCCACTAGTGTTGAAGCTAAAGCTGATAACTCAGCTAAGTGAGTACTTAAGCCATGAACTTTCTCCCTGAACAAATAAATATATGTTTTCGTTACTAACAAAAACTACATATGTATATATCTTACAGTTATGCAAATAGGCTAACTCATATCAAAGAGAATCACAAATTCCAGAAAGATGGTAAAGAAGGTCACAGAGTGGAGGATCCAGCCATGGGACTTGGTCACGTTATTACAGACATTAAAGACCGTCATAATGTCAAGTAAACTAAAACTACTATAGTCTATAAATATAAGAAATTGTTGTTAAATATTTGTTTGGTGTGGATTATATAATATAGGTATGTTTATGTGTGGCATGCGCTAACCGGATATTGGGGTGGGGTGAGACCGGGAGTGACTGAAATGGAACATTATGATTCCAAGTTGTCTTTCCCGGTTTCATCTCCAGGAATTGTATCCAATGAAAACTGTGATGCTTTGAAAGCCATTACCAAAAACGGGCTTGGTCTGGTGCACCCAGAGAAAGTGTTCAACTTCTATAACGAATTGCACTCTTATCTTGCGTCTGCTGGAATCGATGGTGTGAAGGTGGATGTACAAAACATTCTTGAAACACTTGGAGCAGGTCATGGTGGCCGTGTCAAACTTGCCAGGAAGTACCACCAGGCATTGGAGGCTTCCATTTCCAGGAACTTCCCTGATAACGGAATCATTTCTTGCATGAGTCACAACACCGATGGTTTGTACAGGTAATTACCAAATCCCATTTTGATTGTATAAATATATAAGATCCTACTAAATAAACGGAGATGTAACTTTATCAAGTGCAAAGAGGACAGCGGTTATACGGGCATCGGATGATTTCTGGCCGAGGGTCACGGCTTCACACACAGTCCATATTGCTTCCGTTGCTTATAACACCATCTTTCTTGGAGAGTTGATGCAGCCTGATTGGGATATGTTTCATGTAAGCTAACAACACATGCATGATGCATGCATGTTGATGATTATTATATTGTAGCTAAGCTAGCGATCATTTTAATCGCAGAGCTTACACCCGATGGCTGAATACCATGGTGCTGCTCGTGCTGTGGGTGGCTGTGCTATTTATGTCAGGTGGGATTTTCACTTGTTTTTTGATGAATACATACATATCAATTATTGTCATATCCATGGAATCATATCAGTGACAAGCCTGGACATCACGACTTCAATTTGTTAAAGAAGCTTGTGCTTCCTGATGGGTCGATACTAAGAGCCAGACTTCCCGGGAGGCCAACCAGAGATTGTTTGTTTACTGATCCCACCAGAGATGGAAAAAGGTATGCTATTTCTCACATCTTACAAGTGTATGCAATGCATGATGGCTGACTACTTGTTTATGATGGTGCAGTCTTTTGAAGATATGGAATTTAAACAATTTCACTGGGGTTGTGGGAGTTTTCAACTGCCAGGGGGCCGGCTGGTGTAAAGATGGAAAGAAGATCCTCACCCACGATGACCGACCAGCCACCATCACTGGTCTCATCCGAGCTAAAGATGTCAATTACTTGCCTAGACTTGCTGATTCTACTTGGGATGGAGATGTCATTCTATACACTCACCTTGCTGGTATGTTAATTTTCACACATCAAGAAAACCAAAAAAAGAAGTTGGTGTTTTTTCTTCCAGCAACATTTTTCCTTTTTGCAGGAGAATTGGTTTACCTTTCAAAGAATGCATCTATCCCGATAACACTGAAACCGAGAGAATATGAGGTTTTTACGGTGGTCCCTGTCAAGAAATTGTCAGGTGGGATTGGTTTTGCTCCCATAGGCCTGACTGAAATGTTTAACTCTGGAGGAGCAATTGTGGAAGTAAACTATGAGACGGAGAAACAGGGAACTGTGGGGTTGAAAGTTCGAGGGTGTGGTCTGTTTGGAGCATACTCAACGACAAGACCAAAAAGAGTGACCATTGATTCAAAAGACATTGAGTTTGGGTATAAAGAGGAAAGTGGATTGGTTAGTGTGAACCTGAGTGTACCGGAGATAGAATTGTACGCATGGGACATCACCATTCAAGTGTGAAGAAGTAACTGCAAGTTCAAAATTAAGGCTTCAAGAGTTCACAAGGCTCAGTCCTTGAGGGAAGGTGCCAACTTTTGTGTACGTCTTGGACCTATTTATTTCAAAGATATGCTCTGTTGTATGCATCATTTTCATCTCACTCAAAATTGGATGAGATTTTATAAATGTTTGATATCTGGTCTTTGTACACCCTACTTAATTCAAAGGTTTACTCTATTAATAACCGCTCTAAAATCACTCTTTGTGGAGATCACATGTTCCTATTCTCCGTCTAATCCACCATAATTTGAAGCCGAACGCAGACATAAATCTCAACCCCGTGTATTTTGCACCCATTATTCCGATCAACAACTCTAGTTGATAAGTCTCTGTTTATTTTTAAATATGGCTCGGTTAATGAAACTCTTTATCTTGAAATTTAGCTAGGCTTATTTGTAAATTTAATGTTTTTGTTTGTTTATCATGTCGATCCCAACAATCCCATCTGTTTGCATAAGGATTCAATTGAATCACTAGAATAATTGGTGGACGGTGGTGGACCAACGCAAAGCTTGGCACGAAAGTGTTCAAACTGAGGACGAGGTAAACTCTTAGTAAAAATATTTGCCAATTCAAGCTTTTGATGGAAAAAATTTTGTATGAAGATGTCCGGCAGAAAAAAGCTCACGAACATAGTGATAATCAATGTCAATGTGTTTTGCCCGTTTATGAGAGACGAAAATTTGACTTAAGAAAATTGCACTTTGATTGTCACATAAGAGAGTGGGACGGTCTGACGGCAAAGCGCTCGCATAGCAACCGGTTTAGAATACAGGAGGCCCGCCCTCGCAAGGATATCGTGAGAATATTTTTCTTGAGTTAAAAAGAGACCAGTGTTAATGTGTGAGACTTCAAGCCTTAAGAAGTAGTTTAATTTACCAAGGTCCTTGGTAGCAAACTCCTTGTTGAGAGGGGAAATAGAATGACGAATGGAAGAGTCATCATTTCCCGTAAGTATGATGTCATCAATGTAGACGAGTAAAGAATACATGTGTCTCGTTTGAAAATGAATAAGGAGGTGTCCGCACGGCTGCAAGTAAATCCAAGGGTAACGAAAAAAACGCTAAGTCGTTGAAACCGAGCTCGGGAGCTTGTTTGAGGCCATAAAGAGCCTTTTTTAAGCAACCTGCATGATTTGGAAGGCGATAATCAACGAACCCATAGGTTGTATAATGTACACCGTTTCGATAAGGTTTCCATTTAAGAAAGCGTGCTTTACATCAAGTTGATGTAGAAACCATTTGTTGATAATTGCAAGGGAAAGAACTATGTGTATCTTATATGCTTTAACAACCGGACTAAAGGCATTAAAGTAATATAATCCCGGAACTTGTGTAAAACCTTGGGCTACAGACGAGCCTTAGGCTGTTCAACGGAACCTTTTAAATGATACTTGGTGCAAAACACCAATTTGGAACCAACAACATTACCCGAAAAGGGCCGAGGAACAGGATCCCACGTATTATTGTGGCATAAGGCGAAAATTTCTTCATTCATGGCATGAAGCCATTTTGGGTTTTTGGCAGCGGTTTTGTAACGCCCCAAATTCCAAAGTAAAATTTTCATTCTTAAAAGTCGGTTCATATACATAAAGTAAGTTGGAAAATAAAACCATCTGATCCAAATTCGATAACTAAAACATTTAAAATCGTGTTTATCAAAACAGGTACAAACATTATCCAGCAGAAGACTTTAATACCAAAACCTCAGATACGATATTGTCACGCCGTGCTCCAAGTTCAAGCCACTAAATACCTGAAAAACATTTAGGGTTAAAGAGTAAGCACAGAGCTTAGTATGTTTTCCAAAATACCACACGATCTATCACATAAAGCACATTCCTTTTTGGTCTCCGGGCTTGCCCCGAACAACCAGGATCTTGGGCTTGTCCCGATCCTCCAATAATCAACTCATTCTTGGAATCTCAGGCCTGCCCCAATCCGTCTGGCTCTCAAGCTTGCGCCGATCCGCCATCATTCTTTCAGTCGCAGGAACGAATCCAACGACTAACACATAATAGCACAGAAGCCTAAGCATGTAGTTTGACCCAGCGGGTACTGTGGTAATTTCGTATCTCAACTAATTTTAGATGTTTATGATCATACTCTGGAGGGTACTGTGGTAATTTCTCAGTAAAGACAAAGTGGGGGCATTTTAGTAATTTCCAAGTAGGGAGACAATTTCTATTTCATGAGTGAGGCATTACCCCCGTGTTAGCATCATCCCAGCAATACGAGAGAGAGAGAGAGAGAGAGCATGGAGTGAGGGAGAGAGAATGATGGGGGAAAGGAATCTCCAACTCCGGTGAAGCTTCGACAGGCCACAATGGTCCTCATATAGTGGTTCCATGGTGAATAGCGGAGTTGTGGCCGATGAGAGTGGTCGGAGGTGGGTTATGGTTCATCAAAGGTTGTTGCAATGAGAAGAAGCTGTAGTATGGCCAGATATTGGGGACTACCTTAGTCTAACAAAATGAAAGCTCCCTCTAGTGAAGATTACAATGATGGAACTTAAGGGAGGACTATAAGTGATGTGAATCTCGATTGGTGCTGATAACAGAAAAATCGAGGACTAGCGGGGGCGTCGGCCATTAGTCCATAACGGGATTATAGAGGTCGATGGTATTCAATCGGGTAGGAGGGTGATGTGTATGTTGGAACGAGTCGCCGGCGAGGTCGAACCTGTCGTCAACACCCATTGTCTATCTTCGGTGAAGTTGGAAGAGATAAGGAGCATCTCTCTGCGACTGTGTTTTGTGTGTGTTTATCATTAAATCTTGTAAGAGAGAAGGGTGAGGTGGTGCGAAGTATTAGGTCGAATTCCGACCATCTGAGTTAAAAGAAAACGTCGGAGAAGGGGGATTCGTCGGAGAAGAGGATCGCTGGGGATGAAGGATCGCCGGTGCTGGTCGGGAACGAACTCGGGGGCTGGCGATGGCTGTTTCCGTCGTTGAGGCTGGAGGTGGCGGTGGGGTACTGGTTGCGGCGGGGCAGTTCTGTTGTCGTTGGAGATGACAATGATATGGCTGGGGAAGGAGCACCACCGGAGCAGCGGTAACCATTGTAATCGGAGCTGGGCACGTCGGGATTGTCTAGAGAAGATTGGGTACGTTGACCTCCTTGACTTTCTTTTCATTAATTTAACCGATCTCCTTTTGGACTCTATATTGGGCTGCAATATAACTTAGTTGTCGATGTGGGCTTGATACCATTTGATGAGCCATTGGTTAGGTAGGCTAAGTTATTTGGGTTCAACATTTGATTTAAAGGGCTTAGTTATGATTTAATGCATATAACCTAGTGAGTACGGATTTTATTGAGGTAATTAGATCCTTTTGAGATGTTTTTATTTAATTAATTAAATATTAATTAAGACGTAAGGTTATTTGATTAAATGCAACTTAACTCTATTATTGGAGATAATTAGGATTTCATGTTGTCTTTACATCACAAATATATTTTAAAACACGTGACTTTTGGATAAAAACACTGTGTTATGAAACCAGTAACATTTTAAATATGACTATATAAGTTTGATGAGTCGTCTGAGATAATTTGCAGACTAGAGTATGAAACATAGTCCCAATATAGAAATAAGTTCAACTATGAGATGAGACCGTAGTCAAGTGGGAATAAACATGATATCTTTAGATCGAGTATTGATGATTATATATATATATATATATATATATATATATATATATATATATATATATATATATATATATATATATATATATATATATATATATATATATATATATATATATATATATATGATCTTATAGGGAAAATTTGTGGAATGAGGAGTTAATGTCTTGGGACACTTCCAGTTATGGCAATCTTGTGTGGGGTTAGTGTTGACTTTTCAGTTGACCTTCAGGTGAGTTTACTGGGAGTATACATCCCAACTAATGTCTTTTGTGTGTGTTATCAACTATTTTCATGCATGCTTTTATGTGCTAATTGTTATATGAGTACTATGTGTGCATTGCAGGAAATGAGTCCTTTTAAAGATGTTTCAAACAAAGACTACAATGTTATTTTTGAAAGACGTTTTGAGCATCCTATTGTGCATTTCATTTCATATAGGATGGGATTGACCGTGTGAGCCCTTGAGACCGAGTTTTGCCCTTTTCTCAATTAAAGAGGGTGAGGAGATGTTATGAGTTTTTCCCTTCTCTAAAATAAAGAGGGTGAGGAGACGTTGTTCCCGACAATAGGGAACCGCATGAGGGAGTTGCTAACCCTCATGGAGCTAGTGTGATGGCCACTAGTTCTAGTTTAACCTATACGGGGATCGAGTGATATGCTTTGTGCGTGTCATTTGTGAACTTAGGTAGGTGCCATTGGGGTAAGTTGGACTTTTATGAGATGGATATGGGTTGGGATAGTTGCATCATGCATTGCATTGCATTCCATAACTATCCATTTTTAAGTAAACCTTTATGATGTACTAATGCTTTATGCAACATTTGATATGATGAGTTAAACAACTTTTGAAGTGTGTGTCAAATCTATTTTTGAGAGTTTGTCCCGAGTGTGGTAGTTCACTGCCTACTCGAAATGGGTCAACCTCGGGTAAGCTCACTAGGCATTTTAATTGCCTAACTTATTTTGATGTGTACCCAGGTTGAGAAGTTTAGAGGACTTTAGAAGAGCGGGATGTTTAGAAGGCCATGGATTGTGTGGTTTCATTTACGCTGTGTAATGGTATTTGAATTGTAACAACCTCGCTACTTTGTAAACTAAAATGTTTTAACTAAAATGGGACCAAATGATGTTTTGCGCAACTTAAACACTGAAGTATTTTCCAATAAACCCCACGTGTTTTTAAAACGGTTTTGAAGGAATATGACTATTCTGAAGATATTGAAATTAAAGTTTTCACTAAAGGATGATTTTTGAATAACAATGATAAACCATGAGTTAAAATGACGTTTTTATGAAAAGCCTTAAGCGAGGGTGTTTCATAATAGAATCACCCAATTTTTAACGCGAGTCATTCTCCAAAGTCCAAATCCAACTACCCTCTTATTCGGTCAAAAGGGATCTAAATTAGACATTCGACTGCATAAATATTGGTTATGGGCCGAGATTTTGGGCTGGGGAATCGTTCCCCATTCTAAGGTATTTTTTTCTTTGCTACATTTTCACACTAGATTTCCACGAACCGAAAGAAATTCTCTATCAAGAAAATGTCACAAAAATGACCCAAATCTACCCGGAAAGGTATTTATAGATGTCTTTACGTTATTGTTTGTCTCACATTACGTGCATGGGTTTTTGAATTCTTACTTATACAAAAAATTGTTCATGCTACATTAAATATTAATTGTTAATTTAACAAAAGACTAAAAATAAGACGAAAAATATAGATTTTATCAGATTTTTGCAAATTGGTATCCGTGAAATTTTGAGACTTTTTCCCCAATTTTAGATTTTCGCATGCAACTATCTGTAAAAATCTAAGATTTTCGCATATATTATTTTGATAAAATTTGAGAATTTCTCCCAAATTTTAGATTTTTACAGATAATAACTGCTAAAATCTAAGATTATCTCCCCAAACAGAGATTTTTGTAGGCGAGGGCGAAATTCTCAAATTTTAGCAATAGATTATCTGTGAAATCTCGGCCTATGGTCCTAGATTTTCGCAGCCCAATAGGGGTTTTCGCATAAGATTTTTACTAAAGCGTGTCGTTTTTTAGATAAAATTAATTTTTGTAAATGTTTAAAATTTCTGCAGGTGTTTACATATGAAAATCCAGACTATTTTTGTCAACTTTTAAATTTTGTTTAAATTTTAATCATATAAAATTAATCTAATTTATTATTTTCTATATAAATATGTAATAATATAGTCGCCCGGTTATTAACAAGACTCATTCTCTAAGTCAATGTTTTAAAACTCGGGTTGACCCGACCTGTCGAACCGGTTGGACCGTGACCCGGTGAAGAGAGCGCGTCAATTATGATCGGGGTTTTGCTAATTTTCGACTCGGATTGAACCGGCCGGTTTTCTCAAAAAACCGGTTGGACCGATAACCCGGAACCGGGTTGACCCAGCAATCGTACAAAAAAATTAGAATTTAGGATTTAAAAACTTGGTTAAAGAGTTCAAGGCTCAAACTTTTAAAATTATTTAACCACTGGTTCATCAAATTTAGTAAATGTTTTTTATAAAAACTTGACAAAATATATTTTTTGATACAAAAAGATGAAATTAAATTATTTAAGTTTTATAAATATATATTATATTAAAAAATATAAAATATATAAAATTTATAAATACCGGGTTAACTTAACGATTAAACCGATTCACTCATGACTCGATCACCGTACCAATTCAATTAAAAACCTTAGTTTTAAAACATTGCTCAAGGTCCAAAATCCAACTACCCTCTTGTTCTGTCAAAAAGGAATCAAAACAGCAGGGAAAGGGACATCGAATATTCGAATTAGACATTTCATAAACACAAAACCAGATATTATCTCGTATATCAGAGAAGAATCAAGGAAAAATGCCTGGAGGAGAGTATGAGGAGGAATTAACACAGACGCCATTGCTGCAGACTTCACCTCATAAACTCACCGGTATGCTCTACTTAACTCCTTATATGTTTGCTCATCTCTATCTATAAGTTTCTCAACGAATTACAAACTCAGACGAACCAAGAACCGATACGAGTTTATTAGCGATTTATATGATTAGGTTATTCCCGGTGTTAATTTTGTAAAGCTATAAAGTAGATTCATCTGGTTTTTAGGATTAATTAGCTATTTCGTATAGGAAGTTCATGACTTAGATTTCATTATTATTCTTGAGTTTGATGACGACATTTACGGGTTCGGTTTGTATTGTTGATGCAAGGAAACGTATGGACAGCCCTAGCACATTTTATAGCTGGAGTGATAGGATCAGGGGTTTTATCAATGGCTTGGAGCGTGGCACAGCTGGGTTGGATTGCTGGCCCACTGTCTATCATACTCATCGCATTCTTCTCCCTTGTGTCTGCATTCCTTATCAGCGACATTCATCTTTATTCCAACCCTAGCAATGGCACCACCATCATAAACCGCTCCTACCTGCAGGCGGTTCACACCATTTTAGGTGAGGTTGTTTCATTTACGATTTAACTTGTGGTTCATAAGCACCAGTTGCAGCTTGCTTATATCTCCCTCTGTACTATGGATCTCAGGATATAAGAACGGATTTGTATGTGGATGCTTAGTATATTTCAATCTATTCAAAACAGGAGTTGTGTATGTGATCACATCCGGAATCTGCATGAGGTATGCGCAACATTTCTACCAATACTAACTGTACCTTATGTTAGGAAAATGGAAGTATGGAACTTAATTCTTGCTAATGAAATTGTTGAAGCAGCTCATGTTTTACAAATTACAATCAGAATTGTTTGATTGAGTTGCAACAGCATCTGAAATGACCAAAAGATTTCATCTCTCACCTTTTGCATATATTGGATACGTATTTTGTTGTTGCTATGATATGGTGAAACGTTGACTATAACATTGCTTCCGTGAACCTGTTGAGCGGGTGATAGGGCAATTAGGCAATCAAATTGTTACCATGAAGAAGGTCATGAGGCTGATTGTGAATACAAGAATGAATACTATATGCTTCTGTTTGGTATAGTTCAAATAGTAGCTTCTCAAATACCCAACATTTTTCATACGAAATGGCTCTCAATTATTGCTGCAACCATGTCCTTCACCTATTCCTGTATCGGAATAGGACTTGGATTAGCCCAAGTAATAGGTATGCATCTTTATCTGTGATCTTGCTGTTGCAATTGAAATGGTAGCACTAGCAAGCATGAGAGATGAAGTTGGTTGGGTGGGTGATTATTCATTATAGGACAAGGGAAGATTGAAGGCAGCATTAATGGAGTCTCAACTACTAATCCCATTGACAAAGTATGGTTGGTTGCTCAAGCTATTGGAGACATTTCATTTTCCTTTACGTTTTCATTAATCCTACTTGAGATACAGGTATAACATGATCGATCTTGTGTGAGTGTGTGTGTGTTTTTTTTTTTCTCTCAAAAACTGTTTGCCTGATGTTTGTGATATGCAGGGCACTTTAAAGTCACCTCCACCTCAAAAAGAGAGCATGAAGAAGACATCCAGTATTGCAGTGTTTATAACTGCTTCCGTATACATCTGCTGTGGTGCTTCCGGGTATGCAGCCTTTGGAGATGCAACTCCTGGGAATCTCTTGACTGGCTTTGGATTTTACGAACCGTATTGGCTTGTAGACTTTGCTAATGCGTGCATTGTTCTCCACTTAGTTGGTGGTTATCAGGTATCACCGACTACATTTGTGTTTTTTTTTTCTTCCCTTTTTTTAATCCTTTTGAATATGCGTTGACAGATATTTAGTCAGACACTCTTTGCAATTGTGGAACGATGGTATGTGGAAAAGTTCCCAGAAAGCATATTCACATGGGATGTTGGGAGTTTGAACTTCTTGTTGTTGCCTGAGTTTAGAGTGAATCCTCTTAGGTTATGTTTTAGAACTTCATATGTTGTTTTGACCATGGCAGTAGCGCTTTTATTTCCTTACTTCAATCAAGTCCTGGCGTTTTCGGGATCAATATTCTTCTGGCCTTTGACCATATATTTCCCTGTTGAGATGTACTTTGTGCACAAGAGGCTCGTACCTTGGACCCGCAAGTGGATCCTTCTCCGTATTTATAGCTTTTTTTGTCTGCTTGTAACAATTTTTACTTTGTCTGGTTCCCTTCAAGGATTGATTGCCAAAAGATTTGGTTAGTACTTTCTTTCCAAGTTGTTTAGTCCCAAAATTTTTTGTAGCAAGTTGGTTCTTATTATGCAAGTAGTTGGGGTGTTGGTTGGACGAAATAGGACCAGTACTGAAAAATTAAAGATTATGGAAATGAGAGCTGAAACGATCTCAACCTGTTCGATGCTGGTCCGGTTGCAGACCTGACATAGGAACTTGGGGCTTTATGGGTTGAAATATATAAATATAAAACAATGTCATGTCAAGTTTGATTAATATTTCTCTTTAGGCGGAATCAATTTCGCTTCAATTCCGTATCGGATCGAGAACCGGTTCTCGAGAATATATTGAACTCTGAGAGCTAGGCTTCAAATTCAAAACAAGAATTGGATTTCAAAATCTAGAGCATGAATAAATATGGTAAACATCTTATCCGGTTCCACTTCAGTTCATGTTGGTTATATTGACCAGCATGTGATGTTAAAATTTTATTTTAATGATGTAATATTGTCTTTTCAACATTTTAAAGTTAAATATTAACGGTTGAGATCCAAATAGATCGATGGCATTTTCTTATAAAAATTTGTTGATATGACATGTTTATTTGATTTTTTTTTCTAAAGGATAATGTTAAAAACTTTGAAAAATTTAGTCGATAAATATTTAGATAAATTTGATTAATATTGTAACAAGACGTGCTAATGCTGAAGGAAGAAGCAAAAGCGACTTGCGAGTTGTGGCTGTGACTACGACTAGAAATTTATGACCTTACGAAATAATAATAGAAAAGCGGATATTATTATCACATCTTCCACGGAAGAATCGACGAAAAATGGCTGGAGGAGACTATGAGGAGGAAGAACAACAGACGCCATTGTTGCAAACGTCACCGCATGAATTAACTGGTTTGCTCTATTTCTCTCTATCTATGAATTTATCACTGACTTTCATACTTAAAATGCGAACTGATCTATTTTGTTTCCGACATTGACTATCATTCCTACGAGATTTAGTGTTTCAGTCAATTGATTATTTTTGTTTTCGATTGAAGGAAATGTATGGACAGCCCTAGCACATATTATAACAGGAGTAATAGGATCGGGGGTTTTATCATTGGCATGGAGCATGGCGCAGCTGGGATGGATTGCTGGTCCATTGTCTCTTTTAGTCTTTGCTTTCTTTACCCTTGTCTCTGCATCCTTTATCTGTGACGTCCATCTTTATGCTAACCCTAACAATGGCACCACAACCATGAACCGCTCCTACTTGCAGGCGGTTCAGACCATTTTAGGTGAGGTTGCGTTATTTAACTTGAGGTTGAGGATCATAAGCATCCACTTGCAGCCTACTTATCTCTGAGAATTTCAGGATATAAGAATGGATTGGTATGTGGATGCTTGGTGTATTTCAGTATATTCAAAACAGGAGTTGTGTATACAATCACATCTGGGATCAGCATGAGGTATGCTAACTTTCCTATAGATTCTCGCTGAAAATTGTGTTACCTTAGATATTGTGAAATCATGACTATTGCTCCTCTTTTGACCGGGTGACAGAGCAATTAAGCAATCAAATTGCTACCACAAAGAAGGGCATGATGCTGCTTGCGAATATGAGGATACTTACTATATGCTTTTATTTGGAATTGTTCAAATAGTTGCTTCTCAAATACCCAACATTTTCCATACAAAATGGCTCTCTATTATTGCTGCAACCATGTCCTTCACATATTCTTTTATCGGAATGGGGCTTGGATTAGCCCAAGTAGTAGGTATGGATCTGAATCTTCTACATGTTCATCTGTAGAAGAAATATCAACATAGCTTCATATAAAATTGGTTGTTGAATATGGGATGACAGGACAAGGGAAGATTGAAGGTAGCATCAATGGAATCACAACCACTAATCCCACACAAAAAGTATGGTTGATTGCTCAAGCTCTTGGAGATATTGCATTTTCATTTACATTTTCGTTAATCCTTCTAGAAATACAGGTACATGTAACAATTTTTCTTTTTGGAAATAAATCTTGTGTGATAAAGTAGTTGCCCCAATAAAGCAAAGCAGATGTTTGATGTTGTAGAGCACTTTGAAGTCACCTCCATCTCAAAAGGTGACCATGAAGAAGGCTTCCACCATTGCAATCTTTACAACTACTTTCTTCTACCTATGCTGTGGGGGTTCCGGGTATGCAGCATTTGGAGATTCCACTCCTGGGAATCTTTTGACAGGGTTTGGATTCTATGAACCATTCTGGCTCATAGACTTTGGTAACGCATGCATTGTTGTCCACCTAGTTGGAGGGTATCAGGTACGATATGACATTGGCATACTATACTAGTCTGAGAATCTTGATTGTTTGATTTGTAATTGAAAATGTGTGTTGACAGATATATAGTCAGACACTGTTTGCAATTGTGGAAGGATGGTATGCTGAAAAGTTCCCACAAAGTGTATTGACAAGGGATGTTGGGAGTTTGAAGATCTTGGATTATGTTTTCGAAGTGAATCCTCTTCGATTATGTTTTCGGAGCACATACGTGATTTTGACCATGGCAGTTGGGATCATATTCCCTTACTTTAACCAGGTAGTGGCATTTGCAGGATCAGTCATCTTCTGGCCCTTGACCATATATTTCCCGGTTGAAATGTACTTTGTGCACAACAACATTCTACCTTGGTCCACCAAGTGGATTCTTCTTCGTATCTATACCATTTTCTGTCTGCTTGTAACACTTTATATTTTGGCTGGTTCTATTCAAGGACTTATTACCGAAAGATTTGGATAGCAAATGTGTTGCATCATATGCCATTACCACTGGCCCAAACGGTTTATATAGTAACCATGCCAAACATCATTTATATACTTTGGTATCACTTATGATTGATATATATACATATTATATCTTAGGAAATTTTTTGAATAAAACTGTTGCCTAATCATGTTACTAAAACCCTTTTAATGGTCACGGTAAACAAGGTAGAACAAACGTTGTAATGCAAAATTTCGTTATTAAAAATATTTTGTCTTAAATGCTGTTGGCATTCCTGATATCCTTTCGTTCTTGAGAAACCCAATATTGGGAATTGAAATGCGGTTTGATTATTTATCACTAAAGGGTATATATATTATATATATGTGGACCAACCAAAACATCTCAAAATAAAACTCCAACCAACGGAAACACTACTCATCAGCATCACAAGAGTTTTAAGGATGCTCTTGTGGCCCCTAGGCCATATATCCTTGCCATTGGCCTTCTAAGACCAGGTTAGCAGCCTAAGACAGACCGCGACTCACTTTATAACGGTGTGAGCCATGTATCCATAGTCTAATATTATCTTAAGACGAACCATTCATGGGAATCATGGCCTCATAAATTCTCCACATCGACAAGATCGACAACAATCAACAATGCTCCTTGACGATGTTAGTCTAAACTAATTTCACACAGATTTACAAATGGCTTCGATAAACGCTTTGGCCTTTAAACAATCATACAAACAAAGAAAGACCGAAAGAAACAAACCACTACTCTACAACCTATGTAATTGAGTATTAGGGGAAGCTCAACAAAAACAACCCCTCATGGGGAGAATCATCACACAAGGAACTGTTGGAAAACGGCTATATAGGCATTGGGTTTTTTTTAATTACTAAATTATTTTACCTATAAATAAACATTTGCACAACAATATTTTTACACCTCAAACACTCTCAAATTTTACCGTGCGGTGACCCTGCAAAAACAACCCCTCATGGGGGAGAATCGTTGCACGAGGAACTATATAGCTGTTGGGATTTTAAAAAAAATTATTAAATTATTTTACCTATAAATAAACATTTACACCACAAAATTTTACACCACAAACACTCTCAAATTTTACACTACAAAAATGTGAAAATGACATCATCCAATAAATCTTCTCAAAAAAATCGAAAGCCTCGAAAAACATATTCCCGCAAACTGAATTGTCACCGCAATCCTATATCCCGTATATGGAACGACCCATTTTCTCGTCACCACAATTCCCATATCCGCCGATACCATCTACATTTCACCCTCAATTCCCCTAAAACCCGTTTTTTGGTACGCCTAGCACCGCTTTCATCGAACCACAACCCGAGCCCGTCGACGAATCCGATTCCGATTAAGTGCCGAGGCCATGCCCGAGACACAAGTTGAATCCGACTCCGATGATCCCCCGCTCCAACGTAAAAATTCTAAAAAATCGGTGAAGAAAATTGGTCTCGTGCCTCCTTTACCTTGGACCCTCGAAGAAGAAGTCACTTTAGCACGGACTTGAGTCGATGTTTTGAAAAATGCTGAGGCCGGAAACGCCCAATCTAAATATTCTTTTTGGGAAACTATTAGAACTTTATTTCATAAAAATTTGGGAAGTGAAATGATACAATAACAACAAAATTCTGAGACGTAAGCAAAGCGGTGTGAAATTCAATGGGTTGTACAAAAATTTCAAGGATCAACCGGAAAGCGGTGAAAACGACGAAGACATACAAAAAACACTTACGGTTTATCATTCGAAGAACAAAGGAAAACCGTTTAAGTTTATAGGGGTTTGGGAAGTCGTTTGAGCGTACCTGAGATGGAAGGGGGTACCAGAAGCGACACATTGATCAAAATGATCAAAAATATCGGAGACCCATTACACAAGGTGTTCCGATGCACACGTCGGTTTCAACCTCAATCAATTGAAAGGCTTATGGGACGCGATCGAGTGAAATCGAAAGAAAAAATGACGTCTTCAAGCTCGGTTAATGATGAGTGCATGGATGAAATGAGCGAAACATTTTATAAGATTTATTTGACTATTTTGTCTCATTTGAAATTTCAAGAAGAAAGGGCATTGAAGAAGAAGAAAACCCGTGAAGACAAACAATGGGCAGTCGACATACATCTTTTGATGCAACCGACAAGCCATCTTTACGAACGGGCTCTCGAGATAGCCTTGAAACTCAAAGAATATATTATCAAAAAATACGAATATTAGTTTTTTAGTTTTTTTAATTTTAGTTTTAAGTTAGTTTTTATGTTTAGTTTATTTTTATTTTAATTATTAAGTTATTTTTATGTTTTATTATTTTAAAAAATATTAGTATTAATGAAAATTTAAATTTAAACTAATTTTTTTGTTTTTTAAATTAATTATTTTTTAATTTAAAAGGTAAGGAGAAGTGAGATGTAGTAAGGGATAACCATTTCTAGGGATCAAGGGAAGAGTGATGAATGTTGATTACATGTTGATGTGGCAGTAAAAAAATGAGGGGGAGTGAGATCCCACACCCCTAGCTTAAGGAACAGAAAATCAAATAAACAAATTTGACTTGGAAATTCGTTTTTCTAATTAGTCCTAATAATCATAAACTTATTCAAAGTCCTACTAATAAGGAAAATACTAGTTCATGTTAGGATTAAGAACCCCTTCGAAAAACACAAACACGATAATACAGATGCTAAGAACAATAAGAACACAGTGATTTAAATTTTAAAGTGATTCACATGATTAGAGTAATCAAGTCACGTCCATTGTAGAACTAGAGGGAGACTTTATTGATAACATGAAGAGTATGTTATCCTATGTTTTCTACCTTTAGACTTGTTACAATGATAATACCATATCTACGATTATAATCATGACGATCTACTTCTAACAAATGTTTAACCTAGTTTCTTCTAGATTGGAGCTCATGAGCTTATGGCATCACCGACATAACCTGGCCTGTGATTGTATATAAAAAACTTGGTCCCTAATTTACTGGGTTAATCCACAACTCCAAGTCAGGAGCTTCTCCTAATCTCCAACGGGCGAAGCATGATGTACATCCGAAGACGAAGCGCAGGTGATGAGCTCCGCAGCCTGCAATTGCGCTTCGACATTTGGTTGCTGCTAAGATCCAACCTTTGTCCTTCAACTTTACTTCTTGACTTCGTCTATAATTTCACTTCATGGTTGTGCTACTGACTTTTTCTGCATCTATGATTTTTAGTAGACCCCCAACTGCGCTTCAGACTACTGTCCACAATTGTAGCTTCTTGGATGCACTTAGAGCCACTGTTTGCCCTGTTGCTTTGGGGATGAAGCCTTTAGGATAGGCTCCACACTCAACAATCTCCACTTGGATGTTGATCAGCCAATCTTATGCCACCTAAGCTTTGTAAACCCGATTTCTCTTTTTAATTTTTACCTTCTCTTCTAGAATCTAAAATGCCAGTTGAAGTCATGTATAACTTCAACTTCGCTGTTGTCACTTTATTGGTAAGCATGTCTATTGAATTCTCCATACCAACGATCTTCTTCAAGTTCAGGGTACCATCACTTATCAATTCTCAAATAAAGTGGTACCTCATCTTGATGTGTTTTATTCTTCCATGAAACACCAGATTCTTCGCGAGTTGTACCAACTATTAGCAAAATTTACTCATAACAATAAGCTTCAATAGATGGATCATTCTAATGTCATAACCTCTCATCAATAAACACTAACTTTCCTAGAAAATAGCTTGAGCATAATCCAAGAACAATAATCTCACCATGGATTCATCAAATTGCTCAAACCCTAGAATTTGGGGTTTGAAAAAAATCTTACACATATTATGGAAATTAATACAAACAACACATGAATTTCGAGTTCTTACCCTGGTGTGACCAAGTTGTAGTGAAAGCCTTTTAAAACCTCGCATGATCCTTGAAGAATCCAAACACACAAACTAAAACCCCAAGAACACACACACGCACCTTAGTTCTTGGGAAAGTTTTGGGGAGAGGTTCTAAGGGTTTGTGGGGGTGAAAACCCACATTTAGCCTGTGTTTTCGTCGGGTCAAACGAAGACCCAGGGTTTTAACCCACCATTAAATGAGTTGGACCAATTAAATGACATCAGGGGTCACTGTGCCTGGAACGTGTCACGATGGACTGTCGGACGCATCATGTGCTTCGGCGATTACATCGTGATTTCGGGTCTCTTTTGAGAGATCGTGTCGTGTTATTATCCTCGTCGCGTCATGTGATTTACGACACAAATTAACGCCAAATCCCCTGCACACTAGACCTAGCAACCTACTTTCCAAAGCCTCACACATAATAGCACTTTGGGACGTGTTGCACCAATTAAGGTAGAAAGTTCATGTCCCAAACAATTTCTCTATCTCCCAAGTTTTTGGATTTTAAGTCCCCAAACTCACACACTATGATCCAAACACATATTATAGCACATCCAAATAATAAAATACCGAAATTACATAGTTTTTACCAAAATTGATCAAATTACCCCTATGGTCAAGTTTTACCTTACCAACATTATCTTTAAAACAGAAGTATAATTGTATACAAATGTAACATTATCTTTAAAACACAAGTATAATTGTATACAAATGTATGGTTCTTACATGTTGTATGGAGAAATCTCTGAATTTGTTGGAGATTAAAGCTTGAATTACTTCCAATGTGATTATGTAGATGGTAGGAAGTTTTTACCAAAAAGGTGAACAATTAGGTTATGAAATGGTATGGGAAGGGATGGAAACTCTCCAACGTGACAAAGTCGAGGTGGTGGACAATGTTAGACTTGATTTGGTAAACCTAAATAGGATCATTCTCACCCTTTCATTGATCGGGGTAGCATAAAGGCACCACCAAGTCGATATGTTTTGGGGCAAAGCGGTATGGTGATCTTGGCAGACTACCATGCTCGAGCTCACACATTTTGGTCCTTATGGTGAAAAAATTATCGTGTGGACATAGTGGTTGGTATGTTTGGCAAACTGATATGGTTAAATTGTCATATTGATTATGGTCATTTACCATGCTAGGAATTTTCTAGCCTAAGATTGAACTTTTGTCGTAGGGTGGATTAGTCAAAGAAAATAACTAGTACGGTCCAGTTTGGGTTGTAGCTCCACGGTGTAGTACTAGTCTGTGGACTTCATTCTTTGCGGTGGATCAATATGGCAACTGGCAGACTGGTCCGGGCTGGTTTTGTCTCATGGCTGAATGGTAGTGACATGTCTGATTGCTCCACTAGTTTGACAGACCAGTGTGATTTTCGTCTTGTCTGGAAACCAAAGTTGTTGGTCTGCCTATTTCAAAGTCGTATTTTCTTCGTTTTTAGTCCAAATGCTCGTTTGTTATAGAAACCTACAAAACATGTAAATCTATAAAAGTAAACTATTAGAAAGAAAAATTGGTACATCTTAATGGAAGCACTCTCTCAGACGTTTCCACTCCTCGCCCCCCATGTGAAGAGGTTTCGAAAAGTTATCATAAAATGACATATGCAAAATGTGCCGGTCACCTATTGTGACACCCTTTTGTTGCCCCTAAAACCACATTTGCTATAGGATAGTCGGATTCGTACTCTTCACCCAAATCCGATTTTCTTACATTTATTTGGAATTTTCATAGTTCCTCCATTGGTTGAAGGATAGGACTAATGAAAGTTAGTTTGCCCTGAATGACAAAAGTTATAGCGTATGAGGTGACTCGTATGTCATCGTGATCTTAATATATTATTCCAAGCAACAATTTTAAGAAGATCAATAAATTTAATTGGACCCAACTAAAAACATATTCCCACTTGCCCACCCATATACCTGGCTTGTTGAGCCATAAGACTAAACGAAATGGCTCACCTGATGCCGTCGGTATCCTCGCTGGCATTCGATGCCGGCGATATCAACCATACCGAGATATCGGCATCCTCGGGCGGCATCGGCTATCGGCGTCTTTGCGTAGATGAAAATTGAGCCGTTGAAATGGGATTTAACCGTTGAAAACTATCCGTTGGAATAAAAAAAAATTAACTTTTTCAATTTTTACCCATATATATATATATATATATATATATATATATATATATATATATATATATATATATATATATATATATATATATATATATATATATATATATACCTTCTGTTTTAAAACAGATTTTAGCAAACCTCAAACAAAAACAATTGAATATCTTTACTCTTTCATCCACATGGCTCAAAACCCAAACAACCAAAACCTGGATTTTTTTGGGTTCGATCCGTCGTCCCCACCGCCGTACCATCCGCAATTTGAAACGCCAAATCCGTTTAGTTTATAAACCCAATTCCCGATGCCCTCACAACAACCATTTCCACAATTCAATCCGCAAATGATGCAACAAAAGTTTAGCACATTTCCACAATTCAACACTCAATACCAAATGCCATCTCCACAAACTCCACAAACCCCAAGCGCACCCATATCGGTCGAGGAAGCGGAAAGAGAACCAGAGGAGATGCCGCTTCAATGGAAAAAAAAGGGAAAAGGGAAGGCAAAAGCACCGGTCGAGGAAGCGGAAAGCGAACCGGAGGAGATGCCGATCCAGCGGAAAAAAAGGGAAAAGGGAAGGCTAAAGCACCGGTCGAGAAACCCCAAGGGAGGGCGAAGAACAAGTTATGGACTCTTGAGGAGGAGATGGAGTTGGCACGGTCGTGGCTCGACATATCGGAGGACGCATCCACCAGTAAAGACCAAGGGCGCGACAAGTTTTGGTTTCGCGTCACGAACCGTTTTCGAGTCGGCATGGACCTAGGAAATGATTACCGAACTCAAGACCAATGCACCACCAAGTGGGCGAATATGAATAAGGAGGTGTTGCATTTCAACGCGACCGTAAAAAATTTGAAGGCGCAATGGTCTAGCGGGGCTAGTGACGCGACGATTTTGGAACGTGCTAGCTACATGTTCCAAAATGATATGTTGAAGCCGTTCAAATTTTTGCACATTTGGAACCTTGTGAAAGACAAATAAAAATGAAAGGGCGCAAAGCATAGTAAGAACAAACGTAGCAAAACCGACGAAAGCGGGTCGTTTCACGATACATCGGACACAGGTGTGGATCTCAACGATGATAATGACGACATACTTGAGGTTGAACGACCAACTCGTCCGATGGGTCGAGATGCCGCGAAGCGGAAAGGCAAGGGAAAAGCGGCGTCTTCACACTCGTCGGTTACATGTGGTTCCGATGAGATTTAACAAATAAGGACGAAGTTTTCGGGTTTGCGTACAACTTTATAAGATCACATCAAATACTCGAAGGTTGTGAATGCGGACAAAGAGCGCCGGTCCGACATGAAATTGTTGTTTGCCGACGTTAGCCATTTGTCGGGTGACATGTACGAAGCGGCGATGGAGGTGAAGCGGGTTATCAAGGAAAAATATAATTTGTAGGATGGAGGTGTAGCGGGTTTGCGTTGGATGTGTCGTTTTTTAAATTTCGTAGGTTTAAAATTATCCGTATCGTGTGTCGTTTTTTTAAATTCGTAGGTTTTAAATTATCCCTTGTATGTCGTTTTTTTAGTTTTTATGTGAAATGAAATGTTTTATTTTTAGTTTTGTTTATTTTTATTTTAGTTTTGTTTATTTTAAAATTAAATGTGACAATTAAAAAAATCAAAAAGGAAAAAAAAAAAGGTTTCATAGGTATCCATTCTATTTCATAGGCATAGCAAATCCATTTCGTAGGCATCCTACGTGGATCCTACATGGCACCCGATGGCGATGGTCTCAATGGCATCCATTCCCTTTAGCCTAACCAATGAGTAATGGTGGCTTGAGATAGGGTAGTTCGATTATAATGGTGATTAAAAGAGTCCGACAAATCAGAGCACACGGGACCAGCAACTCTTGCAGGAAAGCTTTGCAATGCAAAGAAACAAGAATATTAATTCCTGACAAAATATTCATGTTCTACCAATAAACAAAACATGAATGAGCAGCCACTCGTGCACTTGGAAAACCTTAACTTTTGTTGCCACTTTTGTATGACCAGATCGGTAAGCCACCCAACTCTCTGCAGAAAGCCAAACGGTCAACCATGGACGCACGTAGGGTCACACATGATAGAGAGAGTGAGAGAGAGAGAGAGAGAGAGAGGAGTTGACCAAGTGTTTTATGAGTGAGCTACCTGCCAATGTCTCACACGCTCTACGGCGTTGAATTCTTTATTCACAAATCACAAAGTCATGCACCTTTTATGCTAATCATGCAATGGCCTCCATTTCTATACTTAATTACCTCACCCAACCACAAAATATATATATTTAAGCATACACATTCTTGATGGAAAATAAAATTACAACATAACAAAACCTTCATATATATTTCCTCTCTAATCAACACATATCCTCTTTCTCTTCTTCTTCTTCTTTTCCCTATTAGTTTTTTATATATTTTTAACTCCAGATCAACAACAAAAAACTCTGTAAACCTGCTGGTCATTGCTTTTATATAAAGAAAAGAAAAGGGGAGAGGATGGGTCGAATCCCATGTTGCGAAAAGGAGAGTGTGAAGAAGGGTCAGTGGACCCCTGAAGAAGATCATAAGCTGTCTTCCTACATCGCTCAACATGGGACTCGTAATTGGCGCCTCATTCCCAAAAATGCAGGCCTCCAAAGATGTGGGAAGAGCTGTAGGTTACGCTGGACTAACTACCTACGCCCTGATTTAAAACATGGACAGTTCTCCGATGCTGAAGAACAAATCATTGTCAGGCTACATTCCGTTCTAGGCAACAGGTATAAATAACACATAAAATGTATGCATATGTATGTATGTATGTATGTATGTGCGTGTATGTGTGTGTGTATCCATTCTCATGACCAAACTCTGAGAGATTGTATATATACAATGCAAGTACAGGTGGTCCGTGATAGCGGCACAGCTGCCAGGACGAACAGACAATGATGTGAAGAACCATTGGAACACAAAACTGAAAAAGAAGCTGTCAGGTATGGGAATCGATCCCGTTACGCATAAGCCTTACTCCCACCTCATGGCGGAGATAGCCACCACTCTCGCTCCTCCACAGGTGGCTAACCTCGCAGAAGCAACTCTGGGATGTTTGAAAGATGAGATGCTTCATCTTTTAACCAAGAAGCACATAGATATTCAATTCCAATCCCCTGCTCATGCTCCTGCACCACCACAAAATGCCTCCACATCACCTTCTTATAATATTACTTCTAAGCATGAAGCAAACGATGATGATACGATCGAAAAAATCAAGCTTGGATTATCGAGAGCAATCATACACGAGCCACAGACAACCAACAAACCTTGGGACGCTCATGGAGCATCATCTGCAAACTTTCCTGGATTCCATTACGCCCTACCATCGTTTGGTCATGAAGGAGACGGATCTCCCTGGAGCCAAAGCATGTGCACTGGAAGCACATGCACCGCAGGTGACCAGCAACCGCAGTTTCACTCAAAATTGCCCGATGGAAACGCCGATGACTCTGAAGGAGAAAAAGATACAAGACATGTTTCAAGTATCTTCAGCCCCGACTGTGACTTGTGGGATCTACCTTCCAACGATCTCATGAATCCTTTAGTATAGACAAGATCTAAGATTGGAAAAAGCAGAATAATAAATCCAGATGTTCTTAATATACATAAAGCTTCAAACACGAAGCTCGTCTTATACCTTTATGCTGCTAAAAAACTTGAATATTTTTTTTAAAGGCAAAGAACAAAATAAATAGCCTCGAAAACCAGCGAGGAACTAGAGTACAAAAGAATTGAGTATTTTAAGCCCCCATTATGTTATAGTAGCTTTTGTTCTACCGATTAATTAATTCATTCCTACCTTACCAGTTACCACTTCCTATGTCGTCTAAGCTGGCATACAGAATATTACTACTAGGAGGATGTATAACCTTGACGCCTGTGATAATCATAGACTATTCAGGGTTTACAATTAGAGAATTCTTATTCATTTCAATATACAATTTAAAGGCTTATATTGAATCCTTTATTCAGTGAATCTAAATTTTGCAGGTGTAGCCAATTTTTCAAAAACTAAAAATGACGAAATATATTGTAATTAAAGGTGATTTAAGAAAATAACATGAGTTTACAAAAAGATTTTAAAATGGGAACTTAGCCACAAAATGGTGGGTGGGTGGGTGTGGGTGTGGGGGGTGTGTGTGGGTGGAGGGGAGCTAAAAATTAGACTAAGCGGTGGGGGCTAAGAGGATCGAAAGTTAGGCTTTTTTGAAGTTGAGTCTCTTTACGTCTATTTTGTTATTCTCTTATTTATCCATAAACGCTTATGCCAGGTCCTCAATATTCCCCACATCGTTCCCCCTCACTTAAGAATAACTCAACCTAGAGTTCTGAAGGTAATCAACCTCCTATTACAAGCGGTCTATGTAGATATCAGATTTATTGAGTGGCTTGTATGGATATTAATGTGGCAGAAAGGTCAAGGATATACGTGTTATTGTTGTTCTTTCATAGTATCATCTAAGGATTGCACTTCTATTAACTATTGTAATATCCCAATAAGAAACGCTCCTTTTATAGGTAGACCATGACCTCATCCCCAACTTCAAAGTTCCTTGAATGCATGTGCTTATCCGTTGTCTTGTAATTTGCATTGGCATGAGAAATCCTATCTCCCTCACCTCTTTACGGGTCTTCAATGTGCCTATAATCAGTGTTATGACCATGTTTTTATTTTTATGTAGTAACTCAACCACATCCTCCCCTGATACATCCACCCCTACATCAAGGTAGGTTTGTAGACCATCGCAAAAGGCGACTTTTATAGGTGATTCACTATGGGGTAAAGAGGCATTCAACATATTTGGTTGTTGTCTACATAAACTTCAAATCATAATTTCGAGTATAGGATCAACAACTTAATTTGTTTATCCATCAGACTATGGGTGAGTTGTGATGATGAAGTTAAGTGTTGTTTAAAAATATGTCTTCCATTCACCTCCATCCGACATGATCCATATTTGGTGATAGTAACTATACAAGCCTCTTTGTAAAAATAGTTTTTTCTCTTGAAAGTTGCTCGAGGAGATCATCAAGATGAGCTGTGGGGAACTGGTATTTGAGATCTTGTTGATGCATGGCGACTATTGACACATATTTGTAGAGTGTTATGTTCGTTGGCGTGAACAAGGGTACAATACATGGACTTATGTTCTCTTGGATATAACATTTACTTAGTAACTCAACTTTCTTCCTTAGAATCTCATAATAGTTGGGGCTCATTAGATAGTGGGGTAAGTTTGTAATGTTAGCATCAAGCACTAAATCAATATGGTGTTAGTGTTCCATAGAAGCAATAACATGCCAAGAGTGTCTTTGATACTAGTTTTTAATTTTTTAGAGTGTTTTAATGTGGTCCAAGATCTCTTATGCTTGACGACTTTCTTCTGCATTAAAAACTAAGAAGAATGTTGTACCTATATCTTTGGTTTATGTAAAAATCATAATATGACTCTACCATGGTTAAGAGTGCATTATTATTTGCCTAGCATTGAAGCTGTTGCTACTAATTGGTAAAACTATTATCTTCTTCTCTTCCCATGTGAATATAAATACGTTATGTCACCATATGTATGTTGCGTCTACATCAGTTTCCAAGGTCCTCCAAATAAAACTTGTCGTGTCTATATTTACCATGTTGCATGCAACTTATTTGCTATAGGTTTTCCCAATGGAGATTGGAGTGCTATAATCTACTTAACTTTAATTAATGGACCCTTTTTTACC
The DNA here is from genome assembly GCA_023525715.1 of Cichorium intybus. Lineage (NCBI taxonomy): Eukaryota > Viridiplantae > Streptophyta > Magnoliopsida > Asterales > Asteraceae > Cichorium > Cichorium intybus. Next base: position 1,447,585 of record CM042017.1, on the reverse strand, counting down.
TAACTAATATATTATCGCCTTAAGTCAGGTTTTGTAGGTGGGTTTTAAAGATTGACCAATGCTTTGAAACCATGTTCTCATAACTGTAATTGTTGATAGTTCATGTACACATCTTTTGGTGGATGGAACACTTAGACTAGAAGATTTTATTCCATTGTGAAGTACCTTGCACCTATGAGGAACAAAAGATCATTCAAATTCGTGGCTTCACCCTTAACTTTGGCATACGCATCTACATCATTTTCAAAGTTCCTTGACTTTAGTTTATATATGAATCTCATCATCAACATGATGTTCCTAAAAGATTCTATTTTCTCTTTGTACACTCGTTAGATCTATGACAGGGCCTAAGACATCTATAATAATTTAATCCTTTAGGATCGAAAAAGGTTGTTAATATGTTTGGTAGTTAGTGTGAACCCCTCTTCCAATGGTTTTGTTATGCCCTTTGGGTTATAGGTGCTCGAATCAGGATGCTGATTAAAATCTAGTTGGGTCAAGTCACCTAGTTGATGGTACAAGGTAGCTTGTTTGGTGAGCATTACAGAGTGTATGTGGGTCTAGACATTAGTCGTTTTGCCTTCAAGGCTATAATTCGGTTCTTGTCAACATAAAAAATTAGTTATAGGCTAATATGATCCTATATGTTCAACAATCCAAGCCCAACATGAAACCTATAAAAATGTTTAAAACTCAAAAAATGAAAGTAAACTTATATTTTTAGGAAAAAATCATTACAAAGACATCATACACTAATATGCACATCAATGGCTCAACACCATATATCAAATGGTCTAAAGAATGTAATCCTTGAAACTAATCGTAAACTTAATGATCTCTACTCTCATAACAATAAGGTCCCTCATATTAAAGGGGCATTCCAAGGTAAACCTTTGGGAAAAAGATGGTATTTTCAATGACATTTCTATGGCAAGTAGTTCGAAGCATAATACACGTAGTAGAGGCCCTACTCTCGGCCCTTAACATACTAGGTATATGTAAATATCACACATGCCCTATGTGAAGGGGTTTTAAAGCTCAACAAACACATGAAGGCACTCTAGAACATCATTCACAAACACCAGTAAGTCTAGATCATCAACTATTGGAATCCAAAACATCACAAGTCTTCAACAATTATATGGAACATATAAGTTTCAATACCCATCATAAGATAAATGCACATGATCATGGTTAAATATCAGTTAAAAACAAGAAAGTTTTTCCTTATTTCAAAACTCTTTTTTCAATATTTTGCGAATGCAACACGTCTTATGTATAGTATTTCACATAGATATGCATGAAATGTGTAACACCCGGTTTCTCATACAAAGTACACCCAAAAATTTTCAAACAATAACACATTAAAATGGGTATACTAGTACTCAAACCAAGGATCAAGATGTTATCAACATGAATATTTACACAAAAGGTCCTTACAAATTTCAACCAGGAATTACAAATAAATCTAATTCAACTAAAAGACAAGCTCTAAACATGTCCGTCTTTCTTTCTCACATGCCTTCCCCTATCACAGCTACAAATACCTGCAAAATAACATACAACTCAAGTATAAGCTTATAAAAAGCTTAGTGAGTAATCTCAATCACACTCCACAATCTCTCTCAGTAAACTCTCTCATCATTCTACTTTGCTAGTCTCATTAGTAATTATTCACTTTCTCTTACTCTGAAATCTGCAAACTTATTAGCTTTAAAAACACCAGCTAATTAGTAGTAATATTAAATCAAGAATAAGTATCACAACTGATACTACTCATAAACTCAATCATACACACACTCGTATATACTCATTTCACAATCAATTATACTCAATTATAACACCCATCATGGTTGTAGCAATCAAACTCAAAGACTCTTTAACTCACTCACTCTAGCATATACTCTACTTTTATACTCAGTATAGGCTGTAACTCGTCTCTTGTTATCCACAGATAACAGAAGCACTCTAACTCTAAGCTACCATAATATCAACATCTAAGCTACCATAATATCAACATAACACACATATATGTTCAACATATATATACAACAAGGTATAACTCTTACTCAAGTATTCATAAGTACTTACTTGATATCGGGCTTAGTACATGGAACCCCCAATTTGTGCGTACCGGGCTCCTGTTCTCTAGACTTGGTTATATCACCATAGTCGAAATCAATTCTCCAACATCCACAATCATCTCAATAATATCTGTCTCAAATATGTATGAATCAAAAGAGGAAAAAGGAGTATAAACGGTAAATATCAACTCTATATTTACCGAAACCCCCAAATCAGCGGTTCTACTCATTCAACCGTAGAAACTCGACAATACTCTCACCAATAACTCTAAAGGCATCCACTAACAAGCTACTAACAACATATATAACAATATATAGCTAAAACACTGAAATCAAAGCTAGGGTTTCAAAACCCCTAAAACGAAGAAATCACTCCCCTCGACGAATTAGGAATTGAGAATGCGTTTACGGGGTTATATTGAAGTCACCCTACGGTTCCTTACGCATCTCCAGGCTCAATTTCGTAGAAAATCGCCTTAGAAATCTCTGGATATCGAAATGGGTTTTTTTCCCGAAATGAGGTTTGCTGTCATTTAAATGGTTCTGCACGCGTAACACGGCCCGTGTTAAATTTACACGGCCCATGTTCCGCTACAGTGTCCGTGTTAAAATACACCGCCCGTGTTTTGCTACAGTAACCAGGAAACACAAAAATTACCGAAGCTCACACGACCCATGTAAGCCATTTTTGGCGTTTTTAAGGCTCAAACTTCTTCCAAATGGGTTTTTAATTACCCAAATTCATACATCAACTTAACTAATCTTAATTACACCAAGATTAGTACATAAGAAAGGTTTTAACCTGTTCTCACTAATCAAACAACTCATAACTCAAAGGTAATCATAAAAGATTGCCAAACAACTCTAAATAACTCAAAGCTAGAATCATACTAATTTATAAAGTAGTAACTCTACTTACCTTAGTACGCATCTCAAATGAAAATGGGTCTTACAGTTGGTAGGTAAGGAACTCGGTGTAACTTGATGTAGATACACTGCTCAACTTCTAGTGATCTTTGGATGTTTATTTCTCACACGAAGAGCAACATAAATTATGTAATTAATTGCTAATTACTTTTTAATCACTAAAATTAAGGTATCTTAACTTGATATTATTTAGAATGTTAACTTGGAGGTAAATCAGAATTTTAGAATATTGCGGAACTAAAATTGCCGACTATGGAAACTTAGGCATGACTTTTACTTAACTTTATAAACTAGATATTGGGACTAAAATGTTAAAATAATAACTTTCTAAGTTAATGTGGAAGTATGAATATTTATTGGTTAAATGAGAGTTAGTTGGAGAACAAATGAGAAGCTCAAAAGTCTAGGGACCAATTATGCCATTATTTCAAAGTTTAGACCTAAGATCCCAACACTATTTTCTCTTTATTTTAACTTCAATAGCCTTAGGAATAGCATGGAAATTGATCCTTTGAGTTTCATGGTGAAATTAGAAGCTAATAAGAATTTCTAATGATATTCATATGTTAATTCATGGAGGTAGAGTTTGCAAGGTCACCATTCTTCCATCGCATTGTCATTTAGGCTTTAGTTACTTCCTTAAATTTGAATTCTATCATGAAATGCATAATTATATCAAATTATGTGTTGAATTCTAAGTTTATAACACCAACCTACTGATTTAAGTTCATCTTCATGTCAAATAATAAAGTTATCAAGCTTTGATGGTGGAATTAGGACCCTAGCTTCATGAGCTCATCCATGGATCAACATAGATCGATCTATAAGTATATATCAAGTTTACAATTGTGCTTTAGATGTAATTTCTGTGATTTTAAGTCTTGATATTGTGTTAAAATCTCACATTTGCTCAAATTTAATGTTATGAATCTTTGATGAAGTTTATGAACTCTAACAATGGTGAATCGTCTTTGATCTATCTATATTTTTGAATATGGATTTATTTTTATCAAATTATTTGGAATTATATTTTATTATTCTATGTTCAAATCATTGGAGAGATTTCAATTTGTTGGTCATATCTTTAGTTTGAAGTTCTAGTTGGAATATGACAAAGATCGTTATTTAATTATTGAATTAGGAATGTAAATGATGTTAATAATGTTTTAATTTAGTGTTAGATTAAAGTCTTAGACTCTATTTAAGTATCCTAAATCGTTAGTGTTGGAATAAGGGGTGATGGAATCAAAAAGTACAAGTTATGGAAACTTATTCAACGTTAAAACTTCTTTTATGATGTCATATCATTCTACTCGGTTGAGTAAACCTCTGAAATCCATTTTGATCCATTTCCATATTTGTTGTTTTCATTACCTTCTATAAGCTTATGAATGATGGAAAATGGGCATTTCAAGTTTATACACGTTAGTTGAGTATTTAATAAGTAAATTGCAATTAATTACTCAATTTATGTTGGTTTTTAGGTGACCACTAGACATCAAATCATCACTAGAAGTTAATTAGTGTGTCATCTACAAGTTAAGGTGAGTTTATTAACCAATAATATATGTACATGCTATATATATGTACTTTGATCATCCTTTTGTATACACTAGTGCATAAACTATACACGTAATATAGGCAATACATGTGTATTTCATGAAACGAATTTCATAAATTGTTTATCAATGGGGACAATTTTATTGCTTTGATAAAAAGAATTTTGGTAAAAATAATGAGCACTTATTTATGAAGGTTGATGACTTATGTGACTAACGTGATTTTAAGTTCGCGCGTTGCAGTGGAAGTTCATTAATCCTATATATGTAAAAGGTTATTTTCAATTGAGCAAAATAATACAAAAGGTTAAAAGGTTATTTTTGATTGAACAAACTAATACAAAATGTTATTTCCTGCAAAATGTAAGGAAAAAGTGACCATTTCTGTAATTCTATTACTAGGAGACTAGTTCTGTAATTTTGTTTTAAACTATTACATTGTGGCCATTTCTATAATTTTAATATTACGTAGGAAACATTTTTACAACTTTTACATTTTATGCTATCACGCAGGGGACATTTCTGTACATTTACTATTACATATTGATCATTTCTGTAATTCTACAAATTAAAAACACATGTAATTTGCATTTTACGGATATAGATACCAGCTTTGTAATTTTACTATTATATAGTGAACATTTCTGTACTTCTGGTTTACACTATTATATGGGGATTGGTTCTATAAATTTACTATATAATACATACCATTTCTATAATTTTTACTTATAGGAATATTTTTTTGTAAGTTTACAACTTGAAAGGGATCATTTTTGTAATTCTTGAAATTGAAAAAATAAAAAAATAATAAAAACTATTACTTTGATGTGATTTTACCAATAGTGAAACATAACATTGTAAATTTTATAGTACATAGTTATGACTCGGGTACCTAATTTTAGTGTTTGGTGATGTGATGCCATTTTATCTGGGCCTCACTTGAACATGAGGCTAGCTAGGCCTCGAAAACGTGTCGTGTCGTATTTACGTCGGATTGAAACGTAACGGATTGAGATATCTTGACCTTAACCTGACCCGTTTAATTATCTTATTATGTCATGTCCAGTTGGCGGGTTAGGGATATAGGCCTTGTAAATGTGTCGTGTCGTGTTAGACTAAAACACCAAATATGTTGAAAGAGTAGAAGTTGGGGAGACAGAAAATAAAAGTGAAAACTAGAAGGAGTAGTAGTTTGAGAGTTGGAGATGTGAAATTCACAATAAGTTTAGATGAGCAAAGTCGCGGTGAGGGAAAAGTGGTCGAGTGTGATTGTGGAGTATGAGATTATAATGAAAAATTGGAAAACTAAAAATAAGTCTCGACTCAGACGGCTAACTAGTGGGTTACATATTACGGAAAAACTCAACCTAAAGTTTTCTTTTACACTTGGTTTTAGTTTTAGGCATGCTTAATTTACCCAATAAATTAAAATGACTTGCATATACATAAACGGGTTATTTTCGTGTCATTTCCGAGTTGAATGTTTGAACCCTAACCTTACCCATTTTATGGCAGTGTTTAGGGGTGGAAGTTATTTGGTTTGGAACCGAAAACCCCGAAGACCAAACCGAACTGAAACCGATTTCGGACCAAACCATATTCAAATTCGGTTTTTGGTTTGGTCTTGGCCAAACCGAATTTCGAATTTGGTTTATCGTTTAGTTTTTGGTTTCCCGTGGTTCAGACCAAACCGAACCGAAAAACCAAATATTATTCAATAAGTAATTAAAATATATGTTATATTATATAAAATTTACTTATTTACTCTTTTGCCCTTGCTCTTTTTGGAATTTTTTTTAATTTTTTTTAAATTCGGTTTCCTTGGTCTCAAACCGAACCAAACCGAATTCGAATTCGGTTTTCGGTTTGGTCTACAATAATTTGAATTCGGTTTGGTTCGGTTTACGATTTAGACCAAAATATTTTCAAACCGAGGAACCCGATTCGAGGAAACCGAGAAAACCGAAAACCGAACCGATTTCCACCCCTAGCAGTGTCGTGCCATGCCAACCCCTTTAATTACACAATTTGAAATCTCTTACCCAAACTCATTTATATGTATGTGTCTTGTTTCATAGCGTGTCGAGAACTATCACCCCTAAGGCTAGCTACCTCATGTATGGTTCATGTGTGATGAGAACATGTTCGTAGTGTTTGGAGTCTATATGTAATGTATACTAGTGCTACCCATTAGAATTTGGGGGGTGTTTTAGACATGAGTTGACTTGGTTTGGGAATTAGAAGCATATGTATTACATCCTTGAAGTTTTTGATTTAATCTTGAGAATTTTGGTGATATTTAGCAATGGATATATTTTGATGTTTTTCCCTAATTGATTATTATTTACTATTGTTTGACATTTTAAAACCTCCAGGGGTTTGACTTTGGGTTGGAGTGTCGACTTATCCAAAACCCTTAAGAAGTTGACCCAGTCATGCTCACCGGGCTTTGTAAGTCTAACCTACATATTTTGACATATATTTAAATTAGAAAACTTAGTTAAAAGCCGAGATGCATTATAGATTTCGTATATTTAGAAAATATTGTATTGTGACTCAAGATGTAAGGTTGTTTACTTTATCTTCGGCTCTCGATCAATTTGTTACACCCTCATATGTCTTAATACATTAAGCATTTTTAATTAGATAAGGACTTGACCATTTGATACCTTTATCCACAAAATGTTTTCCTTAAGTAATTTTGTTTTACAAAATAATATGCAACCTATATTTCACAAAAATATTTCAAATAGTCGATACAATAGGTGTTTGTAATGGTATCAAAACCTTGGTTTAAATGAACTAAGCACTTAGAGTAGCACTTAGAATTAAACTAGAAAGCTTTAGGAGAGTTTTGAAGTTAAGTAGTATGCTTATTAAGAAGACTTAAACCGATAATGCTCGCTTATGTAAGACAAATTTGATCTCAGGCACGACAAATGACGGAGGCTAAGGGGGTTGCGCCCCTTGCAGGTCTTAACTAGGCTAACTGATCGGCATACGGGGTTGAGGGGCAATGCCCCAAAATCAAACAGAATTTCATATTAGAAATACAATTAGAGAACATCGTCAGAAATGACTATTGGATATATGTCCAGGTCATCAACTATGGTGATGTTTCTAATAATAGCAGTGTCATATTTGGGTTGTCCTCACGGTCCAGTAAAAACGATCAGTAGTAGAAATAAAGAGGATTGATCAGTTTATTAATTAATTGAGAAATTAATTAATCAGAAACTAGATCAAGAATTAATTGATAAATTAATTGGTAAATTAATTTATAAGAATTAATTAAAGGGTTGGATTTTAATTAAACAATAGTTTAATTAATAGAACAAGTCCAAGGGGTGCGGCTGCCAAAAGGATCCTAATTTTGAAACCCTGGGATCTCATGCACTATAAATAAAGGCCTCAGGGTGCAACCCTAAGGCATCCCAATCCCTTGAGTGTGCCGCCACCCTCAAGAAACCCCTCCCCTCTCATCTTTGTCGATTTCCTCTAACCCTCCAAAGGTTTCTGGATCGATTTCCACAAGGCTTGGAAGTTTCTGTTTGCTTGTTCTTCTGGTGTCCTTGGGTGTGAATCAATAGAGGAATTTTGGTTTGGATCCTTAACATCCAACCACAAGGTATGACCGATTTTCATGTTTGTTGGTGCAATTGTTATGAATATATGATCTTGTTATGAACATGTGATGATCTTTCTCAGTTTATGTGATTTAATATGTTTTGTCTTCCGCTGCCTGTGTGATTAGTGTTAATCTATGTAAATCCCAACAATGACATATTAGCATATAACTGAAAATTGGCTTCCAAATTATAATACGAGTCTGACCTGAATACGACAAATGGCTAGGGTCAGGGGTCGAGCCTAGGGTGGCCCTGCTGACCGATCAAAATGCAAGGTGTATGGGAAGTGCCCCGAAACCTAAATAGAATTTCCAATTAGAAGTACAATAATAAACCATCTCCAGGAATGACATTATCATAAAACTATTGGCTTCCCAATTTGAGACTGTTGGTCAGTTTGAGATTGACTTTTTACTTTCGGATTGACTTTTTAGTTTAAATCTAAACTGGTTTGTAAGCTCAATTTTATTTGCTAGTTTAACGAACTTATAATCGCTTGTAAAAGGTTACAACTTGAGAAAGCCATTATTTACTTAATCATTATCCAGTTTATAGATATAGGAAGGGAATATAGATATACATGATACTCCTCATTTTGACATTCCTAGGATTTTGAACATCCCAATACCAACCTAGTACATTGCTGATTGTCTACTGATTATAAAAAGAAATAACTTGAGAAAAGGTTACAACTTGAGAAAACCATTATTTACGTGATCATTATCCATTTTATACATATAGGAATACAGATATACATGATACTCCTCATTTAGACATGGGTTCTCTTATCTAGACCCTTTATTTCACTTATTTAGCTCCTTAATCATGATTTTTTTGGTAACAGATCAGACATAAAAGCATTGTAAATTTTGATTGTGATTTTTTTACATGATACTCCTTATTTGACTGTGTAATCTAATCTGCATTGTAAATTGTGATTTGTTTTATATAAATTTAAAAATTATGTTTTACAATATGTAATTTATTTAAATACTAAAATAATTTTTTTTTATAAATCTATAATAACTTTATAAATTATTTAAATCATATTTGTTTTTAAAATGATTAACACTAAGTTTTTTCCTGCTAAGATAATAGTAAACTTGTTCTTTAAAGAACTCCCCTAACACCGCCGATAACCACCACCCACCACCGCCACTGTCTGTGAGAGAAAGATAGAGACAAAGGGAGAGTTCGAGGGAGAGATACAGCAGGAGAGAGATCGAAAGAGACAGAGGGAGAAAGGGACCGTGCCGGAGAGCTAACACCGCCGATAACCACCACCCACCACCGCCACTGTCTGTGAGAGAAAGATAGAGACAAAGGGAGAGTTCGAGGGAGAGATACAGCAGGAGAGAGATCGAAAGAGACAGAGGGAGAAAGGGACCGTGCAGGAGAGATCGAAAGAGCCAGAGAGAGAGAGAGAGAGAGAGAGAGAGAGAGGCTTCGGTCGTCTAACCACCTCTCCGGTGACAGAAGGCTCACGGAGACGATAGCGTGAGAGATAGTGGTGACGACAGAACCCATCGACGACTTACCACCGAGCCAGATCAAGAGATGTTGGAGGTTAGAAGCATTATCATGTTGCAGAATCGTGTTCGAAGGCGATATCCGATTGCAGAATCGTGGTTGGAGGCGTTAGTGGTGATCGGAGGACCCGTGGTCGTCGGCGGTGGTCATCATCCGACGGTGGTTACAATCATTTTTATAGTGAGAGAAATACAAAAACTGATTAGGGTTTTTCTTTTATCACGTTAGGGTTTGTAGTTTTGGGTCATGGAAAGATGAGTAGAGGGTGTTTATTTAAGATGAGTAGGAATAAAAGATAGAAATGAATACAATTTCTCTTATAAAAATACATACAGGTGATTATTAGGAGGTCAATTCTGGGTTTAAAATGGGGTCTAACTAGATCGACCCTTTTGACATTCCTAGGATTTTGAACATTCCAATACCAACCTAGTACATTGTTGATTGTCTACTGATTATAAAGAGAAATAATTTGTGGTAACTATATGGGAAAATTATTTCCAAGAAAATCGACTATACGATCATTTTTGCAACACAATGTTCCCAGGGTGTTGTGTAATTTTCAATGGGACGAACGGTATCCTTCTGCAAAATCAGGATTTTCAACTGTTATCCGCCATGCTTAGAGGGATGGTTTCTTGATTATGAATGATGTAAAAGATTAGGGTTTTGAAGATTCTAAGGAGACAGTGAGAAGTGATGAATGGATTATGCGGAAAGGTTAAAAGAGAAAATTGAGAGTACAATTAAAAATATCCGACCGTTGTGATCGCCATAGAAAAATTGACCGTTAGCGTATTAGACGTTTGGATACGCTTTAAATATCTCACATAATCAAATCCCTCTACAATCGCCTCAGAAAGCATACAAATTTCACCTGTTCTATCTGCGAATCTAACAATTCTCATACTATTTACATTTGTTTCTTGAATTTGATTAACTGTTTTTGTTCATTTACTTTCCTGAATTGCTTGAAATCTATATAAATGGCGGAAGTGAAAGACGCAGGACATCACCTCGAGGAAATCCTGGTGGACGGCGATCACCAAAAGCAAATAATTTCTACGATCGCAGCCATACAAGACCACCCGTTGATGGAAATCTCGGAATCCCCTGGCCACCTTCTTCTTCTGAAGCTCTGGCAGAGAGAAGAAGATCTATTCGGCCGTCGGATTGCCCGGAAAGAAACAAGAATGGACACCCTTAGAAGAGAGATATTCCAGATTTGTCTATTTTTCTTTATGTTTCAAGGGTTTTTCTCCACTATCTTGTTCACATCTTCTGAAAACAACGCTAATTCTTGTCAAAAGTGGTGGATTCCGATGCTTGTATCTTTATCCAGTTGTTGTATGATGATTTTGTTGGTTGAGATGAAGCTTTGCAGGTACTGGAAAGTGTACGGACAGTTGCAGAGAGAAAGGACGGATAGCAGAGCGTTAACGAGATGCATTCAGGAGCTGAGGATGAAAGGGGCAAGCTTTGATCTGTCCAAGGAGCCTGTAAATGGGAATAGGATCAAGAGCTCAAGTGTAGAGATCAGATGGAAGCCACTAACTTGGTGTCGGCGGTATCTCATCACTATTTGCCTTGTTTGTGTCATGGGTTTGGCTGTTCCAGTTTGCAGATTCGTGTCTTGTGCTTAAAAGAGGCCTATTGATTATTGAAACAGACCGTTCGATATTCTTGATTTGCTAAATCTGGACACTGATATGGGCTTTTGTTTGTGGGTTAGGCAACTTCATCTCAAAAAAGGAGAATTTCAACCTTTTCATGAAGCATTTTGGTCCGATTTCATGTTACCAAGTTGAATAACCATCTTTGCAAGGCATTCATATCTGGGATAAAAAAGTTTTTCTGCATACGTGGCTGTCATGTTCTATCCTATCCTGGAGGCCTAAGTGTTAAAAAAGGTTGAAATTCTCCTGTGTCACAACACGGCTTGTGTTATTATCAATGGAATCAACTATTTGACATTTTCTTTTGTTATTTTATTTTTATCCATCGACTTATAAAGAACTAGGCGTATTCCCGTGTGTTGCGCAGGAGTAAAATAATATAGTAAAAATATTGACCGATCGAATATAAATATAAATACTTTGGATTTAATCCAAACATGCAAAACTAAAAATAAATCAATCATTTGACATATATATCAATATTACTTTTTTATTCAAACATCAAACAAAAAAACATAATCACATTTTTGTAGTCAATTATCATGGATGTTCCAACAATAAAAATATATAGAAATATATTTACATAAATTATCTCAAAATTTAAAGTAAATTTAAAATAAAACATACTAATAACATCACCCATTAATTAAGATATTAACTATATTATATTAATAATTCAAAAAGTCTATCTTAATGATAATATTTTATACCTAATAAATTAGTGAATGTTGAAAGTTGAATAGTTAGGAGTTTCATATCAATATAGTGAAAGTAAAAATGCTTCAATAAATATAAGAAAAAATTATAAATCGTTAATCGCAACCAATATTTTGTATCAATAATACTGCTTTTAACCAAAAGTCGAACAAAATAATGTAATAATCTATTTTAAGTCAGTTATATATGGACAATCCAATATTAAAAATATAGCACAACACATTAACATGAATTATAATACATATATTATGTTATGTGAATGTATTATGTAAGTCATACTTTAGTTAAATTAAGATATATATATAATATTTCAAATTCTCTTTCTAAAATAAAAAAGAATGACATGTAAATAAAAAAAAAATAAAACTAATATAAAAATAATATAAATTACAACTTATAACCAAAACTTAAAATAAATATGCTTTAATAAAATAAATTTTGATATAATTTATAGTTGCATAAGAAATGTATAAATATGCTTTAATAAAATTTTATTTCCGCCACTTTCATTCCCTTAATTAATTTTCCTTAAAAATGATTTGTAGTTGATTTTCATTTTTGTTAAATTTTAGTAACTAAAAGTTTTATGATGATTTACTACTAAACTTTTTTATTGCATTTATGTAAAGTTATTTTTAACATTTCGAATGTTTAAGTTCTTACATGATAATAATGTCACAACTTTTATATAATTTTCTTTGTAAAATAATGCTAACCCTAAAAATGTATCTACAAATCAAATGACCACTAAATACTTTATCAAACAACATAAGACCACTTATTCAAACAATATAAAACCATTTATTGGCGCATATGGATTAGAAAATATCAAAATAATATATATATATATATATATATATATATATATATATATATATATATATATATATATAATATACTTGAGGATCAACTATAGACTCTCAAATCATAAAAAATTACTAACTACAATTAATAATCAATCTATTATACATCTTTCTATCTTTATGTTGCGATAGAACCAATATACACTTTGCTTCTTGTCTTGCAACTTGTAATTTGCTTTGACATCTTCACGTTTGTCCTTTCTAATACAATATAAACATATGTACCTTCAAAATATGTGCCCTCAACCATGCCGTTTTTCGCTTTCCCCGTGACTTGTAATTTGTTATACGTTCTTCATGTTTCTCCTTCGTAATACAATATAAAATATGCAACTTCAAAGTGTATGTTCTCAAATCATCTTTTCTTCCATCTTATTCTCCAAGATAGAATCAAATTTATATGTGAATTATATGTAACTCTTATATTAATTTGGTGTGTTAAGTACCAATAAGTATCATAGGTTAAAAAACTCTTGAGTTGTATGTGTTTAATTACTTGAAAGTTGTAAAGCTTTGTAAGTTTCAAATGAATATAATTCAAGATATTGGCATATCTTGAACCACATTCATTTGGATGGCCTCTATTATAAGATTTACAAGGCGAATACCCGCGCGTTGCGCAGGAATAAAAATTATATAATAAATATACTAACAAATATATATTGTGAATAATAATTAGTTTATTGTTGTTAACTATAAAATAATACTCTTATACTAAAATAAAAGGTTGATATACACTTCTAACATTATATTTAACAATAATAAAAAATAGATATCTATTCGAAAGCTGAAAATTAAATATTTTAAAGTAGTTATAATAATATAATGCAATTAACAAATAATATTCAGAATAATATGCTTGAAAATAGATATTTATTTATTTTGCATCATAATTATTTTTTATTTATTTGCAACAGAAAATGAAAATACAAAAATAAAGACAAATATATTATAGCATAAACAAATACCATCCCTGGTCTCATTATAACATTTTTATTTTTAAGATTTGTTGCTTCTCATATCCTACACAATTACTAAAATAATTCAATCATCTTTCATATGGTTGAAGTTAACTATTTATATTAAACCACATATTCAATGAAAATTAACTAATTTCATTAAATAGTTATTTTAATGTCAAAACTCTTTAATTCTAACTAATCTTACTTATCATTAAATCACTATAATTCCAAATGGTTTTAACCTTAATATAGTTAATTGATACTTATGGAATTTAAAATAATGAATAATACTAACATTAAATATAAAAAATAATGTATTTTCAACTTTAACTAAATTGGTTGTTGAATATTGATATCAAATTTAAATAATAATTTATTTAAATACAAAATAATAACAATATACCAATTGATCATGCTAGAGGCTATCGTATACCGATTCAACAAATTTTACACATTACATATACAATAACATTAAAAATATATTTTGTCGTCAAATTTAACAACTAAAAGCTAACATTTATTTAAAATGAGTTAGCATAATAAATATTATAATATCATTATATATATATATATATATATATATATATATATATATATATATATATATATATATATATATATATATAACTTTATCATAACATTTATGAGTACAAACTAATAATATGAATGATTTTTGTGATTATTAAATTAATATATTAATAAATAAACAATAACAAATATTTGTTAATCATAATTTTAAATCATTGATCATCTTTTTTTTGAACAACTCGTTGATCATCTATCACATTAAATTGATGTGTGTATATGTATATATTGAATAACAAACATATTGATCTTTATACATAACAAAGAACAAATAATACGAAAGAAAATTAATACAACAACTTTTAATAACACAAAAATCTTAAAACACCTATGATAACATTTATATTCAAAAACAACATATTGAACATTCATAAATCATACAAAAAGAACATATAAGCACCAACATACATTTGATATGTTTTCTTTTTTGAGAAAATTTATCAAACTCTCGTTTTTTTATCCTTTTACTAAAAAAGAAGATTATCGGTATTGTAGATTTACTTCTCATCACAAACTATATTATACCAAGAAATGTAACATTATAACCATTGATAATTCAAAACCCATTTCTTCCTCTTCATATTTGCATCACAAACTCTTCAAAATATGATGATTTTTGTGAGAAAATATTGTTTATATATTACTAATATACTCACTACATATTAATGAGAGGAAGATAAAAAGTCATTAGTTTTATAAATATGAAGAAACAATTAGTTAAAACCTATTAAATCTAATAATAAGAAGCCATAAGTTAGAAAACTTTTGAGTGGTAGTGATTAATTGCTTGAAAGTTGAAAAATTGTGGAGGTTTCAAATGAATATGGTGCAAGAATGAGACATATCTTGAATCATATCATTTGGATGGCCTCCTTTATAAGATTTATATAGATATATATATATATATATATATATATATAGATATAGATGAAGAAATTATAGATCAAAACATTACATTGCCCAACAACCACTAACCTTACAAAACCCTTGGTTAGCATATATTGTTTTGAGAGGATTTGGAGTTGTTAAAATGTAAACCACGGACCACCAATGACACACATTTATAGAAAATGATACATTTATGCTTTTCATACATATCGGTAAACACAGAGCAACACCATACGACGACTTGAAGAAAAGCATAACTGTAGAAGAACAATTGGGATTACTTGAGGCAGAAGAAAAAAAAAGACATGATTTTGTAACATTGCATGATTGCACCAACTTGGGTTGGCATGTATTTTCCCATATGCCTGAGGTTGTTTGGTGTTGTTGACTGGTTGGGTTTGTCGAGACTAAACATTTTTCGGGTTTATATATATATTCGGGTTTATATATATATATATATATATATATATATATATATATATATATATATATATATATATATATATATATATATATATATATATATATATATATATATATATATATATATATATATATATATAAGGAGGATCGTGTAGGAACCCAAAATCCGGTAAGAACCGTGAGGACAAATCTGGACTTTTAATCTTAAAAAATGAGTGGAGAATGCGCAAATAATGACTATGTATTAAAATTCAAAGGTTGTTTTGTAAATTGTAGAAACTAAGGGGGATTGAAAGAGAAAATTCCAAGGGCATTTATGTCAAAATTCAAGGAGACATTCACACGTAATATTTCAGCCAAGGTGCTCTTCACGCGCCCCCACTCTCACTGCCACGTGTCAGCTTCCTATTGGATGAAGCTTATTTATTTTTCCATCCAGTTTGTATTTTGGCAATAACTTTTTTTCTTTTAAAAAATTATGTAAAAACCAAAGTTCTTAAAATTTAATTCTCTACAAAACAAACATAATCATGAAAATTTGAAAAAAAAATATTTTTTATTTTTTATTTTTATATAAAATCAAAAATTAAAAAAAAATTCCAAAAATTATGAAAATTTAAGGGATAATTGTAGATATTATATTAGTAAGTTTGCAAATAAAAATTTTGAAAAAAATGTTTTTTTCGTGTTCATTTTTATATTTTAAGTAAAAAACACATCAAAATAACAAAAAAATACATATGATCCAAAAATATTAAAACCAAAATATGTTTTATGATTCAAAACTTATATTCAAGGATGCAATATTCGTTATGATTCAAGATCCAAAATTCGTTATGATCCAAAACGAGTTAAAAAAAACATATAACGACAAAATGATTCAAAATTTATGATCCAAGATGCAAAAAAATTATGATCCAAAATGTTATGATCCAAAAATACATGATCCAAAACGTTATGATTAAAAATATCATGATCCAAAATGATTAGATTAAAGATACAAAAAAAAAACCGTTAAAATTAAGATTAAAAATATTAAAAATTAAAAAATATACATAAAAATGAAAAAAAACAAAAAAATAAAAATAAAAATCGTGTACTGTAGCATTCAAAAAAATAAAAAAATAAAAAATAAATAAAAATCTAAAAACCGAGTATAATCGAAAATAAAAAAATAATAAATGAAAAATAAAAAATAAATAAAAAAAGGAAAAAGGAAAAAAAAAGGAGGAAAAAAACCCACTTAAATCAAGTTGAAAAAAAACCCACTTAAATCCTCGAGTTCGTATTTCGTTCCGTGGACGTGCGTCGCACGTGATTGCGTCACGTTGAAAGAAGACGTTTTGACGTTATTGCCCTTATGAAGACATAGTATTTGTTGATTAGTAGGCTAGAATGTTAAAAAAAATAGAGCAGGGGGTAATGTGAAAAGTGGTGAAAGCTGGAGGCAAATTTGGTAAGTGTGCTGGAATGCTGGTATATAAAGAAAAATGTAATTAGGGTTTGTAAATCAGGCATTGACTCTCTCTCTCTCTCTGGCAATTCTTCAACGTCTCTCTCTTTCTCTCTACAATCTCGATATTTTCAGTTTTTCATCTAAAAAAATAGAAGTCTTTTCCTCTAAAATAGAGCTTCCAAATCTCATTCCACGAAAATGAAATATAAAAGACAGAGTTATCGACTCTTACTACTCACTACCATCTTCTTCCATCATTTTCTTCCACCTTCTCTTCTGGATTTCAGTGAGCAATCTCCCAATCTCACTTCTGTACACTGTATTTGCTCAAGAAGGATGTTTATTAACCGATGGATCAGTCTATTATACGTTGGATTATGCAAATACCCGCAGGTCACATGACTCGTCCGAGTTTAACAACTATATATATATATATATATATATATATATATATATATATATATATATATATATATATATATATATATATATATATATATATATATATATATATATATATATATATATAGGGTCCGGATCCGGTGAGGACTGCGAGGACAATTCTCGTCCACTCATTTCCTTAAGGGCAATAACACGGCGCTCATCCATGGAACGCAATACGGGTTTTTTATTTTTATTTCGTTTTTTATTTTTTTAAATTTTATTTTTCGTTTTTTTTCAGTTTTTTTCCAGTTTTTTTTTTCTTTTTTCGTTCTTTTTTCCGGTTAGTTTTTTTTTACGTTTGTCGTTTAAAACTCGTTTTGCATCATAACTCGTTTTGCATCATAACCCGTTTTGGATCTTGGATCATAACTAATTTTGAATCTTCGATCATAAGTTTTGGATCATAAAACATATTTTGGTTTTAATATTTTTGGATGATGCATATTTTTTTTTTGCTATTTTGATAAGTTTTGATTCATAAAATAATTAGTTTATAACAGTTTGAATCATTAAACATATTTTGGTTCTTAATATTTTTGGATCATGTATGTTTTTTTGCTATTTTGATGGATTTTTTTTTACTTAAAAATATTTTTTTCAAAAATTCTTTTTGCAAACTTACTAATATAATGTCTACAATGATCCCTTAAATTTTCATAATTTTTAGAGATTTGTTTTTATTTTTTATGAAAATAAGAAATAAAAATTATTTTTTTTTCAAATTTTCATGATAGTGCTTGTTTTGTAGAGAATTAAATTTTATGAACTTTGGTTTTTTCAGAATTTTTTTTTACATAGAAAAAAAAGATATGGCCTAAAAACTAAGTTTGTGGAATAAAAAAAAACTCAGCAAACGAGAATGTGACAACTGTCGCAATGAGGGGTGGGTACTCGATCAGATTACTATATTACCCTTCTTAATTTGTATTACCCACCCACTAGTTTTAATTTTTAAACAACTACCTCCCAAGCTTTTAAGATATGTCAATTTTTTCACAATGAATCTTAGCCACCCATTTTTCAAGATTAGAGGTCCAGATTTGTCCTCACAGTCCTCACCAAAATTGGAGTCCTCATCCGATCCTGATTCTATATATATATATATATATATATATATATATATATATATATATATATATATATATATATATATATATATATATATATATATATATATATATATATATATATATATATATATATATCCTCATCCGATCCTGATTCTATATATATATATATATATATATATATATATATATATATATATATATATATATATATATATATATATATATATATATATATATACTAGTTGTAAAACCCGTGTATTACACGGGATGATACAAAAAATATTAATTAAGAATATCTAAACATCAATAATTTTACATAAGAAATTTGTTTGTGTATCGTGATATCTTTCTTTTGATTTTTACTATTACGACTTTGTATTTTGATAAATATAATTGATTATGAAAATGTCACCGGTACTAAAATCAAATTCACTATTATGATTGGAATTGTTCTTCAAAATATTATGACGTCAATTGTCTCCCAAATCATTCTACACATTAAAAAACAATATGATATTAAAAAACAATTAATTTTGAAATTGAATGATAATTAAACCGATCATTAATGAGTTAGAAACGTTTCAAACCAATTAGTTTTTTTAAAGAAATTTAAAATTATGAGAAAATGACATGTGACAAAATGAATGTAGTGATGACATGTGGCTTTGAGTTACTTATTTATTAGGATAGGATAGGATAGGATAGGATATATATATATATATATATATATATATATATATATATATATATATATATATATATATATATATATATATATATATATATATATATATATATATATATATGGAAGGGTTCAAATGAGAACATTAAAATATTGAGAACCAATCTCGGCCCTTGACGCAATTCTTCGGAGGATTATATATATATATATGGAGGTTAACTAGTGTGAACGCGTTGTAGATGATCAAACCCCACAACCCTTTTATCAAAGTAATATGTGGCTTAGATTAGTTCTTTTAGTTCTTAATATTTTAATAGTTCTCATTTGAATCTATTCATATATATATATATATATATATATATATATATATATATATATATATATATATATATATATATATATATATATATATATATATATATATATATATATATATATATATATATATATATATATATATATATATATATATATATAGGGTTAGGTTCTATTAAAAAATCAAATATTCATGAGATTTTGAAAACTCTTTCTGATTGGTTAGATTTTTGAAAAAAATTAAAATTTTATTTTTTTAATTAGATTTTTGTAATTTAAAATACATATAATTTTTTTTATTTGCATGTGCATATATACATGTTCGCAGGTGTTTTTTTAATAGAATGTATATATGCATAATCAAAATTTTGAGTTGTGCATTTTTTTAGTAGAATGCATAAATGCATATTTAACTTTTTACATTACATTTTCCAGAGATGCATACATGCACATTTAATAACATTTCGTAAAAAACACACAAAAAATATTCATATTTCATAATATTCGGATATCATACTACCAATTGATTAGAAACAATAATATACAACTGTTTTGAACATTACATACAAAAATATACAAAATTCAACGATAATTCATGATATATTCGTTTCTCAAATTTTCAATTCTCAAATCTTTAATTTGCTCAATAATTTCTTCTAAATCTGCAATAACATTAACAAAAATTAATATACATGTATATTCAAAAACATTAGAATAAATACATACATGCATATACGCATATATACATATATGTATGCACATATGCACATACGTGTATGCATATATACACAAAAACACATACGTGTATGCACATATGCACATACGTGTATGCATATATACACATATGCACATAGGCACATATATGTATGCATATGTGCAAAAGCACATACGTGTATGTACATATGCACATACGTGTATGCATATATACACATATGCACATAGGCACATATATGTATGCATATGTGCAAATATGCACACATGTGTACACAAACAAATAGACATATATGAATATGTACACCTATGCACATATGTACATGTGTACATATGCATATGTGCACATATGCACATGTGCACATATGCACATGTGCACATATGCACATGTGCATATGTGCATATGTGCACTAATGTGGAAAGTTGCTACAAAAACAATGCAAAAACCAATAATTAAACAAGAAATAGTGACTTGCAACTTGTATGGAAGATCAACTACGAAGCAATATGCATATATGCATATATGCATATACATATATGCTCATATACACATACGTATATGCAGCAAATGTAAATCATGTGCAAAATGCGCAACTGCACAAAGAATTGCATCAAAGCCCACTATATTATCATAATCTTTCAAGCTCCTCGTACACACAAAATAGTTGATAGCCATCTTTTTTCTAGAAAACAATGCATTTTTAAGACAAAAAAGAGGAGAAGCAAATATTACGTTATATTTTCAATCTGCAATATGGTATCCATGCTGGTTTTTACTGACATCAGAAAGAAACTGCATTTTATGAAGCATTATACTAATCTGATCCCTTTCCAACTGATTATTGCACCTCATCTTGGAAGGTTTATCATAAGAACTGAACATCCCATTCTCGTGAGGGTGCATGAAACAATTTCAATCTTGAGAATATGGAGAAAATCGGTACAAAATCGAAAATTATGAAAGAAGGATGACACAATACCTTCGGATAAATCGGTGGTTTCTTATGCTTGAGTTAGTGATCGTCAAGTACAACCTTGACCGTAATCGCGGTACCACACACACTAGCCTTGTTACCTCTGCCGCCATTGTTTAAAGGAATCAATTACTGGACTTGGCTTAGATCAATTGCAGGTTTCGACTTAGATCAAATGCAGAAATTGATGATGAACGTGTGAGGGAGAAAGTGACGGCATCGATTAAAGAAATCAATTACTGGACTTGGCTCGATTTTTCAGTGGCAAAGAGGATGGCGAAATCGACAATGAGGGCATGTGAATCACCTGATTTCGGGTGAAATCGCCATGGGTGAAATCGCCAATGAGGGTCGGAAATCGAGGCAGACTTGATGAATACAGGCCTTTGCACAGATGATCAATACAGGCGGCGCCAAGAATGTCGGAGCGGGAGAATGGAACCAGAGACGGAAGCTACATGTTACAAAATCACAAAATCACGTTCTTCAATTCAATATTGATCTGTCTTGAAAACTCGATCTATCTTTCTCGCATCTGATTTTGTTCACCATTTGAATCACAAAATCGCGCACCACCGGGACCATTACCGACCATTCTTGCAGATATCATGATGGCGTAGAAGATTAGAGGGAAGAAAACTGCGTCGGAGCGGGAGTCTGAAGTGGGAGACGGTGGGAGAATTTACCGATCGTGGTGGTATGTTGGTAGCGGCTGGAACCCTAGCGGAAGAAAGAGAGACGGTGGATTGGTGAGATACGTTGTATCCATCAGCAGCGTGTCCAAGGAGAGAGAAAGAGAAATTGTTAACTAATTTATTTTAGGCTTGATTCCAGGGATTGAAATTGTAGGACCAATTTACCCCTGCGGCTGTATATTGAAGACCTAAAATACCATTTAAAATACTGATAATTACAAAAATGCCATTTTTGATCTTGGCCTTACATTTTTTCAATCAAATGGTCCAGATTTGGTTTTTAAGATCTCAAGATTTTTTGAGCTATCAATAGAACCTAACTCTCTCTCTCTCTCTCTCTCTCTCTCTATATATATATATATATATATATATATATATATATATATATATATATATATATATATATATATATATATATATATATATATATATATATATATATATATATATATATATATATATATATATATACATACAAGTTCAAATGAGACCATTTAAATTTTGTGAGACCAGTAGACTCAATCTTAGCCACTCATTTTAGAGATCAAAAAATAAAATAAAAATTTTAAATAGGCTAAAATAATGAGAATTTTTTTAAAAAAAAAACTTACTACTTATTTTCGCTACTTATTCTATCTAAAAAAATTTTTAAAATAAAAAAAATTCGAAAAAAAACCTGGAAAAATCAAAAAAATATTCTAGTAGAATGTTACTGGATGTTGCATATTCTAATATAATATTACACAAACTAGTGTAATATTCTACTAGAATATGAAAAACCGCTAATTTTTTTATTTTTTATTTTAATTGTTTTTTAATTTGTTAATTTTTTTAATAAAAAATGACGAAAATAATAAATAAATACAATTTTTTTTTAATTTTTTTCATTTATTTTGCATTTTTTAATTTTTTTTTGTTTTACACCCAAAATGAGTGGCTAGGAATGCGTCTCCCGGTCTCACGAAATATAATGGTCTCATATTAACTTAATCATATATATATATATATATATATATATATATATATATATATATATATATATATATATATATATATATATATATATATATATATATATGGTAGAATTAAATACATTTAACAATTATTGTGTGATTGTAGAATCAAATGTGGTGCGTTCGATTGAAATGATCAACGATGTTAGATTCAATGGCCTAATTGTAAAATTATAACAATTAATTAATCAGATTTTGCAATTAAACCCTTATAAAGGGTATTTTAATTATATTAATAAATATTTAAAAAATGAAATATCCAATTTATCTACTAATTTTGTGGGATTACGTGAATAAAAACTGCAAATTAAAAACTGAAAATTACAGTACCTTCGAATTCCTTTGAATTCTCAAAGAATAGTTTGTGGGTTCTTAAGTTAATTACAGTATTTTCAAATTCTTTGAGAATACATCAAATTCCTTGAACCATTCTTAGAGAATGGACTTACTTTTGACAAAAAAACGTATCATTCTCGTAGAATGATCATGCTTATGCTACCAATCTCAAAGAATACATTCTCAAAAGAATACTACCACGCTACATTTAGTCCCTATGATATGCTAATCTTGCAGAACCATCCTCGGCCTCTCCCATCTTCTTCATCGATTGAATGCAATAACAAAAGGGTAAATTACAAAAAATAATATGTACAACAAGCGATCAAATTTGTTTGACAATAAAACAAGCAAAAAAAAGAATAAAAAATAACAAACCGAAAACTAAGCTTCTGACAATCAAACAAGCAAAAAAAAAAAAGAATGAAAAATTACACAAAGAACACTGGGATACTCGGTCGCACCAAATACCAAGTCACTCTTCGTTTGTGTGAATAAATGAAGAATAAAATAAAAATCATATTTGTTTGTGTTTTCTTGCCTTTTCTATGTAAAATAGAAAATCTTCAATCGGTGGTTTGAATTTTGTAATGACATTAATGAAGGGCACCAAATAACAAGTCACGCAAGTGTACACACAAAGGTAGTCGGTCGCACATTTGCTCCATTCCTGCCGTCTCTCTCCTTTCTTTCTCGATTCACCGCAAAACTTCACACAAGGGAAAACAATTCGTCCAAAGAGTGAGTTATTGCCAGCGGCATGAAACTTAAACCCTACGAGAATCTTATTGCCAGCGGCGGCGGATGAAGCAGAGGAGGAAGCCGGCGGCGATGGTGGATGAGGCAGGGGAGGAAGACGGTTGACGATTGAAGACGTGAGAGAGAGGGGAGGATAAATAGGGTTGGTAAGTTACGTTCCATAAATATAGGCATTTAATTTGGGATGATTAATTAATTAATTAATGGAATTAATATTTATATTATATAAATGGACTAATTTGCCTCTATCAAATCATTGGTCCAGAATTAATCCTACGATCATACAATATTTAAAAAATGTATTTGAAATTTACCTATTCAAAATTGTGAATGTACAGCAGAATTTGTGAGAATTGTGAATGTGCAGCAGAAATTACCAAAAATTGTGAGCAATAAACGATGGGAACACCTATTAAATAGGTGATAGAAATTTGATTCCATGAGATATTTAGTGAAATCTATCACCCCCTTAACAGTTAACAGATGTGACTTGTGAGTGACAAGGTTAGAAATAGGAAAGATAAGAAAGGGCATTCTTTCACATACAAAACTGAAAAGGAGAAGAGAAAGTCTTTAATGTGAATAAAACAGATCAAGTAGTGTAGCAACTAAAAAAAGAAGGTGGAGTATTGAAGTCATGCAGTCTCAAAGCCAAATATCCTAAAAACACCTGCAAAAAGCAAGATTTTGTTTGTAAATGGGGAATGGAAGCAACATGTTGTAGAAATTATCTTACCTTCATCGGCCTGATACTTGTTTTTATCATCACCAGCATATGCCAGCAAATTGAATTTGGGATTCCACTCCACGCTATTCATGGCTGCCCGGCATGGGATTTGGTGAACCGACCGTCCACTTTCTACATTTGACTGTCAAGAAATTTTGATTTGTTGCACATAAATAAAATAGGCACAAGAAGAGCATCAGGATATAAAGGATGGATACATACAATGTCAATGAACAAGTCTTCACTAGCAGAAGCAATATATTCACCCGTGTGATTAAAGCTTATGGTCCGCACTGGCCATCTGACAATAACATAATCTCATAAATTTCTCCCATAATTTTATTATTTTTTTTTTCTTATAAAAATAAATACAAGATGACTCACTCGAGCTTTGTGAATGTACGCACACACAGCATTTCGGAGATATCCCAAAGGCTGACTAACGAGTCCGCACTCCCAACAGCAAAATATCTGTCACCAACCAACATTTTAATACATCCAAAGCTTGACTGACTGTGTTAAGAGAGTTT
The DNA here is from genome assembly GCA_023525715.1 of Cichorium intybus. Classification (NCBI taxonomy): domain Eukaryota; kingdom Viridiplantae; phylum Streptophyta; class Magnoliopsida; order Asterales; family Asteraceae; genus Cichorium; species Cichorium intybus. The sequence continues at coordinate 1,422,030 of CM042017.1, read as the reverse complement.
TTGACAAACCTTCCTAAAGGGTCAATGGCAATGCAATAACAACCCGCGGTGTGAGCCGTCAAGGTGTCAACTGCTTGAAGAGATGGGTATCCCAGCACTTCAACAGTACCTGATCAATAAATACCCCCCATCAACAAACATACATTAATTTTTTTTTTTTTTTTTTTTTTAAAAACACAAGTATCCATTCCTCACCATTTCCAGTAGTCAAGAAGAACATATCCCCCGTCATGTTCCATGCAATCTCATTTACCTGACATACAAACAATAATCAAAACAGATATAAGATAAGAAGTAAGAAGAATGCTTGTTTTACCTCATAGTTGAATTTGCGCTTATGGATGGGCTTGAATTTTCGAACATCCAGTATTGTCAGTTCATCATCCTATAACACATGCCACACTAGAATTAAGTAATTAAAACACCAACTTCCTAAATCTTAACTAACTCAAAACTGTACCCGGTTCCCAACAGCTACATGACTCCCATCTGGTTTATACGTGATGTTAATGTTCTCCCCACTAAGTTCTGCTTGCTGTGAGCATTTTCCACCTATTAACCCATGTATGTATCATTATCAACAAATAAACCCAAACATAAACATTACTTAAAACAATCACTTACTGCGGACATCCCATAAACGAACAGTCTTGTCACCTGATGCAGTCGCAATCAAATCAGCATGTTTCGGATCCCAACACAATTGATCAACACTATCAGTATGCCCCTTTAGTTCAACATCTTTAACCTTGCTCTGCAACATGTAAAATATAATTACACCCCTCACTAACCTAAATCAACTAACTACTAAACACTGATATGGATCATTCATAACAGACAATAATCTTTAGATATATATTCCTTTCAATCAATTGCATCATCCACTCTTACTAATTAGGTTTTTGAACAGAGTCTTTGGGTGATTGTCCGTAATAATAACAAACTTCTCATGTGTGCTAAGCATCAAGAGACCAAGTATACTTACGTGACCATGGGGCTCGATATGCCATACCCGAGCCGTTTGATCCACAGAACCCGACGCAAGCTTTGTCCCAATGCAATTCCAAGCTACTGAATGTACCTGTATGATTCGCCCAGCATTTAACATTTTTAGTGGAAAGAACAATCATGGCCACAGAGCTAGGGTTCATTACAGCTAAAATAATTAGGTTTTAGTGAGGAGGAGGGAGAGTGACACTGCACCTTCTTCTTGTGGCCCTGATATTCCCGACTATGGAGGTTTTTGAAGGGTATTGTTTCTGCCATCGTCTCTCCCTGCTGTGTTTGACTCACGGTTGACACTTTATGCGAATCGGCAGTCCCTTCGTTACTTCATTTATTTTACTTTCTTTGGTGGTTAACTGAAAAAACTTGAATCCCAAATCCAATTAAATTTTGGTCTTTTACATTAGGGAAAATGACACTGTAGCACAACAATGTTATAAGCTTTTGTCGATTTGGTCCTTAAAGTTATTTTTTTGCCACATAAGGGAACAAAGTGTTAAAAACGTGTTTTAAAATACCATTGAGACCAAAGTGAAGCGGTCACCCGGTCATCTTCTTCAATTATGGTATTTTGCATCCTAGTCATGAGACATGTCATCAAATATTGACATCGTGTTCAATCTACGTGTACAACTCCAACGTGTATTAAACTGAAAACAGTACGAAGGCGGTTCAAAACCCTTATCGACCTTTTCCCACCAAACCCTTTCTCTCGATCACTTTCTTCATCGTGATAATGGAATCAAACTGCAAAGTCGATGTGCACTACCATGGAGTCTTCAACAGGCAACCGTTGAGTTATATAGAGGGCATGCATCACCTGTTTGAAGACATTGATTTTGCAGGGATGGATTTAGAGGAATGTGTGAAGTTTCTTGAAAGATTTACAGGAGAGAAATGCAGGAACTTGTATTTCTGCTTACCTGAGAGCGAGCTAGGAGAAGGACTAAAGATGATTACAGATGAAATGGATTACGTTGAGTTCATCGAGATCGCATACCATTGTGGAACTGTTGTTCCTATGTACGTGGATCATACTGGTGCTAATGTCCAGAAGTGGATAGCTGAAGACCACGATGAGGTGATTAGCCCTGAAGATCACCATTCAGGTGTAGCAGAGGAGATTGATAGACTTGACATCAACACTCCTGTGAACAACACCAGAACAGCACCGGAGATGGCAGATGGCGAAGAAAATCAGATGGGGGAGCATGAGCCAGGACAAGTTGAGATTGGTGAGATTGACAGGCAAAGTGATGTTCAAACAAGGTTTAATCCAGATGTTGAGTGGAAAAAACAGAAGCCTGTACTAGGTATGCGTTTTGAAAGCCCTAAACAGTTGAAAGATATGCTTTGTAACTATGCTGTTGCAAATGGATATCAATTGTGTTATAAAAAGAATGATAGTAGGAGGTTATTGGCAAATTGTTGTGATGGGGATTGTTCATTTAGGCTATGGGCTTCTTGGATGAGTGACGAGCACTCATTCCAAATAAAGTCTCTAATCCATGAGCATAATTGTGCAAGGAATTTCAAGTTTGGTTCAATTGTCAACTATGCTTGGATCGGTAGTCACTACACTACTGAGATTCTACATAACCAAAAATTGACTGTTAGACAACTAAGGGAAGATGTGAAACAAAAATTTGGGATAGAGGTTAGCATGAGTCAATGTAGGAGAGGAAAGAAGCATGCATTGACTATAATCCAGGGAACCATAGTTGAACACTATGCCAAACTTTGGTCATATGGAGAGGAGATTAGAAGATCTAATCCGGGGTCTAATGTCAAAGTGGGGGTAAATTGCATGCCAGATGGAAAAAATTATTTCACTAGGTTTTATGTGTGTTTTCAGGGATTAAAAGAGGGTTGGAAAACTGGTTGTAGAAGAGTGATTAACCTTGATGGGTGTTTTTTGAAAGGTTATTGTTCTGGTGAGTTGTTAAGTGCAATTGGAAGGGATGGTAATAATCAAATTTTTCCAATTGCTTGGGTAGTAGTTTGTGTGGAAAATAAAGATAGCTGGAAATGGTTCATGGAGAACCTTACAGAAGATCTCCATCTTGAAAGTGGTCTTGGAATTACTTTAATGTCAGATCAACATAAGGTATGTATGTCAATATTATTTCATTATTTCATTCATTTTAATTTCAACTTAAGGATGCATATCATTTGTATATTCATAATCTTGGCATGCAGGGACTGTTAGAGGCTGTAAAGGAAGTTTTACCATCAGCTGAACATAGGCAATGTGCTAGGCATATTTATGCTAACTTTAAGAAGAGATTTTCTGGTGCTCACTTTGAAAACTTATTTTGGAAAGCAAGCAAGGCTACAACAGAACCTCATTTCAAAGCAGTCATGAAAGAAATTGAGCTTTTAAACCCTGCAGCTCATGAACATCTAATGGAAAGGGATCCTAAGACATGGTCAAGGGCATTTTTTTATACTAGACAGTATGTGTGATGCTGTAGAGAATGGAATATCAGAAAGCTTCAATAGTGTGATTGTTGAAGCAAGGAAAAAACCAATTATAACAATGCTTGAAGAGATACGTACTTATGTCATGGAAAGGATGCATAAGATGCAAATCAAAGGTTGCAATTGGCCTGACTACCAAGTCTGTCCTGCCATTAGACATAAAATTAATGAGTTAAAAATTCAACAAAGGTATGTTTCTATGTTATAATATGCTTAGTATATAAGAAACATTGTTAACAAAATTATCCAATTTGCAGATACTGGCAAGTGCTTCCAAGTGGGCTTCTACATTTTGAAACTAGGAACTTAGGAGAATCTTATGCAGTGAACTTGGAAAAAAAAAAGTTGCACCTGCAGGCTGTGGCAACTAAATGGATACGGTTGTGTGCATTCAATTGCAACAATATCCTACATAAACGGGACAATTGAAGCTTTTGTAGACCCACTTTATCTAGCTACATTTTACAAGAATGCTTACAAGCATCCTTTACTTGCTATGAATGGAAGTGACATGTGGCCATCTACAGATTTTACTCCTCCTTTGCCTCCAATAAAGAGGAGAATGCCTGGTAGGCCAACAGTTAAAAGAAGAAGGGATGCCTCAGAAAAAGTTGGAAGACATACTGTCTCCAAAGTGGGCAAAAGAGTTCTTTGTGGGATCTGTAAGCAACCTGGCCATAACAAGACAACATGTAAGCAAGTTGAAAGGCCCTGTAAATTGAGAGTACCTAAAAGGGGAACTAGAAAGTCTCATGTGCATGATGAAGGTGAACACATTATGTTTATATTTGTATTTTCATTTAGCCATTGTCATTAATCTATTATGCTTAAAATACAGAGAATGCAAATGAGGCTGGACTTGGAGATAAAGCAAATGAGGCTGGACTTGGAGACAATGCAAATGAGGCTGGACTGGGAGATAAAGCAAATGGAGTTAATGAACAAGAACTCAATCCATCAACAGATAATGGAGTCAATGAAACTGAGGCTGTGATTGGAGTCGATGAAAATGAGGCTGGGATTGGATTAAATGAAAATGAGGTTGGGATTGGAGCCAATGAAAGTATCATGGTAAATGAGGATGATGTTATTGGTTTGATGACACAAGAAAGCATAACCATTGGGAAACGTAAGCCAAAAAGGTCAGAGAGGATAGTGAAGAAGAAATTGGCTAAAAGAATTCAAGGCAAGAATGGTGAAGGCAACACTTCTGACCTGCCTGTGGATTTAGATTAGAAATGTTTGTGCTGTTTGTGTGTCAATAACGTGTTAAAAATGTTTGTGGTGTTTGTTAAGTCTCTGGATTACCATTGTGGTGTTTGAAAACTTATGTTGTGATAACATTTGGTTTTTTATGAGTTGTGTAATGATATGACATTCCCCTTTTATAATGGGCTGGGTTGTGCACCTTAATAATGTATGTATGAAACTTATTTGGTTTTTTATACGTGTTACATAAGAATATATGGATGAGTTCCAACTTAATATGTTAAGCCATGCAGCCTTTAACCCATTAAGCCATGCACACTTTAACCCAATTTTAAACAGACTAATACTTTACGTAAATGCCATTAGCTCATTAAACAACTTCATTTGTTAAGCCATGCCATAAACCCATTAACTTCATACTCTATTAAGATCATTAAAGTTACAAACGATCATATGATAATATATAAACCTACTAACAAACATAATCCTAGATAACTAATGTGATTTTATCATCCTTACAACCAACAAAACAAGGATGATCCTTAACCCTTTCACTTCACAACAAAAACCCCTAATTATATCTATATTTTCGATCCCCAAAAACCCTAATACCCTTACCCTTCATCGTTCCATACCGATACCCTTCATCCTCTTCACTTGAATGCCGATGCCATTAACTGTGCCAAAACATAAACACCTATACAAAAAAAAAACCCTGTATACCGTCTTTTGTAATGCGAGTACCATTTCCATTAGAGCTTGCAAGTCTTCACTAGGCGGCGGTGCGCCAGACGGCGGTGCGCCAGACTCCGGTACGCCAGACTCCGGTACGCCAGACGGTGGGAGTAGCGGTGCTCCAGAAAACCAACTCCTCGGTCCCATGTTGGTTGATTCACTTCCTCCGATTGACCTCCTCCTCTCACTCGTACTTTCTAATGGGATATTCAAGTCCGAGAGATTTATACCAAGTTTAGAAAATTCTGTGGATGAGGAAGAAGACATTATGGAGAGTTTACTGTTTCAATTCGGGGAACTATGTTTGGAGAAATGAAGGATATGTCCCCCATTTTAAACCAATCGGAACATATGCTACTTGGCGAACTTGGTGCCCAAGTTTACAACACGTGGCCGCCATGTCACACACAGTTGGCCTCCACCTATGATCCATGTCATCTATCAACCGGCTTCAATGGGAAAAGGTCCTTTTAAACCGGTTTTAAACAGTTGGTTCCTTTATGTGGCAAAAAAATAACTTTAGGGACCAAATCGACCAAAGCTTGTAACATTGTTGTGCTACAGTGTCATTTTCCCTTTACATTACTCTCCTAAACAACTCGATTTCAATCTGCCGTTAGCGACGGATTAAAAAAATAACATGAGTTTTTATCTTCGGTTTTCATTTTCTAAAAGAGAATTAAAAAAATACATTTGATTAAAACCGTTTCAGTTTTTTTTTCTATTTTAAAAATATTAAAAACGTGTTTATATTTTCTATCAATTTTTATTTTTTAATTTTTATTATTTTAAATAACAAATATCTCATAAACTCATCATACCCTGCCCCACCTCCACTCCCTACCCCAACCCCAACCACCACCCCAACCCACCCACCATATCCCAAGTCCCAACCATCACCCACCTTACCCCCATCCTACCACCCCACCCTACCCCACCCGAGCATACCCATCCTACATTTTTCCATTTTCAACTTTTTTTTAAAACACATACACACACACTAATTCTTATCTACACCCCCACAATTACATACCACCCCCAGACTATCTTAACCACCAGCCACCCTCATCCTACCACCCAAACCTACCATACCTACCATCAACTTTTTATATTTGTTAACAACCAAAATAAATCTGTAATTTATTAAAAATATATCAATATTGATAACTGTATAAAAAACGTCATTTATATTCAAATTGTTTTATTTTGAATGTAATTTTTGTTTACTGGGTATGGTATATTATAAAAAATTAAAATAATACTACCGATCATACGATGCCACATATACGTGACTAATAGCTTGGTTTCATGGATGTACCACCATAATTCGAAGAAGTCGCCACATTTACATTTTTTTCTTTTTATTAATTTTGGTGATAGTCATTAATTGCATTAGTCGTAGGTGTTGTTTCTTTTCTTTTATTTAATAAACTTAATGCATAAAAAATTTACTGGTTCAGTTATATATGGTTATTTCTGTTTTAGTTAATGCTAACAAAATGTCTTAGTATGTTAAGTTAGAAAACATGTGTCATTGACATTAAGTTGTGATTTTATATTTAGTTTTCCTGAATTACCTTTATTTTCTTCAATAAAAATAATATTTATACAAAAATTATGAGTAATGGAGTATACATTCTATTCTTATATATTGAGTTATTCACTATTATTTATATAAATATTATACAACTATAGCGTTGTGAACATGTCTAGATACAAGGTCTATTATATATTGAGTTATTCACTATTCCAGAGAATTGCTCGATGGATGCTTAGATCTTTACTGCGGTCATCTATTTATAGTGGTGGAATCAGGCTATATAGCGTCGCGAACATGTCTAGATAGTGTCGTGAAGTAACTAACTTCCCGATAGGGGTGAGCATCGTGCGGTTTGGTACGGTTTTAGGCCAAAACCAAACAGCAAACCGCATGCATCGGTTTTTGTAATTTTAAAACCACAAAATGCGGTTTTTAAGTGGTGCGATTTTGCGGTTTTTCCTAACGGTGCGGTTTCAAGTGGTGCGGTTTCGGTTTTTAAACCTCACAATAAAATGGTGTGGTTTTAAACTGCAAGAGACCAAAAGTGAAGTAAGTTTTATTAAAATTTTAGCTTTTAGTCATATATCCAACACTACATATCGTAGGAACATGATACAATTTTTTGTTTATTACAGTTTTAGCTCACAATCAAGAGTGTGGTGAAGTCATAGTTTAGGTCCACAAACACGATCATATAACAGACTCTTGAACTATTATTATTATGAGTTACTCTTGAACTATTATGAGTTATGATGCTACATTTTATATTTGAAGTCACTGAAAAAATATACATAGCCTTAAACATTCGTTATAACAACTAATATTAAACATACATAATATTAGTGGTGCGGTTCGGTTTTCAAAAGTCGGTTTCTAGGGTAAAACAGCACCGCATCGACTTTGGTCGGTTTTTGTCAAATTAAAAACCGCATCGCCGGTTTTTGTATCGGTTTCGGTTGTTTGCGATTTCTGCGGTATTCTTTTTGGACCGGTGCGGTTTTTGCTCACCCCTACTTCCTGATATTTCGCTTGACTGGTCAAATTTGAATTATGATGCAATCCACTCCTGGCGTTGCGAACTAATACCCTTAGCGCCACTAACTTCTTTATCCTTATCTCTTCGATTTAGCTTATCCCTTTCCAATTTTTGCTCATTTTCCTACGAATTAGTATATTTTCTACCACAAACAACTTTCAAGAAGAGTGAGTGTATTCAATTGATATATGATTATCATTATTCCTAAATACCCAAATAACACGTAAGTAGTCTCAAACAAAAGCACGTTATCAATATATATTTAATCACATGTGATTAAACCCTATTACTCACATGTGAATATACACATATGACTAATTTGTATGTTTTGTTGTTAAATATTTAAATTTGTCCGAAAAATGAATAATAACTTTATTCCTTAAAAAATGAATCATCAAAGTATTTTTCCAGGATTTTTTTATTTCATCTAATGATTCATTTTATTGGTTTGTCAAAAAAAGATGCACATGATGCACTTTTACCTTTCCTACCAAAAATTTTCTTCTTATTTGATCATATATATATATATATATATATATATATATATATATATATATATATATATATATATATATATATATATATATATATATATATATATATATATATATATATATATGTGTGTGTTTTTTATGATTATTATTATAAAAGACCTTGTATTTTTTTTTTGTTTTTTAGGTTTAAACCCAAACCTTTTTATTTTCAAAAAAGCCTTCATGTTTTTCCAATTTTTCGTGATAGCCCTTTTATCTTGGTTAATAGTATTAAAATCTTTATATTTTTAGTTTTTTCTAGTTTACCTAATCTTTTTTTTATTTAAAAAAAAAGTCGCATTGTGTTTGCTTTTGTTTGTTTTCAATATTAAATTTTAAAGGAAACAATATATTGTTTTCAGAACAATGTGAAATACTGATGTGTTTATAAGTGCTAATTTGGAAGTGAGGAATTTGAAAATGAAGGTTTAGGTTTAAACGGAAAAAATAGTAAACTATAAGACTCTATATCTTGTAATACAAAAATTACACTAAAGAGGAAATTAACATATAATAATAATAATAATAATAATAATAACAATAATAATAATAATAAGCTGATATTTGACAATGCTATTGGTCCAATATGTGTAATATCATGTTTTATATGCATATGTTATATTTATTTAGAACTATGTTATAGTTATAATTTTTTCAACTAATGTTGCTTTCAAAATCATGATTAATTAGTATTGATATATATGGATAATTTATTTTTTTAATATGTAATAATATAATTTATAAAGTTATTGTAATAAAAAAATGTAATGCATATTTGTTAAAATCTAATTAATAGAATAATGATTTGACAATCTATATAAGTTAAAAAAAAGAATATACTAAGAATATATTTTTTGGGTTAAAGTCGAATTTGGTCACTTAACTTTTTGGTTTGTGCACATTTGGTCACTTAACTTTGTTTAAGTTGTGAAAGGTCACCTAACTTTTTAGTTTTGTCCTGAATGGTCACTGTGACCTGTTATAGCCGGTCACAGTGACCATTTCGGGAATAAATAAAAAGTTAAGTGGCCTGTTATAACTTAAATAGAGTTAAGTGACCAAATAAGCACAAACCACAAAGTTAAGTGACCAAATGAGAACATTAACCCCAAAACAAATTAATTTTTTGAAACATCGGATGTCCTCAAAATTATTGGTTGTAGATATCCTCGAAATTATTGGTTTATCCTTATTCTAATAAGTATCCTTATTCTAAATCATCTGCATAACACTCTTTGGTATAATATGTAAACAATTTTTCATCGAGTTGTAACTCATGACCTTTTCCCTTTTTTAGACAATTATAACATTTTACTAGAAGTTAAAACCAACCAATTCAAAAAACTCACCAAATCAGAAACAAAAACTCACCAAATCATAAACGATCAATTGATCCTTTTTCTTTATCTACATAAATATTTTTTGGTCGTTTATAAAAATGAATTATCAAAGTAAAATGAACGTATGGATGATTTCCATGATTCTAACTTAACACGACTCAAACAAATTTTTTCATTTATAAATAATTGTATTATCGGAGTAACATATGCAACTAACGCAAGTCCCAAAAATCCAACTTTTCAAAAAATCAATTGGTTTTGGGGTTAATGTTCTCAATTGGTCACTTAACTTTCTGGTTTGTGCTCATTTGGTCTCTTAACTCTATTTAAGTTATAATAGGTCACTTAACTTTTTATTTATTTCTAAAATGGTCACTGTGACCGGCTATAACAGGTCATAGTGACCATTTTGGGACAAAATAAGAAAGTTAGGTGACCTTTTACAACTTAAACAAAGTTAAGTGATCAAATATGCACAAAACAAAAAGTTAAATGACCAAATTCGACTTTAACTGTAAGAACCCGCGAAAAAGTCAAAAAGGGTAAAACGGTCATTTGTCATGTTGTACGACTATTATGTGTAATAATATGTATTTGTAAAATAATATAATGAGAAATAAAAGTTTATGAGAAATTTGGAGTTTTGACGCGTGAATAGTGAAATTTGACCAAAAAGGGCAAATTGGTCATTTGACATGAAAAAATGACCAAAATGTCAAAAAAATGTCAACTTAGTAGTTATTAGAACATTCCTTGCAAGATTTATGGTTTTAGGATCATTTTGGAAAGAAATATGAAGATTTAGGGACTAAAATGAAATTAGATTATAAACATTAAATATATATATATATATGAAATATGAGAGTTATTCTCTCATAAATTAGAAGCATCCAGAGAACACGGGAGAGAACTAGAAGTGTGCAGCAACATCACGAGAAGAAGGAGAAGAGAACAAAGGAATTATCAAGGAGAGGAATCAAGAGTTGGAATTAGTGATTCCAAGGTAAGAATTCCTTAGTTTTAACCTAGGTTTTGTGTGTGTTCTTGATTTGGGTTTTTTTTAGGTTGAGTGGAAACTGCAATTTCAGTAATAAATCATGTGGGTTAAGTAGCTAATGCTTCCAATAAGCCATTAGTTAAGAACTTAACTCAAAAACATGGAAGTAGGTTGCTATATGTTAGAAATCAAGAAATGGGAATTTGTGCTCAAGAACCCTAAAAACGGGTTTGTAAGATCAAAGCTGGTTTTTATGGTTTTGTTGGGTCCAAATGATCACTTAGGATGTATTAAGACACTCCTAAGTGACTAATTTCAAAAAGATGGATTTTTGGTGCAAAATATCAAAAACGGGATTTTGAAGAAATGGAATTGGAATTAGTGATTTCATGGCTTAAAACCTGATGTAAAACAAGGGTTTTAGTCATGGAATGATAGTAAAATGATTAAGAACTGAAATAAGTGCTTAATGGGTGAACTGCGTGCTACAGTGCTCCAGTCAGGGACCAAAAATGTTAGAAATTTCAAATATTCCAAACGCTAGAAACCATAGCTAGACATGTCCGATTGACCTGAAATTTCATACATAACCTTAACATGGTATAAGAATATGTCGGGAATGGTCAAATCCGTAATCCGACCTTGCGGAAAAGTTACTGTAGCGGCAGAGGCTAAAAACACTATTCATGCCCATGATTTTTAGAATTTGAGCTAGGCTTGTCCAATGAACTCCAAATTTGAAACACAAGTCTAATATAGTCTAAGATTTCATGGAAAAGAGTCGGAACTGAAATACGACCCCTCGGGGTACTGTAGCAATATACGCGTATTTCGGAGAAAAACCGTAAAATGAGTTATAAATGGTTATACATTTATTATAACCTATAGCTATGTTATATGAGACCTTAGCATTATAGAATTAATTATATTGAGTATTTATATATATAATACATGTATAGGTGGTGCTTCAAACGTGGTTGAGCACGGAAAAGGGAAAGGAATACGAGAAGTGTAGAGACTCGTAACAACGTCAAGGTGAGTTTTATGAGGATTTTCTAGTACATAGCAAAAATGTTATTTTCAAAAAAGTATGATTTCCAATGTTTATAAATACTAAAGTTTGGAAAATGGCTTTTGAATGAAGCTCTATACAAGGGCTTAGTATTTTAAGTATATTTTTAAAGTATGATTTGTAAAGTATTTTGAAAGAAGTTCCTTATCGGAACTCAGATGTCAGAAGCAGTTTTGAAAGTATTTTTGTTAAAGAGTTATAAAATGTTTGAGTAAGAATAGTTTACAAATTGTGTCCCACTTTGACCAATTTGAGATGAAATGAAGTAAGAATTTAAGATGAGCCAGTTGTCCGGACTAGGATCACCCACATAATCGGGGGATCAGAAGACACTACTGGGATGGTACCTCCCGTCGCGAAGTAGTTGTCTAGCTTAGCATACCCTTGTGCTTGAATTTGTTCCAAGTCATGAAGGGGAGACAGAATGAGCAAACCGAGTGGGCAGATCTGTTCTGTTCCGCGAGGGGAGCTAGTTGAATGAATTAATTAACTTAATTCATAAGTTTCAGTTGGTCACGAGAAAGTAAGCAGTTTTATAAAAGAAAGTCTTTTTAGAGTTTGAAAGTAAAGAAGAAAAAGTTATTTTGAGATTTATGAAATAAATCAGTTTTAGCAATGTACTTTTGATATTTCAAGTTTTGAATAGAAAAGTTTTGGGTCTAAACCCATATTACTCACGAGACTTTATGTCTCACGTATACTATGTTTTTGAAATGCTATGTACTTAGGTGAACGGAGCGAAGATTGAAGTTGGGACCAATTGATACAATGTAAGTTTAAATTATGGTTATTGGTATTGAGTCTGTAATACCCCTCGAGTTTAAGTTTGTAAAATAAATATAAAAAAAAAATTTAATGGCTGTTTCATAGTCACAAGTTGTAAAATATGTTTGGAAACTGTATTTTTATATTAAATATGGGTTGAAGAAAAGGGGTGTTACAGTTTTGGTATCAGAGCCATAGTTTAAGCGAATTAGGTTGGACTACCATCTTAGTATTAAACTAGCAAGAGTAGTAGTAGGTTGCCTTAGTTATATAGAAGGCATAGATTGAGTAGGACTGTTATATAGTGCAATCAACATAAGGATTTTTAACATGCTACCGCTTATGAAATACTATATAGAATTTTGTATTAAACCGATAATTTGTTCATCTATATAGTAATGGAAGGCAGACGACAAGCTGACAGGGGTGAGGGCAGTCACACTTCCTCAAGAGGAAGTGAACCACATGTTCTGCGAAACGATGAGGCTGAGCCAAACCCACCACCACCACAACCTGTCACTATGGAGGCAATCCAGCTTCTAATCGATAACTTACGAACTGAGTTGAGACAAGATGTGAACAACATAATCGACAGCAGAATGGGTGAACCTAGTGCCCAATCGTCACAAGAGGTCTCCAAGAAGACGACTGAGGAGGCAACTAGTGGAGGTAACAAGAAGGAAGAAAAGGGTTGTTCTTTTAAGTCCTTTATGGCTTGCAAACCGCCCGAATACCATGACAGTTTTGAGCCTAAAGTGACAATGCGATGGGTCCGAGAGATTGAACAGGTGATACAAGCGAGCAAATGTGCAGAAAAAGATCAAGTCACTTTTGCTTCTCGGCAACTGAAGGATGATGCTTTGGTGTGGTGGAACACTAAATATGAAAGTTTGGGAAAGGATGTGGTATATGGTTGGTCATGGGCAGAGTTTGTCACGTGCCTCAAAGATAAATTCTGTCCCACGCGAGATTTGGAGAAGTTGAATGAAGATTTCTTAACGATAAAGAAAGGAGAAATGACTGTTGATGAGTATACAAAGAAGTTTTGTGACATGTTACCTTTTGTGGGGGAGTCTTACCCCAGTGAGCGGTCCCGAATTAACCGCTATGTCCGGGGTTTGCCATGGAACTATGAACTAGAAGTAAAGAAAGCCGAGACGTTAGATGGGGCGATCATTGCTGCCCGAACTGTAGAAGATGTTGGGAAAAGAAGAAAGGAAGAAGGACCTGGTTTTAGTGATAAAAGAAAAGCAGTTAGTAGCAGTGGGAACATAAAGAAGAAAGGGAAGATGAGTTCAAGTCAGAGCCGACAGGGGAGTGTGAAAAAGTGCGAGAAATGCGGGAAAGAACACGGTGGCGAGTGTCGAGCGGGATCAAATGCCTGCTTTAATTGTGGCGGATTCGGTCACAAAGCAAAAGATTGTAAAGCCAAGAAAGCCAGCGAAGTGGAGTGTTTCTCATGCCATCAGATGGGACACTACAGTTTCAACTACCCAAACAAGGGAGGAGAAACTATGGTGTCAACAGCCCAGAAGAAGACCGAACCCCAGAAGGTGAAGACTCGAGCTTTTCAGATCACCAGGGAGGAAGCAAAGGAGACTCACGATGTGGTCTCAGGTATTCTACTAATCAACTCGACACCTGTATATGTCTTATTTGATTCCGGGTCTACGTATTCGTTTGTGTCCCATGGGTTTGGAGCTAGATTAAAAGTCCCATTAGAATTATTAGATCTAGTTTTTGAGGTAGAAGTGGCAGACGGGAAATTTGTGGAAGTTCAGCATATGTATCGAGACTGTGAACTTGACATCAACGGCAAGAAGTTTCGAATTAATCTCCTTCCTATTGGAATTAAGTCCTTTGATGTAATAATTGGGATGGATTGGCTTGGTGCAAATGATGCGAAGATAGCTTGTGGTCAGAAGAGAGTGTCTGTTAAAACCCTAGGAGCCAAGGTGTACGTATATGGGGAAAGAAGAACGCACGTGCCAAGTATTATCAGTGTAACTAAAGCTCGAAGATGTGTCAGGAAAGGGTGTGTATCTTTCCTGGCCTATGTGATGACTGAAGATAAAGTGAAACAGACGTACAAAGACATAGAAGTGGTAAAAGAGTTTCCAGAAGTTTTCCCAGATGAATTGCCAGGCTTGCCACCAGAAAGGCAAGTTGAGTTTCGGATAGATCTTGTCCCAGGAGCTTCCCCAATAGCACGAGCACCGTACCGATTAGCACCAACAGAGATGCGGGAATTAATGTCCCAGTTGCAGGAGTTACTAGATAAAGGCTTCATCAGGCCTAGTTCTTCTCCGTGGGGTGCTCCAGTTCTGTTTGTAAAGAAAAAGGATGGATCAATGCGGATGTGCATTGATTACAGAGAATTGAACAAAATTACTATCAAGAACCGTTACCCGTTGCCCAGAATAGATGATTTGTTTGATCAGTTGCAAGGAGCAGATTATTTCTCAAAAATTGATTTGAGATCTGGGTATCATCAAGTCAGGGTAAAAGAAAGTGATGTAGAGAAGACGGCGTTTCGTACACGATACGGGCATTACGAGTTCCTAGTAATGCCATTTGGTCTTACGAATGCACCAGCGATCTTTATGGATTTAATGAATCGGGTCTGTAAACCATTCTTAGACCGGTTTGTTATAGTGTTCATAGATGACATTCTGATCTACTCGAAGAATAAAGAAGAGCATGCGAGCCATTTGCGGTTGGTACTTGAGACTTTGAAGCGGGAACAGCTATATGCGAAGTTCTCCAAGTGCGAGTTTTGGATGAGAGAGGTGCAGTTCCTTGGACATGTTGTTTCCATCCAAGGTATAAAAGTGGATCCAGCAAAAGTTGAAGCAGTAATGAAATGGGAGCCTCCCAAAACACCAACAGAAGTTAGAAGTTTTCTCGGTCTTGCCGGGTATTACAGGAGATTTATTCAAGATTTCTCCCGTATAGCAGTGCCACTTACACGATTAACCAGGAAAGAAGAGCAGTTTAGATGGCAAGAGGAACAAGAATGAGCTTTCGCTACCTTAAAGGAGAAGTTGTGTAATGCGCCTGTCCTTACATTGCCAGATGGGACAGAAGATTTTGAAGTATACATTGATGCCTCTCATCGGGGGCTTGGCTGTGTGTTGATGCAAAGAGGGAAGGTTATAGCATACGCTTCCAGACAGTTGAAAGATCCAGAGAAAAAGTACACCACCCATGATTTAGAGCTTGCAGCGATCGTATTTGCCTTGAAGATTTGGAGACATTACTTGTATGGTACAAAGTGCAAGTTGTTCACGGATCACAAGAGTTTACAGTATGTGTTCACTCAAAAAGAGTTGAACATGAGACAGAGTAGATGGCTAGAGTTGATCAGTGATTATGATTGCGAAATTGTGTACCATCCGGGTAAAGCGAATGTAGTAGCAGATGCACTGAGTAGAAAAGTTCCTGAGAAAAGAATCAAGGCAAGGTCGATGCGCATAGAATTGGTGTCCAGTATCATAGAACAGATTAAAGCAGCGCAGCAAAAAGTTGAAGAAAGTGGAGACTTAAAAGATGAAAAGCTAGGAAAAGATGTGCAGTTTGTAACCAATAGTCAAGGATTGAAGACTTTCAGAAACCGCATTTGGGTACCAAAGACATGAGGTTTGAGAAAGCTAATTCTAGATGAGTCGCATAAGTCAAAGTATTCCATTCATCCTGGGAGTACCAAGACTTATCAAGATTTGAAAAGACAGTATTGGTGGCCTGGAATGAAGAAGAGGATAGCTAAGTACATCTCCAAGTGTGTTATATGTGCACAAGTCAAAGCAGAACATCAAGTCCCGCATGGAGATGCCCAGTCATTGCGTATTCCAGCCGGAAAGTGGGAAGATGTAACCATGGACTTGGTTGTCGGGTTACCAAGAACAAGAAGAGGTCATGATAGCATATGGGTCATAGTAGACAGATTGACAAAGAGTGCATTATTTCTAGCCATAAAAGAAACTACTCCATTGGAGCAGTTAGCTCAGTTGTATTCAGATGAAGTGTTAAGAATATATGGTGCACCGTTGTCTATCGTGTCAGACAGAGACCCTAGATTTACCTCTAACTTTTGGAGAGCTTTACAAGATAAAATGGGGACAAGAATTCAGCTAAGTACAGCGTATCATCCACAAACAGATGGTCAGAGTGAACGAACGATCCAAACATTAGAAGACATGCTACGATCATGCGTGATGGAATTTGGAGGTAGTTGGGATGAACACCTGCCATTGGTGGAGTTTGCATACAACAACAGCTACC
Source organism: Cichorium intybus (assembly GCA_023525715.1). NCBI lineage: Eukaryota > Viridiplantae > Streptophyta > Magnoliopsida > Asterales > Asteraceae > Cichorium > Cichorium intybus. The sequence continues at coordinate 1,405,036 of CM042017.1, read as the reverse complement.
ATTCCAGCATCAAAATGCCACCCTTTGAGGCATTGTATGGTAGAAAGTGTAGAACTCCTTTGTGCTGGTTGGAAGCGGGTGAGACTAAGCTTACAGGGCCAGAGATTGTTAGAGTAACTAATGAGAAGATTGGAATAATTCAAGCCAACATGAAAGCAGCACAAGATCGGCAAAAGAGTTACTCAAATCTAAAGAAGAGACCGTATGACTTGCAAGAAGGAGATTTGGTGATGATTAAAGTGTCGCCATGGAAAGGAGTGGTTAGATTTGGCAAGAGAGGAAAGTTGAGTCCAAGGTACATTGGACCTTTTAGAATCCTGAAGAGAGTTGGGTTGCAAGCATTCAAGATAGAATTACCACCCGAACTCAGTGGAATACATGATACCTTTCATGTATGTTACTTGAAAAAGTATTTTGGTAAAGAAGAGTTAGTAATACCGTATACTGACCTGAGGGTGGAGACTCCTAGCAAACTGATTGAAGAACCCGAAGCCATCTTAGAAATGCAGACTAAAAAGCTAAGGAATAAGGAGATTGATCTTGTTCTAGTCAAGTGGAAGCATCCATTAGGGTCAAACCTAACTTGGGAGACGTTAACAGAAATGAAGAGAAGATATCCGAATTTCACCGATTACGAAAAGATTCCGAGGACGGAATCCGCTTAAGGAGGGATGACTGTAAGAACCCGCGAAAAAGTCAAAAAGGGTAATGTGACAACTAAAATTTTTGTATAAATGGAAAGTTAGTATAAGTATATTTGATGTTGAGAAGAATGGATATTCACGATTTTCAAGTGAGCAATGCAAGGGAAAAATGGTCCAAGAATGTGAAATTATAGAAAATTTATTTTTAAGACCCTTATTTAAGTCATGATATGATGATTATTCAATTAGAATTTTATCTTAAGGACATAAAGGCAAATTTTGAAATAAAGGACCAAAAGTGAAAATTTTATTGAGCAATCTTTAAAATTAATATCTCAAAATCTAAGAGGAATTGGGAAAAAGTCATCAATATGACTTTGAAAATATTTGAGATAATAAAGATATAGGAAAAAGATTCATGTTAGTTGGAGTTATAACGAAGAAGTTATGACGGTATAAAGATGATCAAAAAAATGAAAAAAATGGCTAAAGGGCCATGTTTAAGGGTCAATAGCAGAAAATATGGACATATTTAGCCGTAAGTCAGTGGTGGGAAATTATAAAGCTCGTTCCCACCTTTCCAACGGTATAAATTTTGTATAAACCCGATGTCGTATGTAGAAAATATGACCTTGGGAAAATCAGGAAAATGTATGTGCAATTCCTTGAATTTTGCTAAGGTACAAGTCTAAAGGGCATTATTGTCATTTTGCCAAGTTAAAAACCAGCATCCGGTTTCTTTATTCCTGTAGGTCTCGCTCCTCTTCAAAATCACGTGAAACAAGAAAATCAGAAAGAAAAGAGGAGATCGGGAATGGAGTCTTGGAGCAAAACACACACGCACACACATTGACTATGTGTGCGTGACTTGCAGATCGAGATAGGAAGAAATAGTGGGTCAAGCCACTGATTCGAGCATGAATGAGCGAGGAACGGGGTTGATTTGGCGACAATCGAGTTTTCTTCACCGGAGAAAAAGAACCAGTGGCGGAACCGCCACTGTAGGCGGCGGCAACAGCCTAGGGCGACGACGGCGGTGGTGTGTGCATGAATCAGAACTCGGTTTGGGTAAAGCAAGATGAGACCCACGATTGGTCCATCTGGTTCGTGAGTTTTAGCAGTAGGTTGAACCATAGTGGTCCAAAATCAGAAACCCGACAGCAACATCAACATAACCGACGCCTGGTGACTCGATGGTTACAGCAACCGGTGGCAGACCGCCGGCTAACAGCGGCGAGGGCGTCCCGGCGACGACTGGTGGCTGGGGATGACATTCTTAGTTCGATTTTAGTTCTAAAACTCCAAACCTTCTGCTGTACATCAGATATAAGGTAAATCTTTGGTGTTTGGAGTAAGGAATTTCTGAAATTTGGTAGAAATCAATGATGTATGTCAAGTTTGACACATGATTTCTGATAAGAATCGTTCTTCAGGTCTGATTCCACCGAGATGGTATAAAGTACCTCCTGATTTCAGATTTTTGTTCAAGCTGAAGTGTTGTTGGAAGGTAAAGATCTAACTAATGAACCCTAGATTTATTAAGCTTGAAAACTTTTATTACATGTTGGATTTTTCTAGAAAGTTATGATGATTTGTGAAGTTGTTAGTTTGGGTTGATGGAATTTGAATAAACCATTGAATTAATGCTTGTTAATGGTTTTAAAGAAAGAAGAACATGTAATTGGTTGTTTGATCTTGGTCATGTTTGTTCTTTTGTTAATCAAATCCTAGCAAATTACCTTAAATTGGTGTACGTTAAAACTTGTGATTTCCAAGTTCAAGTATTATTTGAGGAGTATATCAAGATTGAAGTCTACTTGTCTATTTTGGTCAAGATCGGCCACAAAAAGGATATTTGTACTTATGTTTGATTTTTATTGAAAAATATTGGTTATTCTCATGTGATGGATGATTCAAAATTTGATTCTTGAAACACCTTTGTGTTGAACACTTATTAGTCGGAAGACATTTTTACTAATTGGAATGGAATTGAGAATTTCCACCCTTTATGGGACGAGTTTTAGCATACGTAAACATAGTGTTAAATAAAACATCAAATTTAATCAAAGTGACATATATGAAGTGTTGGGGACGAATTAACGTCAAAATAATATATTTTCAACGGTTTCCATTTTTAGAAACTTTATTCGTTGAACTTTTGCCAAGAAGGGCATAAACGAGAAAAATAAAATATGTTTTGACGCTTAACCATTGAATTGAAGTTATAAAGAGGTAAAAGTTTGAATATCACCAAAATAACCTTTTAGAACCCGAAAGATATCATTTTTAGTCAAAACGGGACAAAAGGGTAAATTTGTCCAAAAGGGTTATTTTTCCTTAAGAGTCATACCTAGCCATTGGAATGGACTTAGATAGTGTTTGGAAGTAGTTTGAGATTGTTTAGACACATGTTGCATATTTAGTTGTCTAATAAGTTATAATCTCTTATCGAATCAATAGAGATTGAAGGACGCTTGGAAGCAACGAAAGGCTAGAGAAAGTGGATTAGTGTAGCTAGACGTACCTAGCTACTAAGGTGAGTACATGTAGTATTTTTACCCATTTTGGGATACATGACAAGTAAGTAAGTATTTTTTTCAAATTTCATATATTATTTTTATGTGTGCAAATATTTGCAAGAATGATATATTTTCTACCTTATATGGAAAGTAAACTGCTATATTTGAAAGTATGATTTTGGCAATAGCCTCGATTATAGTAAAAGCATGTTAAGTCAAAAGCTTGGCATTTAGCCTTTATGTGTACAAGTAATTCTTCAGTTTCCAGAAAGTATTTTTTTTTTATGACTGGTATTGTGGCTAGCAATGTTAGTAAGGGTGTAAGAACCCGCGAAAAAGTTAAAAAGGGTAAAATCGTCTTTTATCGTATTGTACGACTATTAGGAGTAATAATATGTATTTGTAACATAATATAATGAGAAATACTAGTTATGTGAAATTTGGAATTTTATCGCGTGAATAGTGAAATTTGACCAAAAAGGGTAAATTGGTCATTTGACATGAAAATGACCATTTTGTTAAGAAATTTCATTAAAGAGCTAAATTGTTACTTAATGGAACATGATTTGCAAAGATGTGAGCTCTTGGACTATTTCTGAACAAAAGAGAGAAGTTAGGGGGTTAAAGTGAAATTAATTAATAAAACTAAATATATATATATATAAAATATGAGGGTTATTCTCTCATTATCTGAGAACCCAGTAGAAGGATCGAGAGAGAGAGCTAGAGAGAACGAAAGAGAGAGCCAGAGGAGGAAATACGTGAAGAATCAAAGAAGAGTTTCAAAAACCAAGCCCTAGATTGAAGTTTCTAAGCAAGTGAGGTAAGGTTCCATGTTCTAAGCTCAATTTCTTGAACAGGAATTAAGTTTGATTTCTGATTTTTCTAGAAATCATAGTTCCAAAGTTATCATCTAGTTTATCTTGCTCAAAATCACCCATCTAACATGTTCTAACCCTTGAATATGTTAAATGCAAAGAAATGGTGATTTTGCTCAAGAACCCTAATTCACGGGTTATGAAATTAAGACCAGTTTTTATGGTTTTATTGAGTCCAAATGATCACTTAGGATGTATTAAGACACTCCTAAGTGATTAATTTCAAAAAGATGGATTTTTGGTGCAAAATATCAAAAACGGGTTTTCAAGAAATTGAAGCTAGAATCAGTGATTCCATGGGTTAAAACCTGATGTAAAGCAAGGGTTTTAGTCATGGAATGATAGTAAACGATTAAGTTAAGTATTAAGCACTTAGTAGGGCAAAATAGAGGTCTGCAGCTCGAAAATCGGACACGAAACTCAACCAGAAAGATTACACGGCCGTGTAATTTACAGGGTAAATATTACACAACCGTGTAACTCATAAAAGGCCTGCAAAGTTACACGGCAGTGTAATTTGCAAGGCAAAAGTTACACGACCGTGTAACATACTGAGGGGATTTTTGAGTTTTGATTTTTGGAAATTGGGGTTAGACTTGTCCGTTTGACCTCAAATTTGAAACACAAGTCTAATATGGCTTAAGATTTCATGCAAAAATGTCGGAACTGAAATACGACCCCTCGGGGGCACTGTAGCAAAATACGTATCTTTTGGGGAAAATTATAAAATGAATTTATTGATGGTTATACATTTTTATGGCCTGTAGTTATGCTATATGAGACTTTTAAGTCATAGAGTTAGTTGTAGCATGTATTTATATATATACTACTTATATAGGTGGTGCTTCGAATACGGTTGAGCACGGAAAGGGGAAAGGAGTACGTGAAGCTTAGAAATATGTAGCTACATCGAGGTGAGTTTTATGAGGATTTCTATAGTGCATAGCAAAATATTAATTTCAGAAAAGTATGATTTCCAATGTTTATAAATACTAAAGTTTGGAAAATGGTTTTGAATGAAGCTCTATACAAGGGCTTAGTATTTTAAGTATATTTTTAAAGTATGATTTGTAAAGTATTTTGAAAGAAGTTCCCTATAGGAACTCAGTTGTCAGAAGCAGTTTTGAAAGTATTTTTGTTAAAGAGTTATAAAATGTTTGAGTATGAATAGTTTACAAATTGTGTCCCACTTTGACCAATTTGAGATGAAATGAAGTAAGAATTAAAGAAGTATGAGCCAGTTGTCCGGACTAGGATCACCCATATAATCGGGGGATCAGAAGACACTACTGGGATGGTACCTCCCGTCGCGAAGTAGTTGTCTAGCTTAGCATACCCTTGTGCTTGAATTAGTTCCAAGTCACGAAGGGGAGACAGAATGAGCAAACCGAGTGGGCAGATCTGTTCTGTTTTGCGAGGGGAGCTAGTTGAATGAATTAATTAACTTAATTCATAAGTTTCAGTTGGTCACGAGAAAGTAAGCAGTTTTATAAAAGAAAGTCTTTTTAGAGTTTGAAAGTAAAGAAGAAAAAGTTATTTTGAGATTTATGAAATAAATCAGTTTTAGCAATGTACTTTTGATATTTCAAGTTTTGAATAGAAAAGTTTTGGGTCTAAACCCATACTACTCACGAGACTTTATGTCTCACGTATACTATGTTTTTGAAATGCTATGTACTTAGGTGAACGGAGCGAAGATTGAAGTTGGGACCAATTGATACAATGTAAGTTTAAATTATGGTTATTGGTATTGAGTCTGTAATACCCCTCGAGTTTAAGTTTGTAAAATAAATAAAAAAAAAATTTAGTGGCTGTTTCATAGTCACAAGTTGTAAAATATGTTTGGAAACTGTATTTTTATATTAAATATGGGTTGAAGAAAATGGGTGTTACAGTTTTGGTATTAGAGCCATAGTTTAAGCGAATTAGGTTGGAATACCATCCTAGTCTTAAACTAGCAAGAGTAGTAGTAGGTTGCCTTAGTTATATAGAAGGCATAGATTGAGTAGGACTGTTATATAGTGCAGTCAACATAAGGAGATAACATGCTACCGCATATGAAATACTATATAGAATTTTGTATTAAACCGATAATTTGTTCATCTATATAGTAATGGAAGGCCGACGACAAGCTGACAGGGGTGAGGGCAGTCACACTTCCTCAAGAGGAAGTGAACCACATGTTCTGCGAAATGATGAGGCTGAGCATAACCCACCACCACCACAACCTGTCACTATGGAGGCAATTCAGTTCCTAATTAATAATCTACGAACTGAACTGAGGCAAGATGTGCACAACATAATTGATAGCAGAATGGGTGAACCTAGTGCCCAATCGTCACAAGAAGTCTCCAAGAAGACGACTGAGGAAGCAACTACTGGAGGAAACAAGACGGAAGAAAAGGGCTGCTCTTTTAAGTCCTTTATGGCTTGCAAACCGCCCGAATACCATGGGAGTTTTGAACCCAAAGTGACGATGCGATGGGTCCGAGAAATTGAACAAATGATACAAGCGAGCAAATGTACAGAAAAAGACCAAGTCACTTTTGCTTCTCGGCAACTGAAGGATGATGCTTTGGTGTGGTGGAACACCAAATATGAAAGCTTGGGAAAGGATGTGGTATATGGTTGGTCATGGGCAGAGTTTGTCACGTGCCTCAAAGATAAATTCTGTCCCACGCGAGATTTGGAGAAGTTGAATGAAGATTTCTTAACGATAAAGAAAGGAGAAATGACGGTTGATGAGTATACAAAGAAGTTTTGCGACATGTTACCTTTTGTGGGGGAGTCTTACCCCAGTGAGCAGTCCCGAATTAACCGCTATGTCCGGGGTTTGCCATGGAACTATGAACTAGAAGTAAAGAAAGCCGAGACGTTAGATGGGGCGATCATTGCTGCCCGAACTGTGGAAGATGTTGGGAAAAGAAGGAAGGAAGAAGGACCTGGTTTTAGTGATAAAAGAAAGGCAGTTAGTAGCAGTGGGAACATAAAGAAGAAAGGGAAGATGAGTATAAGCCAGAGCCGACAGGGAAGTATAAAGAAGTGTGAAAAATGTGGGAAAGAACACGGTGGCGAGTGTCGAGCGGGATCAAATGCCTGCTTTAATTGTGGCGGATTCGGTCACAAAGCGAAAGATTGTAAAGCCAAGAAAGCCAGCGAAGTGGAGTGCTTCTCATGCCATTAGATGGGACACTACAGTTTCAACTGCCCAAACAAGGGAGGAGAAACCATGGTGTCAACAGCCCAAAAGAAGACCGAACCTCAGAAAGTGAAGACCAGAGCTTTTCAGATTACCAGGGAGGAAGCGAAGGAGACTCACGATGTGGTCTCAGGTATTCTACTAATCAACTCGACACCTGCATATGTCTTGTTTGATTCCGGGTCTACATATTCGTTTGTGTCCCATGGGTTTGGAGCTAGATTAAAAGTCCCATTAGAATTATTAGATCTAGTTTTTGAGGTAGAAGTGGCGGACGGGAAATTTGTGGAAGTTCAGCATATGTATCGAGACTGTGAACTCGACATCAACGGCAAGAAGTTTCGACTTAATCTCCTTCCTATTGGAATTAAGTCCTTTGATGTAATAATTGGAATGGATTGGCTTGGTGCAAATGACGCGAAGATAGGTTGTGGACAGAAGAGGGTATCCGTTAAAACCCTAGGAGCTAAGGTGTACGTATATGGGGAAAGAAGAATGCACGTGCCAAGTATCATCAGTGTAGCTAAAGCTCGAAGATGTATCAGGAAAGGGTGTGTATCTTTCCTGGCCTATGTGATGACTGAAGATAAAGTGAAACAGACGTATAAAGACATAGAAGTAGTAAAAGAGTTTCCAGAAGTTTTCCCAGATGAATTGTCAGGCTTGCCACCAGAAAGGCAAGTTGAGTTTCGGATAGATCTTGTCCCAGGAGCTTCCCCAATAGCACGAGCACCGTACCGATTAGCACCAACAGAGATGCGGGAATTAATGTCCCAGTTGCAGGAGTTACTAGATAAAGGCTTCATCAGGCCTAGTTCTTCTCCGTGGGGTGCTCCAGTTCTGTTTGTAAAGAAAAAGGATGGATCAATGCGGATGTGCATTGATTACAGAGAATTGAACAAAATTACTATCAAGAACCGTTACCCGTTGCCCAGAATAGATGATTTGTTTGATCAGTTGCAAGGAGCAGATTATTTCTCAAAAATTGATTTGAGATCTGGGTATCATCAAGTCAGGGTAAAAGAAAGTGATGTAGAGAAGACGGCGTTTCGTACACGATACGGGCATTACGAGTTCCTAGTAATGCCATTTGGTCTTACGAATGCACCAGCGATCTTTATGGATTTAATGAATCGGGTCTGTAAACCATTCTTAGACCGGTTTGTTATAGTGTTCATAGATGACATTCTGATCTACTCGAAGAATAAAGAAGAGCATGCGAGCCATTTGCGGTTGGTACTTGAGACTTTGAAGCGGGAACAGCTATATGCGAAGTTCTCCAAGTGCGAGTTTTGGATGAGAGAGGTGCAGTTCCTTGGACATGTTGTTTCCATCCAAGGTATAAAAGTGGATCCAGCAAAAGTTGAAGCAGTAATGAAATGGGAGCCTCCCAAAACACCAACAGAAGTTAGAAGTTTTCTCGGTCTTGCCGGGTATTACAGGAGATTTATTCAAGATTTCTCCCGTATAGCAGTGCCACTTACACGATTAACCAGGAAAGAAGAGCAGTTTAGATGGCAAGAGGAACAAGAATGAGCTTTCGCTACCTTAAAGGAGAAGTTGTGTAATGCGCCTGTCCTTACATTGCCAGATGGGACAGAAGATTTTGAAGTATACATTGATGCCTCTCATCGGGGGCTTGGCTGTGTGTTGATGCAAAGAGGGAAGGTTATAGCATACGCTTCCAGACAGTTGAAAGATCCAGAGAAAAAGTACACCACCCATGATTTAGAGCTTGCAGCGATCGTATTTGCCTTGAAGATTTGGAGACATTACTTGTATGGTACAAAGTGCAAGTTGTTCACGGATCACAAGAGTTTACAGTATGTGTTCACTCAAAAAGAGTTGAACATGAGACAGAGTAGATGGCTAGAGTTGATCAGTGATTATGATTGCGAAATTGTGTACCATCCGGGTAAAGCGAATGTAGTAGCAGATGCACTGAGTAGAAAAGTTCCTGAGAAAAGAATCAAGGCAAGGTCGATGCGCATAGAATTGGTGTCCAGTATCATAGAACAGATTAAAGCAGCGCAGCAAAAAGTTGAAGAAAGTGGAGACTTAAAAGATGAAAAGCTAGGAAAAGATGTGCAGTTTGTAACCAATAGTCAAGGATTGAAGACTTTCAGAAACCGCATTTGGGTACCAAAGACATGAGGTTTGAGAAAGCTAATTCTAGATGAGTCGCATAAGTCAAAGTATTCCATTCATCCTGGGAGTACCAAGACTTATCAAGATTTGAAAAGACAGTATTGGTGGCCTGGAATGAAGAAGAGGATAGCTAAGTACATCTCCAAGTGTGTTATATGTGCACAAGTCAAAGCAGAACATCAAGTCCCGCATGGAGATGCCCAGTCATTGCGTATTCCAGCCGGAAAGTGGGAAGATGTAACCATGGACTTGGTTGTCGGGTTACCAAGAACGAGAAAAGGTCATGATAGTATATGGGTCATAGTGGACCGGTTGACCAAGAGTGCACTATTTCTAGCCATAAAAGAAACTACTCCATTGGAGCAGTTAGCCCAGTTGTATTCAGATGAAGTGTTAAGAAGATATGGTGCACCGTTGTCTATCGTGTCAGACAGAGACCCCAGATTTACCTCTAATTTTTGGAGAGCTTTACAAGATAAAATGGGGACAAGAATTCAGCTAAGCACAGCGTATCATCCACAAACAGATGGTCAGAGTGAACGAACGATCCAGACATTAGAAGACATGCTACGATCATGCGTGATGGAATTTGGAGGCAGTTGGGATGAACATCTGCCATTAGTGGAGTTTGCATACAACAACAGCTACCATTCTAGCATTAAAATGCCACCTTTTGAGGCATTATATGGTAGAAAGTGTAGAACTCCTTTATGTTGGTTGGAAGCGGGTGAGAATAAGCTTACGGGGCCAGAGATTGTTAGAGTAACTAATGAGAAGATTGGAGTAATTCAAGCCAACATGAAAGCAGCACAAGATCGGCAAAAGAGTTACTCAAATTTAAAGAAGAGACCGTATGACTTGCAAGAAGGGGATTTGGTGATGATAAAAGTGTCGCCATGGAAAGGAGTGGTTAGATTTGGCAAGAGAGGAAAGTTGAGTCCAAGGTATATTGGACCTTTTAAAATCCTGAAGAGAGTTGGGTTACAAGCATACAAGATAGAGTTACCACCCGAACTCAGTGGAATACATGATACCTTTCATGTATGCTACTTGAAAAAGTATTTTGGTAAAGAAGAGTTAGTAATACCGTATACGGACTTGAGGGTGGAAACTCCTAGCAAAATGATTGAAGAACCCGAAGCCATCCTGGAAATGCAGACTAAAAAGCTAAGGAACAAGGAGATTGACCTTGTACTTGTTAAGTGGAAGCATCCCTTAGGGTCAAACTTGACTTGGGAAACATTAGCAGAAATGAAGAGAAAATATCCAAATTTCACCGATTACGAAAAAATTCCGAGGACGGAATCCGCTTAAGGAGGGGTGACTGTAAGAACCCGCGAAAAAGTTAAAAAGGGTAAAATCGTCTTTTATCGTATTGTACGACTATTAGGAGTAATAATATGTATTTGTAACATAATATAATGAGAAATACTAGTTATGTGAAATTTGGAATTTTATCGCGTGAATAGTGAAATTTGACCAAAAAGGGTAAATTGGTCATTTGACATGAAAATGACCATTTTGTTAAGAAATTTCATTAAAGAGCTAAATTGTTACTTAATGGAACATGATTTGCAAAGATGTGAGCTCTTGGACTATTTCTGAACAAAAGAGAGAAGTTAGGGGGTTAAAGTGAAATTAATTAATAAAACTAAATATATATATATATATAAAATATGAGGGTTATTCTCTCATTATCTGAGAACCCAGTAGAAGGATCGAGAGAGAGAGCTAGAGAGAACGAAAGAGAGAGCCAGAGGAGGAAATACGTGAAGAATCAAAGAAGAGTTTCAAAAACCAAGCCCTAGATTGAAGTTTCTAAGCAAGTGAGGTAAGGTTCCATGTTCTAAGCTCAATTTCTTGAACGGGAATTAAGTTTGATTTCTGATTTTTCTAGAAATCATAGTTCCAAAGTTATCATCTAGTTTATCTTGCTCAAAATCACCCATCTAACATGTTCTAACCCTTGAATATGTTAAATGCAAAGAAATGGTGATTTTGCTCAAGAACCCTAATTCACGGGTTATGAAATTAAGACCAGTTTTTATGGTTTTATTGAGTCCAAATGATCACTTAGGATGTATTAAGACACTCCTAAGTGATTAATTTCAAAAAGATGGATTTTTGGTGCAAAATATCAAAAACGGGTTTTCAAGAAATTGAAGCTAGAATCAGTGATTCCATGGGTTAAAACCTGATGTAAAGCAAGGGTTTTAGTCATGGAATAATAGTAAACGATTAAGTTAAGTATTAAGCACTTAGTAGGGCAAAATAGAGGTCTGCAGCTCGAAAATCGGACACGAAACTCAACCAGAAAGATTACACGGCCGTGTAATTTACAGGGTAAATATTACACGACCGTGTAACTCATAAAAGGCCTGCAAAGTTACACGACCGTGTAATTTGCAAGGCAAAAGTTACACGACCGTGTAACATACTGAGGGGATTTTTGAGTTTTGATTTTTGGAAATTGGGGTTAGACTTGTCCGTTTGACCTCAAATTTGAAACACAAGTCTAATATGGCTTAAGATTTCATGCAAAAATGTCGGAACTGAAATACGACCCCTCGGGGGCACTGTAGCAAAATACGTATCTTTCGGGGAAAATTATAAAATGAATTTATTGATGGTTATACATTTTATGGCCTGTAGTTATGCTATATGAGACTTTTAAGTCATAGAGTTAGTTGTAGCATGTATTTATATATATACTACTTATATAGGTGGTGCTTCGAATACGGTTGAGCACGGAAAGGGGAAAGGAGTACGTGAAGCTTAGAAATATGTAGCTACATCGAGGTGAGTTTTATGAGGATTTCTATAGTGCATAGCAAAATATTAATTTCAGAAAAGTATGATTTCCAATGTTTATAAATACTAAAGTTTGGAAAATGGTTTTGAATGAAGCTCTATACAAGGGCTTAGTATTTTAAGTATATTTTTAAAGTATGATTTGTAAAGTATTTTGAAAGAAGTTCCCTATAGGAACTCAGTTGTCAGAAGCAGTTTTGAAAGTATTTTTGTTAAAGAGTTATAAAATGTTTGAGTAAGAATAGTTTACAAATTGTGTCCCACTTTGACCAATTTGAGATGAAATGAAGTAAGAATTAAAGAAGTATGAGCCAGTTGTCCGGACTAGGATCACCCACATAATCGGGGGATCAGAAGACACTACTGGGATGGTACCTCCCGTCGCGAAGTAGTTGTCTAGCTTAGCATACTCTTGTGCTTGAATTTGTTCCAAGTCACGAAGGGGAGACAGAATGAGCAAACCGAGTGGGCAGATCTGTTCTGTTCCGCGAGGGGAGCTAGTTGAATGAATTAATTAACTTAATTCATAAGTTTCAGTTGGTCACGAGAAAGTAAGCAGTTTTATAAAAGAAAGACTTTTTAGAGTTTGAAAGTAAAGAAGAAAAAGTTATTTTGAGATTTATGAAATAAATCAGTTTTAGCAATGTACTTTTGATATTTCAAGTTTTGAATAGAAAAGTTTTGGGTCTAAACCCATATTACTCACGAGACTTTATGTCTCACGTATACTATGTTTTTGAAATGCTATGTACTTAGGTGAACGGAGCGAAGATTGAAGTTGGGACCAATTGATACAATGTAAGTTTAAATTATGGTTATTGGTATTGAGTCTGTAATACCCCTCGAGTTTAAGTTTGTAAAATAAAAAAAAAAAATTTAGTGGCTGTTTCATAGTCACAAGTTGTAAAATATGTTTGGAAACTGTATTTTTATATTAAATATGGGTTGAAGAAAAGGGGTGTTACATTAACCCTATTTTTTGATGTAAAAATGGAGTAAAAATGATGTAGGGTTGGAGATGAAGTATTGTTTGCACCATTTTTTACTCTTTTTTACTCAGTTTTTGTGTAAAAAGTAGATGTAGATTGGAACTTGGAATGAGTTTATGGCGTTTGTCTTACAACATGGATATGTAGGTTGAAATTGGAATTAGTTTCTTGCATTTGTCTTACAACATGGATATGTAGGTTGAAATACGAACGACTATTATTATTTGATGGTTTCTTAATTGATATGCTAAGTTTGACTACTGACATTATATATAAACTGATTTTTGACTTATTAATAGTTTATAGAAAAATACAATAAAGTCTACATACAAAATTGGAGAAACGTTATTCTATATCATGAATGGAGACAAGCTGACGGTTAGAGGTGCATAATTAAACTTAGTAACAGACCAACGAAAAAGATAATCATACCGGTCAATCTTGAGTTTGAAAATACAAATCTGGTTCTAGTAGCTTAGTCATAACCGATACCGTTTAAGTTTTATTATAAAAGTTGTAGTGTCTAAAGTTTAGATTTAGAATGCTCAAATCCGTTCTATGTATGAAAGCCAGACTTTTTATTATTCAATTAATGCAAAATGGTTATGAAAGAATTTGGTTTTCTGCTCACCCTAGGCCAATATGACACCATGATATATCAATATATTGACAAATTGTGGAATAAATCGTTAACAATTATATTGTGTTTTGTTGCATGAAATAATTGTAATAATACGTAAGTTAGAAAAACCAATATAGATAATCTTCTACTACCAACTCTTCTTTGGTCTTGTGAAAGTCGATACACTATTACAAGGAAAAGGTAAATGAGTTCATAAATCCTTGTATACTTAGTATAGCATAAACAAATTATTATACTTGTTAAACTGCTTAAAACCATCTGTTGTGAACCGTGAAACTCAAGCAGACCATGTTCTTAATTAGATACGAGCTGCCCCAAAAGAAACCAGGTATTTGTCAGCTTGATACCGAAGTTAGCCCATGAGAGGTGAATAAATAAAAAATAAACGTTCCCATCTAGTTCACGAGTGTTCCTGGATCCTTGTTTTCATGACGATGTTCTTGCTTATTCTTAGGGTAGTTACTTAAACTTAGGATGCATGATCTGATTGATTTCCTTAAGTTTTCTATTTAAAAACCATGTAATTTCACTAAGGGAATATCAAAAAAATTGCACTAAAAACGTCTTCTCGTTCCTTTTAATTTATGTGGAGTTGTCGGTCTCGAACCTGGTACAACGTTGGTGCTTTCACCAATCCTTCTCATCCCGCCCAAACGAGAAACACCGACTCTCGAGGTGTCTAGAATGTCATTGTAGCCAGCCTCTCCAAACTTATCATCGGTTGTCAAGAACCTACCTCTCTCCTGGCTAACCAACCCACCACCATAAAATAGATCATCTCGCCACTTTCCTCACAGTGGTGGTTACATACCTCGAGAAACAACCCATGATGTGACTGAAACCTTCAACCACCACCACCATCGTCCTCCCACAAACCGACCTTACTTTTACACCGCCAAATCACCCAAAATTTCATTACCTATATTCGAGCACATCGCTTGGTTGGATGGGTGTAACACCCATCTTTGAAACCTTAAATGTTGTAATATTTTATAAAAACATTATAGAACAAAATCTCCAACTTTTAAAAACTTTTCCCGTGACTTCGAGTCATGTCTTAAAATTTCGGTTCCAACAAAAACCATTTAGGTTTTAAAAATGTTTATACAACTTCGAGGGTTACAATTACATATCAAACTAGATCATAGAAAGCAAGTTAGGATTACGAACCGTTACATCAACCAAAGTTCACTCCATCTAAAATCTCAAATTCTTCGGGTCATCTACTAGCTTCTATCCTTCGTGTCTAGAACATGGGATACATGACATAAAATAAAGATACGTAAGACGAAAACGTTTTGTGACGAAAACGTCTTGTGAGCTACATGAGTTTGGACACAAAACATTTATAAGCATAACACAATCATTTTTCCAAAACCTTTATAAACAATTCATGTAGTGACACTAGCTGTCAAACGTTTCTTGACAAACGTGTGAAGACATTTTACTTTCAAAGTCTTTCAATTAGATCAAGTAAGAAAGCTACTACATAAAACTTTTCTTTTTCTTTCCTTTAGCTTGACTGGTATCTTAACATGTTTGATTTTTATACTTAGGGACTAAATCACTCTTGGTGATTACCCCAAGTATATACCAGGATGGAAAGAACTTGATCAGTCCACCCTGGCCTCATTAGCTTAGGACATCTACTTCACGAAGGGAGTGGTACTGTCCCAGTAGATTCCTCTATAATCCCTTTCTGGAACATCATTGCCCAGGCCAAACATTATCCTTTCATTCACATTACTTTACATTACATTACATTGCTTGCTTCAAAATACCAGTCATTTATAAACATAACTTTGCTTGTTGTCAAAGATTTGCACAAATACTCATTAACACTATGTGCCAAAACATTATTTCATAACAACATAAGGCCTATGCAGTTAAAGCGGTAAAAAATCAAATAGCGGTGACTGTCGCTATTTGAAATAGCGGTTTTCGCGGTGGTATAGCGGTGATATAGCGATTTTTTATTTTATGTAAAAATTTTATTATGTAGAATTCTTATATTATCAACACCAAAGTTATCACCAACCCCTTTAAAACAATAATTGACATAATCCAAGTACCAAGTTATCTCATCAAATTCAATCAAATTTACTACAAACAAAGCCTTCCATGGCAAGTATACAATTGGATAACAAAATTCAATCAAGAATTACATAATCCTACTTCTTTGAGAGCCGATTACATAGTCCTACTACTTTGAGATTCTCTTGAGCAATTAACCAAACACTTGGTGTGCATAAACACGCACTGGAATGAGAACGAATGATTAGGCAATTGCAGGTACCCAAATGTGAAATATCAAACTGAAATTAACATAGCTTCAATCAAATCCCAAATATCAAGTGAAAGACGGAAGAATCAAAGTTGAATTGAAGTCAAAATTGGAGTTCATATCCATGTGTAATCCATAGCTTCATACCCTTTGAAATCCGAACTGAAATACGACTCTAAATTGATGCTCGATCTTTGAATCCGACTCCGAAATACCATGTGAGGCTGTGAACGAGATTGAAGTCTGATTCCGATTCAATTCAAACAATATCTTATAAACGAGAATGAAGCTTCCATCGATATACCCTGTAAACGAGAAGAATTAGATAGCGTCGGGATTCAATTCAATTGCATCGAGTCTTAAGTCGAGCCATCTGGATTGGAACGAAAATAAATTGAACTGATTGGAATCAAGAACGAAAATAAAGAACGAAAATCGAAAATCGAAAATCAATCAACCAACCGATGCTTCCAACCGATGGAATAAAGATTGGAATAAAGTCGAGCCATCTGATATCATCGGACCGATTGGAATAAAGATTGGAATAAAGAACGAAAGAAGATGCCTCCACCCGATGCTTTCCACCCGATGCTTTCAACTGCTAAGAACGAGAATGATCGATGCTTCCAATCGCCAAATAAAGAACGAAAGAAGATGCCTTGTAATGCTTATCCCACATCGGCCTAAAAAGAAACATAAGGGGTCACGTTTAGTTATAAATAGGAGCTATCAGTTCCTAAGAAACTCACTCACCGAGCCATTGAGAACCAAGTTAACTCTTGGGTTTGAGTAGTTGAGTCAAAGTATAAAGTTTGGGTGTGCCTCTTTGGGAAAACCCTAGTCAAATGTTTAAAATTTTTATATAGCGCGCTATTTTTGCAATTGCGGTATTCAAAATTGCGGTAAATAGCGGTAAATAGCGCCGCTAATAGCGGAACCGCTATTTTGAAACGCTAAATGAAATTTTGTAGCGTTGATGGCCGCTATACGCTATAGCAACGCTATAGCGACGCTATAGCGCGCTATTAACTGCATAGCATAAGGCCCAATGTCAAAACATTCTTTCATAAATAATATGGGGCTAGACGCCAAAACATATTTTCATAACCATTGTGGCTTGATGCCAAAACATACTTTCGTAACATTATGGCTTAATGTCAAAACATACTTTCGTAACACTATGGCTTGATGCCAAAACATAATTTCATAAAACATGATGCTAGACGCCAAAACATACTTTCATGACCATTGTGGCTTGATGCCAAAACATACTTTCATAAAACATGAAGATTTACAATTACTTTGCCATGTACCCCATATTGGGAAAATGCCGCATGTACTCACATTAGTAGTTAGGTACGTCTAGCTACACTAATCCACTTTCTCTAGTCTTTTCTTGCTTCCAAACATCATTCAATCTCTATTAATTTTAATAGAAGATTAGAACTTATTAGACAACTAAACATACATCATGTGTCTAATCATTCTTGAACTACTACTAACCATTATCTAATTCTATTCTAATGGTTAAGTATGACTCTTAAAGCACAATAACCGTTTTGGACAATTTTACCCTTTTGTCCCACTTGACCCAAAAATGCCATTTTCAGGATCTACATGGTTATTCTAGAAAACTTATGAATTTTACTTCTCTTTAGACTCGCTTCAATGATTAGATGTCAAAATGACATTCATTTCACTCATTTATGCCATTTAGGCAAACTTTGATAATTAAAGTTTCTAAATAAAGAAACTGTAGCAAGATATATTATTTCCCATTCGTGTGATGCTAAAACATTTCCAATACTTCAAAATATCATTCCAATTAAGTTTTACGTTCTATTAAACACTATTTTTGCAAATACCAAAATTCGTCCCATAAAGGGTGGAAATTATCAATTCCATTTCAATAACAACAACATTATAAATTCCAAAATAATACACCAATCAGTTACAAGATTTCATATATTGCATAAAGAATCAAAATATCATGACATTTGCTCATCATTTGTTGTCAATATTCAACTATTAGAAACATATGTACACAACACAAAAATTCCACTATAAACTTGAATCAACCTTCACATAATGCTTGATATTAGAATTCTAACATTTCAAAATATACCAATTTCATGTGGTTCTTCGGGTTTGAACAACAAAAGTTCAAACATCTCCAAATATCAAACGAATAATTCATATATCCTTATTTCATTGAAGATTTCAACTTAAACCTAAATGTTCTTGACACTTTCAAGTTAATCCTTGACATGCATTAAGCCATTCTTGGTCAAACCCAAGCATAAACAATTTCTTTGTTCTTGATTCTTGAGGCTATTATCAAGAATGCAGTCAAAATCAACCAAGCCAAACAATCAAAATCTTTCAATCATATATGTTCTTGAATCCATAAAGTGTTAAGAACCAAAAACCAACTCCAAATCCAACATGCAAATCGGTCCTGAGTTCTTTCTTTCCGACCACCCACGGCCCTTTGTCGTTGTCGGAGTTCTTTATGTCGTCGTCATCGCCCACCGTGGTCGCTGCCGGAGGCGACGTTCTTGCAAAATCACGACAACAGCAAAAGGGGGCTGCTATCTCTCGGTTCTCTTGCTCGTCAGCCTCTCTGAATCGCTTAGAACGCAATTGCGCACCACAATCTCACTAATCCTCCATGTCAGTCGTGATTTCACTGACTCACTCGCTATCTTTTTTCTCCTCTCGATTTCTAATTTCGTACAGATGTGTGTGCGTTTTCTTATTACAATTATCATGCTCTCTATCTCGTTGCACTATATCTTTGCGTCTGAATCTCTCGATCCTTCCCTTCTCATGCAATCCTCTCTCTCGCTCCTGATTTCCCATTTTGAGCCTTTGATTGCATGATTTGTGTTTAATCGAGTGAGGAGAAGAATACGCACACAGTATTATTCAAAATCGGGTTCTGAAGATGGTTTGGGCATATATGGAAATTTTCGAAAATACCCCTCATTCAAATGACTTGGATAAATTTCTCAACCTCACTCCTGATTTTTACAATGCCATAACTTTTGTATATGATGTTCAAATTTTACAAGTCTTATACATTTAGAAAGGTGGGAATGAGCTTTACAATTCCTCCTTACTGACTTCAGTCCAATTCTTTCTATAATTTTCGTTACAGGCCCTTGAACATGACCATTTGACTTTTTTTTGTTACTTTTAAGCCATTTTGAGACCTTCATAACTTCTTCGTTATAACTCCAAATGGCTTGAATCTTTTTTCTATATTTTTATTATCTCAAATATTACCAAAGTATATTTGAGGACTTTTTCTCAATTCTTTTTAGATTTTGAGATATTAATTTCCAAATATTAAGTCAAAGACTTCACTTTTTGTTATTCATTTCCGATTTTGCCCTTATGTCTTTATGACTAACTTCTAAATGAAGTAATATCTCATATTAACTTAATAGAAGGTATTAACCCATACACTTCCATATTTTTACCCTCTTTGACCTTTTTGCCCCTCTATAATACGTTTAATTTATTTAAGCATAAAACTCTATGACATCGATATGTGTATCTAATTCTTATCTTATGTACCAAAATTTAGGTTGTCACAATGGGTACCACTATTTCAAATACTATAATATTCAATCAGATCTCCTCTTCCTCATTATCGCTTTCCACCTCGATAGTGTTGCACTCAACTGTACCAACACTTGTATAAAAATAGTCTCTTAAAAGATTGTCACACTTTCAGTCGTAGTGTGACACCCCTCTCTAGGGTTATAAATATAAAACATCATTTTAAAAGTTCGATCATCCATCCTAATTAAAATAATCATCGTTTTGCGGAATTTAGGTCCCAAAACATTAACTTAGAGTAATTAAAGTCGTTGTAGTGAGGTGGTATCATAATAAGGAAAGAAAACATAGTCCAACGGGTCACAGATCCAGTGGTCTTCTAAATATCTTGCTTATGAGTAGACTCCCTCCATAACAATTAACCTGAGTACACATCAAGATAGGTTTGGCAATAGAATGCCTAGTGAGCTCTTGTTTCTAAGGCGTTTCTGGACCAAGCTTTTTAAGCAACTAGACATAATATTATCCTACTTAAGTGCCTATCACCCACAATCAGATGGTCAAACAGAGATGGTTAATCGTTCCCTCGAGTCCTATTTTTGTTTTTTGTCAATGAAAAGACAAGAGTTATTGTTGTTTGCACCTCGTCGAGTGTTGGTACAACTTGTCTTATCATATAACGATCAGTGTTGGTGGCCCCTGCCTAACATACCATCTTATAAGATCAATTCTTTGTTTATTGCATCTCTGTACGACACGTTGCACATTGATACTCAAAACATTATCACGGTAAAGGAGAATTTGGTTCGTGCACGCCATCGGATGTTTGCTAGGGATGAGTTTACGGAACTTGGACCCTGACCGAACCGGAGGTTGGACCTACTGAACCGGACCTCTTAATGCCCAATAAGGTTCGGTTCCCTATTCTACAGTGGATCGAATTCAATTATCCGGTTCTTCGATTTCGGTTCCATCATGTAAGGGAGAAAACCCAGACCGAACCGTGAATATGAAGAGTCTCTCTTAAGCCTTGATCGGATTGTCCCTAATTCCCATCTAACCCTATTACACAAAAAAGCATTGTATCCCTTCCTGTTGTATAGTCGACGTCGTAAGCAAGGGTACCCCCACCCCCTCCCCCCAAGAAAAAATCTAAGTCGCTAATTTAAGTTAATTGAATCAAATCAACTATCAAGCTTCAATCATTCAATTGTATTGGACAATTGGGTTTATTCTCCCTCGGAGCTACTTTAAGTAAGTTTTATAATTGTTTGAATTGTTTTTTATCATCTCTTTAATGGTGTTGGAGTATAATTGTTTGAGTTGTTTGATCATCTCTTCAATGAGTGCATATGTAAATCTATTGAGGAAATGAATTATGTAAATCAATGAGTGAAGATGCAAATTTATTGGCCATGAATATTGAAAGAAGACCATTAGAAATAAAGACCATGTTAACCCTTCTATAAATCTCTGAAAAGGGGGATGGTTTTTTTTATAAGTGGTTATGACTACACACGTCGAAAAATGGTTAATTTGGAATATGTATACCAACATTTAAAAGCATAAGCCCAAATTGCAGCCATATTTTCATGTCTTGGAACCAGAAGTGGAACTGGACCCGGAATCAAGGAATACATGTTAGGTCTGGTTTTGGTTCATGGGTTTTCTCCTTCGCTGTTCGGTTTTTTCCCGGGTCGGTACGGTTCTGTACTCGAGCTCATCCCTAATGTTCGCTTAGGCCTATCAACATTGACAATAAAAGTTCTTTGCCATAGGCAATTGTATCTATGTTCGTTTGTAGGTATATCGCAAACAATCCGTCCAAGATAGACCCTCCCTTAAATTCGCTAAACGATATTTTGGTCCCCACCAAATGATTTGATCGCATTCCATAAGTCGCATATCGATTAAATTTACAAGATGAATGTTGCATCAATATGGTTTTTCACATTTCCCTCTTACACCCTTGATATGGTGATCCCTTGAGCCAGCCTACACCCATCCCACGAGTTGCTTACAATGATGCGCCAGTTATGTAATTGGAAGGCGTTTTGGCTCACTACAGCATCACATGCCGCAACAAACCTACGTCCCAAGTCATCATCAAATGGGTTAGCTCTACCGATGATGGAGCCACTTACTTGTGAAGATATTGCGGATCTACATAGCAACTATCCTTCTATCAAAATTCCATGTGACCTTGAGGAAAAGGTCATCGTCAAAGAGGGGGAAATGTTTTGGACCGGATATTGCCCGCCCGGCATTGGAGTTATCCCAAGAGAGTTGAATAAATTAAAAAGAAGTGTTGTCATCTAGATCTAGTTTTGTAGTGTTCCTATATTCTTGTTTTCATGACCATGTTGTTGCTTGTTCTTAGGGTAGTTGCTTAAAATTAGGATGCATTATTTCCTAAGTTTTCTATCTAAAAAGGCATGTAATTTCATTGAGAGATCATAAATTTGCACCAAAGACGTCTTCCTGAAATGGGTACAACACCATCCCATGTATATGCTAGAATAAATAAACAATACAAAATGATGTTTTGTATCACATTCAATAAAAAATATTGGCAAACTTGCAACGTTAAACTAAATACAATAATGTAAAAAGTTTTTTTTCCCTTTTAGACCCATAACACATCCAAAAAGATGACACTTGTTTGCATATCCCGTAAATGCGGTCATCGTAGTTATAGTAATCCAAATAAACCGAAAATGCATCTCTTCCTAAGGGGTTGAGGGTTCAACCATTCAAGTCTCGTTGGAAAGATTGGTTTAATTTAAGGGGCTATTTAATAGAATCTGAATTTTTAAGATCTGAAATTTTAAGAGGTCTGGATGTTTAAGATCTGAATTTTTAACATGCTGTTTGGTTGAAAACTCTGAATTATTGGGGTAGAGATCGGGTGGATGGACTAGGTAGTGGTAGGGGTGTGTAGGGTAGGGTGGGGTGGGGTAGAGTGGGGTGGGTGCGGCAGGGTGTAGTAGGTGTGGGTGTGGATGGTTCTTAATTTTTTTCAGACAATGGTTCCACCTCTTAAATTAATAGCCTTTTATGTAGATGCTACCAAACACACTAAATATGAAAATTTAAGAGGCTACCAAACAGGGCCTAAGATTACATTAGGACCCGTTAAAAAAAATGCACTGAAATCTTTGCTTTATACTTCTTTAACAACTGTATATTGATCCAAGACACAGTTTACATAGAACATAACAAGATCGCCATTAACCAAAAAAATTCAACAAGTTCCATTTTAATAGCTATCTTAACTTATCTGGTTTTGGAAAACCGAGGGCTATAAAGAAACAACGAAAATACATACACTCATGTTAACAATGAGTCGAGAAACCGCTATTGGACGAAAGATCATTTTCGTAATAAACTGACCTTACTTCCACCTGTCAGGTCAACCCAACAATGTTTGAATTCACTAGTCTTCATCATCCTCAATCCCAACCCAACTAGTAAACGCAAACAGAAATTCCTTGAAGTTCACCGTTCCATTTTTATCCCAGTCCATCTCTTCTGTTGATACAAAACCACCAAAATTCAGCAATTTGAGTATATATATATATATATACACAGAGAGAGAGAGAGAGAGAGAGAGAGAGAGAGAGAGAGAGAGAGAGAGACCAAATCTTTTCATGGCGATTTGCCCATCAGATCGGCCACCAGATGTTTCCTCGATTGCTTGAATCATTTCATTCTTGCTGACATAACCGTCTTTGTTATTGTCCAGGAACACAAATGATTCAACCAATATTTCAAAAGTTGCCTCTAGATCCGGGATTCCCATTCGCGATTTCTATCAATGTCAAGAAAGCAACAATACGAAAGACAACAAGATGCAAACACAAGTCTCATCCACGTTCCTCTAAAAGCAGGATGGTTTTTGACTCCCACGAGCACAGATTGGCAACAGAACAGCAATTGATAAGATTTCACTTGTTCAAACAGGAAATGAACATATATCCCTTGAAAGATTACAAAAAAAAAAAAAAAAAAAAAAAAAAAAAGCAGTAAATTAGTTGGAATATAACAAGTTACAGTGTTGGATACGGCATTCGGATCAGCAACACCTTCCTTCAAAAGATAGACAAGGCAAAGAAGGACAATGAACTCATGAAAGTCTATGCCCATGTCATCATTTAAGTCACATGCCTTAAATATATCACTGATTTCTTCGTTTGTGAAGTTGACTTGAAGCTTATCAAAGCAATGCTTCAGCTCTTTAAGATCAATTGCACCACTTTTATCCTCGTCTATTGGAAAACAACAAGGGAAAACTCTTTGTCAACCTCTTTGCATTTCCGAAAAACATAAAACATCATATCCTTAACCAAGTAATCATTCCTTTCTCATACTAAAGTACAAGGTATAGGTATTCATTCATGTTCCAGTGGACTTACCAAACTGTTCAAATATAACTTTGCATTTTCTTAGGCTCTCGTCAATTTTTGGGAATTTTAAGATTATCCTGTTTATTGACTTTATGGATGTTCCTTTGAGTTCTCGTTGTAACACTGCCTCCAGAATTTGGGCTTCAAGCTTGGATGTAGGTACAGATGCCTTGGGTGAACCATCGCCCATGATCAACAACTTTGGATACTGAAGCCTGGTCATTTCAAGTTCAACCGAATTAGAAATAGTGGAGCAAAAATTCCTATTATGTGCAGCAAATTCGTATCCAAAATCATATGAATGTATTTGGATAAATACACAAACAAAAATTGCTTCTGATAGTGATACTGCATCAAGAAAAAGAAATTTCCAATTTGTATAACAAAATTTGCTTTTTGGGTTAATATTGGGGCTTAAAATTGAATCCTTTTGGCCTAAACCACTCGAAATATAACTTGCTCTACACACAATTAAACCCATTTTGCCCAAACCACTGTTGCTCTACCAACAATACTACAGGAGGATGCAAGTAACCAAACCCCAAAAATTAGATCTGCATTAGTTAGTCCTATTCTTATTAGTAAATAGAATTAAAAATTAAAAAAATGTAAATATAACAAAAATGATCATAAAAGTTTCTGTTTTGATAGCATTTGGTCATTGAACATTTAATCGTGCTAAAATAACATCTTTATGTTTTCAAAATTATCATCATCTATCTAGTCATAGGGACAGAGAAGATTATATACCTACATAGCATGTCATGTAAGCAAATTTTTTAGCACTTTCATCCATGTGGCGTTGACAAGACATGCAATTGGAATTAGAAAAACTTTTTTAGAATAAAATTTTGGTAAAACATAAAAACTACAGGAACCATTTTTGCAGTTGAGGTAAAAAAAAAAAAGGAATTAGAAATCTAATTGTTTAATCCCTCTCAACTCATGTCCACCTCCATCATAACCCCATCAGGTAGTGGATTCAAAACCAGCAACCTATTGTAAACCACCACTAAACCTGCCCGCTTAATCAGTTTATGTCTGCTTCAAGGAGTTCTCATTTGGAATTAGCCATTAAAGTGCTTAGATGTTTGAAATTAAATTCTGGAAAATGTATAAGCATATATAAATGTTATGTTGTAAACAAACCTTAATTGCCTATGTTAATGTATAAGCATCACATGTCGCTATAATTCATACAATTACTTAATTTAAAAATAACAAGAAACATCAGGGTACAATGCTGCAATCAGATATATTAGATATATTAAAGAAGAGAATCCAAAGTACAATGATGTAATTAAAGAGAATCCAAAGTAGATTGCTGTAAAGTAGATGTATTAAGAAGGAACCTATGTTAAAAAAGAATGAAAATAGTTAATCTGAAAGTTGATTGGTCAGGGAATAAATTGATTTAAGCAAACATAGACACACACATTAAAATTATATAGTAAACAGAAATAAGGGGTAGAGTCTTATTTTTCATAATTGGTCCTAAGAAGAGAATCCAAAGTACAATGCTGTAATTAAAGAGAATCCAAAGTAGATTGCTGAAATTAGATATATTAAAAACGAACCAAAGTTAAAAAAAAATTCAATATAAGTAAACTGAAAGTAGGTTGCTCACGGTATGAATAGATTGCTGTAAATAGATATATTAAAAACGAACCGAAGTTTAAAAAAATCAAAATAAGTAAACTGATAGTAGATTGGTCACGAAATAAATAGAATGCTGGAAAACAGAAATCTGTAAAACTGTGAAAGTTTCTTGCCACTGATGAATGATTAAAGTTTCACAGATTACTGATGCATTATCAGGGACCAAATCTGCAAAAAAAATGAACTTTAAATTTCCAATTTTGGTCCCTGAGGTTAAATAACAAATTAGTTTCAGCAAACGTAGACACACACACATTAAAATTAGAGTAAATTACGGATTTGGTCCTTGTGGTTTACATGAAATTACACTTCAAGTCCACATTTTTAAATTTCACGTTCGTGGTCCCTGTGGTGACATAAACATTTCAGTAAATTTCACGCCGTCGTGCCTAGATGGTAAGTTTTTTAAAATCTAGTTTAGGCAAAAACACAAACCCTTGGCAGGCATACTTGAGGACATGGTTGTAAAAATCACGAGTCTGCATCAATCGAATTGAAACATGAACGAAATTGAATTGAACAGAATCACAAGCCGAAAACTGTAGAGGAAGTTTGGGTAATAAACATGAACGAAATCGAATTGAACAAAACCTGAACGAAATCGAGATGCAGGTGCTCTGATTTGGTGTTCCGTTGGCCAGAATCTGATCGTTAAAAATTGCAATCGGAAAACTGTAAATTTCGATCGGAGAACTTCATCGGATGGATTCGAAATTGCTGGAATCAAATGGAAATCGCAAAACTGTAAGCTTCGATCCGCCAAGTAATCCTAAAACCAGAAACATATTGTAACCTGAAATTGGAGACTCTTCCTCTCATACCTTCTTTCCCAATTTGTTTCCTCTCGTAACCTTAAATTGGAGACTGCTTCTCTGAATCTCGGTCTCTCTTTCTCTCCAGTATGAAAATCGCGAACCATGGAGTCAAGATCGACTCTTCCTTTCGTACCTTCTTTCCCTATTTCTTTCCCCCTTCTCGTTCCTCCCTCACGCGTGTGTGTATGTGTTGTGTTTACCAATATTAGGATCGTATCCCAAAAGAGATGAGAGACGCGTTATATGTTGAGGGTTAGAGAAGGCAATTAAAAAGGGAAACGCCGGTTGAGAGTCTAATCCGAGGGAAATGCCGAGAAAAGAGGAGGGTAGAGGGATCTATTTTTCTTCTATTTTTAATTATGTAAATTATAAAAAGTTAAAAGAAAAATGAAAAATAAATTTAAAAGGGCAATTTGGACTTTTCACATGGATCAGGGACCAAATCTATTATCTTTTCGCCACCACAGGGACCACCAACGTGAAATTTAAAAACGTGGACATGGAGTGTTATTTCATGTAAACCACAGGGACCAAATCTGTAATTTACTCTTAAAATTATACACAGTAAAGTAAACTGAAGTAAGTAAAGGATAAAGTTTTATCAATTGGTCCTAAGAAGATAATCCAAAGTACAATGCTGTAATTAAAGATAAACCAAAGTAGATTTCTATAATTAGATATATCAAAAACGAACCGAAAACATTGGAAAACTGAAAACATTAGAGATGAAAGATTACAAGACCGCGTGCCATGGATAACAGGGTTTCTAATCTTCGAATGTGAACTACGATAATGTTGATTTGAGTACGAAGGTTTAGATCTATCTATAATGATTGGACGAATGGACTATTATTAATGTTACAGAATCATGACAACGATCTCTAAAACCAATCAACAAAATAGCAATGACACACAACGTACTGAGAATATTTGAGGGATAACAAGCAATTTCAAGTTCAATAGCGATTAAGCACAATGTTTTTCACGAAAATTTTAGGGGTAACAAGCAATTTCAAGTCCAATTGCGGTTACACACAACAAATGAGGAAAATTTTAGGGATAACGAGCAATTTCAAATCCAAAATCCATAAATTGGGGGAACTCACCGGAAGTATGAATGAAGGTGTTAATTTGGAGAAAAACTGCATGGGTACATCTTGGTTTTTTGTTGAATTGATGTTTGGAGCATGGGTACATTTCTCCCTAGGATTCGAGATGCTCCCTCCACGTTCCGCTTCATTGTTTAATCTTTATAATCTCCCTCGTCACCCCTCCCCTTCCCGGGAGTTCAAACTCCTCGTTAAATTTTAAGAGTAAATTATTGTTTTGGTCCAATAGTATATTCTTTTGGGAAATTGACACTGAAGCCTACAATGTTTTCGGAAAATGGTTTAAATGGTCCTTAAACTATTTTTACATGCCTTCTAAGAGAAGAAAGTCACTATCAACCAGTTAATAATACCCCTCTCCCAAGTTTTCCCGATCACCAATGCCACATCACTAATTTTGCGTACGTGGATACGACGTGGCAGTGTACTATAGCAATCTTGGGGACCACGGGGTGTACAAGGAGTGTATAGTGGCTTCATGGTCTCTGTAACGCCAAGACACTATTTTTAGGTAAATATAATAAAAAGGGTAAATTGGTCATTTTACCTTAGAAGGGTAATTTGGTCTTTTGGACAGAAAAGAATTTGGTTTGAAATAATATTTTGAGTTTTGGACTTAAAATGTTATAAAAAGTCTTGGACTTAAAATGTTATAAAATCTGATTTTTGTCATAAACTTTGTTAGTTGTGGCAAAAGTATAAGAAATGAAAGTTTTATTGTAATAAAACTTAATTATTGTGGCCAAAGTTCAAAAGATGGAACTTAGGGACCAAAAATGTAAATCTGGAAAATATAAAAGGAGAAATATCTCCATTAATGTTGGCGGAACATTTGAGAGACACGGGAAGTTCCTTGAAGCCACGATTCCTGCAGAATTCATGTGGATTGAAGTGTGGAATTGAAATCATAGCTTGGAATTGAAGATTTTGGAGCATTAAAAGGTACGGGATAAATGGTTGTGGTGCTCGCAAAAGCAAGAAACAACCGGATTCAAATGCAGCTAGTATTCAGGTGAGTAATCTCACTGATATCATATATGATATATGATGATTGAACTGTTACAGGTTGAAACGGCTTCGAGGGACGAAAATGACAAGTGTAAAAATATATGTAAAAGACAAGACCAGATAAGCCGTGAGTCATTGCGATGACAAGAACGGAGCTGTGAGTCAATACATATATATATATATATATATATATATATATATATATATATATATATATATATATATATATATATATATATATATATATATATATATATAATCTGTGATATGACAATACCAGATAAGCCGTGAGTCTGTTATAGACAAGAACGGAGCTGTGAGTCAGTAATGCGACAAGACCAGATAAGCCGTGAGTCATTGCGATGACAAGAACGGAGCTGTGAGTCCACTTTAATTAGGCAAGACCGGATAAGCCGTGAGTCATTGCGATGACAAGAACGGAGCCGTGAGTCTAGGCAAAAGCGGGACAACCTGTGAGCCATAAATGATTATAAAATGAAATGAAATTAGCTGGTGCGGCCTGTGGGCTATGATTTATATATTGATAATGTTTTGGTGCAGCTTATATAGCTATGACACAGGGTGCGGCTTACATAGCCATGAAATACGATGCGGTCAATTATGACTAAGAAATATGGGACATAAATGTATGCAAATAACAACCCGTAAGACTATGCTATAGGATGTGCAATCCTAAGACATATATGATTAGCCAGAACGGCTAGGCGTTTGGAACCGATATCCAGACAG
Organism: Cichorium intybus; assembly: GCA_023525715.1. Taxonomy (NCBI): domain Eukaryota; kingdom Viridiplantae; phylum Streptophyta; class Magnoliopsida; order Asterales; family Asteraceae; genus Cichorium; species Cichorium intybus. The sequence continues at coordinate 1,375,607 of CM042017.1, read as the reverse complement.
AGATATACGGTTAATAGATATATCATATATAGGAAATTATATATGAATGTATTCTTATACGTGTTATTTGCAGATACGATTATTCACTGAGCTTTGTAGCTCATACCGTTTGTTAAATGTCCCTGCAGGTTAGCATAACCCTGATGAGGGTAAGGATAAAGTCTGTGACTCAAGAGATGGACTTGTAGATGCTGTCAGTAGCAGCCCGGCTTATATGGAGGTTACTATATTTGTATACTCCTTGATACACTTGTACCCGTTTTTATTAAAAATATACCCCTTTGTTTATGGTTTTATGTACTGAAACCTTTATTAAAAATGAAAAAAAATTTCAGGGGTGTTTTTGTTTTAAAAGTCGGGTGTTACAAGTTGGTATCAGAGCCGTGGTTTAAGTGAACTAGGTGTCTATAGAGTAGATTCCTGGACTTAAACCTTGAAATAGTAGACACGATGTATAGTTAGGTGTTTATAAGTTGTTATTATACATATATAACCTAACTGATGCTGACTTCTAACTTATAAGAAGTATGATCAGCGAATCTTAATTGGAGGAATTTAGGGCGTGTAGCTTTAAGAAGCGAACCATCCCTTTCTCAAGGCTCCATCGAACGAGGGGCAACGAGACAAGTAGCAGAAAATCCACATGGCAAGCAACAGTAGTTGCTGTGGTCAGAAAAAGAATTTGGGTGCTCACCCTGAATAACATTCAATGTGAAAGAAAAGTAGCGGAGACTACAAGAAAAGCAAAGAAATGTTAGTGGACGCTTCAGGAGAAGTTACCACGATTTAGGTCCAACCTTAAAGGGAAGGGACTAAAATGAAAAAGACGATGCGATGCAAGAAGTGCAGGAAAAGCACTAAGAAAACTTTAGAGTTGAGACTCTACCGTTGACATGCTGAAATTGCAGAAAATAGGAGCATATTGCTCGAGCTTGTTGGATGGCACGGAAGTGTGTCTAGCGCGGAGCTATAGAACACTACTTTCCTATGAAATGTTCACATGTTAAATGTGGAGTAACGGGTGATAAACCCAGGAAAGAACGGAGAGGAAAGAAAGAAGAAACGAATGGTCGAAAAGGACCAGTAGTACCATGAGTATTCCAGCAGATTGTGGAAGAAGCTCGTGAGTAGACTGATATGGTCTCAGATATCATTGTCTTGAATATAATCCCCGTATATGTTATATATGATCCATGAAGCTATGCTTTGGATCGATGACTTTGATGTCTTGTCTGAATATTTCATCAACGATTATGGATGAAATTTTGGAACTGGCTATAGCAAATAGCAAATATGTTCAAGATATTGAACACCTGAAAGGTAGTCTGCTTAGGATTTACGGGACCATTTTCCCCTATAAATCTGAAGCCGATGACTACCAGTGAATCTGAAGAAATTGTGCATATGAATTGGTTAGCAATGAATGATGCTAACATAAATTGTAGAAAATGAACATGATGGTTCAAAAATCAGAAGTGAAACGGATGAAATCCATGATAAATAACCGTTGTGAGAATACCGGTTATTTTCCTTTGTTTAAACTCGAAAAAGAGTTAGTAAAGGAATGATTTGTAGTTGGCATACGTGGTATGGGCCAAGCTAAATAAAGCGGTGATAGTAGTGTACTACTTTAAATAAATTCTCGGATGTTTCTTTTGAAAAGAACTTCCAGGATTTCTGCCAGATTGGCGGGAAGAGCTTATGATTAAGCTGGTCTTGGGAGTCGTTCCTGTTATTTAGGCTCTATATTGATTAGCCTCTGCAGAGATGGCAGAGTGGTAAAACAATTGGAAGGAATTGTTTTTGAATTGGGGTCTCATATGGCCGAATGTGTCATTGTGTGGAGCCCTATCTTGTTTGAAAAGAAGAAAGATAAGTTAATGTGTATGTACATTGACTACTGAGAATCTGATATTCTCGAAACCAGACTGAATATGAGGTACATTTGTACCAGATATTGGAGTTACTTCACTGAGTTAAGTGATATGTAAAATTCTCCAAGTATGAAAATTTGGCTAAAAGAAGTTTCAATTCTTTGGGCATGATAATAGTGCCAAAGATGATAAAATAAATCCAGTGGAATTGATGATGTGATAAAACTGGAACCGCCTGAGGAATCTGACTGAAATTAGTAGTTCCCTTAGATTGGCGGGTTATTATAGGAGAGTTGTAGAAAACTACTCCTCGATTACTGTTTAGCTTACTAAAGTTGACCAAGAAAAGTGAAAAGTTGGAGTGGGTGGAAGAACCACAACTAACTTTTCAAAGGTTGAGACAAACCTTGTGTGAAGCTCCGGTGTTAGCCTTACCGCTAAGCGGAGAAGATTATGTGAATTATAATGATGCAACCAGAACCGGCCTTGTGTACGTGTTGATGCAGAAAGGTCGGGAAATGGTTTATGCATTCTGTTAATTTAAAAGAACTTGAGCAAAAATACCTAGTACATGATATTGCAGTAGCAATTATGATTTGGTATTGAAGCTTTGGAGACACTACTTATATGGTGTAAAGCTTACAGTTTATACGGATCATAAAAGTTTGAAATACTTAATTGATCAAAAAGAAGCTAAACATGAGATAGCAAAGATAGATGGGTTACTTAAAGATTTCGGTTATGAAATCTTGTACCATTTCGGAAAGGCGGATGTAATTATAGATGCCTTGAATTAGAAAGAGTATCTTTTGAAAGATACAACCACATGCGTGAATGTGGCGAATTGATTACCTGAGTTGATTCGGGTAGCACAAGAAGAAGTGTGCAAGTCTGAAAACGTGAAAAGTGAATGAATGATTAGATATTGAAAGAAGCTAATTAGAAACTCACAGCGATTGAAAACCCTTGGTGGTTGTGTATGTGAGTTCCAAAGCAAGGTGAGATATGAAATTTACCCTTAAAAGATGTATATTGGGGTAGATATGTAAAATGCCCGGGACAGTACCAAATTGTGTAGGATGACATAACCTATGTATTGGTAGCCGGGAACGAAGAAAGATATTGAAAAATACGTGAAAAGGTGTTTGACTTGTGCGTAAATAAAGTCAAACCATTAGAAGTATACAGAAAATTTAGCCGTTGTTGGTCCCAAAGAAGAAATGGGACGAAAATATTATAGACTTTATAATAAAGTCTTTGCAAGTACCGCATGGGTATGACACCATATGGGTAATTGCAGGTTGATTGAGGAAATCAGTGTAGATTCATACTGACTAAAGAAGAAATTAAGAGCGGAAAGTAGTGAAAAACTACATAGAAAAAGAAAATTGTTGACGTGCACTACAAGTGTCGACTGTATCGGATCGAAGTACTAGAATTATTTGCTGAATTTAGCATTAATTCCTAGAATTGATAATTCAAAAGTACTAGTAAGTACTGTATAGGAATTGCAGAAATGATAGACGAGGCGAGAAAATGATGCAGACTCTAGAAGATGTGCTTGAAAATTGCACAGCAGACCCTAGTGGAAGATGAGAAGATCGCCTATCTTTGGTAGAACCCGTAGATAATAATAGTTTTAGTACCAGCATTTAGATGACTCGTATAATGCATAGTATGGAGTATCGTGTTGCACGCCGATTTGCTAGACAGAAGTTGGGGAGAAGCCGTTGACTGGACCTGAGATTGTATCTCAAACAGAAGAAAAGATTAGATAAATTCGAGAAAGCTTGGAAATAGACCAAAATCGACAAAAGTAGTATGCGGATTGCCGAGTAAAACTGTTGAAATTTCAAGAGTGAAAAGACAGGAGTACTCAAAGTGATCCTTCGGAAAGACTAGAAATTGTTGTGGGACAAAAAGGAAAGTTGAGTCCTTGTTTATTGGACCTTTCCATATATCCCAAAAGTAAGAATTGCAGTGTATTGATTGAAGATTCTTGATGAACTTCAAGATACTTGTAATGTTTTCTATGGGTCTCATAGTTCTGAGAACATAGACTGATAAATTTCAATGAATACCTCGTGATTGAAATTGAGATAGATAAGTGAATAAGGTGCCCGGGACAACCGGAGGAATGATATGCGAGTGGTGATATAACCACGAGATAAGAAGACTAGTATGGTTAAGTGCTTAGGCAATACCATAAAGGTTTCCATATGATATGGGAAACCGGAATTGTAACGAGAAAGAAATACCCTCGCTTGTTTGTATGATTTCGGGGACGAAATCTTTTGAAGGAGGGGAGAATTTGTAACGCCAAGACACTCTTTTTAGGTAAATATAATAAAAAGGGTAAATTGGTCATTTTACCTTAGAAGGGTAATTTGGTCTTTTGGACAGAAAAGAATTTGGTTTGAAATAATATTTTGAGTTTTGGACTTAAAATGTTATAAAAAGTCTTGGACTTAAAATGTTATAAAATCTGATTTTTGTCATAAACTTTGTTAGTTGTGGCAAAAGTATAAGAAATGAAAGTTTTATTGTAATAAAACTTGATTATTGTGGCCAAAGTTCAAAAGATGGAACTTAGGGACCAAAAATGTAAATCTGGAAAATATAAAAGGAGAAATATCTCCATTAATGTTGGCGGAACATTTGAGAGACACGAGAAGTTTCTTGAAGCCACGATTCCTGCAGAATTCATGTGGATTGAAGTGTGGAATTGAAATCATAGCTTGGAATTGAAGATTTTGGAGCATTAAAAGGTACGGGATAAATGGTTGTGGTGATCGCAAAAGCAAGAAACAACCGGATTCAAATGCAGCTAGTATTCAGGTGAGTAATCTCACTGATATCATATATGATATATGATGATTGAACTGTTACAGGTTGAAACGGCTTCGAGGGACGAAAATGACAAGTGTAAAAATATATGTAAAAGACAAGACCAGATAAGCCGTGAGTCATTGCGATGACAAGAACGGAGCTGTGAGTCAATACATATATATATATATATATATATATATATATATATATATATATATATATATATATATATATATATATATATATATATATATATATATATATATATATATATATATATATATATATATATATATATATATATAATCTGTGATATGACAATACCAGATAAGCCGTGAGTCTGTTATAGACAAGAACGGAGCTGTGAGTCAGTAATGCGACAAGACCAGATAAGCCGTGAGTCATTGCGATGACAAGAACGGAGCTGTGAGTCCACTTTAATTAGGCAAGACCGGATAAGCCGTGAGTCATTGCGATGACAAGAACGGAGCCGTGAGTCTAGGCAAAAGCGGGACAACCTGTGAGCCATAAATGATTATAAAATGAAATGAAATTAGCTGGTGCGGCCTGTGGGCTATGATTTATATATTGATAATGTTTTGGTGCAGCTTATATAGCTATGACACAGGGTGCGGCTTACATAGCCATGAAATACGATGCGGTCAATTATGACTAAGAAATATGGGACATAAATGTATGCAAATAACAACCCGTAAGACTATGCTATAGGATGTGCAATCCTAAGACATATATGATTAGCCAGAACGGCTAGGCGTTTGGAACCGATATCCAGACAGAGATATACGGTTAATAGATATATCATATATAGGAAATTATATATGAATGTATTCTTATACGTGTTATTTGCAGATACGATTATTCACTGAGCTTTGTAGCTCATACCGTTTGTTAAATGTCCCTGCAGGTTAGCATAACCCTGATGAGGGTAAGGATAAAGTCCGTGACTCAAGAGATGGACTTGTAGATGCTGTCAGTAGCAGCCCGGCTTATATGGAGGTTACTATATTTGTATACTCCTTGATACACTTGTACCCGTTTTTATTAAAAATATACCCCTTTGTTTATGGTTTTATGTACTGAAACCTTTATTAAAAATGAAAAAAAATTTCAGGGGTGTTTTTGTTTTAAAAGCCGGGTGTTACAGTCTCCTTTGTTTTATACGATACCTCCATCGGTCATTTTCCAAAACATTCGTACCCTCTTAACTATTGAAAGTTGAGATGTCATTCCACTTCATCCACTCGATTTCCAACGGCTGGTATAAATTTAGAAGACATATTCTCCCTTGCTCGTAGAATATAACTTGGGTAGACAATCTCTTACTAAAGGAAGCAACATCCCGATGGCAGTGAGGTCTAATAGTTCGTTGGTGAAGCCGGAGGATTTCAAGAAAATGCAGTCTGATTTCCGCTCACTCCAGAAGACGGTGAACATTGGAATCTGGTGTCTCTATGTTGTCATTGGGGTGGTTAGGGTTGCTATCAGGGCTTCTGCATTAAAGTGAAGGGGAGGATTGGGATCGAGTCGGTGGAAGGTTGGTTTTGTTGGGCAAAATGATTGTTATCTAAGGTAGTATTAGTAAGTTATGACTAGGTATCTTTTGGGTTTTCGGATCTAGGTAGGTATGTCTTGTAAGAATTCTCATCTGACTTTTGCTTCAATCGTATGTATCTTATATGTAGATGTTTTATCTTTAACATGAATGGTATGAATGCATATGCTTATGTAAATTTTAGTTTGTCGTTGGTGGATTTGAATCGGCTTAATTATTATGTTTATCTATGTTTTAGAAGTTTTTTTATGTAAATTATAGTTGCCATTGTTGGTATGAATGTCTGAATGGCACCGGCTTTAAGGTTTTGAATGTCTGAATCTAAACTTCAACTTATGGGATTCGTATGTTGTAAGAGTCTCAAGAGCAGTAAAATTTGGCACATGTATTTGTATATTTGTAATAAAAAAACTAAATTAAAGATACTTGAATGGCTTGAATGTGTGAATGGCACAAACGTATATTTGTAGAATGAAGTAAAAAAGACCATGCAAAATTCAATCATAACTGACACAGACCTTTTGGGCATTCGTTTCCCAATGGTTGTGCTTTCCAGGGTAATCATACCATGAACATCCTCATCATTTACCGTGACACTAACTGGTTCTGTCATCGTAACCCCCTCACCTAGATTACCTCCATTGACTGCCTCACATTGATTACCTCCATTGACTGCCTCACTTTCATTGCATCCATTGATTGCCTCATTTTCATTGTCTCCATTGACTGCCTCACTTTGATTACTTTCATTGCCTACCTCACTGTAAAGATGAACATTATGCTTTCTAGTGGGTCCTTTTTTAACCCTAATTTTAGAGGGACTTTCCACTTTCTTACAAGTTGTTTTGTTATGACCAAGCTGCTTACATATCCCATAGAGAACTCTTTTGTCGGCTTTAGACACAGTATGTTTCCCAACTTTTTTCTAAATCATCTCTTCTCCTTTTAATAGTTGGCCTACATGGAATTCTTCTTCTAATTGGTGGCAAAGGAGAAGTATACTCTGTAGATGGCCACATGTTGCTTCCATTCATACCTAGCAAGCAACGGATACTTGTAAGTATTCTTGTAAAATGTACCTAGATATAGCGGGTCCATAAATGCTTCAATTGTTCAATTAATGTATGATATTGTTGCCACAGAATGCACACAAGAATATATATTGAGTTACCACAGCCTGCAGGTGCAAGTTTTCTTTTTCCAAGTCTACAGCATAACACTCTCCTAAGTTCATTGTTTCAAATTGCAGAAGTCCACTAGGGAGCACTTGCCAGTATCTACAAATTGCATCAAACAATATTTTTAATAAGGTTGTCATGTACAATCATCATATAATAGCATAGATTCATTCCTTTGTTGGATTTTCAACTCATTTATTTTATGTCTAATAGCAAGACAAACTTGGTAATCAGGCCAATTACAACATTTCATTTGCATTTTATGCATCCTCTCCATCACATAAGTACATATTTCTTCAAGCATTGTTATAATTGGTTTTTTCCTATCTTCTACGATCACACTATTGAAAATTTCAGAGATTTCATTCTCTACAACATCACACATGCTGCCTAATTGAAAAAAAACCCATGACCATGTTTTAGGATCCCTTTCCATTAGATGTTCATATGATGTAGGGTTTAACATCTCGATTTCTTTCATGGCTGCTTTGAAATGAGCTTCGGTTGTTGCCTTGCTTGCTTTCCAAAAAAGGTTCTCAAAGTGAGCCCCCGAAAATCTCTTCTTAAAATTAGCATATATATATATATATATATATATATATATATATATATATATATATATATATATATATATATATATATATATATATATATATATGCCTTGCACACTGCCTATGTTCTGCTGCTGGTAACACTTCCTCCACCGCCTCTAACAGACCCTACATAGTGCATGGAAACAATAATAATTTACAAGCTAATCAATATTGAATGTAGATAACAACTAAAACATACCTTATGTTGATCTGACATCAAAGTCACACCAAGACCACTTTCAAGGTGCAAATCTTTAGTAATGTTCTCCATGAACCACATCCAGATCTCTTTGTTTTCCACACAAACGACAGCCCAAGCAATTGGGAAATTTTGATTATTCGCATCCCTTCTAACTACACTTAACAACTCACAAGAACATAAACCTTTCGAAAAACACTCATCCAGGTTTATGACTCTTCTACAACCAGTTTTCCAACCTTGTTTCAATCCCTCAAAACATACATAAAACTTGTTGAAGTAACTTTTACCATCCGCCATGCAATTAACACCCACTTTCACATCAGACCCAGAATTTGATCTTCTAATCTCCTCTCCATACGACCAAAGTTTGGCATAGTGTTCAACAATGGTTCCCTGTATAAGAGTTAATGCATGCTTATTTGCTCTCCTACATTGACTCATGCTAACCTCTATGCCAAATTTGTGTTTCACATCTTCCCTTAGTAGCCTAACACTCATTTTTGATGGTATAGAATCTTAGAAGTGTAGTGACTACCAATCCAAGCATAGTTGACAATTGAACATAACTTGAAATTCCTAGCACAATATGCTCATGTATATAAGAGACTTTATTTGGAATGAGTGTTCCTCGCTCATCTATGAAGCCCAAAGCCTAAATGAATATCCATCATCACAACATTTTCCAATAATCTCCTACTACCATTCTTTTTGTAACACAATTGATATCCATTTGCAACAACATAATTACAAAGCATATCTTTCAACTGTTTAGGTCTTTCAAAACACATACCTAGTAGAGGCTTCTATTTCTTCCACTCAACATCTGCATTGAACCTTGTTTGAACATCAAGTTGTCGGTCAATCTCACCAATGTCAAGTTGTTCTAGGTTATGCTCACCTATCTGAATTTCTAGGCCATCTACCATTTCCGATGGTGTTGTGGTGTTATTCATAAGAGTGTTGATGTCAATTCTGTCAATCCTATCTACCATTTCGGGTGAAAAACCTCCTGCTACTCCAGAATGGTGATCTTCAGGGCTAATCACTTCATCGTGGTCTTCAACTATCCACTCGTGCACATTAACACCGATATGATCCATGTACATAGGTACAACAACTCCACATGGTATGCGATCTCGATGAACCAACATATTCCATATCGTCTGTAATCAACTTTAATCCTTCTGCTAACTCGCACTCAGGTAAACAGAAATACAAGTTTGTGCACTTTTCTCCCGTGAATTTTCAAGAAACTGTACATACTCCTCCAAATCCATCCCCGCAAAATCTATGTCTTCAAACAAGTGATAAATGCCCTCAGAGTAACTTAAGGGTTGCCTCGTGAACACTCCATGATAGTGTATGTCGACTTTGCAGTTTGATTCCATTGTAACGAAGAAGAATATGGAGGAGAAGGTTTTCGTGGGAAAATCTCCAAAAGGGGTTTTCGACAATATTTGAACCGCCTAAAACTAGTGAACATGATGACATACCAGGTGACTAGGATACGTAGTAGGAGTGAACATGGTGACTAGGATGCTGATTATGCTTCTTTCACAGGATGACCCTTCAATTCGGGGTGAATGGTGTTTTTTAACCGGTTATAGTGACTTTGTTCCCTTAGAAGGAAAAAAACAGTTTGGGAACCATTTAAACCATTTCCTGAAACATTGTAGGGCTACAGTGTCAATTTCCCATTAAAAAATACCGAGTCTTTGCTAATGGACATATCAGTCTATGATGAAGCCTAGTTTGTGCACCTGGCTAAAATGTCAAGTAAGTTTCAAAATGGCAGGTAAGTTTCAAATTTGTTGTTTATTCATATCTCTATACATAAGCACAATGTCATTCCTGTTTAATGTGGATATTGCTTGTATTAGGCCCAGAAGGAGTTAAGGCTTTCGATGAAAAAAAGAGAAAGGAGGTCCGATTTTGAGAATTCGGAAGATGAGAGATGACAATCCAAGATGGGAAAAAGACAATAAATGCTTCAAAACAAATGCACTAACTCCCTCAAGAAAAGGGGAAAGAGGAAAATTGATTACAGGGTGGCCATAGAAGATGTGTGCAATGCAAATGAGGAGAGAGGTGTCCATGAATTGCGCAAAAAGCTTCTTTACACCATCAAGACACGACGATTATCATACCTTGTTCAGGTTAATGAAATTCTTGAGTGTTTTAAAGCTTCTTGACAACATTTAACATACCCTCTTTATTTGCTTTCATCTAGGTTTTTGAAGGCCGGGGACTTAGAACCATCCGTATGTGGGAAGAAATGCTAAATTGGCGAAAAGAGTTTGGAACTGTTGGAGAAATCATTACAGGAAGAATAAGAAAACTTATGCAGAAACCAAAAATACGTTTTTATTATTACTATCAATCAACAACACATACACGTGTGTGTATGTGTGTGTGTGTGTGTGTGTGTGTGTGTGTGTGTATATATATATATATATATATATATATATATATATATATATATATATATATAGATGTAGGTTCAAATACATTTTCTAAATATTGTGTGATTGTAGGACTAATTCTAGACCAATCATTTGTGAGGGGCACTTTAGTAAATTAGTATAATAATTAATTATATTTATTTTCTCTCTCTACCAATTTCCTTATTATACGATCAGTTATTTTCTCTCTCCACCATCATTCTCTCACTCTCTCTCACACAAAACCCTAACCCCAAACCAAACCCGAAGATGGTAAAGGCAGCGATTGGAGATGGAGGTGGTGCAATCGACGACGAAGAACAGCGACGATGAAGAACGGGGAGAAGCGTGGAGCGATCGACGACGGCTATCGGTGCACGCACACGCATTCGTTCTCACGGATTTTCAGTCGCAATCATCGAAGAGACGGAGGTGGTGCAATCGCAAACACGCACACCTCGATCGGAATTCAAAAAGTATATGCAATCGCAAACACCACACGCATACGTCGATTTGGTGTGGGAGACGGGGGTGGAGTAAAATCGGGATGTCGACAAAGGTTTCGCTTGGAAAAAAAATGTGATTATCTGAGAATAGTTCATATCTTCTTTCTTCTGTAGAATTAGAAAACCAAAATAAATAGTATTCTCTGAGAATAGTTCACATCTTCTTTCTTCTATAGAATATTCTCTGAGAATAGTATGTGTTATGGCAAGAATAAAGTGCATTCTTTGAGAATGAGTTATGTGTTATGCCAAAACAAAAGTACGTAACTGAAAATAGTAGTGTATTCTTTGAGAATTTGAGTGTATTTTATGACCCATTCTTTGAGAATGAGAGTCATTCCCAGTTGAACGTAACTGTCTGTATCTTTTGTGTACTCCATTCTTTAAGAATGAGAGTCATTCTTTGTATACCATTCTCTGAGAATGTGTATGCTGGTGGTACACCATATTTGATACCGAGAACAGACAAATATATAAAACCCAAAATACCCATTCTTTGAGAATGAGAGTCATTCTTTTTGTACCCAAGTGATGATGTCCTTCCCAGAAATCGTAAAATAAAGGAACCGAAATTGAGAGCACGTTCCGTCATTTTTGTTTCAATCTTCAAAATTGATTCGAAAAAAATACAGTTTTCTTATTTGTAGGTATATTAAAATGCCCATTATACCCTTAATCAGATTATTTTAATTATTTTTCTTTAAGTATTTCATTTTAATTACACAAATGCCACTATCATCTAAGCCCTTGATTTTTTCAATCTAATGGTCCAGAAATGGTCCTACAATCACACAATAATTACCAAATGTATTTAATACTAACTCTATATATATATATATATATATATATATATATATATATATATATATATATATATATATATATATATATATATATATATATATATAGTAGGTTAAAACCCGTGTATTACACGGATTGACAAACTAAAATAACAAACCATAAGGTAATGATGTTATAACTGCTTATTGTCTTATAGTGTATCAAAACATAATTTTTAAAAAAACATCTAAGATTAGTTAATCTTGTACCAAAACTCAATAATCTGATAAGCTATTTGGGGGTAATCGACAAAAAGTACAAACATATGAAGGCTTTGATGCCAAGAATATATATTATAAGCTTTGAACAAAAGTATCATTACCAGTTTCTTTCATGGTTGTTTCTCTACAGATTTATTGGCAATTGGGTCACCGGTAGGTTCTTTCATGGTTACCAGATGAACCGATATACAACAATGTTTTTACTAATAGCACGTATCAGGAGTCCAAGTTACAAGCTTTGGGACATCTTTCTTGGAAAAATAGCCTAGCGGAAATGGGAATAAAAAAGAAACATAGGTACTAATACTTGGTTCATGGGGCGAGGACAAAATATGTGACTTTTTTCTTGTTATTTATAAAGATGGTTTTCCCATTTTCCGTCCTTATGAAAAAAGATCATGCAAAACCACAAAGTCGAAAAACAAAAAACAATAAGAAATGCATTTTGAAGAAACTAAAAAGCGAAATGACAATTTCTTTCCCATAGAGGAAATAAGTGATGCATCACACATTTATAGTTGTAGGATCAAAGATAATCGACTGTTGGCAACCAAAAAATCATGCATATAAAGTGGCCCGCACCTTTATAGTTGTAGGATCAAAGATAATCGACTGTTGGCAACCAAAAAATCATGCATATAAAGTGGCTTGTGTGCATCTTAGAGAGTACCTTCAAAAACCTTTTTACCAGAGACAATTCTTGTTTTCAAAAACTTTTCGAATCATCTAAAAATATTTCGAAAAAAATCATTTTATCAAAGTGTGATGCTATTAATAAACGTTTTTGTGAAGTTTAGTGCTAAAAAGGATTTTTTTTTTCAGAAAATATTCCGTAAATGATCTTTAATGTAAAAGAAATGAAACTTTTCCAGATCACTCTTTTTCATTAAAACTCTTTGGTAATAAAAAGGTATGATTCTTCCCAACCGGTATCTACACATTTTCCCTAATATGTCTAACATAAGCAAGGGCAATATGATTTAGCAAGTGAATATTTTATGCCGATCAATATCACATAAAACTCAATATGTTTTGTTACCTAAATTAAAGAAGAGAAACATCAACGGTAAAAGATTGACAGACCCATGCCAACTCTAGCATTTACTTGGGCATTTGTACAAACATATTATGTGCATCATAATGTTTCAAATAATCATATAAAAATTATATAGTTACATCAGGTCATTGTAGGAAAAAGAATAAATAAATTACATGTCTAAAATAAAGGGTTTGAAATTTTGAAGATTCTCTCAAAACACGATGATTTTGGTACTTGTCGTACAAATTCAATAAAATTAATTGTTTAAATAAAACTAATATAACCTCACTGTGTGATTGTTTCAATAAAATTAATTGTTTCTCAAGTGAATACTTCCAAAAAGAACAAAATTTTATGTTTAAATGAAACTGATAGAACCTCACTGTGTACTTGCCATACAAGTTCAATAAAATTAATTGTTTAAAAGATTCAATTATGTAGAAAATAACAAACCTCGTTCATGTCTTGTGCCATGTATTTTGGATGTCGAAAAAACTTATGATATCCTTAACAACCTTATCCCATGAACAAAAAAAGAAACATGGTATGTGAAACAAAGTGACAGTAAAGAATTAATGCATAACAAAATCCCAATTACATGGCTGTTTGTTTTTCTCAAATCGTCCATCTACACCATACCCTAAAAATCTATATTAATAAAAATAAGAAACAATTAATAATCATAATCTTATCTAAAAAACCATACTTTTGTAATATTGATAAGAAAAGGGATTGTAAAGTTCGTAAAGCAATTTGAAAGGAAAATTTTGAGTTTTGTTTAGTGCAATCAATGGGTCCATTATTAAAATTTCAAAGCATAGTTTTTAAACAATAATGATTAATGAGAAGATAATAATAAGACCAAATTGTATTATTAAATAAACTATTACCTAATCATGAGTTAGTCTTCAACATCAAGCCAAAACTCAGCAAACTGCACAAGCCATCAAAACCAATGGAGTTAATCATGTAAATGTTTATAGATCTGCATATAATCGTTCAAAAGAAAGCATAGATGCGGAGTAAGTTTTGTTCCATATATGTAAATACTATATACATGTTAGTAAACATAGTAAAATTACCAACTACCTTGCTTCTAGAAACGATACAACATTTTTCATCAAATTGACGTACCGCTTATCTGTATAAGCAAGCAAAACACAAAGTTTGATCAAGAAACAAAATTATTTGAGGAACCCAATATACACATATCTCAAATAAGATGAAACCATCAAGATGAGAAATTAGAAGGGTGATTCAATTAAACCCATTTCACGTTTTTCACCTTTTGAATTCCACTATAAGGACGATGAAATTTGAGAAACCAATTATTCTGATGTGTGGCCTTCTGATTTAAAAAGGAGCATGAAAACATAACCCTTAAAATAATAGGGATTTCTAGATAATCAAAAATTAAACCTAAGTTAATCGAATATGACTTCTGATCCAAAGTGTTCTTATTATATCATGCATGTAGAAAAGAACTCTATTTGACAGTTGACATTATTGGACTTCTGATCCAAAGTGTTCTTTGATCTGAAACATGGTAAACAAACAAAACAGAAATTAATAATGAAAAAAACATCAAATTAATTACAAAACGATAATCAAATTAGTATCATCAAAATCATAATTCACAAAACAATCAAATATCAAAAGCCAAAATTACCAATCAGAGATCAGAGAGATTGTGGCTTTGTGGTGTGGTCAATGCTGATGCATGCAAGCAACAATTGTTTCAAAGGGCAATTGGGGAAAAGCGCAATTCAGGTTTGAATTTCCAAGCCAAAGGGGAAGGCAATCGATAATCGTCCTCCTCCCTTGCTCGCACCAGACAACAACGATCTCAATTAGAAAAAATTGTTCCTGTAACATGGAAACACCAACATAACAGACTATGATAAGAAACGATCGCATATAAATATATTTAAATTACCACAATTACAATATATGGAATTGCGATATATTGGGGTTCTTGAAATTTGGTTCCAAATAACACAATGAGTGAAAATTGAAGCAGGGAAAATGGCGATATAAATGGCACTTGAGCAAATCAGTGCAATTGCAAGAAATGGAGTTATGATTCTTCATAGAATCCCAACCCCAACTTCATACTCCCTTTTTCAATGTAAAAGTAGATCACGAAGATACCTTCTACAGTGAGTATCGTAACCTGGAACCCACATCAAGTGCGATTTAATTTTAGAAAGTATTCTAAAAGTCGTTCTAAGTCACTGGATTTCGATACAAATTGAAAATGGGGGAAACGGTGGAATGGAGTTTCTTTAAATGAGAGAAGAATGAAAAGAAATAGCA
The DNA here is from genome assembly GCA_023525715.1 of Cichorium intybus. NCBI lineage: Eukaryota > Viridiplantae > Streptophyta > Magnoliopsida > Asterales > Asteraceae > Cichorium > Cichorium intybus. The sequence goes on along the minus strand of CM042017.1, from coordinate 1,359,995 downwards.
TCAACGTGGAAGAGGCGGTGGTACCTTGGGAACGATCCAAAACATCTGATTGGAAGACATGGCGGTAAAGAGGATCAATGTCTGAAGAGATGTGTAGTTCACGCGAATTGGAAATCACAGTCGGCTGATTCATCATTCGTTCCAATACCAGAATGAATCCCGAATTAGACCTACGTTATTGCCCCAGATTGCACATAGTGGCGGAGTAAGGAAGCGGTTTTGGACAGTGAATCAGGGTTTTATTTTGGAGAAATAGGGAGCGTATTCGATACAGAGATAGATGGAGACTTATTGCTGATTTTACGGGATCTAATATAATCAAAGCAAACTGTTACGAAATCAATGGAATGCTTAGGCGGGAAAACAAAATCTCTAATGAACGATAACAGGACACGTGGCAAAAAACACATCTAAAAAAGACACGTGGCACTAAAAGCTTGCTTTATATATATATATATATATATATATATATATATATATATATATATATTTATATATATATATATATATATATATATATATATATATATATATATATATATATATATATATATATATATATATATATATATAGGGCTAGGTTATAATAAGAATGACAATTATTGTGTTACCTTGTAACCAAATCCTGACCATCGGATTTCATTCTCGTAACAATGAAAAAAACACATTCTTAACAGAATAAGTTTTTGATATAATGAGTTCTTACCATTCTTAAAAGAATGAACTAAATTTTGTACATTCTTAAAAGAATGTGTTTTAAATGAGTGGTCCAGATTGAGTTTCAAGGTTACACAATACTTGTATGAATATATTTGATCCTAGCCCTATATATATATATATATATATATATATATATATATATATATATATATATATATATATATATATATATATATATATATATATATATATATATATATATATATATATATATATATATATATATATATATATATAGGGTCGAGATCATGAGAGAACCTAAAAAACCCTAGGAACCTAGGAACTTTTTTTCTACACAATATTTTTCAAAAAAAATTGCATCCAATTTTTTTATTTAAAACGTCTTAAGAGATTTCTAAACCCTAAACCCTAAACCTTAAACCCTAAACCTAAACCCTAAACCCTAAACCTAAACCCTAAACACTAAAACCTAAACCCTAAACACTAAACCCTAAACCCATATGAAAAAAAATAAAAAAATGATTTTTTTTGAAATTTTTTTTTTGAAATCTTCTAGACGCATCATAACAAAAATTTTGATATATTTTTTTTTTGAAAAATATTTTGTAGAAAAAAAGTTCATAAAATGGGTTCTTAGGTTCCTAGGCTTTTTTAGGTTCTCAATTAAACTTTACTATATATATATATATATATATATATATATATATATATATATATATATATATATATATATATATATATATATAGAGAGAGAGAGAGAGAGAGAGAGAGAATATTAACTTCCATTAACTGCAACCCTTTGGAAAAGGAAGACACCGATTCAGCAATATGGTTGTAATCGTTGCACCCATTGACAGCCCACTATCAAAAATTATTTACTAACATTTAAACCTAATAAATATTAATATTAAGTCTAGTTTAATAGTATTTTAACAGGAACAAGATGCAATATTGGAGGCAACATTCTCTTAACTCTTAAGCTTCTAAACATGGTAATGAAGATAGCTAGGTTCTTTCTTTTTGACATCTTTCTCGTGTATTTACTCAGGATTATGAATTTGAAGAGTTGGAACAAGTGTTGCATGCAGCATGGAGTTGATAGGGAAGGCAGGCCTGTTTATATTGAAAGGCTTGGGAAAGCACGCCTTAGCAGGCTTATGCGTATCACTTCCACCGAAGATATCATGTCCGGAGTTTGGACGGGCTTTTCTTCACAAGTTCCCTGCTTGTTCAATTGCAGCAAACAGACAAATTTGTTCCACTACCACGATTTTGGATGTGCAAGGCTAGTTTGGTATGTATGTCAACCATTTGATAGCATAATAAATATGATATGTGACAACAATTTAAGCGATATAATGTACAGTAACTACTACTACCCAGAGCCAGAGGTAAATAATTATTAATTTTCTTTTCTTAAATCACCATAATGGACATATCCATGTTTATTGATCGACACTACACCACATGTTGGTTGTGAATGCTGGCCCTACCTTTAAGAAATGTCTATGGCCAGCTGCTCAGAAATTTCTGCTAAGATTCAGGTAAGCGAATGTCTTCAATGGTCTGCAACAAACAGTATCCCTCATGTTTTGAACAAATTGCAGGTGTTGGAACCCAAGTCCTTTTTGTTTGTTAACCCCATTTTTATCTGTATGTTAGTATAAGCTTTCATTGGATGTGGGATATAAATCAAGACAGGGGTGTTGTGGTTTAGGTGCCTTGTTTATCCAATGGAAAAAGTTAGCAAGATGAGAATTGAATATTGGAGAAGACGCAATGTGGTGGAGACTGATTCCGTCACTATCTTTATCAGAGAAGAAGATAGAGATAGGATCCTTCCATCCATGTCTTGAAAGGCTTTGAAAAACTTGAATTTAAAATTCCTGTGGAGAAGGAGAATATAATACAACATTCCTTGGACCGCATCAAATCAATCGAGTTTGACCTAAATAAAAACTAAGAGGGTAAGTGAAGAAAGTCATTTGCTTGACATTGCATCCCTGATGGAGAAATCCAAATTTCCTTCATTATTCCTATTTTTTATTCGTTTTTGTTTTGGTAAAGTTGATGTACAAATTAAGCTTAAGTAGTCAATCCTGGAATGAATGAAATAGCAGTAGCACATGTATATGTATTTATAGACAAGCTGGGCTGCTTCCATATGTAGACAATTACCCCCTTTTTTTATCAATGAAATAGCAGCAGCATCCCTTATGCGGAAACAGGCCGACTATTTGTATAGAAAATTCCTTCATTTAAACAGACTAATCAATTCTACCAACCATCATTGAAATTATAAAATAGTTTGTTAAATCTTGGAAGTTGATAAACTATAATTTAAAGTAAAAATGTATGCCAAAATGTATAAATTTCTTTTTCAAGTCCTGACAAGTTTTATGCAATTCACATGGCTTTATTCTATTAATTATTGTGAGACAATAAACCTGAATCAGCTTCATCATACAAGGTGGTTTCTTCTTGCTTTGGACCGAAACTCCTTCTTTGTGATGCACCATGAGTTTGGAAAAGTGCTCAACTGTACCCACCCAATTAAATCATGCATACATGTCATTTTCACATCTCCAGTCAAACTGTTTATATTAATTAATTAATTAAAAACTTACATTGCTGACAAGCTTTGCCCCATACCACGCAGAATCTACACCATAAGGGGGTGGAATAACTCTTATTCCATCAGCTATGGATGGGGGAAGAACATCTCGCACTTCCTTCTCTAGTCTTTCTGTTGGTGTTGGGTAATTGAGAGAGAAAACAAGATAACTAACAACCTCCAGTCCAATCAAATTCAATTTACATACATACCTACCTGCCAGTCCCGGTAAGCATGCACTTCCTCCAGCCAAGACAATGGTCTTGAACCAGCTTTCATCGACTGCCAATTCAGCAGCATGACAATGGTCAACGCAAAGTGCCACTGCTTGATGCAGTCCCATTGCACGCCTGTACATATTCCAAAACACCATAACCATAACCATACAAAATAACACAAAACACTCCCATGGATGTACATACATTCCTGCTATATGTGGCTGGAAGAGAATCTCTCCTGTTTGAAAGCGCTCTTGTTTTAGAGTATACCAACCTGCACCCACAACTTCATATGATGCTTCTGTGTCCTTGCACAATTCCGCTTCATAGTCAACAGCAACATAGCAAAGGTTCTGCATCTCGATACAACCATTAATTAACACTTTTAAAAAATATATCTAGACATTCATGCCAATTCACACATTTGTTGAAGCCCTTCGTTTCTTGGAGTTCCCATTGTTGAGATTTGTTTGCTAATACGAAAAAAAAAAGGACTTAGTCCCACATTGATACAAGGTAAAAAGTTGGAGTGAGCGGAATCCAATGCTTTGACGTCAAAGTGCCCAATCAAATACAATTCAAGTATTTGATTCTTTTATTTTCTTCTCTTGTTATAAAGTGTAGACAAGTGAGACAAATTTTTAAAGAGTTTGGATCCATGGTTTTTCTCCGGTTTTGGGGTTTCCACGTATATTCTTTACTATTTTTCATTGGGTGGGGTACCTATATCATCACTTTCACCATAATAATCTATTATTCATGCTTAGTGACATCATGAAATATGATGGTTCCTATTCATTTTGTGTTTCTTTAGAGAAATATACACAAATATATAATATCTACATGAAGCAGCCACCATTTTTACTTCAAACAGAATTAATACCTCTTTCAATGAGCGCACGGTGTACAGTGAATCAAACTCTAGCTTTCTCTGCTGCATTTGCTCCCTAAGGAATCCAGTAAGCTTTAGAGCTCCAACTCCCATAGCTTCCACCCCTACTTTGCGCATTATCTTACCATGTAAAACTGATATAAAACAAAAAAATTATATCACAAAGTCCGTATACAGATGAAAATGGGAACAAAATATAAAAAAAACATACTTGGAACAACAGATGTTTGATGGAAACCAATATTCACAACTATTCCTGAAATTTTTTTTGCTGCGAACAAAGCTAAAGTTGCCTGAAATGCAACATTAATGGAATAAGAAACTAAATAGAAACCAATTATCCAAATGTAACTATATAAGGTTCTTCCTAATTGTATTTCACTGGATTTTAATTAGTACCAACATACTTTCTTGATATAGAAAATGAAAATCAAGACAAGTATTTACTCCTTAAGACTAAATGGCAGGCATTAGAAAATCAATTTAAGTTGGGGGCTTTTTTTTCAATTCTTAATGGTTCCATTAAGAGGCAACATCTGAATCGACTAGATTCAGAGTGTTTGGTTCGTTTTATTTTGTCGTCTTAATCAGTCACAAGGACCATATTTGCCTCTGAACTCAGTCACAAGGACCATATTTGCCTCTGAACCATTCATACAGAAAGCTATATTTGAACTCATTCAGCTGTGCAACATTTCCATCTTTACCCTCAAACCAAAAATCTTCTTCTCTTTTTTTTTTTTTTCTTATACGTCACATCTTATTCTATCGCAAAGAAATATCTTCGACACACGTCGTCGTCATCACCCCAAACCTCCTGTCGGCATTACCTACTCCCGTTGCCCCCTCCTCCTTCAATCGATATGTCTCTCTCTCTCTCTCTCTCTCAGTAAACCTTCGCAATACAATTTATTTACAAGATAATGTTTTGTGTACACACACAGCCATAGGCCTAACCAAACAGCATGTTTTCATTCAAAGGCAGATTTATTCAAAGTCTCTAATTCATTCAAGGTTCTGAATCATTTGGATATGAATCATCCAGAGTGGCTGTCAAATAGCCCCCTTAGTCTAAACCATGACTTCCACTAATAACATCAGGGGATAAAAGTATCTTTTGAAATCAAAGAATGAAAAGGTAAAAGTAGTTGGTCAAACCTGGCTAACTGCACAAACAGCAGGAACATTCATTCCAAACAATGCTGAGTATATAGCTTCTTTAAGTTGTCGTCTAGCAGCTTTAGCAGCTTCGGTATCTGAGAAATTTATAGAGGAAAATTACAGAATTATAATGAACGAATATAACTCATAACATTGACGGAAACGTTGCAATAAGTGAAACGGTACAAATGAAACACATGCATACATGTGGATTTTTTTTTATTATATGTTAAGATTCAAGTCTTTCTTGCTGTTAGGGTACACTTATTATATATTGAGATTTGTCTTGCTTGTTGTTAAGGTAGACAAATCTATTCTATTTCTCTTTTTTTGTTGGTGGAAACAAACCTTATCTTGAATCAGGATTATATTATCATATGGAAATGAAGAATAAAGAAAGGGAGCATTCTTAACCCCAATTTCACCATAACCTGCCAAAGGAAATGAGCTAAAGAAACCCCTAAATGGAGAGAGATTGTGTGCATGCAATAAATTTGCCGTCTGTGGCACATAATTAGAAGCATACCATCATATTGGCAGATTGGAATTGAGACAACAACCGGCTGTGTGGATGATTTCACCTGCATCCTGCAAGAAAAATCTTAGATTCAAATAAAATGGAAAAGAAATCTACAGTGCATTTGATATGTGTATCAAAACTAATCAACACCTGCTATAGATTGTTGCATAAAAATGACGAAGCCTTGAGTACATTGGAGACTCGATATTACCAAATTCCTACATGAAAATTCCATCTCTTAGAACATCAAATAATAAAGTTAGTTTATTGTACCGTATAAATACTATTCATTAAAGTGTAATAGCAAATCCAAAGACAACTTAACAAATGCAGTCACGTACCAAGAATGTTGCCGACCTCCCAGATGGAGAATCAAATTTGCTCCAACCAAATTTACAATAGCCAGAACCACCTTTCACAACAAAAATTGTTCAATTTTGGGCAACAAAATCAACTTATATAGTCATAGTAGTAGATTATCAAAGTTCAAAAAGATATTAGAAAAAAAAAAGTTAAAACTTTGATCTCATTATCTTCATACATTTAAAACTATTCACCATGTAAAGCATAAATCCAAGAGAAAATACAATCATATTAAGTACTTGGTATAATGAATGGATACAGACCATCAATGATTACAGCTCCAGGCGTCTGTGCTCGTTGACCATAGATCTTCATAACTGATTGCATCTCACAAGGATATTCTCTACAATTACCAAATAAGATGTCAAATACAACTAAATCATGATACCCATCGGCACAAATGAAACAACATGGATCAAAAAATCAATAAATATTACAGAACGAATATGAAATATACATGGATAACAAACTTGATCTTATGCATATGCTCCAGGTGGTATACGCCATGCATTTTACATCATTCAAACAAATAATAGGCAAACTAAATACAATCCCTATAAATAATTCTTATAAGCAGCGTATGTAACAACCTAAAAGTGCAAATTCCTTAGGTATCAAGTCTTTTAACGAATTTCATTACAATATAAAAACGATTTTCAAACAAAAAAAAAATGTAGTAACAAAATAAGATACATACCGAAGAGGATAACCAAAACGCAAACTAATTTCTGAAAATAAAATAGAGTCCCAAGGAACATGCTGGTTCTGGAAGTAGAACACCCATAACCTATTATCAGATACGATTAGTTTCCATGATTTGCAAACTGCTGTGAGCATAGCGACCTCCTTCGGTGCAAGCAACTTCAATATTTGCATAAATATATCGATAGGTATCCTATCAAATTCTCCAGTCAACGAAGAACACATCATAATTTGATCGGATATTGATACATGAGATGAACCTGCGTAGTTGAAATTAGACGACGAGTTTGAATTGTATCTACCCGAATTCGAACGATTAGAAACCGATTCCCAAACTTTCTTTAACAAATTCGACATCCTAAATCAGAATCATGAACCAGTTGCTATTTCGCACTTATTTTCAATGAAATGAGATTTTTGGGATTGTTGTAAGTGATGTAGTGATGGTCTAACCTTGCAGTTGCCGGAGAAGGGGCTGAGGTGGGCGGAAGACAGCCGCTTGATCCTTGATGTGGGTCCCATATCGATACCAACGGTGATGGTTCTTTTGGGTAATCTAGCACATGTGGCTTGATCCTTGTTCTCGATATTTTAGAAGGATAAAGAGAACAAAATCTAGAAATGAGAAATTGTATTTATTCCTACATTTTGTTCCTACTTATATTCCTATTCATGTTAAACTGTGACATGTAGCTTAAAATATTATTAATTTTGTTAAATGTGACACTTGTCACAAGTTCATATGAGTAGGAAGATGGGTAGGAATAAATATAATTGCTCATCTAAAAATGTATCATCTTATTTTTGGGTTTAGGAAGGAGGGAAGAAAAATAAGTTCATCTTTTGATAATTTTGTTTTTTTTAAATAAAAGGGCAGAAATATAAAAATATTGATTTTTTTTAATTAAAGAATATAAATTTTTCTTCCATTTCATTTATTTCCTTCGTTTTCCTTCTAAGTCAAGAACACAATTAATTATTTATATTTTTCTTTTATTTTCTTCCCTGCATTTTCTCTCTCCTCCCATTCGTTAAAAAACTTGAGAATGGTGCGATAGCGATGTACGGATGTAACCGGACCGGAACCAAAATAACCGGTAACCAAATAAGCTAGAAATTAAGGATTGGAACAAGATTGAACTCCCCCAACCGGTCCTTAGGTTCCAGTTTCGGTTCGGTTTTTCAGTCAAAACACTCGTCTCTAGTTTTGGAACCAAACTGGAATCATGATAATCAGTAACCGAATAATGAATAAATCGATGACCGAACCAGACCAAACTTCCCCTCACCCCTATTGCGATGCCACCATAATTTCACTTTTATATTCATATATTTACATTTTACTCCATATACTTTGCAATGTAATGTATACAAGGGACGATGACCAAGTAATGTCATTCTTTTATAAATATAAGTATGGAAGGGCTTTCCAACAACCTATTGCTATTTCCCCGTAATGCTAGGATACGTGAGAGAGAGAGAGAGAGCATATTCTTAGAACGTGGGTCACGACTGAATGATTATTTACCATGTTATATGTATTTTACATGTCCACCGGTATACAGTAGCGGATCTAGATCCAACTAGATTATTAAATGATGGTTGATGAATATAAATATGAATATTATATGTATTTTATTATTTTATATGTCTATTGATATATAGTAATGAATCTAGGATTTTGATATCTTGGAGGAAAAATTTCCATACAAAAAAAATTCGGTCAAATCAAAATGATTTTTTGTGACAATCAAGGTTTTAAGATGTATTGAAGCCTATGTTAGAATGTTAAGTTGTAGTGAAATGTTATTATTAAGTATTTTGTTAAGCATTTACTGGAAAGTGGTAAATTGTTCAAATGTGTATTAATATTTAAATTTCTGGATTAAGTCATGTTATTAAGCTCTTAATAATGATTGTTTTTTTAGGGATGAATAGATAAGGATAAAGATGAAAAGTTTATAATGGTTATGAATGAAAAGAGATTGTGAATTTAGTCTTATTTTGTTTTTGAATAACTCAATTTAAAGCAAGAATTGAGAAAATACTTACATTATGGAAAATGGAGTTCTTGAAAATATAAGAATGCAGGAAAAAGAATGGAAGCATTTAGAGTTGGGATGAAGGAGTTATGATAGATTGAAGTTGGGCTAAAATTGCTAAAAATCAAGAAGGAGTCAAGTTTAGACTTGAATATCTAAAATTACATTCAGAACTGAAGAAATTTTAGTGGGGGTAAGTTGTAGATCTTTCTATAAGCTTTCTTTACATATATGGTATGTAGAAATCCGATGAATAATGAGAAAGTTATGATCTTGTAAAGTATGAATAAATCTGCAATGGAAGGAAGAAAGTAGGAGAGAAACGACTAAGTGTTGGAAAAGACCCACGCTGGTTGCGACGGAAACAAAGAAGAGGAAGTGCGGGTCGTGATTTTGGGCATGTCTAGAAGGGACTTTCTGTTAAGCCACGCAGGTCGCGTGATCTTTTCCCTTGGAGCTACACGGGCCCTAGAAAGCTCCCTGTTGCACTCTTATTTGGTGCATGCAGGCACGTGATCCGACTAAAAACCTCACAATTTTGCTACTAATCACCTCTAGACTTGGCTAAGTGGATTTCCACTAAACTCATGCTCTTTATGGACGGGAAAGAGGTTAGAATCAGCCGTTTTTCACTCAAAATCTCTAGAAACTCTCTCAAAGTGTTGTGTGTGTGTGTTCTTGGTGAACCACTAGGTGTAGTTTCAATTGAGTTATCAAAACAAGTTAATCAAAGGGCTTCTTATGGAAAATTACTCCTAGAAAGGTAAGCGACACTTCTATCCAATTTATTTTAGCTAATTGTTCATGAATTGAATTTTAGAATGAACCCTAAATTGTAGGAATGGAGACATTTTATGAAATTAGTATTGCTAATGTGTTTCTACTGCTTGGATAGTGCTTAGTTCATGAAAATTTCATTCAAAAACATCATGGGATCATCATGATGAATTATCTCATATGGGTGGAGATTTAAATTTATAATCTTGGAGAATTTATGGATATATGAGAATATTGTTAAACAATGAATTGTAATACAAATGGTATTTTTATTAAAGATTATCATAGTGAAGCATAGTATGGAATGAGAAATGAGATTATGATTATGATTGTTTTGTTGGTGGGATTTGTTATTTGATATGATATTAAGATAAATAAGTAATTTAGAAAGGACTAAGTTAGTTATAATCACACTTTGAGGTCTAGTATCACATAGTTGTGATAATATGACTTAATGGGTTAAGTACCTTAAAGAATAATTGATGTATGAATGTAATAAATGTTAGGCATTGATAGTATATTGTATTATGCCTATAGGTGGTGATCAAGTGTTGGAGGATCAATGAAAGGAAAAGGGGACCTTGGAAGCATAGTCAAACCTTCCACAGCCTCAAGGTGAGTAACATGTGGATTTTTATTGGGTACATAGCAAACAAGTTTTGATGAAAGAAATTATTTTGATTCAAATGATTTATATGGAATGTTTTTATAAAGAATGCTTATGTTTTATGAAAGTACTTTACTTTATGAATGTGCTTATGATGTTTCATGTATAAATGTTAAGTTATGAAGTAAAGACCAAACTGCAATCGTATAAGTTATGAAAGTAAATGAATAATAAAAAATGAACTTGATGATGATCCGGATTAGGACATTACCTACAAGAAGGGAGTAACATGTGGATTTTTATTGGGTACATAGCAAAAAAGTTTTGATGAAAGAAATTGTTTTGAGTAAAATGATTTATATGGAATGTTTTGATAAAGAATGCTTATGTTTTATGAAAGTACTTTACTTTATGAATGTGCTTACGATGTTTCATGTATAAATGTTAAGTTATGAAGTAAAGACCAAATTGTAATCGTATGAGTTATGAAAGTAAATGAATAATAAAAATGAACTTGATGATGATCCGGATTAGGACATTACCCACGAGAAGGGGGTCAACAGACACTACTGGGATGGTACCTCCCTTCACGAAGTAGTTGTCTTTATGCACACCCTTATGGATGTATGTGTTCCATTCCATGGAGGGGATGAAAACCCTACGCTATGCACACCCTTACGAGTAGATATGTTCCATTCTATAAGGGGATGACTTTACAGGGGCACCCGTAAGAATTGTAACAAAGATTAATGGATATGAATGCAATTGGTGTTTAGCTATGAGATATACGTATATTTAACTCAGTAAAGTTCAAGCAATAATTTCATGAATTTGTCATGTTTTTTACCAATGTTATTAACTTATTATGGAAAATCATTTATCAATTTGATTTTTACTTATTTGGTTCTAAAACCGTGTTACTCACGAGGCTTTATGTCTCACGTATGTTATTTTCAAAATGCTATGTACTCAGGCGATCTTGGTAAATGCTAGAAGACTTTTGGTGGACTAGAAGACCACAATGTTTTGAGAAATGTTTATGTATAGAGTAGTTTAAATTATGGTGATGAATCAAACTTGTGATACCCCATTTTGTAATTTGAAACTTATGATGTTGTTTTTGGTAAACTTTATCATGTATGATGTAAATCTTTTGTATAAAGAATCGGATGTTACAAATTAATACCCTTAACAAAAAGATATTAAATTACAAGAAAAGTGTTCAATTATATTAATAGGCGTTTTAACATAGAAATAGGTTGAATATACATAAATATGATGTTGATGAAGAGGGTGTTTTTTTGTAGAATATATTCATTTCTCTATCCAAAATCAAAATTCACAAATTGAAAATCCATACTCGGAAATCATAATTTAAGCCGCTAATACAATTATAAGGGTACAAAATGGTCGAAAGTTGGAGCAGGGGTGATCACTCTGTGTGCTCTAATATCATAAAATTAGAAATTTATGTTTTATAACATTAAAATATCAATATGAAAAAATTGGTTAAAAACATTACTTACAATAAAACTATATAAAAGTTCGGTGAGACTTGTTTTTTACGCCATTTGCCTTTGAAGAGAATCTTTTGTTCCCCTTAACTTTGTGTCTTGTTATGATGTAAAAGACAAAAGAATAAGTTGCACTTTTTATTTTGTTTGTGTGTTTATCATACAAAGAACAAGAAATCGAAGGAAAATGATGGCCTAATGTTTTTTTCCATCTGCATGGTGCACTCATAGAAGAGAAGCCCAATGCCCATATTTTAGTGAAGGTCTACTTTATATTTCTGAGGCCCTGTTTTATATATATATATATATATATATATATATATATATATATATATATATATATATATATATATATATATATATATATATATATATATATATATATATATATATATATATATATATACACACACACACACACATATATATATATATATATATATATATATATATATATATATATATATATATATATATATATATATATATATATATATATATATATATATATATATATATATATATATATAGTATTAAATACATTTGGTAAGTATTGTGTGAATGTAGGACCAATTTTGGACCATTAGATCAAAAAAATGGAGGGTTATGATCAACAATGGCATGATGGTAATTAAAAGGAAAAAATTAATTAGTTTCTATATTAAAACGGCTAGAATGGTAAATTAGACTTTTTGGTTTTAATTAAGTGGCGTATTTAAGGATGTTAGGAAGTGGCGTATTTTAAGGATGTCAGTTACGCACCATTACATCCACAGACGACCGTTCTCAAAAGAATACACTCTCATTCTCAGAGAATGCTAAGTTACGTACCATTACATCCACAGACTACCGTTCTCAAAAGAATACACTCCCATTCTCAGAGAATGCTAAGTAGAAAAGAATGTACAGTTGTTATTTTTTTTCTATTCTTTGAGAATGCTACGTATATGCTGTTATTTTTTCTTTTTCTCCGAGAATGCTAAGTAGAAAAAAATGTACAATTTACGCATTTTTAGTTTGGCCTTTTGACACACTTATTCTCAAAGAATGGGGATGAATGTCTATGAGAATGCAGTAGCATTCCTTCACGTTCATGAGAATGGTTCACGTTCATTCTCAGATAATGGAGCATTCTCAGAGAATGGGGCTTTCTATATAACAATTCCCAACCCTCTGTAAACATATATAATTACTCCATTCTCCGAGAATGGTATAAATATTCGCGTTTATATAGCATATCCAATCTGGAAAATGAAAAGCAAGAAAGGAAAACCGAGAACCATGAATGGGAAACGCACACACCAATTGTATTCTTTACCTGCATTTGCTACACACCAATTGGCAAACTCAAACCTGTTATTTAGACTTCATTTTAGGAAAAGGTGATATAGATTATTATTTTCAGCTTGCTTAGGATCAAAGTAAATAGCAATTTCAAACACCCACAACAAAATTTTCACCGACGGAATAAATAGCTTCTTTTGGATTCTCTATTTCAAAATCACGTTTCATGATTTTCATAACTACTTCTCTAAATCATAATAAACAATACAATATTAACAACTCAAATTATCTATAAACAATATTAAAGCCATGCGAATTGCAAATAATGACAAATCTAAACCCAAATCTCAATTTAACTAAATAATAAGAAAGCGCACCATCGTCGGCATCTGGTCGTCAAAATCGGGCAAAAAATTTGGGTCCCCCAATTTGATTATAGGCTTTTAGGAAGTTGAGTGTTAAACTGTCAAGGCTTTAGTCGAATTTGTGCCAACAAACTGTCAAGGCTTTAGTCGATTTTGTTGCCGGTGGTGGTCGACGGTGGTGGAGTTGGTCCCTATGGTCGCGATTTTGTTGCCGGTGGTGGATTCCGACGACGACGATGGGTGTAGGTTGTCGGAGAAGGTATAAGGGATCGATCAGTGATGCTAATTAGGGCTTGATAGATGTTCACATATAAGAAGGGAAGAAGAGGAGAGAGAGATATAAATTTACCAGCATACCCTTTATAAATGAGTGGACCACAATTAGTCCTACAATCTCACAGTATTTAGCAAATGTATTTGAACATATATATATATATATATATATATATATATATATATATATATATATATATATATATATATATATATATATATATATATATATATATATATATATATATATATATATATATATATAAGACCCGTATTTTAGGTATTAACCTTAAATGTATTAAAGCATAATTTTTGTATGTTGACACCTTTAGCGGAGCTATCCTTAGAGAGTGTCGTTTCTGGAATGCGTCCCATAGCGGCGCTACGCCGCTATGTGTGCATGGTAGCGGCGCTAACCGTTGATCGTTGACTTTTTTACCAGTTTGACTATTGGGCAAACCTTAGGAAATACAGAGGGTTACCAAGGGGATTGACCTCAGTTAGGTTAGGTCACTAATTTGTGACTATTCATGATTTAGGTGGTTCGTGTTGACCTGTTGTTGAGGACGTGTGTGTGTGTGTGTGTATTTGTATGTCTTTCAACTCAGGTGAGTTTCCTCACTGTACCATATGTGTGGTGGTGCATGAAACCATAAAGCGACGTTGTGTGTTGATAAATGTATCCCTACTTTATATGATGATAGTCGTATGATTTGTTCTTATGTGTATATGTTTGTTTATTGTATGATATGGATAGGACGGTGTCGTGTCCCGTTAGGGGTAGGACTGTGCTGAGTCTCGATAATGTTGTGGTTATGGGTAGGACGGTTCGCTAGGGGTAGGACTGTGTCGAGTCCCACTGTATGATGTTGAAGGGTAGGATAGTGTCGAGTCTCGCGAGAGTAGGACTGTGTCTTGTCCTGTTGTTGGCTTACCATTATATGTTGACATGTGTGGTATTTAGGGAACTCACTAAGCTTTGTGCTTAATGTTTTAGTTTAAATGTTCCAGGTACTTCTAGTGAAAAAGGGAAGAGCACGGCGTGACTACACCACATCGACATCATGACTTTAGTCTTTCGTTGTTTGGTTATGTTTTTTAGAACAACGATACTATTTTCTGAACACGATGCTTATTGATTCCTATGAATGTTTTGAATGAATTAATTGTGATTTTCAAACTAATACTCTAACTTTTAAGAAGTAATATTTTGGTAGGAAGGTAGGAAGAAATCTCATCACTCATCAAATCATAATAATGTCTTTTAAGATGCAACCATATTTTTGGTGTATATATATGTAAGATTAAATGAACTGAAATCAGTTACAAAAATATATCATTCTTACCTTAATTATAACCATTCATACCTTAATTACTGATTTCTTACCTTCCTACCAAAATATTACTTCTTACTGGATCCCAACTCTATATATATATATATATATATATATATATATATATATATATATATATATATATATATATATATATATATATATATATATATATATATATATATATATATATATTAATGGATAGCGGCATTTTGTAGTATATTTGTGTAGATAAAGTGTTGATGATATAAATATTGTTTTTTAGACTAAATACGCTGTTTAAATCTGAATAAATGATTATTTTATCCGCCTTTTTAAAATTGATAAATAATACATTACCATTAATTTAATACTTGTTATAAATTAAAACTACATATTATCATATTAAAAAATTTTAAAAGTTTAAATAACTTAAACCCTAACATTATTAACTTAAATAACACATAATTTGAAAATATATTGAAATAGTAAAATAAAAAAATTTAAGTTCTTTTGCCTTAAAAGATATTTACGAATATGTCATAAATAAATACAATGATTACCACATGTAACAACCCTTTTTTTAAAAACATATAATAAACATTTTGATTATATTTCAAAAATGCATCAGAGTTTTAAAACTAACTAATTGTAATAGAATTTGCGGAAGTCTAAACTCATGTTACAATCATATGTCAAAGTAAAAACTATGAAAAACTAATAATGCAGGCAGTGAGCGGTTACGACGGATTCTTCCCTCTGTCTACCCAGGAGGGTCCTGAAAAAGTTAAATTAGGTTAAAATAATAATTTTTAGTTTCAACCGAGACTATTCTAGTCTTTGTAGTCTTTAGTACTTTCACCACTTTTCTTAACTAGCATTGGTTCCACTTTTATGCATAAGTTTACATTAGTAAATTTGATTCCATTATTTCTTTAACATCAAAATGATAGAATTCACAATTCCAACCAATCTCAATGGTTGACTAGTGAAACAAATCAAACTTTGTCCCACTTTCAAACTAGAGTCAAATCAAGTTTTTAATCATTCACCATCAATTTCATTGAATAGAAATTTATCCAAAATAGAACATAATTAATCTGAGATTATGTAAACTATGCACCCACTTCAAGTGTTCTTTCCAAGGTTTGACCATTTCACTAACTCAAGTTCAAGAAATACCAAACACCAATTATTTTCCTCATTGGTTTTTACCTAAAACAACAAATTATTCCATAAATTCAGAACCACATCAACATGTATTCAGACACTCTAAGAAGTTTTATCTTGTACATATTGTTTAACTTCTTCTAAAAGTCAACATATGTAAATTCTTCAATCTACAAATCACAAGTCTTGATTCATTAGCGATTATGAACTAACACAACATTTTTCCTAATCAAAACTCACATACCAACATGTGTTTATCAAAATTTTCAAGTTCAAATGGCTAGGTTCAAAAATCAAATATTACCTTCAAATTTTGTCAAAATAGGAGAAATTAGAGGCTCAATGGTCGATTGTATGAGTTCTGGCCACCAAAATCTTTCCCGACCACAACGCACCACCGGCGGCCTCCGATGCGCCTCCGGTGTCGTTCCCGACCACCACTAGCGTATTGCTGCGTCTCTCTATCTCTTCTCGTTTGGCCTCCGCCTGACCGCCATCGTTAACCGGTAGTTATGCCAGCAACAACCTAAGACTGTTGCTTCTTCTCGATTCTCCACTCCCTCTCTCGATCTCTGATTCCTTTCCTTCCCTTCCCATTTTTCTCGGTTTTCCCTGTTCTCTTTTTTGTTTCACCTTTTTGACATTTATAGAGGAATGCCTAATATGCGATCAGGCGTAGGCCTGATTTTGACTAGGTCAATAATAGCAAAATACCATGAACGCCCTTACTCTCAAATGCCTTAGAAACATTTATGCAATTATTCATAATTTTTTCTCGATTTTTGCACTGTCGTAACTTTCACACATGATATCTAATTTTTGCAAAATGTATGTCTTTAAGAAGGTAGGAATGAGGTTTACACCTTCTCTTTATTGACTTAAGTCTGAATGTGTTCATATTTTCTGATACAAACCTTCAAACATGATCACTTGGCCATTTTTGTCACGTTTTGGCCAATTTTAAACATTTGTGACTTCTTCGTTACAACTCTAAATAACCTGAATGTTTTTTCTATACCTTTGCTATCTCAAATACTACAAAAGTCACCTTGATGACTTTTTATTAATTCCTTTTATTTGAGATATTAATTTTTAGAGATTGTCAAATATTTTATTCACTTTTTGTCCTCGTAATTCTAGTCTTGCCCTTATGTCTTTAAAACTAAATTCTAAATGAAGTAATATTTCATAATGACTTAATAAGAAGTCTTAACACATACATTTCCATATTTTTACCATTTTTGACCATTTCCCTTCATAATACATTTAATAACTATAAGCATCAAACTTCTTAACATTAAATATACTTAGACAAAATTCTTACTTTATACAAAAATTTTAGTTGTCAAAGTATACATTAAATTGTAACGTATAATAACTTATACATTTTTTTCCATGAAAAACCCTGTATATTAAAATTTTGAATTTTTGTCCCGTGGATATAGATGTACCCATAAAATTTAGAATAGCTAAATATTTTGTCTATAACTTGGTAAAACATTAATATGTCAAAATACGATAATATATACAATTTAATAGTATCATAATGAAAATATTGAGTTAAAATCTCCTTTAGTATGATTTTATTACTTTGAACATACTAAAACATGTTGTGTCATAAAATACTATTACTTTAACATAAACTTTGAAAATCCCTTGGGTTGAAGAATATGTTTAACAACTTATAAACTTGGAAATAGGCATTGCTTTCTAACATTAAACCAATTTGAAACCATCATGGTGGTTCTTAAAACTTATTTGACCTTGACATTTGCTTTAAAACATATTTATCAACACATTTCTTAATACTATCCACACATCATTTCATTATTATATAATCTTTTCAAATATTGTCATTTATATTTCTATCGGTCTACTTTTACCCATGTCTTCTCAACATGATGTTAACGAAGAGTGTTCGCTCTATTTCCGTGAGTCACCTGTAAGTCGTCGTTGGGTCTGTACTTACATGAAACTCTGGGCATATTGATGCCTTCGATGGCATTACCATCACCAGGTCTAGCCCTAACCCATAAGTCTTACTATCTGCATCCGTCAAGCTACAAGTTCCATGTATCTTGTTTTTCCCTTAACCATTCATCGTACAATCTACACTGATCACTTCTACAACATCAGACCTTGGACGTGTCCAAGCGTACTGACAACCCGAGTTTTACCCCTTCCACTCGGTTCTCTTGTAGTCTCTTGATTTATTCGCGATCTCTATTCAAGTTCTTAACTAAATTGGGGTCATATTTTGCTCCCCATCATTGTATATGATATGCATTGATATTAACAATTTTAGTCCATATGTTCAAATTATATCTAATTGGTTTCAAATTTTAATTTACAACTTAAGCATATTATATTTATACTTTTTAATTTTTATTTCATAACTTTTTAGGTTTCAAAAGTAGTCCAACCGTATTTTACAAGTTCTCAAAATTTTAACATTTTTAGTCATTTTCTCATGAATTTGTCCTTTTAACCTTTTTCATCTAATCTTTTACATCTAAATAACTTTATACTTCTATCGTGGACTTATTTTATTTATTTCCAAATTTATGTACTTATTTGAAATTATTTTATTTAGTTTCCAAAAAATTACCTTTCTACCAAAATGATCAAACTTTGATCATTTTGGTAGAAAGGTAATTTTTTGGAAACTAAATAAAATAATTTCAAATAAGTACATAAATTTGGAAATAAATAGCTTTGATCATCAAAGCTACTTGCTTAAATACGGATGTTACAATGTAACTTACTTTTGTTGTTATAACTTATGATTACAGGGTAAAGGGGTTATTTAATTTTAATATGATATAACTAGATTTATATAGATGCCTTTCAATTGATGTAATGTAATGTAACGCCCAATATGGATATTGTATGATTATGTATAACTATGGTTGTTGATACAACTCATTATCCTTGTTGTAATATGAAGTACACCTGGTTGCATATACAACATTCTTATATAAGAAACATTTGTAAGTGTACTTTATATCAGAATTTAGATTATTACAAAAGAATCGACAAGCGATCCCACAATCTTATAGTGGACGTCACACTCTTAAGGTCAATGTCACCTCAACCCGATCATATCATAATCAATATATGTTTTGAATGTCGGATGGACGGTTCTATAGTGAAGATAAGTAATTATCACTTAAAATACCAATATTTTCTAGTTCTTTTACTTTCCTAAAAATTATATTTGATAAACATAAAAGTTATAACTATAAAAGTAATTATTTTAACCATGATATGGGTTTTGAAGTAATTTAACATTAGATATGCAATTGAAAATACTTTTAAGCCATTAAATTCAAATTAATCGTTCCTTTTAAGTAATATTGTTAGTTATAAAGCTCCTATTGGTGTCCTGAAAAAGTTAGAGGCTTTGCGTAATAACTTCTTCTTGGGGGCAGATTTGGATGAGAAAAAAATGTTGTGGGTTAGTTGGGATAAATTTTTGGCAGATAAGAAGAATGGAGGCTTGGGTGTTAGTAGTTATTTTTTCTTTGAACATGGTGCTCCTTTTTAAATGGATTTGGAGATTTCTCTCACAGCAAGGAAGTTTGTGGGCTCAGCTAGATCATTGAAGCATCCATGGGGCTAGGGGTTGTTTGGATCGTCAAGTTACAGTTTCTAAAGGGTCACATTGGTTAGAGAATCTTAAAGGCATTTCTCATCTTTGTAGTAAAGGTATAAATTTGTTTTTTCTTTGTAGAAAAATAGTGAGAGATGGTTCTTATACTTTATTCTAGGAGGATATGTGGTTGGGCGATATAGTTCTAAAGCTGAGGTTACATCAGCTTTTTGCTTTAGAAGAAGATAAACATGCTACGGTTATCTCCAAGTTGAACAATGTGAATTTTTTGATTCTTTTCGCAGGGTGCCTAGAAGAGGAATTGTGGATGATCAGTGGGCTGGTCTTCAGCCCATGTTACAGTCAGTTGTTATTTCAAGTGTGGCTGATCGTTGGGTTAGGGATTTGGGTTCATCTGGTGACTTTACACTGGCGTTGGCTCGGTCCTATATTGACGACTTTATGTTGGAGGTGACTTCTGCTACTTGATGGGTCAGATTGGTTCCTATCAAAGTAAATGTGTTTGTTTGACGGCTGGCTTTGGATAGGCTTCCTATGCGTCTCAGTCTCTCCAAGAGGGGTTTTTAGGTGCCTTTTATTACTTGTCTTATATGCAATAAAGGTGTTGATGCAGTTAATCGTATTTTCTTTTCATGTGAGGTGGCTCTTGCTTTGATTAATAGAGTTTCTAATTGGTGGGTTGTTCCTTGTCCGAGCTTATCTTCTCATGCAGATTGGTTTCTTGGATTGATGGTATCAAACTACGGAAGGGTGTTCGTGATTTTTTATAAGGTGTTTTCTTGGTGATGTGGTGGACAATCTGGAATTTCCGGAACTCTTTGGTTTTTTGTAAGGTTCATCCTAAAACAGGTCATCTGTTTGAGACAGTGGTTACCCAGTCGTTTAACTAATGTAATAGTAGATTTAGTGGTTGTATTAATTGGGTTGGTTGACTTCAAAGTCCTTATCTAACTATTTCTCAGTTGCACGTTGTGTACTTTTTAGGCTAGTTTATTGCTAGTTCTCTTTTTTAATAAAGCTTATGTCGTTCAAAAAAGTTATATTTATTTATAGTAACACAAACCGATGCATCTTTACATGGTAAATTTATTAAAACGATGTTGCGGAAACCCGGTATATTGAAAAACGTAGCTCGACAAAAAACAAATTATATAAGGGACGAAAAATGTAACTTTAAAATATTATAAGGGACCAGAATCGTAACTTACGAAATACCAATAATATAATTTTATAATAAACATGGATGAAAAGAATTAATTCGAAATTAGTTGAGGGGAAAAAACGTAAATATAAAAGTTTGCTATAAGAAGAATCAAAATTGTTATTTCCAAATAAAAGCTTATTTGGAACTTGTATCAAATTTATGATCTGAATTTAGTAGTTATGGATCTGAAAAAAGAAAAAATAAAATGAATAGTTGATTATGTGAGTGAATCGGAAGTTGGTAATTAATATATATATATATATATATATATATATATATATATATATATATATATATATATATATATATATATATATATATATATATATATATATATATATATATATATATATATAAAATTATTGTAACGCCCGGTTTTTCAGCCTGGAATTTACAAGATAATATCACCAGGGATCGTCCCATGATCCAAGCCAAGCGTTACCTATCCTGCAAAACCACATAAAACAGGGTAAGCTATAAAGCTTAGTGAGTAATCTAATCACAGTATGACCTATATGGTCACACACGTTACAGGATCACCATTCCTGTCAGCTTCACAGTCTTATCCGACTCGTAATTCACACTGTGAAACTACCGTATTACCCGACGTCACTCACTATACAGTATCACCCACTGATACTCACTATTAGACTGTCCCACACAGTCTTATCCTACATCGTCACGACTCACACCTTTAGCTACTGCCATCTCTTTTTATTTATTATTTGGTATTAGTTTTCACGAATTCTTATAACATCTCATGGTATACCCCGTCACTTAACGGCTTCCTCATACAAGTATGGTCATAGTACATCTATGATTACCTCATGTTTTGATAGTATATGGTAAATATTGCAGTCCCCTGACATGCATTATATACCATTATTTATTCACTCTTCTCAGTATCATCTTATGGTACTTTTAGGTTTATAACTTGGATTTACCCTCACGACAACACACCTGCTTCCCACACAAGTATTATTACTTTACAGCTTTATATTTCCTTTAGTAATTCCAATACGACATTCCATGATTTATCAAATAAAGAACGGCCAGGAAGAAGATTAGTTGGGGTGGCAGGATCTTTTAAACATTTTAGCCTTTCGGAAAATCCAACAATCAGATCCCAAGTAATCGGCCAAGACACCGTCCTCATAAGTAAATCAATCAGCATTACCTTTGAAATTATGAATTATTGGAAATAAATTTATTACACCCCTCGTATTTTATAGTTTAACACATATAAACTATTAAGGAGATACGGTAGCGATTACTCACCTGAGGTTGGCGTTTTCTCGGAGTCCTGTCGCATTTCCCGTTTCTGAACCGCTGACAGTTCCCGAGCACCTCGCTGCTAGCTATCGCTCGTTTCTCACCTTCCATCATCCTCCCTCACCGTATTTTCCTTACCAGAACACTCCTCTATATCGTATATGTGTTTGGTGGTTGTTGTGAGTTAAAATGAGGCTTAGAACACCTATCTATAGGCCTCCTGGACCTCCGTCGCGTCGCGACAAGCTTACGGTCGCGTCGCGATGACACACGATCAATGATTAACTGATTGCGCAAATTACGGAGCTGCCGACACTCTGTCGCGTCGCGACCGCCACACCCGTCGCGTCGCGACCTGTAAATTTTATAGATTAAACTAGACTCAATTTGCAAACTTTGTGCACTGGTTTGAGGTCAATCCGATTTTTGTAGAATTAATTATGATTTTTCTAAGATCGGCATATAATGCTGATTTTTTTTTTATGAAATTGTAACTAATGTTTCTATTTTTGATCTGAAACATTATCCAATATACGGATGTTACAAATCTCTCCCCCTTAAAAGATTTCGTCCCCTAAATCTCCTAGCATCGACATATCCTTATTCTCTTTTCCACTCAACCATCCCTTATTCCAACGCAATGCGGCTGTACTAGTAAACCCAGAGGGGTATCACCACAATACTGACACATTAACCACCTCTACGATATCGAGTCCCAAAGACTCCCTAGAACTGCCGACCGATTAGGTCATCTCAACACTTGTATGTGGTCCCACCACAATTACTGCTCATACAACCGTCACAATATATATATATATATATATATATATATATATATATATATATATATATATGTGTGTGTGTGTGTGTGTGTGTGTGTGTGTGTGTGTGTGTGTGTGTGTGACCCCAACCACTAACAATAGTCACTAACTCTATAGAAAAGGTAGTCTCAACCACAATTACCGAGTATGTGACCCCTACGGAAAGATGCTCCCAATCACAAGAACCGGTAATGTGGCCCTACAAGAAAAACCAAGCCACAAGGGCTCCAACAACCAACAATAGGCCATAAAGGCTTAACAGCTAACACCTAACTGCAAAACTCTGTAACCGACCTTACCACCCCCTCATCAGCTCAACAATTACACAATTACTACTTGGGTTTCCTGATTTATCAACTCCCTTTTTCTTTTGACACTATTGGTCACACAACATTTTAACACACACTAAATTTGTATATACTTAATTACTTCTCTGCGTAACTACTCACATTTCTCTTTTAACCAGATGCTTTTTATTTAAAAAAAAAATTTACTCTTTTGACTTCCATTAGTCATAACAATAATTTCTTTAGTCGTAAAAATGACTATTTTAAAGTATTATTCCTTTCACAATTTAATCATAAAAATAACTCTTTCAGCTTTTGTCAAAATAACTTTTTCTTTGAAATATCTCTCTACTTGTAAAACTCTGATCATACAAATAACCTTTACATCAGTAGAAAAAATCAACTATGTTTGGGAAAAATACCCCATTACATTCTTTGGTTATAAAGATAACCTCTCCTTTATTTGTTTAGTGATGATTGGATGGTCCCTATTACTTAGACCTTAACTAAGTAAAATAGTACCCTTAATTATTCTAGAATGGAAGGAATAAATCAATCCATCCTAGTCTTATGTTTACTCAGGACATCTAGCAGTTTTACTTCTCTTATGTCTTCGGTGAATTTTCCACAAAATTTACTCTACCCAATATCTCAAATTATACTCTTCTGCTTAATATTCTGAGCCGCGTATACTCAGTATGTCGAGTCATACGTATCTGCTCACTAAACTCCCCTACTCAGCACTCAGAGCCGCGCATACTCTGTACGTCGAGTCATGCGTATCTGCTCAACCACTCAACATTTAGAGCCGCGCATACTTAGTACGTCGAGTCATGCGTATCTGCTCAATAACTCAAACTCCACCGCTCAGCACTCGGAGTCGCGCATATCCTGTACGTCGGATCATGGGTATCTGCTCAGTGCATCTTGCGAACATCTCTATGTTGCTTAGTACGTCGAGCCACTCTTTATCTCTCAATTCCTCAACCTCATATTATCCCCATGCTAGACCTAGACATGTCTAGTATTACCACACACCATACCCCAACACTTGTCTCATTGTATGAACTCATTTACTATAGTTCTTACCATTTTACATCCAATCATCACATATATTTATCACATTTTCTTTGCTATGGCTGTCGCCAAAAACATTTATTTTCAATAGGCCACCCACCAACTCGTGCTTTCAGCATTTATTTCAACTTATACTTTTTCGAAACATCTTCCAAATTATTTTGGACTCAGTTTCAGATCAGCTTGTCAAAATCTTTCGTATTTCTCAACTATACCATACTTTCACATTTTCAAAAAGAAAAACTTTCTTTCAATGCAACTTTCAAAACTTTCTTATTTTGACAAAATTTGCATCTGGATTTACTTTTAACACCTTTCCCGTATTTGGGAAATACCACACAAACTCACTCACTTTCTCCGATTATTTTTCTCTCTGAAAGAGTTTACTAACATTCTTATTATCATGTTAGAATAAACTGCTTTATCTACGTTCGACTTTATCACAATATATTTGTGATTTTTATATCTTAACACGCAATTCTCATGTGCCTACTAATTTGAGTCTAGGGATCTTTTCCTAGTTCACTCAAATCTTGGCTCTGATACCAACTTGTAACGCCCGGTTTTTCAGCCTGGAATTTACAAGATAATATCACCAGGGATCGTCCCATGATCCAAGCCAAGCGTTACCTATCCTGCAAAACCACATAAAACAACAGGGTAAGCTATAAAGCTTAGTGAGTAATCTAATCACAGTATCACTTATATGGTCACACACGTTACAGGATCACCATTCCTGTCAGCTTCACAGTCCTATCCGACTCGTAATTCACACTGTGAAACTACCGTATTACCCGACGTCACTCACTATACAGTATCACCCACTGATACTCACTATTAGACTGTCCCATTCAGTCTTATCTTACATCGTCACGACTCACACCTTTAGCTACTGCCATCTCTTTTTATTTATTATTTGGTATTAGTTTTCACGAATTCTTATACCATCTCACGGTATACCCCCTCACTTAACGGCTTCCTCATACAAGTATGGTCATAGTACATCTATGATTACCTCATGTTTTGATAGTATATGGTAAATATTGCAGTCCCCTGACATGCATTATATACCATTATTTATTCACTCTTCTCAGTATCATCTTATGGTACTTTTAGGTTTATAACTTGGATTTACCCTCACGACAACACACCTGCTTCCCACACAAGTATTATTACTTTACAGCTTTATATTTCCTTTAGTAATTCCAATACGGCATTCCATGATTTATCAAATAAAGAACGGCCAGGTAGAAGATTAGTTGGGGTGGCAGAATCCTTTCAGCATTTTAGCCTTTCGGAAAATCCAACAACCAGATCCCAAGTAATCGGCCTAGACACCGTCCTCGTAAGTAAATCAATCAGCATTACCTTTGGAATTATGAATTATTGGAAATAAATTTATTACACCCCTCGTATTTTATAGTTTAACACATATAAACTATTAAGGAGATTCGGTAACGATTACTCACCTGAGGTTGGCGTTTTCTCGGAGTCCTGTCGCATTTCCCGTTTCTGAACCGCTGACAGTTCCCGAGCACCTCGCTGCTAGCTATCGCTCATTTCTCACCTTCCATCATCCTCCCTCACCGTATTTTCCTTACCAGAACACTCCTCTATATCGTATATGTGTTTCGTGGTTGTTGTGAGTTAAAATGAGGCTTAGAACACCTATTTATAGGCCTCCTGTACCTCTGTCGCGTCGCGACAAGCTTACGGTCGCGTCGCGATGACACACGATCAATGATTAACTGATTGCGCAAATTACGGAGCTGCCGACACTCCGTCGCGTCGCGACCGCGCACACCCATCGCGTCGCGACCTGTAAATTTTATAGATTAAACTAGACTCAATTTGCAAACTTTGTGCACTGGTTTGAGGTCAATCCGATTTTTGTAGAATTAATTATGATTTTTCTAAGATCGGCATATAATGCTGATTTTTTTTTTTATGAAATTATAACTAATGTTTCTATTTTTGATCTGAAACATTATCCAATATACGGATGTTACAATTATCATCTTTAATATTTTATATTTATACACAGATTATTACGTATAAATGTATATTACGGATGAGCGTAGTCCAGGAACCGGACCAAAATCAAATTGGATCGAAATCGAATTAGATTCTTTTATGAACCGAAGACCAAATAGAATATACATGACGTTCGGTTTCAGTCTACAACCGATTTAAGATCGAAATATATTCAAAACAAATTATTTAATGTCATATATATGTAAATGGCTAGTCGTTAGTAACAGGAACGGTTTGGATCGAAATCGAAATACAAAAAATACTCAAATTGAAAACTGAATCATATATGCTATTTGTTATTAGTTCGATTCGGTTTAGTTTTCTAGTCCATATACTCACCCGTAATGTATATATTACCGATGCTTATATAAAATTGCAAATATTTTAGAAATGGAAATTATTATATATTCATAAATGTATAAAAAATTAATTATGAGTTATGAGAGAAACAAATTAACAAGTTGATGAAAATAAAATGACTGATCACCACAAATAAAGGTTCGCACCGTTTACTGTGTGACAGAAATATATATTAAAGATAATATGCGGAATAAATAATAAGAGTTGCGGAATATAAATAAACTTGAAAGCTATAAGTAATATAAATAACTGTATTTAAATGACATAAAGCGATATATAATATAAATTACAGTAATTAAATGACTTAAAGAGATAAATAATGTAAATGACTATAATTAAAAGACATAAAACGATAAATAATGTAAATGACTATAATTAAGACATAGAACGATGAATAATATAAATAACTATAATTATATAAATATATATACCAAGTAGGTTCGTCAAATGAATTGACTGAACTGGTTTGTAACTGGACTGATGGAACGACTGGTCTATCAAGTAGGTTCGTCAAATGAATTGACTGAACTGGCTTAGGGTTGGACTGGGTCTTAATAGACTGTGTTCTAGGTGTTCTTGGTGTTCTTGGTGATCTTGGTGTTCTTGGTGTTCTTGGTGTTCTTGGTGTTGATCTTGGTGTTCTTGGTGTTCTTGGTGTTCTTGGAGAGTGTTTGGAAGTTGGAAATAAGATGGTGGAAGTTGGAGAGGTTTTTGGTTAATTTTTAAGTGTTATAAATGTGTTGTTAATGAAAAAATGGTGTAAAATGGTTTATATATGGATTTGTAGAGGTTTTGGGTGAGTTTTGAATGGTTTTCGGAAGTTCAGGGGGGTAAAATGTAATTATTTGGGCTGAAACTCGCGGTTTTGTCGCCGGTTCAGGTTCGGATACGGAACGAGTCGCAAATCGGGTTTATGCGCGGGTTTAATGTGAGAGGAAACGGATCGGCAGTGGGTCGGAGCTGGGGCGGGATCTGGGTCGGAATTTCGGGTTTACACGCGGACTCTTTGTGAGTAGAACCGGAGCGGATACAGGTCGGTTCGGATCCGGAGCTGGAGCAGGCCTTGGAGCTGGGCGGGTTTGTCTTCTTTTTTTAATTTTAAATCATTTTAAAAATCCGAAATAAATTAAAATAAATTAGGAAAATTTATTTTTAATTTATAAAATTAATTAAGTCTAATAAAATAAATTATTTAGAAAATATATTTCCAAAAATTCATTTTAAATAGATTTAATTTAATTTTCTTTTATATTTTTCTTTGTTTTGGCTTTAAAATTCTTTTTCTTATTTTTCTCGTTTTTAATCTCGAATCCACGCAACCTGAAATAAACTGATAATATTTGTTAGATAATATAAAAACAGTCCGTCTTATTTCAATGATGGTCACATACAAAAACATTTTTCAACAATTTCCCCCTATGTGATCATTGATGAAATAAGGACAGATATAATCACATTAGAAGTTTTAACATTGAAGATTTGGGATAAAAGTTTTGTCAATGATAAGATATATATAAAACCATTGTAATCATTTTGAAAGTTTGTGACTTGGTTTTACATATCTTATGTTTTGAAAAAGATTTTGAAGACTGTTTGTTTCCGTATCAAAATCTCGGGTTCGGTTATCAAAGGGTAGCCATACATGTATCTAAATAAATTTCTTAAGATTTTATAGCATTATTTATGACGACAAGTGGTCTAACAGGTCGATTCAGATGAACGCTCATAGATATAACTCACATTTCACTTGGGTGTTTGGTTGTTCTGGCAGCAGAACAAGTTAATGATCACTAAAAATGAGTGATATCTCTCTCTGACGACTCACACTCATATTGGAGGTGTTCATCTATGCTTTTCCTGTAAAGTCACTTAGTCTCATTATTAGATAATCAATCACATAAGACTGGTTTCGGCATTACTCAACGGGTTTCTTCATTCATGCCATTAATGTTCACTCTCTCTCCGTCGGGAAATACATGTAGAGGGGTTTAACAATTTTCATAGTGCAGTTTGCAACTAAGAAATCTTCAGTGATGAAGGCTACAGTATCCCGGGAAATCCATTGTTGTTGCGGTTTCTTCTTTGATGATATCCTATTTGTTGATCAATATCGATTTATTGTAAAAAGATATTTTGTTTTATCATTGAGAAGTTGCTACAATTGAGAACAATTTTTTTTTGTTTTTGTTTTTGTTTTTTTTTTTTTTTGTTTTTTTTAAATAACCATTTGGTTGAAAGTTTTGTTTTGTTTTGTATTTCTTCGGTGAGTGATTTGACTTTCTTGTTGACTCGTCTTTGAGGATTGGATGTTGATAGATCTTTGTTTCGCCTTTGATTTTCTTGTAAGGATATGTCGCTGTTTGAAGTGTTTCTATTTTTGCGGCTGTCTTCATTTTTGGTTGGCTTTTATCTAGGTAGGGATAGGTGGCATAAAAAACATTTTGTCTAGTATGTAAGAAATGAATGTATCGTCCCTGGTCATTTTGATATCTAAGCAAAAATGAGACCGTGACAAGGTATAATCGGGTATACCTTATAAGCAATAGTGATACACCTAAGCTCACAAGAATTGAATTCCACAGTAATTTAGATCGACGAGGCACAAATTCTCACATGGGTTTTTGTTTTCATCTGAACCTCCTAACCTTATGTCCCTTGATTGTTTAAAATCTTCAATAATGAAATAAAATCGAAGGAAATAAAGTTATATACATTATGAAAAGTAGGAGATTTGAACCTTCACTCCAATTGAGAATCAATATGACTTAAAATCTTCATCGAGCATAAGCATCTGAAAATTAAGTCAAGAGACGATTAATCACAAGGTTCTATAAAATATTATTATGGCAAGTCTTTTATTGTATTTTTGAAAATTTGTTTTTTTTTTGAATGTTTTTGGAAATTTGGTTATTTGAATGTTTTTGGAAATTTGGTTATTTGAATGTTTTTGGAAATTTTGGTTTTATTTTTTAAGGAAAGATATGAAAATTATAAAAATCTAAAATCTTTTCGTCTTTTGAATTTTTGTAATTTTTTTTGTTTTTCTTTTTTTTTGAATTTTCTTTTTGAATAAAAGTAAACACAATTTTGTACAAACAAAAAGTACAATTTAAGGATTGATGATATCTGGATTTAACATTCCTAGACGGCCTAGGAAGTATAGAAACTTTGTTTCATCGAGAGCCTTAGTGAAGACATCGGCAATTTGATCTTCGGTGTTTATGAAGTGTAATTCGATATGACCCTTTTGAATGTTGTCTTTAATGAAGTGATATCGAATATCGATGTGCTTTGTCATGGAATGGTGAACGGGATTGTAAGAAATGGCTATTGCACTGGTTGAGTCACAAAATATGGGAATTTGTGAAACTCTGAAGCCATAGTCACGCAGTTGAGTTTGCATCCATATGACTTGTGAACAACAGCTGGCGGCAGCGACGTATTCAGCTTCTGCTGTTGATGTGGATACACAACTCTGTTTCTTTGAAGACCAACTCACTAGTCGACCTCCTAGGAATTGACAGCTACCAGATGTACTTTTCCTATCTAGCTTGCATCCTCCATAGTTTGAGTCGGTGAAAGCGTTCAGCTGAAAATCGAATTTAGCTGGATACCAAAGGCCAAGTTTGGGAGTGCCTTTTAGGTATTTGAGGATGCGTTTCACAACCATGACATGGGATTCCATTGGATTTGCTTGGTATCTGGCACAGACACATGTAGAAAACATGATGTCAAGTCTGCTGGCAGTGAGATATAATAGTGATCCGATCATTCCACGATATTTTTTCTGATCAACGGGTTTGCCATCTAAGTCTGCATCGATTTTGTATCCAAAGGCCATTGGGGTTTTGGCAGTATTGGATTTGTCCATTGAAAAGCGAGTGAGAAGGTTTTTGATATAATTCTCTTGGTTGATGAATATGCCATCATTGGACTGTTTGATTTGAAGTCCGAGAAAAGTAGTCATCTCTCCAATCATGCTCATTTCAAATTTGCTCTTCATTAGATCTGCAAACTTAACACTCAAAGATTCATCAGTAGAACCGAAAATAATGTCATCAACATATATTTGTACGATTAAGAGATGTTTATTATAGATTTTTCGAAAGAGGGTTTGATCGATTGAACCCCTTTTGAAACCTGA
Organism: Cichorium intybus; assembly: GCA_023525715.1. Classification (NCBI taxonomy): domain Eukaryota; kingdom Viridiplantae; phylum Streptophyta; class Magnoliopsida; order Asterales; family Asteraceae; genus Cichorium; species Cichorium intybus. The sequence goes on along the minus strand of CM042017.1, from coordinate 1,328,687 downwards.
TTCTTCGAGAAATGTTGACAAGGTGGCATACCAGGCACGGGGTGCTTGTTTTAAGCCATAGACAGCTTTCTGCAATTAGAAGCTGTGATGAGGAAAGTTGGGATCTTCAAAGCCTGGTGGTTGTTGGATATAAACATCTCGATCTAACTCTCCATGTAGGAATGCACATTTAACGTCCATTTGAAAAACTTTAAAGTTCTTATGTGCAGCATATGCGAGAAAGATGCGGATAGCTTCTATTTTGGCGACTGGAGCATATGTTTTATCGTAGTCTATTCCTTCTTGTTGTGAATAGCCTTTGACTACGAGACGTGCCTTGTTTCGACACACGACTCCTTGATCGTCGGTCTTGTTTCTGAATACCCATCTTGAGCCTATGATAGTAACATCGGGTGGTGTAGAAACAAGATTCCATACGTCATTTCTTTCGAATTCAGCTAGCTCTTCTTGCATAGCTTTTACCCAGTCTGGGTCTTTGAGAGCAGTATGTATGGTTTTGGGTTCAGTCATGGATAGGAAGGCTCCAAATAAGCAATCATTGGCAGTTGCGGCTCTAGTTTGGATGCCTGAATTGGGATCTCCGATGATTAGGTCAGTGGGATGGTTTCTGGTCCATTTTATTAAACGATTTTCTTCCGTTGTAATAATAGGATTTTCAGTATCCCATTGTTCTTCTCCAGTAGTTTCTTCTTGGAAGAGGTTTGAAGGTTCCCCCATAAATGTTGCATCGGGATTGTTTTGGATATTTGGGGATGGAGTGGTAAAATCTGGGGTGGTTAAATTTGGAGTGGTTAAAGGAGGATTTGGTGTTTGTTCTAATGAGGAAGTATGTGTGTGTGGTTCCCCCTCAACTTGATCTGCAACATTTCTGTTTCTTTGTGGAGTTCCTTCAGTGGGTGTTCCTGTATGATCAATTTGAGTAGTTAGAATTTCAGAATTATAAGCAGTTTTAGGTTGTTCAAAAAGTAAATCAATATCAACTTCAATGTCTATGTCAGGAGATGGTGTTTGTGGAATTGGATTTTGAAAAATATTATCTATCATTTGTGAACCAAAATGTTCACGATCCAATTTTCTGACATAAAATTCATCGAAGTGGACATCGGTACTTTCTTCAATTACTCTTGTACGTTTGTTCAGTACTCGATAAGCAGCTGAAGAAAATGAGTAACCAAGGAAAATTTCTTCGTCCGACCTTGATTCAAATTTTGAAAGGTGGTCTTTATTATTCTTTATGAAGCATCGACAACCAAAAATATGGAAAAATTTGATATTTGGTTTTCGGTTGTTAATGACTTCATATGGTGTTTTATGAAGATTTTTGTGAATTAAGGAGCGATTTTGTGTGTAGCAAGCTGTGGCAATTGCTTCTGCCCAGAAGTATTGTGGCAGATCAGCAAAGATGAGCATTGATCTTGCAGCTTCGCACAGAGTTCGGTTCCTTCTTTCAACAACGCCGTTTTGTTGAGGAGTGTAAGGGGCTGAGAAGTTGTGTTCGATGCCTTTGTTTTTGAGAAATGAGTGTAGAGTTATGCTTTTGAACTCTAAACCATTATCACTTCGGATTCTTCGAACTGGTCATTTGAGCTTTAGTTCGATCTGTTTTATAAAGTTGATCATCTCTTCTGGTGCTTCTGATTTTAGTCTTAAGAAAAAGACCCATGTAAATCGAGAGAAGCCATCAACTATGACAAGGACATACTTCTTCCCTTGTATTGTTTGGATTTTGGCGGGGTCACAGAGGTCTATGTGCAGCAATTCTAGTGGTTCGGATACACTAGATTCTGTAATGCTTTTGTGAGAGGATTTGGAAAGTTTTCCCTTTTCACAAGCGGCACAAAGAGTTTCATTGTCGAGCTTCAGAAGTGGCAGTCCTCGAACTAGATCATCGCCGATCAATTTGTTGATGTACCCGAAATTTAAATGGGAAAGGCGGCGGTGCCATAACCAACTAATATCTGCTGGGGCTTTGGATAGCAGACAAATATCGGGTTTACCATAAATAAGATCCATGTCTAGTGGATACATATTTCCGGCACGGTGTGAATCAACAATGATTTCTTTGGTGTTGGCGTCCATGATCAAGCTTCTTTGTTTGGTAAATAGGACTTCAAGATCGTTATCGCAGAGTTGAGAAACACTGATGAGGTTGTGTTTCAGGTCATCAACATAAGCAACTTTCTTTATGGTGAAGTTACCATTAGTTATGTTTCCATAACCTTTGATTTTTGCCGTCATGTTGTTGCCAAAGGTAACGTCTTGATTGGTTTGGGTGGGTCTGAAGTCACGAAGGTAGTTTCTGTTTCCTGTCATATGCTTGGAGCAGCCACTATCAATGTACCATGTATCATCCTTGGGTTCTCCAGCATTAGATCCCTGCAATTAGACAGAAATTTTAGGTACCCAGATCTGAATGGGTCCTGGGTTGTCAGTGATTTTTGATAATTTGGAATCATTATGGTATTTGTTGATTGGACGAAATGGTTGAGGTTTGATTTGATTTATCAAGTTTTCCCAAAATATTATTTGTTTTTGATAACCTGTGAGTTGATAAGATATGTGATTTGGTGAAAGATATCCTAGATGTGAGAATTGATTTGAAAAGTTTTCTTCATATCTGGGGTATGAAGAGCGGTTTTGAAAAGGTTTTGGATAAGGTTTTGATTTTTGTTTGGAAACCTGTTTATGAGGTATGACGTAGGGTTTAACTGGTTTCTTTGGTTGGTTTTCAAAAACTTTTGGCTTGACAAGTGGGGTTTTGGTGACTTGAATGAGTTTTTTGCTTATTTGTTGTTTCTTGGAGTATTTTTGTCCCGGACTAGTTTTTCCAACAATTGATGAACTCATTGTAGGAAAAGCAGTTGGTACAGAAGTACTACCAACCTCGTAAAAGGAATTTTCTCCATTCAAAAAGTTTTTAGATTTGGTGGTTTTGTTGGTATGTTTGATTTGGTGAGTTAAAGAACTAGCTGAGTCTATTTCAGAATTTAAGACTCTTTTGAAAGACTTTTTGGAAATAGTGAAAGCAGTATCATCTGGGCTACAGTTGATAACTGTTTCGTCATCTGAATCTTCCTCATTAACATATGTGAAAAGATATGGTAGAGTTGATTCAGAGTTTTCACAAATTATCATGTTTTCTTGATTTTCTAGTTCTTTTTCAAAGGTTTCTCTACCAATTCCTGGTCTGTAACTCGTATCAAATTTTCCAGTACCCAAGGTGTTTGCCTTGGTGAAAATATCATCACTGAGTTTTCTGGCAATTTTGATAGATTCCACATTCCGTATCAATCTTTTGTTTTCAGATTCAAGAAAAGTGATTTGGTTTAAAGAATCAGTCAGTTTTTCATTTAAGATTTTGTGTTTTTCAGTTGACTCTTGAAAGTTTTGTGTTAACTGAATGATTTCCATTTCTAAAACATCTTTTGTTTCAGAAGAAATGACTGATTGACTTTTTAATTCCAATTCCTTTTTCTGAATTAGAGATTGATTTAATTGTTCAAAGACGTGATTGTAATCTTCTGATTTTCTTTCAACGTCTCTTTCCAATTTGGTCTTTGTTCTGGTTAATTCTGCAAATTTGAGTTGTAGGGTTTGTAACTCACATTTGAAGATTTCAGAATTAACCACTGTGTCATGGTATTTCTTGAGATCAGCTTCTAAACTTTTCTCAATTTTGGATATATGAGACTCAAAAAGTATTTTAGAAAAACCGAGTTCAGAGATCATAGACCATACCTGTTCTATGACATTTGGAGCTCTTGAAGTTGTACCAACTACGAAGCAGAAGTTGGATTGTGTCGGTTCATTGTCGGCTTCGTCTTCAGAGGTTGGCCAGTATTCCACATTTGGTTCGTGGATTGCCATCAAAGCTCTTTGGTTTTCTTGGTTTTCCTTTTTCTTTAACTCATCGGCTTTTTGAGCGTAGTATGCCGAGTCTTTGATTTTTGTCTTGTTTTTGGCTCGGCACTCTCTTGCGTAGTGATTAGTTCCTTTGCAATTGTGACAGATAATCTCTTATTCATCACTTTCTTCCTTTTGACTTTTGATTGGAAGTCGTTCCGATGCTTGAGTTTGGATTTGTTGGGAAGATTGGGAGGAGTTTTGTTGGAATCCAAAATTTTGGTTGTTTGAAAAACCATTATTTTGATTATTGTATCCTTGATTTTGGAATCCCCGGTTTTAGTTTTGAAGACCGTTGTTTTGGTTATTGTTTTGATGATTTGAGTTGGGATTGTTTTAAAATCCCTGGTTTGAGTTATTTTGGAAAGAGGGTCTTTGCGAATTTTGTCCAAAATAAGGTCTTGGTTGAAAACCTTGGTTGTTTTGACCAAATTGTGGTCTTGGTTGAAATCCAGAATTATTTTGTCCAAATTGTGGTCGGTTTTGAAAATTTGGTTTAATATTCGATTGACCGTGATTTGGAATAAATCTTTGGAGATTTGTATTTGCAACCAAAGCACACAATTGTTGGTAGTCTGCTTCATCATTTAAATCAGTTTGATCAAAAGAATTGTTAAAAAATGGTTGATTTTGAAAAGATGTTTGATTAAAATGATTGGAGTTTTGTTCATGAAAAAGTGTTTGGTTTTGGTTTGATGTGGAAACGAGAGCAAGTGGTCCTCCAAAAGCTGTAGAGGTTGGTGGGTCAATCGAGGATTCATACGATTGAAGTTCTCCGTACAAATTGTATAGAGTTTCCGTATGAATGGCAGGATTTCCCTGAATGATGAGTTTAACCATCTTCCAGCTTTCGTAAAGATTGTTTAGAAATTTGAGATTGATCTCGTGTTGTGTCTTTTTGATGCCCAAGTTATTCAATTTTACCATGATAAAATTGAACCTATCATGTGCATCATGGATGGTTTCTGATGAAAGCATCTTGAAATTATCGAATTCATTTAAAACGGATGTTCTTTTATTTCCAATAATTCTTTGATTTCCACAAAAACGGTTTTTTAAGTTTTCCCAAATTTGATTCGCAGTCAACAGTATTATGTCATCCATTTGACTTAGAATACTGTGAGGTATGCCAGACACCAGTTCCTTTTTTGCTTGTAGTTCCAATTTTATTCTATTTTCAGCTTGAGTGACTTGATTTGTAGCAAGAGTAGTCATATTTTCTGGATCAGTATATGTGCCTTCAACACATTTCCAAACATCTTCATTTATTGTGTTAAGATGTAGATTCATTCGGCCAACCCACGAATTATACTCTTCAGGTATAAGTATGGGTGCCCGTGAACCAGATCCTAAGTTGTTGGCAATAGAAACTAAATTCATGTTAGAGTAATTAGCAGAAGACATGTTTTTAAGATTTTTAATTTTAATTAAAAAAAAAAGATTTTTAACAAGTGATATTAAAATGAAATATTCAAAGAAACGCTTATGGAAGGTTTATATAAACGCTAACCAAAAGTTTTTCAACGAAAATTTCAATATAAATCACACAAGCTTTGATACCAATTGATGAAAATAAAATGACTGATCACCACAAATAAAGGTTCGCACCGTTTACTGTGTGACAGAAATATATATTAAAGATAATATGCGGAATAAATAATAAGAGTTGCGGAATATAAATAAACTTGAAAGCTATAAGTAATATAAATAACTGTATTTAAATGACATAAAGCGATATATGATATAAATTACAGTAATTAAATGACTTAAAGAGATAAATAATGTAAATGACTATAATTAAAAGACATAAAACGATAAATAATGTAAATGACTATAATTAAGACATAGAACGATGAATAATATAAATAACTATAATTATATAAATATATATATCAAGTAGGTTCGTCAAATGAATTGACTGAACTGGTTTGTAACTGGACTGATGGAACGACTGGTCTATCAAGTAGGTTCGTCAAATGAATTGACTGAACTGGCTTAGGGTTGGACTGGGTCTTAATAGACTGTGTTCTAGGTGTTCTTGGTGTTCTTGATGATCTTGGTGTTCTTGGTGTTCTTGGTGTTGATCTTGGTGTTCTTGGTGTTCTTGGTGTTCTTGGAGAGTGTTTGGAAGTTGGAAATAAGATGGTGGAAGTTGGAGAGGTTTTTGGTTTATTTTTAAGTGTTATAAATGTGTTGTTAATGAAAAAATGGTGTAAAATGGTTTATATATGGATTTGTAGAGGTTTTGGGTGAGTTTTGAATGGTTTTCGGAAGTCCAGGGGGGTAAAATGTAATTATTTGGGCTGAAACTCGCGGTTTTGTCGTCGGTTCAGGTTCGGATACGGAACGAGTCGCAAATTGGGTTTATGCGCGGGTTTAATGTGAGAGGAAACGGATCGGCAGTGGGCGGGATCTGGGTCGGAATTTCGGGTTTACACGCGGACTCTTTGTGAGTAGAAACGGAGCGGATACAGGTCGGTTCGGATCCGGAGCTGGAGCAGGCCTTGGAGCTGGGCGGGTCGCACCTGGACTTTGGGCTGGATCTTGAAGCAGAATGGGCTGCTTCTTGGGCTGGACCGATTTGTCTTCTTTTTTTAATTTTAAATCATTTTAAAAATCCGAAATAAATTAAAATAAATTAGGAAAATTTATTTTTAATTTATAAAATTAATTAAGTCTAATAAAATAAATTATTTAGAAAATATATTTCCAAAAATTCATTTTAAATAGATTTAATTTAATTTTCTTTTATATTTTTCTTTGTTTTGGCTTTAAAATTCTTTTTCTTATTTTTCTCGTTTTTAATCTCGAATCCACGCAACCTGAAATAAACTGATAATATTTGTTAGATAATATAAAAACAGTCCGTCTTATTTCAATGATGGTCACATACAAAAACATTTTTCAACACAGGTTAAATGCTATAAAATATTTTTATAATATTTATAGTTGTTTTATACTTTTATTCAATGAAAATTTCAAAAAAAAAATCACTAAGTTTACATAAAATATTGATTTGGCAATGTGTTAACGGTTAAGTCACTAAATTCTTCAAATTGTTGTAATTTTGACAATTTGACCAGTCAACCTGGTTGCCAACTGACGTAACATAATGACCTCATGATATGATACTGACGTGATATGATGATTTTTTCGATTTTAGCTAAAAATTTCTTTTATTAATACTTATTTGACTACAAAGATAAATAATAACTCAATTAACAAATTCATCCATTTATAAGCCATAATTATCACTTCTATTAAATATATATTTTATACTTTTAACATAATTATCAGTAAATAGTATATACAATCACCGTATATCATCTTACTTTCAAATAAACTTTTAAAAGCATAATTTGAATTTATATAATTATTGGTATATAGTATATATAATCACCGTATATATCATATTACTTTCAAAACGTTGTATTTGTATACTTAAAAAACTAAATAACATCCTCTATTACTTTTAATTGTTGTTTTAAATCTTAATTTCAAAGAAATTATGGTCATGACAGCACCACATCATTAAAGACTGATAAGTCGTCATGTCATGTCAACTGGCAACCGGATTGACCGGTCAAAATTGCAACAAATTGAAAAAATTTAGTGAGTTAATTGCCAAAAAAATAAACACAATATTAAAATCAATATTTTATATAAACATTTTGATTTTTTTTATAATTTGCCATTTTATTTAGGGTTAAGAACATAAAAACCACTGTAGTTTGTCTAAAATTCTGGTTTAACCATTATATTTTTTTCTGTTCCACAAAAACCACCCATACTTTAAAAAAATTCCATATTGACCACTGTTCATTTTATTTTATAATTTTTAAGGATTATTTCCATCGAAATATTATGTGAAAAGTTTCATATCGACATTTGAAGCAAATATTGGAACTTCATTGCATTGAAAATGTTACATAAAGTTGTCTACATGTGATTTTGGTCTTCGTAAGTGCAGTTTTTCGACCACGTTGTGAATGCATAGGGTATCCAAGTGAATCAACCAAATTTTGAATACAACGAGGGTAATAAGTGTTCCGAGTTGGCGACGTAAAATCTTGACTTTTATTTGTTATAGTGGTCGCAATGTATCTTTTTGAAAATATGAGTGCTTTTGACGAATTTTTTTGAAAGTATGGGTGGTTTTTTTAGAACAAAAAAAAATATAGTGCTTAAACCGAATTTTGACCAAAATACAGTGGTTTTTATGTTATTAGCCCTTTTATTTAATAGGATATATTTCTATTTAAATACACAGTTTTCACTCGGAATTCCATTAAACCTATGTATCCACTTCCACCCATTTTGCAACATAATTAAGGATTTACATTCTAGTCATCCAAGATTGGGTAGTATCAAAAGTAGGTATCCGAAAGCCAAAACACTTTGGGAGTGGATTGTTGATAAACGGCGTTTAAGAGGGTGAATTAGCGGTTATTGGTAGGGTGAAATGGGCGGGGTTGGTGAGCAAATAATCAAATGATCAGATGATCTAAACAAGTCCCTTTCCGACCCTTCTTCAAGTTCCCTTATTGATTAGATGTCGTTTTGCCCAACCACTAGATAGAGATAGATACCCTTCTCTCTTTCTCTCTCTTTTATTGATTTTTTCACAAACCCATCGACAATTTCTGCCGGTGATTTCATGATTTCGTGTTGATAAATCATTCCCAGATACCCAATTTTCGATTTATCGGAGTTCAATTTACGTTTTGATCTTCCAAATTGGAAAAAGGTTCGTTGGTTATCTTGATCATCATGGTATTTTGCTTTTTTGTCACGGTTTTTTTACATCTTCATTCATCGGTGGTGAAAATTGTTGTGTATATCCGTTTTCACATGCATGTTTGTTTGACGTTCGTGATAGATATATATGTAATTATGTATACTCGCTTAATTCTTAAATTAGGTTTTTTCTTCTGTGTTTATAAGCCCGTTCTATTGTTTTTCTTTTGTCAGAAAAGAAGCCCATAATTTGCGGTGAAAGCGTCAAATGGTTTGCTTTTGCTACAATTTATCAAAATTTGTTCTGATCCAAGCGGAATAAAGTTGTTTGACTACATGCCACAATAAGAATTTAAAAAATAAAAATAAAAAACTTTTGGAAGTCGCAAAGCTAAATGTGTTTGTAAATTTTGGGAAATACTGGGAATTTCGAAGTCAGAAGTGGACGCAGTTTTTAGGAGCATCTTTCTCATTTGTTATTAGTGGTGTGAGGAAGTTTCAAAGATGTAACTGGAAGCGCTTAAAGTCTTTTTCATTTGTAAGCCTGCCTAAGTGTGCTTGTTATTCCTTTATTCTCTTTTTGTCGTTTTACCCTCTGCTTTTATGCCTTTAATCAGCTAAGCAGAGGACAATCATCCTTCTAATTGGCGACTCATAAATATTCATTGTTAGTTGTGATTCTTACTGGAATATGTATTCGTTTGAGGTGGATCCCTATCCCAAGGAATTAGATATGTTGCTTTTACAGTATAATTGTAATCTGGCTGTTGTCGAAATTGATTATTGACATTTGATGATTGCATCTGCCCACGTAAAATGTTGTTGTATTGATGGCTTATGCTTGAACTTTTTTCCTGTTTGTAATAATAAATTTTTTTTCTTTTCTTTTTGGGCAGATCATGTCACATCACCAGGAAGATGATGAATACGTGGCTGATGAATATGAAATGGAAGATGTAGATGATAACATGGACGATGAGTTTCATGGCAGAGATATTGGCTCAGACTCCGATGTGGACGAATATGATTACATGGTTTGTTTTTATATATATATATATATATACATTGTATATATTAGAGAGTTGAAACAAAAAAAAACAAAAAAAAAAAAAAAAACATTATACATATGTGTATGTTGAAATAATGTTAAGATAGAATAAATAGATGTTTGGGTTGGAGCTAATAAGTTGGAGTGTAATGTAGAATAATAAGTTGGCAGATACTTGCGCGGCTCAAGCAAGAAGAGGCAAAGACATTCAAGGCATTCCCTGGGAAAGGCTGAGCATCACTAGGGACAAATATAGGCAAACTAGACTTGAACAGTATAAGAATTATGAAAATATTCCTCAGTCTGGGGAGGGTTCAGAAAAGGTATTTACTTGGTCCATATTATATATATATATATATATATATATATATATATATATATATATATATATATATATATATATATATATATATGACATCATAAAGGTTGTTGTTACACGTCCTCATACACCTTTACTTTCTGTCAACAGGCATGCAAAGTCACCAACAAAACAGGCTTGTATTATGACTTTAGACGCAATTCAAGATCTGTAAAATCAACAATACTTCATTTTCAGGTATTATGCTACTGCTAGGCCTTTAGATTGTAACTTTGATTTACTCACGATCAATTCTTTTTGGTGATATATATAGTTGAGAAACCTAGTATGGGCTACATCCAAGCATGATGTGTACCTAATGTCACATTTCTCTGTTATCCATTGGAATTCCTTGACATGCAACAAGTCTGAAGTACTTAATGTGTCGGGACATGTGGCACCATGTGAGGTGAGTGCTTTACATTTACAGAGACTTGGTTTTTTTTTTTTTTTTTTTTTTTGGAATTTTGAATACAATAATTAATATATTGCAGAAGCACCCTGGAAGTCTACTGGAGGGTTTTACTCAGACCCAAGTTAGCACAATGGCAGTAAAAGACAATCTGCTAGTTGCTGGAGGATTCCAGGGAGAACTTATATGCAAGGCAAGATTTTTATTTTCTTAATTTGCGTAGGCTTAAACATGAGATTTGTTTGTTACTGAGTGCAGTATCTAGATAGACCGGGAGTTTGCTTCTGCTCGAGGACAACTTATGATGATAATGCTATTACCAATGCTCTAGACATTTATACCACCCCCAGGTATGTCCATACATGTGTGTGTGTGTTTTGTTGTTAATTATTTCTCATAACCAATCAAAAGTTGATTCCTCATGCAGCGGTGCAGTTCATTTTACAGCCTCGAACAATGACTGTGGAGTTCGCGAATTCGATATGGAAAATTTTCAGATGACAAAGCACTTGCGTTTTCCTTGGCCAGTGAATGTAGTGCTCTCCCTCTCTCACGTATTCTTGATACAGTTGCATGATTTTATTGTTTATATATGCAGCATACTTCCATTAGCCCTGATGGCAAGCTTCTTATAATCGTTGGAGACAATCCTGAAGGCTTGTTGGTGGACTCCAGCTCCGGAAAGGTAATAAATCTGTCAAGTTAATATCTTTGAGGAATGAGGATTTCCGTAATTGTAAAATGTTTGCAGACAGTTGCATCGTTGCATGGACACTTAGACTTCTCGTTTGCATCAGCATGGAATGGGGACGGTTATAGTTTTGCAACGGGGAACCAGGACAAAACCTGCAGAGTTTGGGATGTGCGGAACCTGTCAAAATCCGTAACCGTGCTTAAAGGAAACCTTGGAGCCATTAGATCCATCCGCTACTCGTCAGATGGCCGGTTCATGGCAATGGCCGAGCCTGCTGACTTTGTTCATGTTTTTGATGTTAAAAGCGGGTATGACAAGGAACAGGAAATCGATTTCTTTGGTGAGATATCGGGCACATCTTTCAGTCCTGACACGGACTCCCTTTTCATTGGAGTTTGGGATCGGACTTATGGTAGCCTCCTCGAGTTTGGACGGAGACGCAACTACTCTTACTTGGATTCTCTAATTTGATGTCTGTTTGTGTGGTTGGTTACAAAAGTGATGTCAGGTCAGGTGTATACTTCTTTTTTGTCCTCAAACCATGTGTAGAATGTAGATATGTACAGAAGCTAGCAAAGATACTTGGCCATTCCAACCAAATTTAGGGATTTCTAAGTGACAACAAGACCACCATATATTATCACCTTCTCATATTTCCTCTCCCTGGAAACATCTCTTGAGGTTCTGAGTTGTCATTATTTACTTAATTTATCCAAGTGTTCAATTCCTTCCAAGAAGCTTTCCCTGAGGACACGTCGTTTTCAATGCTTGTAGAAATCCTATTGAGTCAAGCCAAGTTCCAAACTGATTTTTGGTTTCATCAAATTTTAGTGTTGTGTTTTTTATATCTATAAACATGTATACAATATTTTCACACTTTATGTTCGCCTTTTCTTAAATAAGAATAATCTATCTTTTTAGTTATGTGAATGATGAGACATTTTGCATAAACCCGTGTATAAATGTATTAGCCCTTGCGCTCTTCTTCGAATTTACAATTCTAAAGTAATCCCACATGTTTCAAAAAAGAATGTCATAATATAATCACATTGTTAGTCGTAAGAATAAAATATATAAGTTTTGGTGAAGAAATTAAGCAATTTCATAAAGCTATATAATTTGTTAGATTATATACGAGAATGTAGTTATTCTCTTGGTTTTCAGATTATAATATTAACAAACTATGAAAATATGTGATGTGCAATGCTGCCTATATTACAACAAAAGCCAAAAAAAAAAAAAAAAAAAAAGCCTATACGTTAACTAACTACTAAGTGGGTACAAGTAGAAGCTCCATGTTATGGGAGGAAAACCGCAACAGAAACAAATATACAAATAAAAGAAAGAGTATTGTTTGGATGCTAAAACATGAAGTTAATCTGCATATCCTACTTTCTAGTTTCAATGCTTCTTCTTTGTCCAAAATCTCTTGGCATGCCTCCTTCAACCTGTCAGTTTGCCTCTGCAGTTGCAGTGCTTTGTTTTCTGCATCTTCAACCTTGTTCAATGTCTCCACCTGTTCTGATGCCAGCTTCCTGTGTTGTAACATAAGTTCCAGTTGATGTACGTGCCCTGCTTCCATTACTTTTGATAGTGCTATATGTTGCACCTCCACTTCCATTCTTTGCTTCAAGATTTCCTCCAGCCCATTTTGATTCAAGGTCGTTTGGGTTTCCAAGATATATTCTTCTGGAACGCTTGGCTCTTCTTTCCAAACATCCTTCAATTTCTCTACTTGTGCATAGCATTTCAATGAAAAATATTATTGCCATGGGCATCGTCAACATAAAGCATAGAAAATATGGTGATCAAGAGGCTACCTCTCTCAAGTGCTTCCTGAGCAGAAAGGAAATTCATCATAGATACCGCAACAACATCTTCGTCCACATGGTTCCCGCCATTTTTTTCTGCTAAATCTTCTTCAGATTCAGCTTCATTTTGCCCGAGTTGCTTTTCATTGTTAGTAGCATCATCATCACATTCATTCTCATCGTTTGCCTCCTTGTCATTCTGCCTATCATTGTTTGTCACAGGGTTAGTGCTTTGCATAAACAAAAAGTTGGAGCTCTGAGAATCGGATTCCATGTTCGAATGAGAGTTTTCCTTTTTTCTCATCACCGTTAGACCTTTCCCCTTTTCACCAACATCATCAACTGTAAAACCTAAATTATTTACACCTGGATTCCTAATTACATCCGAATCAAGATCCACACCAACAACAGGAAGCATCTCATGTCTCTCTCTTGGAGCAGTAGCTCCTGTGGAAGACCTGGTGTTCTCAGAATCTTCCCTAGCTATATCAGTTTTCCTCAAAACAGAACCATTACTCCTTTGCCTCGTCTCATTAGTTACAACAGCTGAATTATGATTCATATTGGTATCTGCTGTTTTACCAACTTTCCCCGCCCTTTGGTGGCAATCTGAGGTAATAATCCTCTTGGGCCACCAAGTGATATCAGAAGATGACTTCCCTCCCATTACTTACTTACACTTACCATTATCCCTTATCCTAATCTTCTACTTCTTTAGGGGCTATCAGTTCATTGTCTAATGGACAACCATTACTTCCTAGACTCATCACTAAAGTTTACTATTCGTGTACAGATAATTTGATACCAGAGTAGCAGATACCAAAATGATCGAGAAGGAACAACAATCACCCACATATGGAAACCGATCTTTAAAAGTGATGATTTTACTTTGAAAGTAGACGTTGAACTCTAAATTTTCATTCAAGAGTTGATTCAATTCAATTCAAGTCTATAGCTTATGCCTTGACCTTGAATTGACTGAAGGAGGAAGCGAAGATAGCATGTAAACCGACTTTGAAGAAATTTAATAGCTTACCTTATTCTCATAGTGACCTTGAAAGCGATAGATTGATGGAAATGGAAGGAATCAGAAACCCTAAAACACACAGGATTTGGAGAGTTCAAGTCAGAAACACATGTAAATGAATAGTTAAACAGAATAAGACTATAGGGAGTAACCATGTTATAGCAATGATGTTAACACTAAAAAGTGATGCCACGTCAGCATCACCTTTAACACCAAAAGTGGGGGTGTGCTGGCGTTATTACAAGTGGTGTTATAACTTTTTCTTTTTTCTTTTTTCTTTTTTTTTGGTAACCGAAAATACACAAATAATATAGTTCATTGATTTTTTTTTTCACAATAAAACTACTATTTAATTTAAAAACACACAAATTACAAATTCCTAAAAATTTAAAAGCAACATTAAAAATAAAAAGAAATTCGTTAAATAAAACCAAACCAAAAAAATCTAATAAATATCATTGATGTCGTTGAAGGGGGGGGGGGGGGGGGGGGGGGGGGGGGGAGGTTTCATTGAAGTCATCCGAACCGCCTGCGTTTGCCCAAAGATCTTCGGTCAAATCTTGTCGAAGCCTATGATACGTGTCTTCATCATAAAGCTCTAACATTTTGTTGTAATACGCATCCGAACCCATCTGAATTGTTACAACAAAATGTTAGAGCTTTATGATGAAGACACGTATCATAGGCTTCGACAAGATTTGACCGAAGATCTTTGGGCAAACGCAGGCGGTTCGGATGACTTCAATGAAACCTCCCCCCCCCCCCCCCCCCATTCAACGACATCAATGATATTTATTAGATTTTTTTGGTTTGGTTTTATTTAACGAATTTCTTTTTATTTTTAATGTTGCTTTTAAATTTTTAGGAATTTGTAATTTGTGTGTTTTTAAATTAAATGGTAGTTTTATTGTGAAAAAAAAATCAATGAACTATATTATTTGTGTATTTTCGGTTACCAAAAAAAAAGAAAAAAGAAAAAGTTATAACACCACTTGTAATAACGCCAGCACACCCCCACTTTTGGTGTTAAATGTGATGCTGACGTGGCATCACTTTTTGGTGTTAACACCATTGCTATAACATGGGTACTCCCCATGGCCTAATGATATAATAATAAAGAAAATGAATCGGACGTGGGAGGGGAAAGAGGAGCCACATATTGAAAAAATATACTTTTTTAATTCCCATCATTTAATTCCTAACGTATAGAAATTGAAAAAATATAAAAATTATTACTTTTTTCAACTATAAACAATTTCATATTAACCTCGTTCAAAAACCCTAAAAAATTCTCTCAATTTCACACAACTAAAACATGTCGGGTCCATCTCAAAAAAACGACTGGTTGATTCGTGGGGCCAGTTATTCTAAACTCGATGGAAAAAGTTATTGATATCTGAAGAAGACGATGTCGCTGAAAGTTCACATCCGAGGACGCGGGTTAGGTTGCTCAGAGACCGTTTAGCTGCACACAACCGTCTTATGACACATTATTTCAACGAGAATTGTGTTTATGGTGAATGGTTTTGAAGCAAACAATGAACAAACAATTCTTATGGTTCAAATACAACCCTAGAAAGATCTATGTTTTCTTCTATGAAGATTATAAACTAAAATCTAAGGCAAACAATAATTTCTAAAGATCAAATAAGAATTAACCAACCTTTTGATCTTTTGATCTTGAAGCAAGCAGCAAACAAATACTGCCTCAAATGCAAGTCACACCCAAAGCAATGGAGAAGAGAGTCCAGCAGAGTATTCTTAGGTCAAAATGACGCAGGAAATAAGGGTGCTAGAGGGTTCCTTTTATAGCTTCTTAGGGTTACAGCTGAAACCCTAAGGAGCCTCCAAAGTGGGCAAGCCTGTTGACCACTTTGACCAGATCCCTTAAACCCTAATTAGGGTTTTCGCCAACTTGGAGTAGCCTCCATAGTTGGCGTCACTTTTGGCCCCTGGCAACTGGCTTGCCAGTTATTCAACTATTGAATAAATACAAACCAGTCCCTGCACTTATAATTAATTTATTTAATCATTAAATTAAATTCAATTAATTCTAGATTAAATCTTAATTAATTATTATAGTTTCTAATTAATATATTAACACTTAAATATATTAATAAACTATTTATTTATTTCTATTGATTTATTAAACAATTAATAAATTAACCTTTCTCTCTACTGAACTCTACATCATTCCTCCAGCTATAAGGGCAACCCAAATGGACTTTGCTTCAATTAATAAGTTAAATACGATTACAAGTCATGGCTTAGACACCAAATCCAACATATGGACGGTACCTTTTTCGTCAACGGTTTAAAATAGATAAACATTTTGTTTCTATGTATTATCACCGATGTGATGAATATGTCCGAGTTTATACAAAAACGTCTCAACGCGAGTGGTACGGAAGGTTTTAGTTCCATATAAATGTGCAGTTGCGGTTCGTCAACTAGTTTACGGTTCTGTATTAGATTCATGGGGTGAATATCTCTAAATGTCCGAGTGGATCACACGTGAAAGCCTCGAGGAGTTTTGTAGGTGCGTCGTTACTATATACGGTCCATGATATTTGCGCAAGCATACGTTCAGTGACATGTAGACACTGTATGCTCATCATGTGGGAGTTTGGATTGTCTTCATTGGGAATGGGGTGGTTGCCCTACTACACGGCATGAGCAATATACGCGGGGTGATAAAGGTTACCCGACAGTCATACTTGAGGCAGTTGCGTCACATGATCTTTGGTTTTGGCATTGCCTTCTTTGGTCCCCCGGGTTCAAACAATGGTATAAAACGGCATCCATCCCCCTACTAACGCCATATAATGGCATTGCCTTCTTTGGTCCCCCGGGTTCAAACAATGATCTTTGGTTCTGGCATTTCCTGTCATGCTTGGGAGTTTGGATTGTCTTTATATGGGTTGGATGACATCCATACCCTTTAGCCTAAATATACACCTCATTTACACCCCTTAATAAAAGTCAAACTATTTTCAATCACTCTTATCTAATTTTTCTGGAAAACAATACAGTTTCAACAAATAAAAAGAAATTGAATTTGAATAGAGGTATATATCAAGTAAATGGAGTGTTTATTTAGTTATTCCCTTTTTTATAGTATTTAAGGGTGTCATTAGTTGTTGAAATTTGTATTTAGTTTTTTAGAAAATGTTTTTAGGAAATAGAGTGGAGCTTTCAATGAAAATTTTAAACAACTTGCTTCTTTAAAATCGGTGGAGTTTTAATTTTCCATTTAAAAAGAAATCTGAAAACGTGTTATGGTTTTGTATTTTCCATCACTTTTCACTTTCTACTTTTTGTTATTTCAAATATCGTCTCCCTCACCCCTATATATCCCAATCCTTATATCCACCCCTACCTCCACTCACACCCACACCCCACCCACACCCCACACCCCACCCCACATCCACACCCATCCAGTTTACCCCCAATCTCACCTGACTCCCACCCACACACCATCCACACTCCATACCCAAACCCTACAACCCCACACTCACACCCACCCACCCATCTAATATACTAAAACATATTTTATATAAGTATAATAGCCGCCTATTTAATACAAGTACACCCAAAAATTTTAAAAAATATAAGGTGGTGTACGATGTAAATAAACAACAGTTTACAAACTGTTATCAAAAGAATATGTACAACATATTAACGCTCAAGATCGAGTCGGGTTTACAATGTTTTCACCAAAAGATAATATTATAGACCTTGTCAAAACAGCTATCCTGAGATATTTCTTTACCCTTACCTGGGTCACTAGGTCTTGGAAGCACACAAATCAGCAAATAGGTAAGTTACAATAGCTTAGTGAGTAATCAAAAACATATATTAAACAACTGCTATGGCATAAACAAGAACACAATAATAAACTCCTATAAACGAATTAGTATTTAACATCAGCTATAAGGTGGGTAGTCAAATTCAGTTATGACTACCTATTAACGGTTACATTCAGCTACAATTGTTTATTCATTTGCATTCAACTACAACCGTATAGTCCAGCTTTATTGATTGCATTCAGGTACAACCATTAAATTCAATCTTTAAGAGTTGCATTTAGCTACAACCCCATTTTTAAAGTTCAACTATGATAGTTGCATTCGGCTACAACTATCAAGAATATAAGGTGATTGCATTCAGCTACAATTACCCAACTTCAGCTTATAGGGTTCATCTTATCAACACCTTTAGGCATCTCAATATACTCCCACATCTTAGTAGTTCCGGTTCACAGATTACTCACCTTGGTTGGATTCAATAAATCGTACCTCCTAGCTTCCTAATCCTGTTTCCTTCATTTGTTCACTAGCTGTCATAATGACAGATGATCATGAGTATTTTATCCTAGACCCTACAAATAATGATCGACATTCCTCGTTTCGGTGCTTACCTAGTGTGTAGCAAATCTCGCCTTTTCATTGAAATTGACAGTGTGTTGTTGCAATGTCTTCAGTCCGTGCTCCAGTCGCATAAATTGTTCTTCCAACTATTTCATTTTTGCCAAGACCCGTGGTGTCTTGCAACATGCAGAATAATAAACATCTCAAAGATTAACGATATAAAAATTGAAGAATATATGATAAGTAATATGATTTTCATACATAAAGAGATTAATAATACATGAAGAACATGTGGCTAGGGAAAGTGTTTCCCAACCATAGAAACTCTCTGAAATCTAAAGACCACATAGTAAGTTGCACACCTACAAATAACCATATCCCTCTCTATTTATAAGAGAGAAGGGAATTTGCCTCAATACAAAGAGAATACTCTAGCCTAGTTATCACTCATAATTGTAGTGCATTTCTAGCTCTAACAATCTCATCCTAAATGCTATGAAATGATGAGGGATATAAATAAGTGATACAAATACAATGCTAAAATACATAATATCCGGAAGCAGGCATGGTGCGGCTGTAAGAAACAAATGTTGAGATGTCTTGGATACTTTGAAGTATATGTGATCTCTCTAATGCTGGGTAATAGAATCTATACACATCAAAGGTCTTCGACTTCAGGGGCTTAGACTCTCCAAGGAAGAAAAATGAAATCCCAATCTTCAATCAAGCCGTACCCCAACAATTGCTGAAGATCCCAATTATATGATCACACGTCGTCATCAAAATTCTAAATCATCTCTTGTTCACCGAATCACTGAAGAATGTCATAGAGCACCAGTAGAAATAATAAGAATAACCTGCTGAAATAATAAACTACATGTAATAGAGTTTGAACAATAAATAATCGTGATCTAGAAACAGTCTAGCAACGCCATGAATTTGACCTCTGAAGACCAAAAATAAGTGCCACGTTGCATCACTAAATAAGTCTTCGTCTTCGAATGTCTTCGGAAATCCAATCTTTAACAATAATAATAAGTGTTTTCAATCTGCATAATAAGTAATATGTAACCAAAGAGAATCTAGCAATGCCAGAAATTTGATCAGTGATGACAAAAATCAGTATCATATCATATCATAGCCTAAAGAACTCTTCATCCGCGGACGATTCAAGAAATAAAACACACGATCCGGATGCTCATCATGTATTCTCCCCTATTTTTTATCACAGATACTCGATCAAAAATAAATAATTCATGCTGGGGAATCTTGGATATCAGGAGCTTCGCATGCTCCCCTTATATGTATGAATGGTCTCGATAAAATACGAGACAGAAAGTAAAATAAATACTTTCCGGTCATATGTAGTCAGTTGACTCTGTCGTGCTGTGCTAAACAAATAAGTATAAATAAAACAATAACTAATATCTGCTGAAATAATCTCTGTTGTTTTGAAATGGTTGAGGGACCAACAGTGGATCCTCGGCTGCAGATGCAATACTACAGAAGCGAAGCGAAGTAAGCAGTGAATGCTTCGGTTGCAAACTGGAGGATAATCAATGAACCGCGGTTCCGAAAAATCTCGTTAGAACACGTCGGTCAAGGACTCGGATAAAAATATATTTGGTTGGATGCTACTAAACATGGACCTCTAATTGTCAATCATTGGTCCAATGAATGGACTCAGATAAAAAATATCTCATGATTATTTTTCCATCATTTAGTTTAGAGTTTGTTAGTTAATTTTTAGACTATAAAAACACTGTGTTTAGAGGGAAATTCACTGAGGTACAAGCCAGGAAGACAACATATCAAATCTTTTTTTCCCGATTCAATCCTTAATCCTATTATGTCCCGAACTTTGGAATTGCATAACTTGCTCATATGATTTCATAATTTCATGATTCTTTTTCCATCATTTAGTTTATTGTTTGTAGTTAATTTTATGCTATAAAACACTGTATTTGAATTGATATTTACTGACTTACATACTGCGCAAGACAAGGTATCAAATCTCATTGACAATTTTTCTCGATCATAAACCCGACCGTAACCGAACCGTGAACCAATTTCCCAATCAGTTCAGTATTTGGTTCCTTCAAATGGTCAAGTTTGGTCATCAGTTCTTTCGAGTTTGGTGTCGGTCGGTCCGTTCAGGACGCGTGTTCATCACTACGTGTGTGTGCGTCATCAGGTTTCCCAAATTACATACTACTTTGACATATATACCATGTTACATGTTATAACTTTCCCTAATGAACTTAGAGATATTTGTTGATTTGCATATTAACATTGTATATCTATTGCAAGGAATTGGAGATAGATTGACATTTATTTAATTTGGTTATGTCTTTATTATCGAGTGGGCATCCCTAACAAAATTTTAAAGTAACATTTTATGTTTGGTTTTAAAATTACTAAATTTATTTGGGATGTTTGGTTGCAACATAAAGAAATTATTTTCCTTTTGAAGTTTAATGTTATCTTGAGACATGACCTATAAGGAATGTCACATCGTATGTACAAGTTTCAAATCATTAACCAACATTGTTTCATCTTTGGGATTATCCCTTGATGCACCGACCTTGTTTCATAGCTTATATACATGCTTATATTTCTAAAGAACATACTAAAAAACATCAGATGATTTGGAGTCATCATAATTAGGAAAACTGCCTATTTGATTGACTCCATACTTGATCGATTTACATAACTACCAACACAATGAACAACACACAATGCTACAATTTCTATTAACATACAATGAACATCTATAAACATTGAAACATCATCGTCGTCGATAGCTCGACAACATCACTTTGTGCAAAAAAAAAAAACAAAAAAAAAAAACCCAATCTGACTACTATGATAAGTTAAATGTAAATTTCAGCCAGGAAATTAACCAACCGATAATAAGTTATATCCGAAGAAAAATCTGATAAGCTTCTCATCAGTTCTAATGACATACACTCAAATACAACACTAACTCCATCTTACGCCCCTCTACCTTAAAGAAATATTTTATGTTTTCCACATTTTATTTCATTTTCGAGAAAAAAATTGTTTGAAGATGGAACTATCAAAACTCAAGACTAAAAAATGTGATTTCACCTCTATTGATTCGGAATATAATTTGCAAATTATAAACTTTTTTGTAAGTTAATCTTTCGAAAAAGTAGGTTCGTAAATTTATAAAATTTGTTATTCTTTTTTTGCAAAATAATAAATAATTTTATGACATATATATATATATATATATATATATATATATATATATATATATATATATATATATATATATATATATATATATATATATATATATATATATATATATATATATATATATATATATATATAAGAGTAAACTAAAATTTTGGTTTCTATTCTTTACCGAAATCACAAGTCCAACCCACAATTTCAGATCTCCAATGTTATCATTAGGTTTGTATTTCATTGCCGGTATGATCTTTGCCACATATAAAATGACTTCAGAATTTAGACTAAACCTGCAATTTCGAGTAATTCTGAGTAAAGCGTGTTATAGACTTTAACCGTAACAAAATGCAAAACCAAAGACACGATTAAGCCTTGTTATTGGGTTTAAATTTAAAGAAAAAGGAAAAAAAAAAAGAATAAAAGGAAAAGAAAGGAAGAAAATAAATATTTCATTTCCTCTTTTTTCCTCCCATCTCTCAATCATCACATATTTGAATCGATAGATTTTAAAAGAAAAAAAACAATCTTTCCTTCTTTCTTTTTCTTCCACTCCTTAAAAAAATTCAAGAACACGTTTTCTGCCCATTCTTTCCATTTCCTTCCTTGAAAAACCCAAAAACATAATTTTGTTCACGTTCATTCCCTTTCCTTCCTTAAAAATGTCGAAAACAGATCGTTAAGGATTGACATTGGAACAATTTCAATATTAGACTGAACTGCTAACTTTGTGTAAAACGTAATAGCATCCACAATAGGAGCTTTTTACAAGTTTTTTCAAAAGTTTTTTTTAATCAAAAAGCTCTTCTTTTTTTAACAAGCTATAGTGGAGACTTTTTCAAAAGCAAGGTTTTTCAAAGAGCTTGCTAATTAGCAAGCTCTATGGTTAAAGCTTTTTCATAAATAGTCTTATTCTATTTATATATTTTTCAACTAATAAATTAAGTGGAGCATTAATTGGGGGATAAAAAAGTTTAGAGATTTTCTAACATGTGCCCTAAGGGTATACATAAGAGTCATTAATTATGTTGAATATTCTTATTGGAACTAGCATTTCATATTAATTAGCTTAGGTTTTGTATTCTTTTCTTGATTTATCCTTTTATTATTGTCTCCTAATATTTCATCATTAATATGAAATGCTAGTTCCAATAAGAATATTCAACATAATTAATGATTTTTACGTGTACCTTAAGCACATGTTAAAAAATCCCAAAAATTCAAGTGAAAAAGCTCTCTATAATACGTGAAAAAGTTCCATGACTTTTAAATGACGTGTCATCCAAAAAATACCAAAAAGCTTTATGAAAAAGTTTATCTACCAAATTTGTAATGTATTCTAAATAAATATTACGTTTTGATAGCCTTTTAAATTAAGGTATATTTTGTTTTGTTGTATGAAATTCCTATTGCAACAGAAGCCATTATTAAGCATCAGCAATCCTTCATCACCGTCGTTTTCCTTTTTCCTTTTTCTCGTTTCTCTATCTGTTTCCGGTAGCATTGCGCATTACACTTGTAGTGGGTTTGCTGGATCCATTAACCTCCAGTTTTCCCTGCAAAGTCAGAAGGGTAGATCTTTCTTGCCGGTATTTAACCTGAACCATCAATTATGATTTTGCTGTGAGAAGTTCATATACCACGCAATCGAATTGATCGACAAGATCCAAACCTTGATTTGATCGATTCAGAGCTATCTATGAAGCAAGCATCGGAGAATGATTCGTATTTCAGTGTGTGTGCAAGTTAGGGCGTGAAAAATGTCTGGAGGCGATCACAGTGATCACGCTATCTTGTTGCGGTCGAATTCTTCGTCTTCAGATAAAGATTTGGAAGGGCAAGTGTCTTCTGCAAAATCATCTGGAAGAAGTACCAAAAGCATTAAAGATCTATGGAATAGATTGGATCGAGCGTTTTCCGGTAGACGTCTTAGTATCAAGCGCCGGTCGCCTAGGGCACGACGGTCAGTTAGAGATCATATTTCCCCCAGAAGAGTCCTTGAAAATGGCGGTGGTGCTGGTGATGATGAGATTCTTGGAGACGGGGCTCCTCCTGAATGGGCATTACTGCTTATTGGATGTCTGCTTGGGCTTGCCACCGGTCTCTGTGTGGCTGCCTTCAATCGTGGGGTATTGTCACATTTTCTTGTTAACGAAATTTTGTCTTATATAGATGTGATATGATGGCAGAATAAAAATAAAACATGGCCTGAATGAAATGGTAACATTGAACATGATAGGTACATGTAATACATGGATGGGCTTGGGCTGGGACACCAAATGAAGGGGCTGCTTGGCTACGTCTACAGAGGCTGGCGGACACGTGGCATAGGATACTTCTGATACCAGTGACGGGAGGAGTCATTGTTGGGATGCTGCATGGTTTGCTCGAAATACTAGAGCAGATAAAGCAGTCGACTCCTGGAAATGGGTTGAATTTCCTGTCAGGATTCTTTCCGGTAGTGAAGGCAATACAAGCAGCTGTAACCTTAGGAACGGGGTGTTCGTTGGGTCCAGAAGGACCGAGTGTAGATATAGGAAAATCATGTGCAAATGGATGCTCCTTAATGATGGAGAGTAACAAGGAAAGAAGGATAGCTCTTGTTGCAGCAGGTGCAGCTGCAGGCATAGCTTCAGGTTTCAATGCAGCGGTTGCTGGTTCCTTCTTTGCCATAGAGACTGTTCTAAGACCTCTGCGAGCTGAAAACTCTCCCCCGTTTACAACTGCAATGATAATACTGGCGTCTGTTATTTCTTCTACGGTGTCAAATGCTGTACTTGGAGAGAAGCAGGCGTTCACAGTGCCAACGTATGATTTGAAATCTGCTGCGGGTAGGTACACGTACATCATACAATAAATACATGTTGTGTATGTGTGTAATGATGATAAAATTGCATCTGAGTTGGAATTATTGTTGCTGTATGCAGAACTGCCTCTGTACCTGATCCTAGGGATGCTGTGTGGAGTGGTGAGTGTGCTATTTACCCGTTTGGTAACCTGGTTCAACAAAGCATTTGAATACATCCAAGAAAGGTTCGGACTTCCTGCCATTGTGTCTCCGGCTCTAGGTGGGTTAGGAGCTGGGATAATAGCACTCAAGTATCCAGGAGTTCTGTACTGGGGGTTCACCAATGTGGATGAAATTCTACACACCGGGAAGATAGCTTCAGCACCTGGAATTTGGCTTCTAGCGCAGTTAGCTGCAGCAAAAGTTGTGGCAACGGCTCTATGCAAAGGATCTGGGCTTGTCGGCGGTTTGTATGCTCCGAGTTTGATGATCGGGGCTGCAGTCGGTGCTGTTTTTGGAGGTTCCGCCGGAGAACTCATCAACTCCGCCATTCCAGGGAACACTGCCATTGCCGAGCCGCAGGCCTATGCACTAGTACGTACCCTTTTTTTTTTTACTTTTGCTTTCTTATGCTTTCACTTAAATCTTATCCTCTCTAGGTCGGAATGGCTGCAACCTTGGCTTCAGTTTGTTCTGTTCCATTGACTTCCGTTCTACTTCTTTTTGAGCTCACAAAGGATTATCGCATCTTGCTTCCGCTCATGGTAATTAAATGCTTTTTTTTTTTTTTTCTTTTCTTGTTTTCAAGGTATTAGTACATTCTTCTTCTCCACAAAATCTTTGATTCATTGTATTAGCTACTTGCTAGTATTCCTTGAATCGTTTAGATACATTGCCCATTCAGTATTCTTGATAAATACATCACTCTGGTTCGCCATATGTCTCTGGTCAAATACTTTAGCAATAACCACCAACAGAATATGTAAGTAGTGAATCCTCATAATTCTTTGTGTGTACAAATAAATGTTAAACATCATTTACAATAGGTTAGTAGTCTATAATTATAATAAATAATTATGAAATCTTAAGAAAAGGAAAGAACGCCAACTTGTAGTTTTGTTATGAGAAAATTGCATAAAAAGGTAACGTCTTTAGGCAGATTTTTGGTTTTTGTAAACAACTTTGTTTTGGTGATGTACTTTAGGTAATTATTACCTATAGGCTATAAACTGGTTTATGCGTTCAGTCGGTAATGTTTAGGAGGAAGGGGTAGACATACCAACTTTGGTTTTTCATATAAAAAGGTAACATATCATAAAAAAGTTCAACTGCGATTTATAGGTAAAAATTACCTAAAATAGAAGGTTTTGAAAGCATGTTGCCTTTTCTTGTGGCAAAAGCAAGTTCATGCCTAGAATAGAGATTTGGCCAAAGTATGAGTAGCAACTATGCAGTTTTCCCTTGTAATAAATAGCTGTTGTTAATCATCTGATAGAAAAAGAATGGATTTTTGTTCCCTACTTTCAACACCTTTTCTACTCTTCCTCCAGTACAATTGCAAAGAAGATGCAAGTAATAATAAGAAAAGATATGTCTTTTAGTTTTCCTTTGACTTGGAATTTTGTAGTAAATGTTAGAATTGGAATAAGAGTTTGTGTTGATATTTGAGTTCAGGGGGCTGTTGGGTTAGCAATATGGGTACCATCGGTGGCAAACCAGTCCAAGGAGAGTGAAGGATGTGGTGGTGCAAAAGGTTATTCTATGCTTACACCAGTTGACAAATTTGAGAATTGGAGACAAACTGGGGACTCGGATGATTTGGAACTTTGCATTATGGGGCCTGATGATAACCATGAACCAATTGATGAAGATATCCTTCTGGAGGATTTGAAGGTTGTTAATTGAATTCTGATGCAAAGATAACATACTATTTAGGTTGGTTTTCTGATTATGTAATGGTAATCAGGTTTCACAGGCCATGTCAACCAACTACCTGAAAGTCCAGCTGTCCTCGACTATTAAAGAGGCTGTACAATGCATGGACAACGGGCAACAAAGCTGTGTGCTGGTTGTTGATGCGGAAGAGCATTTGGAAGGGATTTTGACTTATGGGGACATTAAACGTGGCATGATGAGGAACTATGATGAATCTTCTGAGGGTGCCTCATCCACTCCAGATGTATGCATATGCATGCTTTATATAAATATTTAAAAAAATAAATATTTAAAATAAAAAAAAAAAAATTGAATTATTTTGCAGTTTGGGGAGTGTGTTGTTTCTGGTGTGTGCACCCGAGGGATAAGCTACCGTGGGAGAAAACGTGGGCTTCTAAGCTGTTATCCTGATACGGATTTGGCAATTGCTAAAAAGCTAATGGAGGCCAAAGAAATAAAGCAATTGCCTGTGGTGCAACGTCCTTTTGATTTTCAACAAGATAGAAAGCCCAGGATTGTTGCTATTCTTTATTACCATTCAGTCTGGAACTGTTTAAGGTCAATCTCTCTCTGCACATTTACACATTTACATTTGATTTTATTTGGTTCCAACCAAGTGTGTTTTTAACTAATGTGGCGCACAGAGAGGAGATCAGTCGTAGGGGTCATGACCCAAGGTCAGAAGATGACCATATTCAAGACAAAACTTCCAACGGCCATTAGTTCACCGCCCACCACAAGGAAGCTTACTTTTTCAAATTATAGCTTACATGAGATTGAGTTTTCAAGGCAGAGGGAGATGAGATTTTACATATCCTAAAATCAAGATGTTATGTTATACGTGTAATATACCTCCTATATCATGGATGGATGATTTTTAACCTAGCTGTAGAAATTATTGACAACAGTTGGAGAATAAAGCCTAATTTGTTTGTAATGAATCATGCCAAATTGTTTATTTTTCATCAATGTTATAAAACTCGTAACTGAAAAAACAAACAGATATCATAAAAAACTGCAAAGTTATATTGATTTGATGGATGAGAGAAAAACACAATTGAAGAATCTGTAATATAATATAATAGTTTGGGGAGATTTGAAGAAGAAAGACATGCAATATTACAACAAATTTACATGTGAGGCCCAAGAGGCAACCTATGGTAAAGAGATGAAGCATCCGACACAGGCTCCACCTTTGGCTCTCCTTTTGGCAACATCATTTGTCCAACAAACTGATGAACAGGAAATTTCCCTTGACTACCTCCAAACCCAGGCATAGCCATCTGACCCACTCCTGTTCCATAACCATAACCATAGGCATGGCTAGGAGGACCTCCCTGCTGCAAACTATAATCAAACCTAGCCATGCTGCTGCTTTGAGGCTGGGCTTGTGAGTTAACATGACTGCTGTTACGGGCTGCTGGAACATCATGATTGTGTTTCCCTTCATATGTTGTGATTACTGATTTGAGGTCGTGTGAAGCCCTCTCCACATGTTTCCTTACGGTGCATCCCGTGCTCGTGCACTTGTAGTAACTCCTGCCATTGTCATTGCCATTGGATCATTCAAAACTAGTGCAACATAAAACATTACATCACGAATAAATGCATAATAATAACAACCACCTGGGATTAGGATTTCCTTTGACAACTTTCTGCCCGTACTTGCGCCAGCGGTACCCATCATCAAGAATATCCACCTCACTTGTCGTTTGCACGACTACTCTTGGCTCCCTCATGGCTCGGCTTGCCCCACTTACATCTGCTGCATAAGCTTCTACCTTTCTGGAAAAAAACATCCTCCGTCACAAATACATTTACATACCCCAAAGAAAATAAAAACAAGAAAAAATTAAAGATTGTTGGAACCTTCGTTTTGACTCGGATTCATCTCCTTCACCGTCAATGTCGTATCCCAATGATACGCTGCCATGTGTTGCACGGTCTTCTTCTTCTTCTTCTTCTTCTTCTTCTTCATTAGAAAAGGTGGCATCACTAGATTCAAACTGGGTTCCATTAAGTAGCATAGTTGATGATGTGGTACCATCGTTTGAATGATCTCCCTGGATGTCACTAATCCCTGATCTGCGACTAGGTGGAGGCTTTGGATGATTGTGAGCTCCCTTGTATGTAATCTCAGTGATGTGACCCTCATGGGATCGCTCCACCTTCTTCTTCACTGGACAATTTGAATGAGTGCACTTGTAATAGCTTCTAGGATACTCGCTCCCCTTCACTTGTTTTTGTCCATATTTCCTCCAGTTATATCCATCCTCAGATGTCCCGCTATTATTATTATTATTATTGCCATTATCATCATGATGCTCTTCTATAGTTCGAGATTCTTGCACACTTCCATTAACACCTCCAAATCCTTGAGATGTCGAGTTGTTGACTTGAGCCTTCTTCTCGGTAGATAAGTTGGAGTGGAGATGGAGTGAAGTTCCATTTGACGCTTGAATGCTTGGAAAAGATTGCCAGGACATGAAAGCAGGATTCACCTAAACCAACACAACCATCAGCATTCAGCAATCTCTAATATTGTCTAGAAAAGAAACTCAAGGACATTAACTACCTTGCTTACTGATTCGGGAACAGGTTTAAATGCAAATGATGAACTGTTCAAGTCCTCAAATAAATTATCTTTATTCTTATTGGAGGAGTCTGAGAACATCATGGAGCTTCTATCGCCATCGCCATCGCCATTTTGTGCAAATAGGAATTTCCCAGTCGTTGGAGATGGTTGAACCTATGCAAGCAAGGCGCACTTTAATAAGAAAAATATGTTTTAGCAGTAAATCATGCTACTTGAAAAGCATTACCAGTGAATTGGACAGGAAAACCGGAGATTCCAAAAAGGAGGTTGGACTTAGACCAGGAGAGAGTAAGTATGGCGGACATGTTTGAGAAATGTCAGCAGAAGAAGATGAAGAAGGTCTGACCAAGTCTGTATTCAACCTCAGAGGAGCATTGTAACCGGCTCTAGCAGCCATCCGTTCAACCAGACCCGACCTTGAGCTTGCTTTCTGCTCACCAACTGCACCTGCCTTTGTTGCTCCATCACTGTTTTCTTGTCCAGGAAAAGTGAATCCGCCCGTATTCTTATCAGATTCACCATCACCACCAAACATACCCGAAAACAAAGATCGTGGGCTAGGGCTAGGTATAGTAGACATCCAATCTCCGATTATCCCCCCATGCTCATCCAATCCACCCATCTAAACCCAATAACCCTTTAATTAACTTCAGCAAGGCCCTCTCAGCTATGTAGCTCTTGAATTTACTATGATTAACCTTCCAACACGCAACGATCCTGTAGAAAGATGGTAAAATAATGTAAATCAGACATCATAAAGTTTAGTCCTTTCTTCAAAAACAATAAATTCATTACCCAACACACGGTTACGAATATAAATAGTTTACGACAAGAAATTTGTAATAAACCAAGCAAATCTTTTTTGCTCGTCCACCCAACCCAAGTTTCTTTCTGGTTCTGGAAACCACGATGATGGAAAATCACAAAGTTTAAAACATTGAGATGAAGAGAAATGTCGATCAAAACATCCCTTATCTCGTTTTTTTATGGATTATGCCCAATTTTGAAATCTTATTCGAAAAAAACGAATCCAAAAAGATCTAGCAGATAAACATAAACGAGCCCACTTCATTAAAATCAAAGATCTACATAGGAGAGCCAAATCTAAGAAACCCAAAAGGGTGTATAGATAATCAGGTAAAATTAAAGACACAGCGGTAAAAAGAACACCCAATTGAAGGGTTCATTATGAAGGATGATTAAGTACCCACCTGGTAACAACACACAAGAGGAGACAGACAGTCAAGGCCAGGGTAAACTGAACAGAGAAGATCAGAAGACCTGTTCTTTTTTCTCAGATTAATTGACTATTGTCTCTCTGATTAACAACAGCTTATCATTCCATGAAAAAGTGAGAAAAGATAGGTAATTTTCCTGTCAATTTCCCCACCTCTGCCCTATCAATCTCTTTGAATACAAATCTTATGTAGAGATATAATACTCCAACGAAAAAGAAAAGGTTTGGAATTGCTGTGGTGGACCAAAAATGATTGGAATCTTTTAAGAGAGGGAGAGGAAGAGTTAAAATGAGTTATTGAAGTTTATATCTTTTTTCTCCACGAATTTATTGCATAATGAAAAGCATCATAAGTGTCTTTAATCAATTCCAAAACCATGGTCATATCTCAAAAATAATTTACACCGGTAACGGATAAATATTTATGAACAATTATAGTTAAGTTTAGCTTTCAAATGTTATATTTGTCTTTGAGCAAAAACATACAAAGATCTACGAATCATGGTTTTCTTTGAATTGCATTTATTATTTTGATTTAACTTTTTTTTTAAACAGGCAAATATTACACACATATACTTTATCCTAATTCACCTAATTCTGTAATGAGATTTGAATATTGGACCTCAAAAAGGCCGAATATACGTCTAGTGCTATTTTGACTTAACTTATCAAATATAAAAGTCATGCAAAATGTTTCCTTAAGCCATTGGGTTGTTGAAGGTGAGTCGGGGGATGTTGTTTAAGATTGTTTTCTAAAAAAATTTAATGACTTATTTGTTTTTCAAAAAATCAAGTCAATAAATGTATTTATTATAAGTCATTTTTAAATCTTTTTTTCAACATATGAAAATAAGTTATTGAAACCAAAAATACGAAACTGTCCTTAAATACCTTATAAGTAAAACATCTTTTATTTATATAAACTTATTTTTTATCCTTTGACATATATAAGATAATTCAAACACTTTTTAATGAAATGACTCGTCAACTTGTAACTTTTGTCCAACAAATAATCTAATTAATATTTTTTTTAAAAACCTCATTTTTGTCGACATATAAGCCAATAAACAGTTATATCAAAAAGTACTTATTAAGTTAAATAAGCAATCTCACACACCCCGGTAATATGATTAGAGGACATCATAGTCAATCGTTTAAAGAAAAATCTCTACCATAATTTTTACTTTTAGAATGATTTACACATGTACCATTTAATATAGTCCTAAATCTGTATCTTTCGTTCTCATATAGAACTTCAACTCTCAACCTTTGGTTGATGATATATGTATGTTAACTCCTAATACCGTTAGGCCAAAGAGCAAAGCTCCTTCGGTTAAAGAAACGCTCTATCATTAATTTTATACTTTTTAACCACCAATATATGCAATATCAAATTGATGTAGAAGTTAAGAAATCTTGTTGAATGTAAGATGAGTACATGAAAATTCATTTTCATATATATATATATATATATATATATATATATATATATATATATATATATATATATATATATATATATATATATATATATATATATATATATATATATATATATATATATATATGGAAAGGTTTAAATGAGGACACCAAAAATGTTGAGAACGCGAAGACAAATTCGAGACAATCATTTTATAGGAACATAAATGGAATTTTACAATTCATCTAAATATGAATAATCAAGATAATTAACTAATTCCCAAAATAGTGGGATGTAATATAATTTAATGATTTTTTCCAATTTTCGGAATATACATATTCCATTTTTTAATTAACAAAAATTTACAAAATTATCATTTAATATAATTTTTTTTATTTTTTATCCATTAATCGTAATATTTGTAATCATAGATGAATAAAAGATAATTTTAATCAGAAATAAATATGACTATAATAATAAATGAATAAAAAATAATTTAGAGAAAAAATCCAATACTTCGTAAATGTATATACATTTATTCATAAATGAATAACACAGCAAATGAAAAAATACAATGTCATAATTATGTATTTTTTATAATCATAAATGAATACAACACAACACATAGAAAATGCCCCCCGATCGTCTTCTAGATCTGTTTGTGTTTGCTCATTCTTGTACGTATGCCACTTTTGTGCAATCTAGAAACTTTTGAGAACCAAGTTTCTAATGTAGCTCAACCTGATACAACTGCTGATACAACTGCCCATATAACCATCAATCAATAACATATATAATCACTAATGAATACAACTGAAAGTTATACATCTATACATATAATCATCAATAAATAACACACATAATCATTAAAGTATGCATATTCATCAATGGATAATTCTATAAAGATTATCCATATGCATATTTGATACAAATATTGATCAATGAATGATGCTCAAGTTGAATATCTTTGGTCCTATCATGCATGACATGACTTAAAGCAAGTAAAGTTGGTGAAAACTTGACTGTAAGTTAATAACCTTATTACTAACAAAACAAATACACAATTCCTAGAAAACTTGGTGAATAAAGAATAATCACTTAGACTTTGTAAATGACCAAACTTAACTAAAGCAACATTAATTGATGAATATATATTCATCAATGAATATGCCTGTAAAGATTATCCATATGCATATTTGATACATGTATTCATCAATGAATATGACTGTGAAGATGAATTCATTGATGATTAACTTCAGTACATAACAGTTAAATTAAAATAACACAAATTCATTGATGAATACAACTGTGAATATAAATTCATCAATGAATTTAACAGAATCCATCGATGGGTACGAAAATATTGTTAGTTTTAACATGTTATTGTTGGTATATGAGAAAAAAAAGGTGAAGATGCATATGCTCACGGTATGGTGAGGACGACTGGGTTAGCTATTTAGAGAATAAACTTCTTCCCCACTCGTTGTTGAATGTTTGCCACTTCTATATGGATCTCCAAATTCCTACTTTTTTGTCGATCCAGTGTTCTTAGAGTGGAAAGTGTCTTTTCCTAGTCCCTGAAATAGAAATCGTAAAATATGAGGCTAGTGTTTGGTGAGTTCATTTTGATTTTGTACAAGTAATGCTACTCCTACTTGTTTATATCACTTTGTTGCCTTAATTTATTTTGGATCCAATCTCCATATCTCCAATTTTTTAGGATTCTTAATCATATATACAAATAGTACCAGACAAATGGAATACATTGAATAAAAAAATAACTTTTCACTTGCGGTGGTTTAGCTATACAACCAAGTGTCATTTTGATGCAAATAGTAACTTGTGATTTTGGTCTCAAAGTTGAGAAATTAATAAATGAAAACATAGCCAAAAAGAGGGAGGAAGGGCAAAAAACAGAACTGAAAAAGCCAAAGGAGGTTGCGGTGGATGGATCCTTAGGGCCGAAGAGATTCTGGATAAAAGACGAATACGAATATGAACATTTGGATTGCTGCTTACCTTGATCCATTGTCTGTCGATTATGTGACTGTGTGAAACAAAACCGAATCCAAATTCTTTGTTTGATCCTTGGTCTAAAAAACGAGCGCTCGATTGTTGAATTGATGAAGGAACTAAATTAGTGGTGAGAAGATCGAAGCAGAGCAGAGAGTGAGAGTGGCAGTAGCAGGTGCAGGTAATATGTGTAAATAACACGTCGAGTAATGGTTTAATGGAGAAATGAAAGTGGCATGGATGGAGATAGAAACGAGATGGTATTTTGGGTGACGTCAGGAAACCCTATTTTAAGAGAGAGAGAGAGAGAGAGAGAGAGAGAGAGAGAGAGAGAGGGAAAGAGAGAGAGAGAGAGAGTCCATGTTACATGACTGATTTTATGGACCACCAAAAATTTGATTCCCATTATATCCTTTCTGGCAACACAAAAGTTACATTTTCATCTCATTAATTTTCTAATTTACATAAATGACCCACTTAATAATAGTCTTAGATCTGAATTTTTAATGGTCCAGATTTGTCCTCGTGTTCTCAACCTTTTAGGTGTTCTCAATTGAACTTACATATATATATATATATATATATATATATATATATATATATATATATATATATATATATATATATATATATATACACACACACACACACACACACAGACACACACACACCATCTTGTAAATAAAATTAGTATCATTGATATTTTATGATGATTTTTTACGAATAAAAAGTATACTTTATATTAAAAAAAATTCTTATATGTTATAGTTGTATATGAAACTCTTAAAAAACTTGTATTCACTTTTCAAACTAAATATAAAATAAATGTATGAATTTAATGTTTATATCTATTGATAATTGGTGATTGTATATATTTACAAATGATTCTTAAATGTATGGTATTCGCCTATATGTGATTTAACGTATTTATACATTATGGTGGCATGTTAGATATGTCAGTATGATCTCTTGCGCTGTGAATGAATAATGCATAAGAGTTCTAGTCTACCAATAAAAGTGTGAAGTCTTTTGGTTGTAGTTTAATTCTCTAACTAGGGGTACTTGATAATGTATAGTTGAGTAAATGTTTAACCTAATGACACGCCTAGGTCGTCGTGCGGTCAAAAATAGTAAAATAAAGCTCACTCTCACTTAGTACAGTGGTAGTCAGGGTCGATCCGCAAGAGTTACGTGGTTAGGACAAGACGACAGTATACCAACTGTAGTGTCACTCTACAGTCAGCGGTATTGTTTCTACTTTCCGAAAAACCAATAAAAGCAAAATACCAACAAGTGCCAAAACCAAATCAAACATGAACTAAACTAACTCAAATCAAATCCTAGACTAAAGTTCCTTACTGAAATCAGAAACTAGGTTCAAAATCCAGAAGCAAACAATCAATCTAGTACAATCAAACACATCCAAAATAACATCAAACCGAATGATTACTTTCATATAAATCAAAACCAAACTCAAATCCAAGCCACACAATCAAATATCAGATCCAACTACTGACTAATGCTACTGCAATCAGAAACTATAAATCTAAACAAACATCGAATACTCGATGGAAATCCCGATTGCGGAATACCTCGATATCGAGTTGATAAAATAAGAGAAAAACTAAATTACTAACCAAAATAGTGATTCCCACTGAAAAACTGACGAAATTGTGCCTTTGGATCCCTCCTTCGCGTCCCGGGATGAGTGAAAAGTCGGACGGGACTCCGGTATTTATAATAGTGCGAAATTAGGGTTTCCGCGCCGCGGCCAAGCAAAATCCGCGACGCGCGTGTTGCCTTATCCCGACTTTCGGAGTTTAAAATTCAAAAACGAAGATTTTATCCGGTCGCGAGATAGCGGCGCTATCTCAAGAAATAGCGGCTCTATCTCAATAGCGGCTCTATCTCAAGAAATAGCGGCTCTATCTCAATAGCGGCTCTATCTCAAGAGATAGCGCCTCTATTTCTGTCAGGTGCAACTTTTTGCCTTTTTCGCTCCACAACTTCTCCAGAATTGCACTAAAACCCCTGCATTTACACTAAAAACATTTCCAAGCACTTTGACACAAAAGTAAGTGATATTAGCCAATTAATAATGATAAATTAACTAAAACACGGCTCAACAATGCCTAAAATACTTGATATTACTAGGCGTTATCAAACACCCCACACTTGTGCCTTGCTTGTCCCCAAGCAAGAGAGTTTTTTAACAGATTTTAACTAAGACCCAAACAATTTTTTGAATGTGTTTAGTTTCAAAGCTTATTGCCTCAGGAGTTAGAGTGGAATAGTTCGTGAAAACATAATCGGAATGCTCTTTGGAATTCATGACTTTCTAAAGAACCCTTGATTACAAATTTTCTGTCCACAATGAAGTGTACTTACTCATTCAGATTCTAAAGGCCATTAAAGAATTGTCCATGATTTTCGATGTTGTCCGTGTAACGAGCTTTCAGAAATACCATCCCAGACCAGACGATCTTAGGTGGTAAGGTGCATAAATGCCTTTTTCGAGGCCACCCTTTTCGGACCTACCGGCTCGAACAACAAAGGCCACAGATTGACAATTCCTTCCTAAATTCCAAACTTAAAACACTCCAATCTTCTAACTCTTAAAACTCAACTTATTTGACTAAACTACTAGCATGATCACAACTAAATGGTATCTCTCGAAAAATACCAATGCTACAACATTCAGAAACTATTCGTTTCAAAATTACAACCTATTAAAAATTTTGAAAAATTGCTAAAAATTGAAAATTGATCAGTTCTGCAAAAATTTCAAAAATATCTCTTTCGACCGTCCACACCTCACACTTAAAACCGTACAACGTCCCCGTTGTACAAAAAAAATTTAGAACTAGGGAGAAAGAGTTACCCCTTTGACGGCGAATTGCTTGAATGTCGGGATCATACTGTAACAGGGTCGATCATGTTCGTCGTCTCGATGAGATCCAGGAGTCGGGGTGCAACAGTAAACACGTCGGCATAACACGAGTGTAGGGGTATGGTGACCCCACACTTGCGTTATGCAACTCCATCAGTTGGTACAGCAATCATGGTTTGGCTGGATACTCTTCACACTAACAAAACACATTAAAAAAAAGTTGCAAAACACAAAAGAAGATAATACATTGCGAGTTGATGTCCTTGCTGATTCCTCGTTCCCGCGACGCCGGAGTGTCAAGGCCGCGACGCGTAGACGCTATGAGATCCAGTGTCCATCGATCAAGGTTGAAGATCCGCGGCGCCAAATGAAGATGTCCGCGTCGCGAGTATGCGCGAAAAGCCCCTGTGCATCGGGTCTCTCCTCGACCCGCGTCGCGGTTTGATGATGTTGGCGGCGCGACTCCCGAATTTTCTTTGTTTTCCTTTCTATTTACTCACCCTCACCCCTCACTTAGGACATACAGTATTACACTCAACAATAATCATCCTCAATGGTATTTTGACCAAAAATAAAAATAAAAATAAAAGAAAATACTTATCGAAAATCGGGTTGCCTCCCGAAAGCGCTTCTTTGCTCGGTCTTTTAGCTGGACCGTCTTTGTGTGTCTACGGTGGATTGTACGCCATTTGTCTCTGCTGCATTTCAGCCTCCACCGTTCCCTCGTTGACCCGATACTCTTCCAGCTTTCCTGGGTCGAATGGCTTGCCGGTTCTTCTGCTGCTGTCCGGTTTCCGTTTCCTGATTATTTCGCGTGAATGCTTAGAAGTAGCTTTAAACCTCCAAGCTCGGTCCTTCCTGCGGTGTCTTTTCAACATCATCGGCTTAACGTGGAGCGTGTACAGTGCCTCTCCCAGTAATTTTTTTGCAGATTTCATTTTGCTTGCGTCGCATGTGCTATCTTCAGTTTGCAATTTTGGCTTGCAGTACCAATAAAGGTTTTCCAATCGAATGGGATCGGGAGGCAACATATTGAGATTCTCCCGAATGTCCTCATCGATGGTATTAATCACATCTAATTTTCCATTCATGAATGGATCATGAGTGGCGATAAAATCATGTTTCTTATCTTCAAAAACCAACTCGTCAGCATCATCTTCTTGATCATCGTCCAACAGGTGGATCGGGACCAAGATTGAGCGACTAGTTTGATCTAGTGGTGGTACAAAGTCACCCATCACCAGATCCTTACTTTAAAATTTATCAAAATTTTTAAAAATTACAGGGTCGGGGGTAATATTGTCGTCTACACCCCCTTCCCTAATAGTATCAAAAACTTCAACAATTTCGGGGATCGTTGGGCTGGGGTCTGTACTGTCACTTACAGCCTCCTCCACAACATCCGCATCAATCAAATCGTCTGGTGATGGTATGGATTCACTCATCACCAGCTCGACATTATCAACATTTTCAAAAATATCAAAAACATCAAAAGCTGTTGAGTCAGAGGTAGCATTGTCACCTACAACCTCTTCCTCAACAACATTTTCGACCCTCTCAGTGGTCTCTTGACTTTCCCACGGTGTATGCCCTTCCATCACATATTCAGGTGATGCCAGTTCACACACATTATCATTGGTATAAAAATCACTCACCTCCGGTTCTGGCGAAGGTGGTGAACATATCCAACTTTCCTCTAACATATCTAAAGAAGCTTGCACTTTTTCAAGAGCTTCAGCCTGGTCCTTCTGCTCATGGTAGTTGTTATACATGAATACCCAAAGTTGGGCCCAAGTTACAGAATTCTCAAACTGAGATGACTCCTCGGTCCGCCATCCATTGTCATCGAATGATCGATTGTAGGAATCATCCTCATAATAGGTGTCGGCCGGATTCTCATAATCTTCATAATACTGATCCGGGTACATGTAATCGCCCATTATGAAGACGTACACATACCAAAAATCAACAAATCAAACATCAAAAGAAACAACCCTACTGATCGTCTATCCTAAGCGCACAACTCCCCGGCAACGGCGCCAAAATTTGACACGCCTAGGTCGTCGTGCGGTCAAAAATAGTAAAATAAAGCTCACTCTCACTTAGTACAGTGGTAGTCAGGGTCGATCCGCAAGAGTTACGTGGTTAGGACAAGACGACAGTATACCAACTGTAGTGTCACTCTACAGTCAGCGGTATTGTTTCTACTTTCCGAAAAACCAATAAAAGCAAAATACCAACAAGTGCCAAAACCAAATCAAACATGAACTAAACTAACTCAAATCAAATCCTAGACTAAAGTTCCTTACTGAAATCAGAAACTAGGTTCAAAATCCAGAAGCAAACAATCAATCTAGTACAATCAAACACATCCAAAATAACATCAAACCGAATGATTACTTTCATATAAATCAAAACCAAACTCAAATCCAAGCCACACAATCAAATATAAGATCCAACTACTGACTAATGCTACTGCAATCAGAAACTATAAATCTAAACAAACATCGAATACTCGATGGAAATCCCGATTGCGGAATACCTCGATATCGAGTTGATAAAATAAGAGAAAAACTAAATTACTAACCAAAATAGTGATTCCCACTGAAAAACTGACGAAATTGTGCCTTTGGATCCCTCCTTCGCGTCCCGGGATGAGTGAAAAGTCGGACGGGACTCCGGTATTTATAATAGTGCGAAATTAGGGTTTCCGCGCCGCGGCCAAGCAAAATCCGCGACGCGCGTGTTGCCTTATCCCGACTTTCGGAGTTTAAAATTCAAAAACGAAGATTTTATCCGGTCGCGAGATAGCGGCGCTATCTCAAGAAATAGCGGCTCTATCTCAATAGCGGCTCTATCTCAAGAAATAGCGGCTCTATATCAATAGCGGCTCTATCTCAAGAGATAGCGCCTCTATTTCTGTCAGGTCCAACTTTTTGCCTTTTTCGCTCCACAACTTCTCCAGAATTGCACTAAAACCCCTGCATTTACACTAAAAACATTTCCAAGCACTTTGACACAAAAGTAAGTGATATTAGCCAATTAATAATGATAAATTAACTAAAACACGGCTCAACAACGCCTAAAATACTTGATATTACTAGGCGTTATCACCTAATAATGCATAAGAGTTCTATTCAGGATGATCTCTTGCGGTGTGAATGAATAATGCATAAGAGTTCTAGTCTACCAATAAAAGTGTGAAGTCTTTTGGTTGTAGTACCAGTTCTTTGACTAGGGGTACTTGATAATGTATCGTTGAGTAAATGTTTAACCTATCATGTAATAATATTTGGATTGTGTTATTTTTAACACGTCGTAACTAGCTTATTTTTTAAATTTTTTTAAATTGATATGTTTGACAAGCCAAAAAAATACTTTATAAGTTAGCTTTTTAAAAAACTATTCAGATTTAGGTCTCAACGAACATATTAAGTTTTTTTTTATAAAAATCTCTAATGTACACCATTTATTAATCATAGAAATACTTTTCCCGCATTGATTCCCTAAGGCTGAGGGGTATGGCCACCCATCACCTCTCACTTTTTAGAATAATATATTTTTTTAAAAGGGAGCAAAATTAATTTGAAATAAAATTTACATTAAAACTAATAATTTTAAAAATACAACAACTTAAAACTAAAATTAAAAATTAAACAAAACATAAAAATAACTTAAACTAAACTTACAGCTAAAAAACTTCATTATATATATTTTTTTTCAAAATATTATCCTTAATCTTCAAGGTCATTTCAAGGCCTGGTCCAAAAAGATGATCTTTTGGTGCCAATAACAGATGTGGGATCTAAGGTTCACAGGGATTGACAAGGAGCGGGACAGGTACGGTCCACAAGTTTTTGGAGTTTCTCCTTTGGAGCACCTCCAATACTACCTCTGATTCAAGTTGGGTTTTAGTACAACATTGACATCAGAATTGGGATCGAAATCGGAGGTGGGTTCGAGTTAGGGTTCAATAAAGTTGGTAAGAGGACAATAAAATGGGTTGAACGGGGATTGAGAATATAACGTCGGTTGTATTCCGGGATAATAAAATTGTGGTGGTACGAAAAAAAATAAGGCTCCAGTTGCGGGATGTATGGTGGCGGTGATGATTCATAAGCCGCAAAAATATTTCTCGTTGCGTTTGATTTTTTTTTTTGGGAGGACGTTCTCAATGAGTTTCAAGTCATTTGTGAGAATTGTAATTATTTGAAGTATAAATTGTGAAGAAATATTTTGTTTGTGGTA
Organism: Cichorium intybus; assembly: GCA_023525715.1. NCBI lineage: Eukaryota > Viridiplantae > Streptophyta > Magnoliopsida > Asterales > Asteraceae > Cichorium > Cichorium intybus. The sequence goes on along the minus strand of CM042017.1, from coordinate 1,287,984 downwards.
ATAAAATTATAAGATTGATATTGTTAATATAAAGGTAAAAGTTAAAAAAAAATAAATATATATTTATTGCATTCCAACAGTTATATGCTCTTTCTCTCACCGTGCAATGGAACTGCCCGTGTGTAGTGAAGAAAATCTGATGCCTTTAAATGAGGGATGGTTTTTCCAGCAAAAATGTGGTGTCATCTAAACCCCACATCTCTCCTCGCACTACCATATTGGATGGTGTAAGCATATGTCAAAAAGTGAAGAAAGTAAGTTTTTTTGAAAATATAAATGAAGTCTTTATATGTCACAAATATATAATAAGACAAATTTATATATTATTTTATTGGGGTGTGCTAAAAGAATATCATGATGTGACATATGTGTGAGAAAGTCAACTCACACATACACACCCACAGACATCATGGGGGTTTACTTCATATTATCCTATTTTATTATGATAAAAACAACTAGTGTTGCATATACACATCGTTTAGTGTATATATAATTGTAACACTCATGTGAATCTAAAAAATGTATTAAATATAAGATTGTTTAATTTATTTATATAAATATATAATAGTTTCAAACTAAATAGTATTATATTTATATAAGAGTAAAATGTTGCAACGAATATAACAATTAGTAAAATACAGTTTTATATATGTTAATAGTGTGATATTTTATATACATTATACTATAACCAGAATGTAAGAGGTTTATAACTAATCACTAAAAAATTATATAGATTAACATTTTAAGGAGCTTATTGAGTTTCTTTTAAAATAATCGAATAACTATTATTTAATACTTATTTAAATTTAATGGAATATATTATGTATTATCTTATAATATTGAATTATATTTTTACATGTCCTTTTATGTCATTTTGGATTTTGCATGTAGTTTTATCAGGCATTATTTTTATCAATCAACAACTAGCAAGTAATTTTTCCAGCTAATAACTAGTTTTCCAGCTACTTTACCAAGCATAACCTATAAAGTGGTGTTGCCTTGTTAAGATCATATGAAATCAACCAAAATCTGGAGAAATGTTAGTTATAAGGAATATTCATCTTAGATTACCTATTTAATCAAATAATAATTGTTGGGTGTTGTATTGCATCGCGGACGTTTTATATTTCGCCAAGTTACACTTATTGTATTGCCACCCAATAGAGCCAAGGTGAATGTGTGTTGCTATCGTTGGATAATAATATCATGAGAAATCTAAAATGGTCTCTACTTTTAAATCAAATGTTGTAAAGTTAACTGAAATCGACTTTACCATCATAATATGCCTGATCATGCAGTCACTATGACGATCAGGCAATCTCTTCTTCTATATGTGCAGCACCCGTGATCGCATTCTTTCACACACTTTTGTCCAACCTTCTTTCTCACAAGTTTATTGCTTTATTTTGTCCCTATAGTTTCAACGTTGGTCAAACAGTAACGTCATTGTGGGAATGAGTTCTAAGGAGTCTATGATTCAAAAGCTCTCACATGATATTTATGTCACGAAGTTCCATGTGTATTTCTTAGTTCATGAGCTATGGAAGAATTATGAAAGGTTTGGTATTATTTCAAATGTATTTATTTCCAAATAATCTTGAAAGACGGTAAACCTTTGCATTTTTTCGCTTCATTAAAGTCGATAACCCAAGGCTACTCTTGTTTCTAACTTATGCACGATCTGGATATGAAGGTTGTAATTGTTTTCTAATGTTGCACATTTAGATTGGGGTTCTAAAACATTGACTAACATGGTTCAAGAACCTCAAACTGCAAATACTCATAATTAATTGCATGTGTCTAATGTTTACCATATTATGCGTCGACTCTGCATACATGGTTTTAATAGGAGCGTGGTCATTGATGTTCCGACCATAGTTATTGATGATGGGTGTCTCAAAACTAAGGATAATTATTTGACACTCATAGGCTGTGTGAAATAATTTTGTTCCCTTCTTAATGTATGAGTCATTTGTAACTTGAAGGGTTTCATGATGTGTTTTTGAAGTATCTTGGATGATTATAGGTGTCCTTAGAGTTTGCTTCTATGCAATCACATGACATCTTTCATAAAAACATATGAGTTAATACTTGGTTTTGTGATTTGATTTCTTGGTATGAAGGTTTCTATGTTAATGAGAGGGTAGCCTGGATTTATGTGGAAGAGGGTACCTTATATTGCATGGTCAGAAAAAACCTTTGAAAAACTTGCACGTAAATAGGGACTATTACTATACACAAAGGATCAAAGGGCACAAACATATATAGTATGAGATTATGTCTGAAGACCAAGGTAAATACTTCAATATTGAAATCATTAAAGAGAATTGTCGAAGGCAAACATTTTTAGATTTGTGTGAAAGAGGTTATGGGTTGGGTTCCAGACTTTGTGCATGATGAAACTAAGTTGGCAGAGGAAAAATAATGAGGGTTTTGTTGTTCCACCTATGGTTGATGAGAATGTTGAAGATGTTGAAGAATGGGGAACTATCAGTTCTGTTCAACTGGAGTCATGGGATGAGAAACGAGACTATCAAAAACCTGCTTCTAACAAAAGGGGTCAAAAGAATAATTCCAAGGTTGTAGAATCTAAGTTCCATGATCCTTTTCAGTAATGACATCTGATTTTTGGAGATTAATTCTAAAAGAAGTGCACAACAACATGTTGGACCAATACTGAAATAACATCCGAAATTAAGAGCAGATAATCACGAATCAAACTGTAATTAGTCAAGTAATATGGTCAAAGTTCATATATCTTATTTATTAGAATTGGGGAAAATACATAACTAAACTGATATTGCTTAACTAAACTGATATCGACTTAGTTTAGGATTAATTATGGAAGCTTACTCGATAATTAAGCATTCCAGGCCTATTTATAGTGGTAAATACATCAACGAAATAATTATTAAAGGCTAACCACTAAAACTCAATACATTAAGAAATGCTACATCATCAGTTCAATATTTGCAACTCAACATTCTCCCTCTAAATGTTGAAACTAATGAAGAACACGTTCTGACCCATGCATTTCTCTCCTTAAAATGTGAGAATTATCAGTGTTGGGGTCTACAAATGAAGAGAATTGAATTAGGTTGAATCTTTTAGGGAAATCAGTTATTTAAAAACAATTTCTTTTATAGGTAAAGGCCTGTAATCCAATCCCCATCATGGTGACATGTCTTTTTTGTTTCTCAATTCAAAATCTTGTGAGAGTGTTTTTTCATTATCATATCCTTCCACCCCTTTTGGATTTTTTGTTATGTACGCCCACGTGTTTTTAAGAAATTTTAGCTTTTAGATTTAAGAAGAATATATAAATTAAAGAAAGAGCTATGTTCGACACTACAAGCTTGAAGATTTTATTTTAATCAAAACAATTAAAATAAAAAAGCCATTGCGCATAGGTTTAGGGGCTTTTAGTTTTATAGGAGCTTTTAGCTTTTAGAAAAATCTTATATCTTGCAAAAGATTACAATCACTCACTATGGCCGAACAGTTATACTTAAAATAAAAGGCTACAACTACCTATTTCTATCTTCAAATTACTAGTTGTCAACTAGTTTTTATCAAAAATAAATTTAGCCTTTTGAGCTAAATTTATAAGATTCCAAATCGCTTAATATCTCCCAGCCCCATTATGTACATAAACCAACCTTCTTAATATGTTGTAATCACAATTCCATCATCCAAACATCAACATGTATCAATATCCTTGATTTTGGCTTGAAGATCGACCTTATTTGCACATTGAGTATTTTTTTTCATTCCACCAATCATTTATTTATTTTAATTGTGAGTAATTGCATTTTGTTCGTGACCATGACCAATGATTTTTCCACAACGACCCAATTTTGAGATGAAGGATCTCTAGCAATATTATCAAAACCTTTAAAATAGAACCAAGAATGAAAAAAATCTAAAGGGAATGGGGCCATAATCGATAACTAATCATTTTGAAAGTACAAGCTTATGATCCAACCATTTAGAGTATAAAACAATTTGCACTCGCAATATTTATACCTAAATTTTTGTTATTCCGGATATGTATGTCGACAGTTTTCCAAAATATTAAAAAATCTATTGTAACTAAAATATTTTTTGTGGTTTAAAAATAAAAAGACTTGTACGTTTTAATAAGAGATTTGTAATAAATTTTGTTTATATGTTTTCGGAAAAAATACAAGTGACGTCTTTTGTTGTCAAAATTTCAGGAGTAAGTTATTTTTATGTAGATATTATTGCATATAGTTGATTCTATTTCCTACAAAAGTTTTTATTTGATGCACATATTAGAGTATGTTGTTGATAATGTAACATCTTTGTTACATTTGAAATAAAACATTTTAGTTATCATGTATATAGATGCAACTATAAAATATTATAATGACACTTGCAAAAACGACCAAATGTCTACATGGAATATTGAGTGGTAAACGACCTAACTTATGCATTTAGATTGATCATCATGTTCGAAATAACACGTTTCAGACAAAAACAACTATATTTAGAAGTGTCGGAGATTTCTAACAAGATGAGCCTTAACATGACCAAATGTCTACATGGAATATTGAGTGGTAAACGACCTAACTTATGCATTTAGATTGACCATCATGTTCGAAATAACACGTTTCAGATAAAAACAACTAAATTTAGAAGTGTCGGAGATTTCTAACAAGACGAGCCTTAATATGTTTTGGAGCAAGCAGTGATTTAAGACTGTCATGGAGCGTTAGTAGATTGTCTATAGAGATTAGACATAACATGGTGATTGCGACTAGCCCTCATGAGTACTTGATAGAGATTCAAGTATTGAAACAACCCGCACTCACAGATTACTTCATAGATTAAGTCACAAGTAATTCTGAGATGATAATATCTTTTATTCTTCAAACCGAGTACATGAGGGATTTGCACTATGATTCTGTTATGCATCAGCTTACTCAAACGCTAACCGTAACTGGTAGTTATAAAGGGTATGTCCGGGTATGATATGATGAAATAGACAGAGACTATGTAGTCAAAGTTTATTTGTTCATTATGCCCTAACAAGGAGAAGTGATATCTGTGGGCCCCTTGATGATTTGATATTGACGTTCAATGTTTGGCCAAACCCAGACTGGATTGATGTGTTCGATCAGTAGTCTGACAGAGTCATCATAAATCCCTATCAGCAAAAAAATTTTGAACTTTTGGACTTGACCTTATCCATGGTCCAGGTTCATTATGATATCTTGTAGAGCAGAGGAATAATTGATCACTTATCTAGGTGTCGTCTCTTTTCTTGGATCAGAGTTCGACAGTTGCATAGGATGACACACTTTGTTAATTGTCAGATAATATTGAGACTACACAAGTTGATAACTTGTCCAAGTGGGATACTGTTGGAATAATGTCCAAGGTCATCACTTGTGATAATATTTCTAATAATCGTAGAGTCCTTCTGGGTTGCCCTCATGTCCCAGAAAAACATATAGAGTCAGAAAATGTAAAAGGGAATGATTAGTTTATTAATTTATTGAGAAATAAATTAATTATAAACTAGATCAATAAATTAATTGATAAATTAATTTAGAATTAATTTAGAATCAATTAAAGGGTCTGGATTGTAATTGATTAAAGGTTTAATCAATGGAAACAAAGTCCAGGGGGTGCGGCCGCCAAAAGGCTCCTAAGTTTGAAACCCTAGGACCTTGCACTTAAATAGAGGCCTTGGGGTTCAACCCTAAGGCATCCCATCCTCCAATAGGTGCCACCACCTCTTCCCTTCTCCCTCCCTCTTCTCCTTGTCGAAATCTAGAACCCTTTCCAAGGTTTTCTGGATCAATATTCAAGCATAGAAGAATTTCTGATCTGTCTGGTTTTCTAGTGTTCCTGGGTAAGAGTCATTAGAGGGATTCACACTTTGGATCCTGTTCATCTTTTGCAAGATGTTTTTCATCAGATTCAAAGAAGGATATAATATTGAGGTACATTATGTTAAGTTTTTATTGCTATAACTGATATGAACTGTATGATCCTGAACTCTGTTCATGGATATTTGTGTGATTTGATCTTGTTAGTCTTCCACTACATGTTGTTATGTGTTTACGTGATCAAATCCCAACAATAAGAATGGTATTTTTATATTTGAATATTTACCTTGTAATGGTGTGTATGAAACTGTGACGTGTGTTGATAATTTAGGTAAGAGTGTATTTCATATTGATTTGTCTAATGGTATAGACAAAGTATGCTTGTGGCATTGTCGTCTTGGATACATTAACAAGAAATGCATCGCCCAAAGCAGTCCTTTGGATATTTATTCTACAGACCTAGTGAGAACGTGGTCTTTGTAGCATGAAGAGGAGTCTTGAGAGAGAGAGAGAGAGAGAGCTCATATTCAAAGAGGACAGTAAGAGCACTATTGACCTTGAAGAAATTCAAGAGACAACCAGTGAAGGAATTAAATGATACTAGCACTCAACCAGAGGAAGAAGTTTGTGTTAAACCGATAAACAATTCATTACCTCTTACGCGTTTCAGTAGAGTTAGCATGTCACCTAAGTTCTATGGTTTCCATATTACTACAGATGGTGACACGTTTGTCAGTGATAAGACACTGATAATTTGGATGAGCCAGCTAGCTACAAGGAAGCAATGACATGCCCTGAGGCTGCTAAATGGAAAGAGGCAATGGACAGCGAGATCAAGTCCATGTATGACAACCAAGTTTGGAATATGGTTGATAATGTTCCAGGTCGGAAGATAGTTGGGTGCAAATGGATCTTCAAGAAGAAGACCGACATGAATGGAAAGGTACATACCTTTAAGGCTCGACTGGTTGTGAAGGGATTCACTCAAACCCCTGGGGTTAACTATGATGAGACCTTCTCACCACTAGCCAAGATAAAATCTATTATGATAATGCTCGCCACAACTGCCTTTCATGATTATGAAATTTGGCAGATGGATGTCAAAACTGCTTTCCTTAACGGGAAGTTGGTTGAGGATGTTTACATGAGTTAGCCAGAAGGTTTTATAGATGCAAAGTTTCCCAATAGAGTGTGCAAGCTTGAGAAATTCATCTATGGATTGAAACAAGCATCTCGTAGCTGGAATCTTTGCTTCTATGAGAAAGTCAGAGAGTATAGTAACTTTTCTGATATTATATGTCGATGACATACTACTCATGGGAAACGACATTCCAACCTTGCAAGAAGTTAAGTCTTGGCTTGGAAAGTGTTTTGCCATGAAAGACCTTGGAGAAGCACCCTATATTCTCGGGATAAGAATTTTGAGCGATAGAAATAAGAGACTAACTGGACTTAGTCAAAGTACATACTTGGATAAGGTACTAAAGAGGTTTAGTATGAAAAATTCCAAGAAATGAGAGCTACCAATCTAGAGCAATACCAAATTGAGTAAGACTCAAAGTCCTAGTATAGATGAAAATATAGCTGATATGAGCCGGGTACCTTACGCTTTGGCTGTAGGGTCGATCATGTACGCTATGACATGTACTCGTCCTGATGTGTCCTTTGCTTTGAGCATGGTCAGTCGCTATTAGGGAAATCTAGACAAAGCTCATTGGACAGCGGTTAAGAACATTCTAAAGTATTTACAGAGGACGAATGACATGCTTCTAGTCCTTGGTGGCAGTGATGTGTTGAGAGTGAATGGGTATAGTGATGCCAACTTTTAGACGGATAGAGACAACTTTCGTTCTCAGCCGGACTGGGTGTTTCTGCTAAACGGTGGAGCGGTAACTTGGAAAAGTTCCGAACATGCAAACAGGAAACGGTGGCTGATTCAACTTGTGAATTAGAGTACATAGCTGCAAGTGAAGCATCAAAGGAAGCAGCTTGGCTAAAGAACTTCACTGGTGACCTCGGTGTAGTCCCGACCATTCAATAGCCAATTGAACTTTTCTGCAATAATGAATGAGCGCTTGCCTTGACTAATGAACCAAGAGATCATGGAAAGTCTAGACATATCGACAGAAAGTACCATTACATCAAATACAAAGTAGAAGAAGGTCACCTCATCATGAAGAGGGTATCATCTGCAGAGAACCCTGCAGATCCTTTGACGAAGGCTTTGAGTAGGGTCAAGCACAATCAACATGCTAGGAGCATTGGTCTGAGAGATGATATTAATTTTGGTAGTTAGATAGTTAGTTTGAAACTTGTAACAAAGTAAATGTAATTTACTTTTGGTGATTAAATAATAGAGAATTATTTATGAGTTTGTTTACAGCCCTCTGTCAATTGTTTATTCTTGTGTTTCATTTTGCATGTTTTAATTCCCGAATAATATGATTATTCAAATTCCACAATCGTTCATACTTTTGGAAGTAAGTAGTGAATTAAGACTGTTATGAATTGGATTGTAGATTATCTAAGAATGTTAGACATATCAATATTATCGCTACAATGTTCATGAGTACTTAGAAATGGGGATTTAAGTATTAGATAAACCCACACTCAGAGAATTAATTCATGGATTCTATCACGAGTAATTTTGAGACGATAATATCTTATGATCTTAAAATGAAGATATATGAGTTGTAATTTACAAGTCAGTTGTACATTGGTAATGCGTAAATGCATCAGTAACTTGATGTTATAAAACGTGTTGTCATGCATGATTTGATAAGTAGAGGATACAAGCATATGAGTCAAAGTTTATTCGTTCCTTTTGCCCTAACGGGAAAAGCGATATCTTTGGGCCCCTCAGTGATTTGGTGTTGACTTATAGTGCTGGGCCCAGCCAGGTCTAAATTGATGTGTTCAATTAGAAGTCCTATATCATCAAAAATCAAAAATCAGGAAACAAAGTCTTAGACACTGAGATTGATTCTATTCCATGTCTCATATCCGAATGATATCTTGCAGAACGGAGGATTATATGATCACTTATCTTAGGACGCATAACTGACTGGGTCAGAGTTCGGCAGCGGCTTTTGGAAAGCTACAATTTGCTGATCGATTCAAAAGTTATACTGGCAGTTATAGTTATAGACTTATCTAAGTGGGAGACTGTTGGATTAGGTGTCTAAGCCCATAATTATAATTGGCATATACTTGAATTGATAGTAGTACAGTCTTTTTGGGTTGCCTTCAGTAGTCCAAATGATATTAAGGTTAATTGAGAAAGAGAAATAAATATTTTATTGATTTATTATGTGATGATAAATTAATTAGAAACTAATTTGGAATTAATTTGGGATTAATTAAAAGTGCAGAGACTGAATTGTAATTGTTCAATAGTTGAGTAATGGATAATTGTGGGGATATGATGTTGGACGAAATTAAGGGGATATAAACCCTTAAAATCGCCAACTATATATGGCAGCTAAAGGGTTTGAATTTAAAGATAAAAAGTTTATCCGGTTTGAATTCAAATAAGGCTTATCTCTAAGGTTTATCATTAATCAACCTTGAGGCTATAAAAACCCCTCCCTGACTCATTATTTTATGCGCCAACTTCAGTAGACATTCCTCTGGAGTTTTTCTCTTCTCTCTCAAGCGGAATTTATAATCCTTCTCTAAGTTTTATAGCGAGCTTTTATATTTACCTATTTGTTTGGACTTTTGGGTGTGAGCTATTAGAGGCAAGACAATTATGGTGCTTGTTTCTAAGAGACCTAAAAGTGAATGAATATTGTTATTTACTATAATAACAATAAGGTATGTAATCCTAAACCCTTTCTTTGTTTTTAAAAAATTACCTAGGGTTTCTTAGGGTTTCTTATTTGATGTTCTTAGTTATAGGATCAATAGTGAAAACATAGATCCTTTAGGTTGCATGTGAACTTAAGGGTTTTTAAGTTTATTTGTTTTACCTAAATCCTAACAAATATGTCATCTAAATAAATATTGTTCAAGATAAGTCTCATTCTTGCACCATATTCATTTCAAACCTCCACCCCTTCATCTTCCAACTAATTAATAAAAATCACTCAAGACTTTTTTTCAACTTATATCTTATAATTACTAAGTATTTAAACTAATATGATATAATTTATGAGTACTAAATGAATTGTAGTTTAATAGTTTTTTTACTATAAAAGAGGTCAATCATTTGAGTAACACACAAATACAAATCAGATACAAAGTAGGAGAAAATATATAGAAAGAAGAATAAAAAAGTTTGTGTTGGTTTGGGTTTTTTGTTATACTTTGAGCCATGTTACGATGTTACTGTTTTAAATTTGTAAGTTTGATATATATTACTGGAGTAACTTAATAGTTTTTGTTACATCATATAGATTAAAAGCGATCATACAACCATTGTCGATGCAGAAAACGTGTATGAAACAAATTTCGCAATGGGATTATTCTAATTTATTGTGATTTATGATTATTTTGCAACTAATACTCAAGTTTATGTAATTAATTGACAATTTGGATTTTTATTTGAGATTTTTGGTATTCTTAATTGATCAATTATAATAGTACACATCTCCATATAATACAAGCTTTCATATTTATTATCATGTGTTATGTTTTTGATTTCAAAATAAAATCTTATTTATATATTTGGGTGCTTGATATTTTGAAAGAACTTTATACAAAATTAGTTACCTGAATATTATCTTTTAGTATTTATAGTTAAACTGACATCGGGAAAAATCATAAAAAAACGCATGAACATTTGAAGAAGTTATTGGAAAAATAAAGCAGATAGATCAATATACATAATTATTTTTGATATATTAAATCTAAAACTTTTATTTAAGTAATGTATTTAATTAAATAAACTTTTCGACTCTCAACTATATAGTAAATAATTATATCTAATATACAAAATCTATATTATTTATTTAAGTAATGTATTTTAATTGATTAGACTTTTTGAATTTCAGCTATATATTGAATTTATTAATTTAGTCATTCAAACTAATGTGGTTGAAGATAAATTATTTATCTTTGATCATATTAATTTGAATTATTTAAATTTATTAATTATTATGTACAATTAACATTTTCAATTACTTCATACTTATAATGTGATTATTGATTATTAAGTAGTGAGTAGTTGAATAACTTTTACAAATAATTCTGTTAACCAATTAAGTAGCTAATAAAAGTTGAAACTCTCATAATTAACTTTTTAGATTTCTACCTAAAACTATAGATAAAATTATTTGTTACTTAACATATTCATTTGAATTTTTAATTTTTATTAATTATTTAAAACTAATATTAACCATTTTAGTCACTTCATACTTATGGTGTGATTATTGATTAAGAAATTATAATTGGTGTTTGAATAGGTTTTACAAAAAAAATATTAATCAATTAAGTAGCTAACAAAATATGAAACTCTCACAACTATTCAAAATTTTTGCTTAAAACTATTATTAATTAATTTTATTGTGTATCATAAGTGCAATTATTTCATTCACTAAAATACAATATTTTTATAGTGTTAGTAAATTTGAAATGTTTTCGAGATAAAACTTATTTTGTTAACCTAAAAAGTTAATTTTAAAGGCTATATTTTCAACTTATGTATTCAAATATGTATTGGATTATGTTATCTTTCTTACAAGTTGAAATAGTATATTATAATTAAAGCCATCAAAACTAATGTGATTCAAGATAAATCATTTATCTGATAATTTTTCAATTTGTTAATTATTAAAAATTAATATAAAATTTTTCAGTTACTTCATATCTATGGTATGATTACTTATTATTAAGTAACGTGTAATTGAATAGTTTTTAAAAAAAACATGTTAATCAATTAAGTAACTAATAAAAGTTAAACATAACTCTTCAAATTTCTAGCTATTACTATAATAGACTATTTTTATTGTTGTTTATAAGTTTAATATTTTGATTAAATAAATTCTCACATATGTTTATATTGTTGATAAATTTAAAAATATCATATTAAACAAACAATCTATAATGTTGTCAAGATAAAACATCTTTAACATGTGCAAAGCGTGTGCATTCATCTAGTATAACATATAATAAGCAAATACATGTGGCCAAAGTATGGTCGTAAAAGAAATATTCGTAATTTTGTTGAGGTTTGCCAACTGTGAGCATAAAACAACTCATCGTTGCTTTGTTACCATTTTTAACCTTTATGTAATGTAACAACAAATTTATCCTTCCATTTAGTAGATAAAATGATACGACTTTGAAAATGCATCTTATTCATTCCTTAATGTTAGCATAATTCATTAATACAACATTGTATTAATAGGATCCAAATGATTATGGCATTAGTTATTTATTTGCACTTATTGCATTTTTAATTTGAAATTGAATTCGAAATATTATAAACTTTTGTAATTTAAAAGGAAAATAGAAAAAGGTCAAAAGAAATAAAGCTGGCAATTTTGGTCATTAACTTGTAATAAATTAGTTATGATTTTGATTATACTTTTACAGGTTAAGTAAATAATTAAATTTACTAAAAAGGAAATATGTCATATGAAATTCAAATTGTTTTACATATACTTCGAATGTGCATGACATTTTAGATCATCTTATTTAACTAGCTACACTATTAAAAATAATAATTATTATTATATCATATTCAAAATATTAATTACTTATAAAGTGAAAATATGTAATTGTTTTAAATTCATTTGAGACCAGTTCAGTTTAACTCTTACTAAAAAGTAGACGTTTTTAACTCTAATCACCTATTTTGTTACATTTCAAAAGAACATTTTGATTGTCAATTTATAAAGGGTCACAGAAAGGGTGGGGTAATTGGTGAAACTAGTAAATAGTAATATACATCAAGTTCCGTAACCTGGAATACACAATATTTTAATAGCAGTATTTTGTGGGATTAAAATATAAATAAATAATGAATTAATTTTGTATTGCCGGTCCTGCCCCATTCAAAGAGATTGTTTGACCAAATCTTTTGTCTATAGCTCGCCCTCGCCCTCGCCCTCGCCCTCGCCCTTGCCCTCTCACCATGGTTCAGGACTCCTAATAATACAACTTGTAAATGCCAAAACTAAAAGCAATCATTAATAATACGATCAAATTTTGTCTTTTATTTGTGGATACAATGTCGATAGAAAAATTTATAATCGTGGCGTGTATTCGGATTCTTTATAGGGTAAATTGCATAAAAGTGATTAACTTTTCCAATTTTCTCGATTTTGACACTGCATTTTTAATTTTTGCAATTAAGTCATTATGTTTTCAGAAAAATTGCAATTAAATTATTATATTTTCCAAAAAGTTGCGAAAATAACCATATGACAGGATGGCAACATGTTACCAGGTCATATGGTCAGATTTGCAATTTTCCAGAAAACCTAATGACTTAATAGCAAAAATAAAAAACATGGTGTCAAAATCTAAAAATTTGGAAAAGTTAGCGACTTTTATGCAATTTACCCTATGCAATTTATACAACTTAATCACTTTACATGTCTTGTGTCCAAAAAAGTAAATTTGTTGTTACCTTCGATAGTTTACCCTAACAGCCCCAAAAAAGAACAAATAGAATCAAATCAAATCAAGTCAAAGTTCAATGCTACTTGTGACAAAATTACTTTTTGTCACACGTAGCATTGAACTTTGATTTTTTTTTTTTTTTTTTTTTTGGTTGTTAGGGTAAACTATCCAAGGTAACAACAAATTTACCTTTTTGGACACGTATAAGGCATGTAAAGTAATTAAGCTGTATAAACTGCATATGGTAAATTGCCTAAAAGTCGCTAACTTTTTCAGATTTCTAGATTTTGACACTATGTTTTTTATTTTTGCTATTAAGTCATTAGGTTTTTTGAAAAATTGCAAATTTGTCCATATGACCTGGTAACCTGTTGCTATCCTGTCATATGATAATTTTCGCAACTTTTTGAAAAAATAATGACTTAATTGCAATTTTTCTGAAAATATAATGACTTAATTGCAAAAACTAAAAAAACAGTGTCAAAATCGAGAAAATTGAAAAAGTTAGTGACTTTTATGCAATTTACCCTTCTTTATAAGACCATCTCCAGTCCATCTTTATTTTTTATTTTATTTTTGAAGTAAAAAATAGACAATTTCCAACCCACCTCTATTTTTTACACTATTTTTACTTTAAAAGTTATATTCCTAGCATATTTTTTTTTCTTCATTTACAAAAATTATCAAAATCTCCTTTCTATTTATTAACCTTTAACATATAATTACTATATTTTTTATTGTTATAATATTTTAAATTATGTTATCAAAACCTTAATGACAAAATAATTTATTCGTATATAATTAATTTGAAGAAATTATGATTTTATTAATACAAAATTTATTAAATAATAAAAGTATATTTATAATACACTCTTAAATAAATATTATATATGCATTTATAAATATATTAGGAAAATCTCCAATAAAATCATAATATTTGGCCTAATTTATGAAAAAGTCCAAAATTAATTTTTATTTACAAAAAATGACAAAAAACCGGCCAATGTTTTCAAATTAGCCATTTTTAACCTTTTCAGCAGGTAATTACATGTTTTATCTTCAATAAAGTCTTAATATTTTGACACGGTTTACGGAAAAGTTCCAACATGTTTTATCTTCGATAAAGTCCTAATATTTTGACCCAATTTACGGAAAAATATGAACATTTTGACTTAGTTACTTGGAAAACATTACATATTTTTACATGTATTTACATCTTTAATAACGTATTTATATGCTTGAAAACATATTTTTACATATTTATACGTTTATAAAAGGTATTTATACATCGTTTTTACTCTTTACATATGTTTTGATTATTTTTATGTTATTAAATGCATTAATAAAGATGTATAAATTCGTTTTAGAAGATGTATTTTTTAAAGTTTTTTTACGTTATTTAATACATAAATAAAACGTAATTTTTACGTATTTATACGTTTATAAAAGGTATTTATACATCGTTTTTACTCTTTACGTATTTTTTAATTATTTTCACGTTATTAAAGACATATAAATACGTTACTAAAGACACACTTTTTAAGTTTTTTTAGGTTATTAAATATGTTATTTTTAAGTATTTTTAATAAATATGTAAAAATACATTTTTAAACATATTAATACGTTATTAAAAATGTAAATACATGTAAAAATACGTAATGTTTTCCAAGTAAAACTGAGCTAAAATGTTGGAACATTTCCATAAACTGAGCCAAAATATTAGGCTTTTACTGAAAATAAAACATGTTGGGACTTTTCTGTAAACTGGGCCAAAATATTGGGACTTTATTGAATATAAAACATGTAGACTTTCCACGTCACAAGTTAACCTGCTAAAAATGTTAAAAGGTGCTAATTTGAATACATTAGCCGATTTTCTGTCTTTTTTGTAAATAAAAATTAATTTGAGACTTTTTCATAAATTGAACTAAAATATTAGGACTTTATTGGATATTTCCCTACACATACATTTGAAAAGTTAAAACATATTTATACAGTCGAATAAATTTCCCATAAATGGTCGACTAACGCATTCCGAAGATTGAAGTGAGCTTCTTTATTTTTAATACATTTATATCGAGCAAGAAATTGTTAGAATCGACCATCTTCATCTATCGTCATGTCAACTTCTATCGGCGGCACTTATCTCGCTACTTCAATTAATGCGTCAAAATCACGTTCATCCTCAATTATCATGTTATGTAAAATAATGCATGTAGTCATTATGTCATGTAATCGTATTTTAATTTTTTTAAAATATACGTAAATTTTTATATGAATTCGATATGTAAATATTCAATGTTGATAATTATAATTAATTAATATAAATTAATATATAATATGATTGTAAATATTTGTTATTATATTTAAATAAACTAGAAATGTATAAAAATAAAACTAGAGGACTAAAAATGACAAGTGAAGCATTAACTCTATATTTGGTATAAATGAATAGTATTACTCTATATTTGAAGTAATACTATTCAAATACTCAAATATAGAGTTGGTTATAGAGTGAGGTAGGAGCAAAATATAGTAGAAATGGAGTAACTCTATTTTTAGAGTGGGGTTAGAAATGCCCTTATAACTATAAATATCTAGACTAAATTTTTGGAATGCAATTAGAACCGCCTTGTGTTGCGTAAATCATTGCAACTTTTTCAAAATAAATTTTAATGACATGTTTGGTACGATTTAATAACTTCATAGATGGACGAGGAGTAAAATGTAGCGCTGACAACGATCAATTTAAACTGTTGATGTAACCCGAAATTACGCACCTTAATCAACTCATCTCTGATTCTAAGCTTGTTGATCTACCTAGGGGGTGCTTTTTACGTGGTTGCTCTAAGATGAGTAAACTCCACTAATTCCTTGTCTCTGAGGAAAGTTTGGATGCTTTTCCTAATCTGTTAGTCATTATTCATGAGAATAATCTTTCTAGCCACCGTACGACTCTTCTTAAATAATTGAATTTTGATTATGGGACGTGTCCGTTCCGACTTTTTCACTATTCATTATATATGGAAGGTTTTGATGATGTTCTTCATTCTTCCACGAGTAATAAGGTGATCGAGTCTACTAATATTATGACAGTCGAAGAAGTTACAACTTCTTAAAGCTAATATTAAAATTTGGCTTAAGGAGCGCTGATGCAAGAGATCGAGGACCGAATTGCAAACAACAGTGCTTCTATTATTAACTTGGAATATCATTTGTATTACATGAAAGAGTTATGAGAGATAAATCACTTGCCAAATTTAGATTTGAATCAGATTTCCAAAGTCAACTGGGGTATTGAATGCAATGAAAAGTCAATATTTATTTACAAAGTTATAAATCGAAGACACTCGAACTTGCGATTCGTAGGGTTTTTATCGATGGGGAATGGATTGTTGACCCTCCTGGAGTCAAAACCAATTTTGATGCTTATTTTAAAGGCATGTTCGCTTGTGTAAACAGACTCGACTTTGTTTAAAAAACTCACTCCTAATCAACTTTCTTGTATTGAGTCAATTTTACTCGCAGGGAGATCAAGAAAGTTGTTTGGAACGGTAAAGAGGTCAAGGCTACGGTTCCGAAGATGTTCACCTTAGGTTTCTTCAAAGATATGTGACCTGAGTTAAGACGATGTAGTGCACTTTGTTACTCATACTAAGGATTTTAGTACCATCCTAAAGTTTTTAAACCCTTCCTTTATCGCTTTGATTCTAAAACTTTAGGATCGAAAGTTTACAAAGGACAATCGTCCTATTAGTCTGATAGGTTGTCAATACAAGATTATTGGACAGCTTTTGATAATAGGCTTGCCGAAGTCATACCTTCTTTGATCAGTGTAGACTAGTCTGCTTCGTTAAGGGTTTTCATGTTCTTGACGGTCTGTGACATCCGTATTTTAAGAATTAGTAGTTTTGACCCTTTTTGGTAGAAAAAATAAAATTTTGGAAAATAAAATAAATTCAAATAAAAAGAATAAACCTTGGAAATAAATAAAAGAATTCTATAATATATGTATAAAGACATTTAGATATTAAAAGATTAGATGAAATGTATAAAAAGGCAAACTCAAGAGAAAAATAACTAAAAATGTTAAAATTTGAGAAACTTGTAAAACCATGTTTGGACTAGATTTTAGATGAATTGTTTCTAGAATACTTATTTCTGAAGAATTAAACTTTGTTGGCTTATAGGGTAAATATGTAACAATCTTTAATGGAGAGGTTTAAGTGTCAATAGGCAAACATATGACTAGCTTGATTCATCATCTTCTTCCTTAGTTGAGTGGGAACGAGTTATAGAGAGATAGAAAGAAGACATACAGGGCGAGTTGAAGGTTTTAGATTGAGATTTGAAGGTTTCAGACTGAATTAAGAATGAATATTCAAAGGTCTAACAGTAGGATCGGATGCGTGGCTATTAGAAGGTATAATCTCTTTATCTTATTCGTTAAAATTCAGCCAGGGTTTGGGAAACTCCCTAAATTCGAAAAATCTATTATGTATGTAAGGACATGATTTAATGAATAGATCAATAATACAATCAATTCAAATACAATACGACAAAAAGTATGAATTGAAATTGTGCTAAATGCACTGATTATTGGGTTTGAGTATAAGAATAGTGCTCCAAATTACAAAACATAACGAGCAACTTGAATAATCATAAAATCTACTCCAAACCCTAATTTTTATTTTCGTCTCTCTCTAACCCTATTAATAACGTCATATATATATATACTAGACAGACATAAAATACATGGACTCAAAACCCTACTTTTAATTACTTCCTGAAATGCAATAATTAACAAAATAACTTCAGTAATTTGAAATGTAACCAAACAAATGGCTCTGTTATTGTTACAACCCAAATCCATAAGTCACCAACCAATCAGTCTAAATTTGGAATATATGAAGGCCCAAAATCGATATATATATATATATATATATATATATATATATATATATATATATATATATATATATATATATATATATATATATATATATATATATATATATATATATATATATATATATATATATATATATATATATATGTATGTATGTATGTTAGTGTTAGCTGAGTTGTTGACAAACTCAGAGTTTTACTCCCCGCCCAGGCGCCCGATTAGTCTTCGCCTAGACCGACTAGTCCTAGGCCCAGTCGACCGTCTGACTACCGCTTAGCGACTTCTACAATCTTAGTTTTATGTGAATGATTTCCTTTTTTATGTGGCGAAGGTATCATTTTGATACTAAAAAAATTTGGGCTGAAATTTATGCTAAAAGTTATCATAAATTATTTTATCATTGCAATTTTTATTTCAAACACTAAGAACAAGCTTGAATGCTAAAGTAAACTATACTTCTCATGGATGATTATTTACCTTTCTTTTTGTTTATCATGTCTTGATCCTATATGATTCTTATGTATTCTTTTGTTTCATATTGAAGCTTTGTTGGAAGAAATCAAGAAAACAAGTGAACAAAAGTCTATGAATGATCACAAAAACAAAATAATATTCCACATCAAGAATTTAAGTGCTTTCTCTGAATAGATAAATCCTTGAAGACGTGGACTACTTTTGTTTTGAAAGATACAATGTTTTCGAAGTTAATGTCTTAATAAAAAAATACTGAACGTATAGTGTTCTCGAAGTATTATGTCTTAATACATCAAAAGAGTATATTATATCACAAAAGTTATTGTTTAAATCTGCGGCAAAATGTGGCTTAAAACCCTCGTTTACTATATATTTGATTGTTTAAAGAAAGAATATCACACTATAATATTTTCATGTAAATCATTCTACTTTACAACAACAGGTAAATGAAAAACTAAAAGAAACTTCCTCTATAAACTTTAATCCATTTTTCAACATTTGATGAAATAAAAATGATAAAAGATTAAATTTGGTGAATAAGAGAGGCGGTTAAGCTGGGTAGGGACGTCTAATGGTCTCATCGTCATCCCGTATAATTATTTTTATTTTTATTTTATTGTTTATTTTTTATATACAATTGTTTTTCTTGGAAGGAAGAACGCCCCAAATATTGCTCCATTATCTGCTACGATTGTGTATATTTCTTACTCCCCTCAACTCTCATTCGCGTTCATAGGTGCAAAGAGATTGATTACTCCACAAACCTGATTGAATCGAAATTCGATTGATTGGTATTAGAGATGGCGATGAGGGAGCTGGTCACGGGTGGAGCCGCGTGTGCGGTGCCCGGTTCTTCTTCTTCATCAAACCCTCTTGGTGCTCTTGCCAACGCCCTTATCGGCTCTTCCTCTCAAAAGGTACTTCCATCTTGGCATAATTCTCTAACTTCTTGCAGTTACTTTTTGAACTACCGGAGTTTATATTGCGGATCCCAGTTTGGAACTGCTCATGAGTCAAAAACAAATCAATAAATTGTTTCTTTTGGGTCGATTAAGTTGGAAATCACAGGCAAATAAATATTGAGGAAGATGGATATTGGAGTCCCTTTCCTTGGGAAAAAATTCTATAGAGTCAAACATGATTATTAGCAAGCATAAAGACCACTGCTAAAGCAGAATTGACCTGTACCTAGCAATTTCTGTACTTATCAAAACCATATCATGAAACTCGAAGGTTTTGCCCCAATATTAGCATGACTTGACCAAGAAAACCCCGTAGAAAGACAATAATGTTTCTGTTGTTTGATTGAAAGGAAGCTTTTATTTATTGGATGAACCATGTGATGTTATTGGCGTGATGATTAATCCTTTGGGGTGAGGTAAATTGAAATAGGAGCTAATCTGCTTACCGAGATAGTTTGGTTAACAACATTGGTGTAGAGTAGCGTTGATAACTTGAATGGAAGTCACATAATCTGTTGGCAAGTGGTATTACATAAATAAAAAATGTCTGATATAAGTCATTGTACAAGCAGGAAAGGTTGCAGGAGATTCCAACATCAACACTGAATACATCTGGGAACAATATATACACGGGAGGTGGACAGCCGTTGTCAGCCCTTCCTGGATCGGAGTTGGAACATCCTGTGCAGCATGAGGGCTCGCAGTTCATTAACGGTTTCCATGCTGCAAATGACAACAGGCTTGCTGAAATTTGGGATGGAATACAAAATCCTCATTTCCCTGCCCAAACCAACTTCCCTCTACTCCAACCGGAATTAAATGGTAAATCTGTCGTATACTTTTGGCTTATCATTCTGGCTGATTTTTTTTTTTCTTCTGAATTTGTTGTGATGCAGGTCCACCTCAAAGAGTATTGTCAAGTTTTTTGCATTCATTTGTTAACAGCAGTCATGGTGGAGTTCCTTTTGGTCCCACCCAACTGCCGGTTTTGGGGTTGTCAGAAGGGGACAAACGCTGCATACGTGACCGTAGTAGCATTATGGCTCGACATATCTTTGCTGACAAGAGTGAGGATTTCATCAATGGACAGGTTTGTTTTTCACATTGACACACACACACATATTGCTGTCTGTGGACGTATAAAGTAGCTCCTCATAGTTTGTTGCCATGATAACTATAAGAAATGTGAGTGCAAGTTGATTTCTTCGATCCAACAATTTACATATAAATATGTCTACAAGAGAACTAAACTAGGAAATTTAGCTATACTTAATTAATCACTCCAACTTCAGTTTTCCCAGGTCTTTGATCTCAATATCTGGTGCTAGTTTTTTAAGCCTCCACTAGTTCTTCAAGATAATCACCTGCTAATATTATGTCATACACAAACAGTTACGACTGCTATATTTCCTTTTTCGGAATGTTTATAAAACATAGATGATAGCCATTAAGTTTTATAGCTCTTCCAAATCATTCAAACCATGGTCTTGGAGTTTGTTTAAGGGGCCATATTAGGGGCATCTCTAATAAATGTCTGTTTTTGTTAAGCTATACCATTCTTGGGGTGTATCCGCATTGTCGACTATCTTTTTCTTTTTAAGGAATTTGAAATATTTGGTGCCATGTCAGTGTGTAGAATTCCAGTTTTTTTACTTTGTATAAAATGTTTTGAACAAGTTCTCACCTTCACATTTTCCTTCATCAGATAAACCCAGCATAAACAGGTATTCACCAAAAAAGCTAACAAACTACTTATTGTCTTACTATTTTCTAAAAAAACTATACATCTTTGAAGGTTATATAAAATGGACTTGAAGGTTGATAATAAATGTATTTGTGAAATTTTAGTAACATGCAACTTTCACAATGGAAGTCGGAACAATCCATGTCACCTAGTAATCTCTGTAGATAACCAAAAGTAGGGTGCGCTAATTTATAGTGCGGTATTTTGTCCTTAATAGGAGTAGAAGTGCGTATGGCATATGAATTGGGTTATTCTGTTGTTTGGAACTCTGAATCATTATCTTGAAGCTCATCAGCTTCATCATAGATGATTATCCAGTGATGTCCTAACAAGGTCTTTCTCAAATTAGCTACTTTATTGGATGTGTTGACTGGATCTGATGATTGTTTATAAGTTACCTAAGATATTCTCTCTCTCTCTCTCTCTCTCTCTCTATATATATATATATATATATATATATATATATTAAATATCGTTGATAGATAGATAGATTAAGTTGCAGAACTGAGAGAGGATGGTTATGCAGGTGAATGCTCTGTTATCTTCTTTAGAAATTGATAATCATGGAAATATGGGTAGGGGCCAGATGCCTGGAAGATACACAGAGCTGGAGCAATATTGGGGGGAGTCTCAGGGACCACCAGCACCAGCACCAGCACCAGCACGTGCTGCAGATGGCTGGGCTGATGAATTTACCCAGCACAGAGACAGAGGTGGGGACCCTAACGCTTGGGCTTTATCTTTTGAACGACAACATGGTGCTGGCGGTTGGGCTTCTGAATTCGAGCATGTGAGTACAACTCTTGGATTCAATATTAACTGTTGGCTTGGCTTATTAAGAGGGAATTGTTTTCACTTTTCAGGAGCAAACTCAGATGACCTCCGTGGATCGAATGGCAGGTGCAAACATTCCCTCTTTGGCTGCTATGGAGCAGACCCGTATGCTAGCACACACTTTAGCTCAGAACACCAATCCAAAGTTCCAGGTTACTTTTCACTTAATTTTTTCTTTAATCATTTCTAGCTAATGCTGACTGCATCATGTTGCAGAACTCCAAGTTCCTTCAATTTGTTTCAAAAATGAGTCGTGGGGAATTGACTATCGAGGATAACCAAGTCAGGCCTGCAAGTGGGGACTGGGCAAATGAGTATAGTGCAGGCCCCTCTTCGTGGGCGGATCAGTATGCACGTGAAGAGGCAAGTAAATTATGATTTTTAGATTTTTCTTTTCCGAATTACATGTAGGTGAGATGTTGTATGGGTATGTGTTCAGGTTTCCAGGGGTCCTGATAGGTGGGCGGACGAGTTTGCTAATGAACGTGTGCATCATGGTCCAGTAGATGAGCAGTGGGTGAATGAGTTCTCCAAGTTGGAAGTGAACGACTGGGCAGATGAATTTGGGCGCCAGGTTGGTGAAGGGATTCTGGGTGATGATTCTGCTGATAACTGGGCAACCGCATATGACGAGTAAGTAAATTCAGAAACCATTGGCATATAGCAAAACTTTCTTTTTTATTTATTGATGGGTAATATTGTTGTTGTAGGTACTTGAACGAGCAAGCTGTTATGAAGCAGAAATCTGAGAGTTCAAGGGGAGTGTATGTGTTCTCGGATTTAAATCCTTATGTTGGGCATCCTGATCCTCTGAGAGAAGGTCAGGAGCTGTTCCGTAAAGGTCTGTTGAGCGAAGCAGTTCTTGCTTTGGAGGCCGAAGTTTTAAAGAACCCTGATAATGCTGAAGGCTGGAGGTTACTTGGCGTAGCACATGCCGAGAATGATGACGACCAACAGGTTCGTTTCTCATACAAATCATCGCTTTTTTATATGATTAAATAAATAAATATATATATATATATACATGGCTCACAGGCAATTGCATCAATGATGCGTGCACACGAAGCCGACCCAACCAACTTGGAGGTTCTTCTTGCACTCGGAGTCAGCCATACAAATGGTATTATTGTATATACACCCTTGACCCTAATTGTTTCTTCTTGATTACTTGTGTTTATATATATATTGACAGAATTGGAACAACAAGCTGCGTTGAAATATTTGTATAGCTGGCTGCGCCACCACCCGGAGTATGGGAAAATCGCCCCGCCTCAACTTTCCGATTCGCTCTACTATGCTGATGTGAGTGTGGTTTAATTTTGGTTGGGAATGCTACTTATTATGTCATGTGGTTCTTATTTGGTTAGGATACATACATACATATACAGGTTGCTCGAACTTTCAATGAGGCAGCTCAAATGTCACCTGAGGATGCGGATGTGCACATAGTACTGGGTGTCTTGTATAACCTCTCAAGAGAATACGACAAAGCCATTGAATCCTTCCAGACAGCTTTAAAGCTCAAGCCAAGAGATTACTCTTTATGGAACAAACTTGGGGCAACGCAGGCCAACAGTGTTCAGAGTGCTGATGCAATATACGCATACCAAATGGTACAAACTCCCCCCCCCCCCCCCCCCCCCCCCCCTACAACAACTTTCAATATCTTCTACTTGTTCCTCACCCAAATTATTCTACTTTGTGCTGTCAGGCTTTAGATTTGAAGCCCAATTATGTCCGCGCATGGGCAAACATGGGTATTAGTTACGCAAACCAGGTCCCTCTCTCTGTCTTCTTTGTTAATTATCTAAGTTTGTTGCATGGATGGATTTATAAGATAAATTTCTTGTTGCAGGGCATGTACGAGGACTCTATTCGTTACTATGTGCGTGCACTATCAATGAATCCAAAGGCAGATAATGCCTGGCAGTACTTGAGAATTTCTCTAAGGTTTGGATGAAAATATCTTTTCGACTCCCGTTGCATTTACCTACAAATCATCATCGTTGTCATCTTTGTTTGCAGCTGTGCTTCAAGGAATGATATGATGGAAGCTTGTGACTCCCGCAATCTCGATGTTCTTCAGAAGGAATTCCCGTTATAAATTACAGTCGGTTGGATTGGATTTTATACTTTATAATCTCTTGCTATAACCTCTTACGTACGGTGTTTTAATATAAACCTATCAACATGGGTATTCATCCTCCTTGTAACAATAAAAGTAGAAAATCATTCGGCTGTCTTCTTGGTTTTTGATTACCTTGGATGTTGGTTGCCTTTATGCCTGGATTGCACTCAAGTTTTGAGCTTTCATCCAATCAAATACTGAGATACAACCCTTGGTAAACTGACACGTTGCAATTGTGTTGTCATATTTTATAACAGCAAAGTCATTACGTTTGTTAAACTATTACATAAAATCAAAGAGTCTGAATTCTGGTTGTCCATTTTTGGTTTGAAATACAATTATTATTTATTAGGACAAGAATTTCATAAATACTTTCAACGCACGTAGTGATTTGACTGATGCTACCCTGGTAATTAATGGCTTTACCTTTTCAAGTACAGAGTATATGTAGTTTCCGTCTATGCTAAAATTATGGTGGGATGGCTTACAATTCACGCAATCATTATGCTGTCTTCTTTCCGAACTTTGATTTATTACTAAACTTAGTAGGGATGTTGATAGGGCTCAAAGAGTGGTGACGTCCATCATCGCTCACAACGGTTCAGGAAACGGACCGCTCTCACAAAGAAAACTATACTCTTTTTCGCTCATGAAGACTTGCAAAATATAGACCCTAAAATTACATAAGTATTAGGTTAGGCTTCCAATGCAATCCTTAAAAATTAGCAAGTCTTCCAGGAATAAGGAAACTTATCCTTACTCAAATTACAAAGAAATCCTAAAGATTAGTAGATTACTGTAACTGCCTTGTATATCAACTTCCAACCCAGCTGCATATCTTCTTTAAAATCAAGCTGATGAACCTAACTCGCACACACGTTGGTTCATCAACTAGCTATAAAATACTTTGACTCATCAAATCATCAGGTTTGACCCTAATAATCTCCCCATGTTTGATGATGTCAAAACTAATATAAGTATATAAAGAAAACTATAAGAATGCCTCTTTATATAAACAAAGAGTAAAAACTTTTATAAAAGTTCCTACTTTATAACGACAGTGTTTGATGTGGAGGCCATTGTTGATTGCAAGAAGAATAGATCAATTTAGAGAGTTCTAAATTCTGCTCCGATACCACTTGTTCGTTCCTAGGTTGCAATCAAACAACAAACAACACAAAGAATACTCTTAAATTGATTATATTAATGACAACTTCATAAAATACATAGAGTGATTAGAAACTTATTATGATCAAACACACTTTGGGATTAGCTCTCACAAAGAAAACTATACTGGTTTTTATTCAGGGGCACTTACAAAATACAAACCCTACAATTACATAAATATTAGGTTAAGTCACCAATGCAATCCATCAGGGAGTCTTCCAAGAATAAGGAAACTTATCCTTGCTCAAATTACAAAGCAATCCTAAAGATTACGATAACTTCATTGTAAATAAACTTCCAACCCATCAACATATCTTCTTTAAACTAGCAACATATCTTATTTAAACTTGGACCGATGAACCCAGCTCGGAAACACGTTGGTTCACCAAGTGGCTGGTAAAGCACTTTGACTCATTAAATTAGCGGGTTTGACCCCAATAAGTTTCTTATGTTGAAGAAAGATAGAATGACGGTTACGGAATACAACACTAAATTTCTTAACCTCATGAGTTTTTCAAGAAATCTAACATCGAGTGATGCAACCAATGTTGACCAATATACAATGGAATTCCATGAAGTTGTCAACCAACCGCTGTTGAGTCAAATTATCTTGATCAATCTACGAGGAAGGCAATGAATACTGAAAATACATTTTAAAATAAGGACAATGAAAAACAAGGTAGTCAAAGCAAAAAAAGAAAGAATGAGGGAGACTCATGAGGTCGAGAAAATTTTGACAACAAGAAAAAGAAGTTCAATAGAAAGTGTAATAACTAGGATATACAAATAAAGGAAAAGGAAGATCTCATTTGTTTCAAACCTGGAGACAAGGGATACGTTGCTAGTGTATGTGTCCAAAAGGTGTGAAGTGTTTTAGTCGTAGCGAATTTGAACAAATTTCCCGAAAATGCCCCAAAAAGAAGAATAAAGAAAGTGGGAACAAAAATGATGAATCTCTTATGGCAAAATGTCGTGCCTTTAAGATGTCGTTGGCGGAAGATCGGGAGACCGCTGATGTGGTTTCGTGTTGTTGAAACGTATGCAATATCAAACACACAAGAACACGAACATTCACACAGAAAAATGATAGATTAATCTCACACAGAGATTTAATCAAGAGGTATATCGATACCTTACAAAGAAACCGTAGCCTTTATACTTATATTAGGGAAGAACTACGTATATGGAGTATCCCTACAAATCAGGGATAACTCCCAACTATAATTTTGATAATTATGTAAACCCTATAATTACATAATATATACAAAAATACAACTTCATGCTGCCGCTGGAGATACACGCTGATAGCATGCAACAACTTGAAGTAACTTTGACACTCATCAGATTCATAGCGTCAGCCCAACAATCTCCCCCAATATGATGATGTCAAAACCTTAAAAAGAATAACTCCGAAGGGATACAACATACTCAGCCTCAGTCAAAATCTCAGGCTTGATCCATCTATAGTCATCAACATATAAATCAGGCTCTCTTTTCTTCAGCTCATAGGACAGAAGATAGTGAAATCATTCTGCACTTTCAGCTTTGACACATTCACACCAAAGATGAAAAAGATGATTAGTGGTAGCACGTGGGATGTCGCTGGTATGCATGAAGCACATCTTCCCATCGATATCCTCATAGAACATCGCATGGACTGGATCTCTAATCAGCCTAAGTGACTCAAGAACAACACCAGCAGGAGGAGAGTTGTCAATAGTCTTTGACCCAAGAGGCAGTAGATGTTGTCTGATCTGAGTATTCATGGGTCTTCTTCTTTCCATAGGCTGAGACTCCCTGAAGGATGAAGCTGAGGCAGGAACAAGATTCAGCTTATGAGCTTTGTTAATCATGGAGTCAAGTGTTGTTCTGAGTTCTTGAGAATGGATTCCCTTGTGTTTTTGACAATTTTGACTATCTCCACCCATTCACAATAGACATATTTCACAAGCTCAGAAATGAAAACATTCTCGGGGATTTCGACTTTGTCTTTCTTCATGTCTAGATGCAGCAAAAGGATCTTCTGTCCCTTGTTCTTGACACACCTTACCTTAACTATTGGATACATTGAGTGTCTAATGCTAAACACATCAACATATTTGGATATATCAATCTTGCGGTTAACATCATCCACCATTCATTGTTTTGTCACCAAGGAATCAAAATGCCTTATAAGGGCCTTCTGCTGATCAAGACCCCCTTCTTCTTGAACAATTTGTTGCACAACCTAGTCATCATGAAGAATAATACTTTTGTTTGTCATAACAAGGTTTTGTTCAGCAGCAAATTCCTCAACCTGTCACAGACATACCCCATTCTACTGTCTTTTCTTGGATAGAAGGAACCTTCTTTAATCTCTTAGAGGATTCAGGGGCATCAGAGACTTAAGCAGCAACGAATACATCAATAATGAGTTTTATATATCTCCCGATGATTAAAGGTGAGTCATCAAAAGATTTAGTGGATGATTGGTGAACAGGACCTGACCAGCATCAAGGTTTGGCCGATTTGGATAAACAACTGAAATAGGGGCCACAAGGTAAGGAAGTTCATATAGTCCCTCATCATCATCATCATCATCTGCTAATGGCTCCTCCTGAGAAGCAGATGGCTCCCCCTAAGGTACTTGCTCCCCTTGAGCAGAAGCATCAGGATCAGAGACAAGTACAATCTGAAGCTCCCCCTGTGATGGTGGATCCGTTTGAAACTCAAGCCTCCCTGAGGAAGGTCCCGAGCCAGATTCATGAGAGTCTTGTTTATTACTCTCCTTTTTTGGCATCATCAACAGTAGGAAAGAGAGGAGGAGGATAAACAGATGGAGTACTTGTAGGTGGTGGAGGGGTGGAGGAGGACTGTCCAATGATGGTGGTGGAGGAGGTGATCCGATATGTTAAAGAGAAGAGCCAGTTAGAATCCCTTTAATTTTAGCCACATTAGCTTCTACTTTGGCCAGTCTGGATGAGAGCTCCCTGAAATACTCAACCAGTGTCTGTAAGGATTGATTGATATGAGTAAGCTGAGAAGCTATATCAGATCCAGGAGCAGTTGTGTTAGTAGCAATAGTGGCATGAGGGGATCTTTGACCAACATTCAGTGCATTTAGTTTATTAGAAGATTAGAATTGAATGTGTGTATTATCAACATGAGGAGACTGGTTGTCAATCTTCATATCATCAGCTTCAGCCCCAGGCTCAGGAGATCGAAAACGAATATGAGTGTTAACTCGATTAGGGGAGTCAGACACCTCAATAAGAACAGGAGAGACATCTTCAAGATTAGAGGAACACTGATTCAGATGATCAAAGTTGAGGACAATGTTACCTGAATTAGTGTCATCATTAACAGCACTATATAGATCTGGTGTTCCATTTGTCTTCGTCTCACATCAACTTCATATCCAGCATTGTTCATCCCCTTATCGTCATCACCATCAGACCCGCCAAAGGCAACCACACCTTCACAGTGAAGGCATTAGACCACCTTCGAAATCGTTTTCATCTCCGAGTGGTAAACATCGCCATTTCCATATCATCCCGTTCGGCATCACCATCGTATCCTCTTCAGTTCATCCGACCCAACAAAGCCTCAATGATTCAGGCTTTTCTCCGATTCACTTTGGCTTACGAAGTTAGATTACCCCTCGTAGTTTCCGTTCATTACCTTCACCGTTCCGATGATTACCCAAAACCAGCAAAGCCAACAAGTACATTGTAATCATCCAATCGTCAATATCAATTTAAGTTCTTCTGCATTTTTCGATTCATACTTCGGTATCTGTAAGGAGAATCGATTACCCACTTTGTCTTTTGATTCAACCCTTATCTCAACACACCCTTTGTAATTATTTGAATCACAAACACCCATTTCTCAATTTTTAGCCACGGGATGCAAATCTAGACCCAATTTCGTCAATGAAATTACCGTCAAGAACAATATTGAACATTCGTCTTCAAAGTTTACCAGAAAAACTCTAATTTTTCAATCACGGTTTTTCATTTTACGAACCAGTCATCTATTGTGAGATCTCGTTTCAAGAACATTGTTTAATTTTAGGCATCGAGATAATCACCAGGTACTGAAATCAACATCAGATCTCAATTCGTGTTCTTAAATGCATCCATCAATCCGCTCGTTTCATTCTAGAACATCGAAAAGAAATAGTTCATC
Organism: Cichorium intybus; assembly: GCA_023525715.1. Taxonomy (NCBI): domain Eukaryota; kingdom Viridiplantae; phylum Streptophyta; class Magnoliopsida; order Asterales; family Asteraceae; genus Cichorium; species Cichorium intybus. The sequence continues at coordinate 1,258,172 of CM042017.1, read as the reverse complement.
AAACTTTGAAATTATCCTAAAAATATGTTTGCATTTTAGTAACCACAACATCATCGAATAATTTTACAGCCAATGATTCTTGATTTTAGAACAATATCGATTCATAAATATGATTTAGTGTTCATATTTTCATTCCTGACATACTCGCTTCATCGTACATTAGAACCATGGATTTTGTATATATAACCGAGTGTGAGATTGCATCATCCAATCAGAAATCGAAATCAAACATGATGAACATTTGTAGATATGTGTATTTAACCATACCGATTGAATTGAAACAAAAACATATTGATTAATGAAAACTAGAATCCACTTTTGTGAGGAAGCGTGAGAAACTAATTTATGTATTAAACAACATACCAAAAATGAGAATGAACAAATCAAGTGAAATCAAGACTGCGAAGTAGGAACATATCCAATGATATCATATTTGGGCTCAAATGTAGGGTTATGAACAGTAAGCAATCGAATATGATAAACAATTTAGGGGAATCACATGAACATTAAATTAGATCTAGAAGTGAAATTTGGGTACACTATTGGATAATAAAAAGTGTTCAGATCTAGAGCTGGAATTTTAGGATTAGATCATGAGAAATAAATTTCCATATCTAATCCAAGAATTGAACAAGATTATGAATAGTGAAATGAAGAACATGATGAACAGTAACATAAAAGTTGATTCCAAAAATTCTTGAGAAACTCACCAACAATCCTTGAAACTTGGACCAATCTCCAAAAGTTGTCAAATCGAGATCGTTCCCTTGAAATAATCGCTAGATCTTCAAAGTACGGATCTGATACCACCTGTTGAGTCGGATTTGACGTTTGCAAAATAATAATAACGTGAAGATTGAAACAAATATTCAAGGTGTCGAATGATTAATATATATGAGAGTGTACAAAAGATCGTGCTCCGAATCACTAAGATGAGCAACGCATAACAACACATACACATCATATTGTGAGCTCTACCTAACAAATGAAATAAACATGACTATATATAGGTAGCTACACAACTAGGGAAAATCCTAATACACATAAATCATAATGGGCCTTCCAAGCCCACCAAACATCATTCCATGTAGGGATTTGTACCCTAATAGGTTTGTGATAACTTGAAGTGAGTTTAGATAACATTCAAGCATTAGTTGTTCGTATTGTGCTTAACTGGTTTAAAGCCATACCAATTCATTGGTAGTGTTAATAAACGTTGGCGGGTTTACTCTCTGCATGATAGGGGTGCCAATTCTCGACACGACATGAAACACAACACGAACCCACCATGAAAATAAACGAGTATGAGTAAGAGATTTAAACCCGTTGAATTATACGGATTGGGTTAGGGTCTAAAATTTCAACTCGAAAATGACTCGTTTATTTAAATGCAAGTTCTTTTAAAAAAAAATTTGTGAAATGGATATGCTCAAAACCAAAACCCAATGCAAAATAAAATATTAGGTTGAGTTGTTTTGTAATAGGAAGTCACTAATTAGCCGTTGGGTTGCGACTTATTTGTAATTTTTTATTATTATCTCACACTCCACAATCGCACTCGAACACTTCCTCCTCATTACGACTTTGATTCTGTAAAACTTATTGTGAATTTTGCCCCTCCGACTCCCACACTACTACTCCTTCCAATTTTCCATGTTTTATTTTTCAGCTCCCTAATTCCTACTTTTCTAACTTATTTAGTGTTTCAATCTGACACAACACGTTTATAAAGTCTAAACCCGCGAACCTGACACGAACTCGACACAAAAATAAATGGGTTTACGTCACAACACGATAGTTAAATGGGGTTGGGTTAGGGTCAAGCTATCTCAACCCGTTTAAATTTCAACCTGACACGAACACGACACGGCAAGACACGATTGCTAGGCCTACTGCTTGAAACCAAAACTTTCTCTTTTTTGTCCAATTAGCTCAAATTGCTTCAATAACTTCGTTATGACTTCCTATAAGCTAGTATATCAATGGAATAAGATAATTAAGGGTGGAAGTAGGGTTAACCTTAATTTATGAATTAATCATTATTAAGACCTAAAATGGTAACTATAGATAATCATTAAGTTTCAAACACTATAGAAATGAAGTAAGGTGCTTAGAAGAAGCTTGACATTCTAAGGTGAGTTAAGATTAAGAATACATGTCCTTATAATATATTTTTGATTATTTTAAAACTGTTTTCACATCATATACCTTTATGTGCTATGTGATTGGTATATTTATTTTGTGAATTCCACAAAGAATCTCAAATAGGGAATTTGGATTTTAAATTAAAATTTTTTGAGCATCCTACTTGTGCTTTCACCTAGGATGAGTTGTGACTTTGATTTACACTCATGTATATCCATATTGGGATAATGTTTAGTTGGGGATGGGTTATTTTCTAGATAAGCCTCACATTACGTAACTTTGTTAGCTAACCCTAGTATGGTTCTTAGGTGACTCCCTAAAACCTAGGTTCAAATATGGTAGCCTTGTAGTTCCATATTTTCTAAAGAAATGGACAAACATATGCATTGCATTACTTTTGATTACTATTATTGACTTTGGTCATTAATGATTTAAAAATATTTATTAGGGTTTGACTTTGGAATTGGATGGCTGGTATCATCCTCTACCATTTAAGAGTTGACCTCGGATATACTCACTAGGCTTTCCAAATCCTAACCTATATTTTGACATGTATACAGGTTGGAAGTCTTAGTGAAGACCGGTAAAAGGTTTTGATTGCAGGGATTTAGAAGAAACTTTGTAACTAGACTTATTTATATGTAATTTTTTTTCTTCAAACTATTTCTTCTTGTTTCAGTTTGTTGCTTCCTTGTATGACTTGACAAATTATAAATTGTCAAGGACTTAACCTTTTGGGACCAAAATCCCTCAGCTCATTTTTTAAAAGATGGTTGATTTTTAAAACTAATTAACAATTACTTTTAAATGATTATTTCAAATAACCCTATACGAGGAGTGTTACAGTTATTCCTATAACATTATGATTCATAGAAAGAAAGCAAAAGTACAATGTCATAATAGGGGACGTGTGTTCAAAGGTAATGAACTCACCTCAAGAGTGTACGTAAAATTCAGTTCCATTTCATAAGATGTATGGAAGGTTAATGATCACCCATATAAACATAATTAGGATAATTCCTTAACACTAGTCAAATGTTATATCTAGTTAATGTCACTAAACTCATTTAAGTCATTCTATCATTTAGAAAATAGTTTCAAGTCTATAATAGAGTAGTGAAAAAAAACTAGACGCTTAACTGATTAAAAACCGAAAATGTTACAAAGTGGATGTGTGTCAACGGATTACACAAAATGTTTGAAATAACAATAAGATTTCACTCGATCTTGGAAAAACAGGCGTCACTCTGATTTGTGTAGAATAATTAAAAACAACATCATACTTTTTCCCATCTAATTCTAACATCTCCAACACCATTTTAATGAATTTAAATATTTTTAGTTGATTTATATATCCCTTAAACAATTAATAATATTCCTCTTAACATCATAACTCTTATTTTGTTCATGATTAAAGAGATTATATACTTCCTTTATCCAGTCAAGCCTTAAAACTAAATAATGAGCACTAGTTTGATATATCTTATATGCTTTTAGTTTTAAATAATAGAGTTGTACATACTATCATAGGATAATATTGAATCCATGATATACAAGTTCGGATAGATACATGTATGATCTATCAAAATTAGGGTTTGAAACTTCATTAAAACTCTATGAACTCACATTTGGCCCAAATGATGGATTTAACTCCATGAGCTGAATATTTTACCCGAAATTCTATATAACAGTCACTTTATAACATCAAATCCATGATCAAAATAGGGGTTTTGTTAATTAATGTATGATTCTTTATGTCAAGGTTCCAAAATTACCCATCAAATCTTCATAATTATAATTTTGGCCATATATTTGAAATCATAAGAATAGAATAGTACTAGAACAATGACATTTAAGACCAAAATCATTGGGTCCATGAATTTCACATTAGTTTTGGATTTAGTGAAACTTCATTATCTTTCACCATTAATTGAAGGTCAAATAACATTCAAAATTGAAGATACGACTACTTACTTGATGCTAAATCTCAAATCAAACTAAGAGTTCATTGTTATTTGAATATCTATTCTATATGCTTTCTATCATTTCTTTATGCCAAAAGTCATTCAAATGAAAGAGGTGAAGGGGTTAAGAGATTAAAAGATCTAACATTTCATAATTTATCAAGTGTAGCCCTGCATATTCCCTTTTTGTAATTTTGCCTTTGATGAGATTTTTATTAACAAACTAACTCCTTAGACTTGTATTAAAACCTTGAAAGTTAATATTCATACATCCAATAATTAGTTAGATATGTTAGATCAAGTCACATACCTCAACTTCCATTCTTTAAAATGTAAACTTTCTTCCTTAAGGCTTTAAGTTTTAATCCCAACTTCTTAGATAGCTATTTTAGGTAATTAATTTAAATTGAATAAAATGAACTTTGGTTAACTACTATTACTTAATTCAATTTGAAATTATTTTATTGAATTAAATTTACCCTTAAATTTAAAATCATAGCCCGATATTCTAGGGTTACATAAACCATTTGGGGTCAATGCCACCCAAATATAGATAGAAAGGTGGGGTATGTTGATGGAGATTATTCTTCTCATCAAGAAGGTTATTCCTGCAATGGTTTTAGAGGGTTGAAGAAGGTGAGTGGAAATAATTATAAAAGGGGATGTTATATAAATTTGAGAGCTTATATGCATTACTATTGTAAAATAAAAGTCAGTCAAAAGAGGATGATGGAGTCTGGTCTAGTGCATTAACAACAATAGCCAACTATGTATAAGGAAACATTAGGGTAGGGGGTACTAAGCGATAAATGTTTGGAATAGTTCCTAAATGCACTATCTTAGGCTAGAGTATTTTAGGTATGGATAAGCTAGATGTGACTAAGGAAATGTTAGAAAAGGAAAGGTGGTGTATGAACATTAAATTGAAAGAAATAAAAACCTTTGAGCAAGATCCTTCCAACTCTGATGGAGAAGAAAAAAGAAAATGGAGAAGAAGTGGAAACTAGAAGTAAAAAGAAGACAATCGAAGTCAAGATTATTCAACTTTAGATGCCTAGATTTGGCATTGAAATAGAATTTTTCATCCTTACATAATCTCTCTCTTGAAGAAGATGTTCGACAAATGATTCAAGTGGGAGAAATTGTGGTTTCAAGATGGCTGGGAAAGGATAAAATGTTCAAATGGCATGTAAGATCATAAAGGTGATAAGTGAATGTGTTATCCGTTAGTATTATAGATATATGGGAGCTGGGGATTAAAAATAAAGTGGTGAAAAGTTTGTGACAAGAGAATAAATTTTCATTTTCTTAGCTTACACATTCTTTTTTCAGGATACAAGAAATCTTAATGATTCGTCTACATTTTGTTAATCTCGGTGGTGTTTGGTAATTTTTTATAGATTTTGGTTGTAGTGGTGTAAGAAGTCCATTAAGTGGTGTTCTATGTATCTGGGACCCAACTACGTCTAAGAAACTGTAATGGCTTGTTTTGTTGTGATCGAAGGGGTATCAATAGATGCAAAACAATTTCTACATTTGTTAATGTACATTCACCTTGAGTTTTGTTATGTTTTAGATACTATGTGGGTAACTATTATTATTTTATTTATCAAATCAACGATGTGCTGATTCTCTATGGATATCTTAACAATGTTAAAGAACATATATAGAGAGTAATTGTTCGTTTATCATCAAGATATTGTAAGGGTCTAAATTTTATTTTGAACCCAAGATTAGTAGATCTTCTAATGTGAGGTAAAATGTTCACATGGAGTGACAAAAACGAGTGGAGCGACAAAAACGAGTCCAAGATGAATAAATATGGTTCTTAGTAACATTAATTACCCATCAAAGCTTCAGAATCACAATTATCACAATTATGGGCATGAATTTGAATTCAAAACAGTAGATTATAACTAGAATAATGTAATTCAATAGCAAAACATTGAATATATGAGTTTCATATGATTTTCAGATTTAGTGAAACTAGAGTATCTTTTACTATTAATGGAAACTCAAATAATAGTCAAATAGAAGACATGCACCCCACAAGCTTTACTTTACGAATTTGATGTCAGAACTCGACTAGAACTATGTCTTCTCTCAAAAAATTGAATCTTGATCCTGTATGCTTTCCCTCCCTTCTCCATGCCAAAAATCATTGAATGAAAGAAGCGAATGGGTTAAGAGATCGAATTTTAACTACACTTGTACTTATTTCTTCTCGAACATCAAACATAAATAATGAAGAGTACATTTGATCTCGAAATATAGTACATTTATACTTATTCTAAATATGATCTCATTGAAAGAGAATCATGCTCGTATTAGAACAACATATTTGTTCTTCTTTTTAATCGTGTCTTGTTTGCTTTCTTTTGCAATGTAATAATCATTAATTCTAGTCAATATGCATTCTTTGAAGTATTATGATTTTTTACTTGGACTCCCTCTCTCAGTTGCCTTCAAGGATCATAATAAGCTGCATATTTTCTTTCTTTTACGATAAAAGGGAGGCGAAGCACCAGCCATCAATATTATCTTTTGAACGACATACATATGTATTTCCGTATGGAAACACGATCGAATCTAAATAATTGAATGGCGATCAATCCGAAGTACCCAAGAATCACATTGTAAAAATTAGACACGCGCTACAGATATAACCTCCAACCCTTCAATATAAGAAATAGATGATATCACCGGTCTTTAGGGAATAAAATTTATGATTGGTGTGTATAGTTGAAGGTTACGTCGACAATGAGCAAAACATTATATCGGCAAGGGAAAAAAATGATTCGCAACCACACTCTAACTATATTAGGTGGGGATCATGAAACTGTGAGTCTCTTCCACAAAGAATAAATAAAAACACTAAAAATTTATTGAAATTGTTTTTTTTTTAATATAAGCATTTATGTGGGTTCACTGTGATATCTCCGTGAGGTTTGTGTTATAGTTCAGAAAAGATCAAGTGACTTGTGAAATAATACCTTCAAATTTGATACTTAATGAATAACACAAAAATCATACGAAGCACTGAAAATATAAAAGAAACTACAAGACTTAAAGGTATTCATTAAAACGTCGTTATGATTAAAATCCGGTCGTAGTTTATCTAAATAATGTATTAACGTATATTTTAAGTTAATGTTTAAACTACGCAAAATACATACATGCGTCATACATATAATAAATATTCTCAAAAAGTGGATGGATGGTTAAATATATGTAAAAGACTACGATAACAGCAATAACTAGGAAAAGACAAGTACTAATAAAGTTAAGAAAAAAATAAACGGGTAGGGGTTTGTTCCTTGTTCGTAGTGCACATGGTTTTAGTGTTTTAAATCCCAAAGCACCAACAAATGGCCTATAAGAAAAGAAAGATTCTTGAGTTTAATTAATTAATTAATTAAATGTCAAACCATCAAAACAAAGCGTTCAAGTCACAGGGCTTAAGTGTTTGGTTCAGATAGATCCCATTGAATCATCCATGTCAACCCACTTTATCTATTTATCATGTAATGCCAGCTCACCAATTACCAAATTATACCAATCACCACTTTTCGTATTTATAGATTTCTCTCTCTCTTTCTCTCTAATTGATCGCTTTCAAAATATGTGTAGTAGGAGATGTCAAATTTAAAATGTAATATCTACACTAGCTTATTATATTTAATACAATCTTATTATATTTAATACAATCGTAATTAAAGGAGATGTCAAATTTAAAATATAATATCTACACTAGTTTATTATATTTAATGCAATCGTACTTTTAATTTATTTTTAAATCTTATTATATTGTGTAAAAAAAATTTGGTGCCACCATTGCCCCAAATTTCTGGTTCCGCCACTGGAGTTAACATATATATATATATATATATATATATATATATATATATATATATATATATATATATATATATATATATATATATATATATATATATATATATATATATATATATATATATATATATATATATATATATATATATGTTAACTCCAGTAGCGGAACCAGAAATTTGGGGCAAGGGTGGCGGAACCAGAAATCTGGTTCGCGTTGATGATTTTTTTGATCTAACGATCCATAAAGGGTTCCTAGGTTCTCATGAAAATATTGGTTCTCATTTGATCTTTACTATATATAGAGTAAAGATCAAATGAGAACCAATATTTTCATGAGAACCTAGGAACCCTTTATGGATCGTTAGATCAAAAAAATCAAAGGTTATGATGCAAGGTGGCAGTTTTGTAATTAATATTAATTTCAATGATATTTTTGACATTTTATAAAAGAAATAAAGGGTAATTTTGGCATGAAAAAGAAGCCAAATCCGGAAACAATCCAATTAAATAGGAAACAACCCATCAAATCGGCTCTCCCTTTCTTGAATCCCTAGAGAAATCCGATGGCTTTTCTTCCCCTCGCTGTCGTCTATCTCCTTTGTCTCCTCCACCATCGCCGATGTCTACAGTCCCTGCATCCTCTGCTTCGCCGCCATCTGACGCGGAAACAAGAATTTCCAATTAGGCACGATGAGATTAATTGTTTCATGAAATCCTTATGAGACTATTAATTACAAAACTATTTTTTATTTACTTATTTTTGTCGACATTTGCATGTGATAACGTATTTTGAAGGCAAGTCAATGTCTATATGCATAGATATATGTGTCTTTTTTGTCAGTGTGAAAAACATTTGTGCAGATATACGCATGCACATACGTGCATGTGTACATAAGTGGACATATGTGTACATATACACATGCACATATGCATATGTGCACATGTGCATATGTGCATATGTGCACATATTCACATATGTGTATTTGCATATGTGCGTATCTGTGCGTATTTGTATATATGCATACATGCAAATATGCATACATATATGTACATTTGTGTGAGTTATAGCATTGTACTTATGGATTTCTTTTTCTATTTGTTTCTGTACATGTGGGCGTATTTGCATATATGCATATATATATATATATATATATATATATATATATATATATATATATATATATATATATATATATGTGTGTGTGTGTGTGTGTGTGTATATGCATGTGTATATGTACACATGCATACATATATGTGCATATACGTGCATATGTGTATAAGCATGTGTATATGGGCACATATGTGCATATATCTGTTCAAATGTGAGTATATATGCAAAAACGTATATGCATATGTGTATTAAACGTATGTGCACATATGCATATGTATATCAATTTGTTCATATACATACGTGTGCGTATTTGTATATATACATAAATAAATGTGCATTGGTTCATATGTGTATATGCATGTATGTATTTATTTTAATGTTTTTGAATATACATTTATATTAGTTTTTTTTTATGTTTTGCAAATTTTGAAGAATTTATCAATCAAATTGAATAATTGAAAAGTGACAAACTAAAAAAATGAAGATATCATGAAATTTTATTGTTTTTATATATTTTTTGTATGCATTGTTCATTATTTTTAATAATTTTTTATGTATCGTTCAAAACAGTTGTATATTATTGTTTTTAATAAATCGATTTTTTGTTGTTTGCATTCATATGTATGAATTTCGAAAATATGCATATATGCACCTGCGAAAACATGCATATATGCACCTGCGAATATGTATATATTAAAAAAATTATGTTTTTCCAAAATCAGAAAATCTGATTCATAAAAACGAAAATTTGAATTTTTTGAAATTTGAATATTCAAATCTAATAGGCTTAATTTTAGGAGATGGTTATTGTTGTTGCCAAAAATAAAAAAATTCAGTACTAAATGAGATTTGTTAAATGACTATCATGCCCTTTTATGATTCAACCAATCAGAAAGAGTTCTTTAGTTCTTATGAAAATATTGGTTCTTATTTGATCCTGAGCATATATATATATATATATATATATATATATATATATATATATATATATATATATATATATATATATATATATATATATATATATATATATACATATATATATATATATATATATATATATATATATATATATATATATATATATATATATATATATATATATATATATATATATATATATATATATATATATATATATTTGCAGATTGTGTGTGTGATTGTAGATGGGTGTGATAATTGGAAGGGCAGTGGGATGATGTGCATGACTGTGTGCCTTTGCGTGCGGGATCTCACATTTACTAGTAACCATCTTGTCAATTGTCAGCGGTTACCACCCAATATATCTGTCCACACTCAATCATACTATAATATTGAGATCTCTCTCTCGCACTCACACTCAGACACACAGTGAGAGAGAGAGAGAAAGAGAAAAGAATGTATGTTCTTTTTTTTCGGGGAGAGGTTGGTAAAGTGAGCAGGTAGCAGGCTACTAGGAAATTAGGTTTGAAGCATTTAGAGTATATATACGTTTTAGGGTTCCTGAAGGTTTAATTAGTGATGGAATTAGGGTTTTGAAAGAAGAAGAAGAAGAAATATGTATAATTAAAATAAGGAACTTGGGAGAACAAGCAACACAAGACACGAGGGAGATACCGGCTTGCTAAGTAAAGGAAGAATGGGGAGCAACGAGTCCTCATTTTCATACTCCTGTAGTTTACCAGACAAAATATGCTTACTTTTAGGGTTTTCAAGTTTCGGTTCCATTTGCCAACGACAAACCCCTCTTCCTCTCTCACCTCCATTAATTTACTCTTTTAATATCACTACATATCCTCTACTGTAACCTACTTTAATACATGTATCCACTCCTACATTAAATTACATTCTAAATTTATTGTAATACGTAAGAGGTCGACTATATGAAGCCCAAAGAAATTCATATATATATATATATATATATATATATATATATATATATATATATATATATATATATATATATATATATATGTTTAAAATAGAATGAAAAATGACATGTTTAAGAAATGCCACCAATTACGACCAAGGTTAGAGTAACAACAATAAGATGGTAGCTATAGTCCACCAACGAAGACATGTCGCTTTGTAGGTATCAACAACAACGAAAAACTTCCGACGGTTCTGAGTAACAACAATTGTCGCAGTGTACCTATAGCAACGACTATTTTGACCTTGGTGACGACTTTTGTAACTCAAATGATGCCATTACTTGTAGTGGCATATTAAAACTTAATTACCTTCCAGCAACGTAACGCATGTGTAGGGAAAATCAAATACTTGAACAATAGATATCATCATTAATCGTCTTAGTACTCGTGTGCTCAAGTATGAGATCTCAACTGTGCTATTCATATCTAAAAACTTATATATATATATATATATATATATATATATATATATATATATATATATATATATATATATATATATATATATATATATATATATATATACACACACAAAAGGAAACATTAATTTGTTGGTAATATCGAATAAATTAGCATAAAGTAAGGCTTGTGTGGTGGATCAATACCCATTATTATTAGAATACAAAATATTTTAGGATAATATTTAGGGCTAAACCACTTCTACAAAATAAAAACGAAAAAGAGAGAAAATGACAAAGCTAATATCCCTCTAAAACAAGACGGTGGGTGGTGGTCTGGTGGATAACATATAAATTTTGCTCAGAATATACTCCAATATCAACAAAGCATATCATTTCATTGAATAATAATCATCAGATTCCTACTCAAAAGCAATTCTCATTGCCTTGTTAATTAAAGAACGGCAAAAATATTTTAAGTGGATTAGTTTTACAGAATCTATCCATTATACTGCACTTCAATTATTTAAGCTCCCTCGCGTTCAAAGACTAAGAAGGTCGAGTGCTTGTTCATATGGGAAGTTAGGTAATCACTCCCATCAGTCCATCGCCATGCAGTGGCCATGCCACGATCATAGGATTATTTCATCTTGGGTTAGGGTTTTTAGTCTCATATAGCAAAACATTTGGAAGGTAAGAAGAGCCTATATATGTATGCGTACGTATACATTATATATGATGTTTATTAATATATGTTAACTCTGATAATGGTTAATACCAAGAAGAAACAGAGAAAAGAGGTTGATTTTGCCAACCTAAGAAGAAAGACTCATTGATGACCTCAAGATTATAACCTTCAGAAGGATAATGGAGTCTCAACAGCAACTTGGCCTGTGAAAGCGCATAAGGGCTGAGCGCAACATTACGGAATCCGGCACTCCTCATCATCACCTCCCAGGACCGGTATCGCTCGTGTCTCTCTTTCCTGTTCTCACCCTCCGCCGCTACTATATCTGCGATCTCTCTCCCGAACCACACTTGCTCCACCTCAATTCTCTCCCTGCTGTTTGGCGGCAGCGTTGCCTCTAGCGACTCGAAAACAGCGGCGTAATAGCTCATGGCTTCTGTAAACCTTGACAGGAATATTGGATGGTTGTGATTGGCTTCTCTCTCTGCCAAGGTAACTACTCTAGGGTTCATGGCCTTGATCTTTCTGAGCAACAAGCAGAGTTTATCTCGGTTTTTCAAGAGTCGGTGGAGGTAGAGCACGCAGTTGACGGCTAGCATTTCGTTAGGGAGAAGGAGGACGGTGGATAGGTGGTCGATGAGGTGGTCAACACTTTCGTTGTTTTGTGGGAGTAAAAGAGGGTAGAATCGGAACCTGAGTCCAAGGGAATGTGCGAACTTGGAGAGCCGATCACCAGTCCGACGGAGGATATTGAGGTTTGTGCCGGTGGCAGTAATGCGAAGGGTTGGAGGAGGATATCTGTCCGCCATGGCTTGCATTAGAGGAGGCCATTGAACACCGTGCATGATGTCAAAGTCAAGTATGTGAATGTTTTGAGGACCCGGAGTGATGGAAGGTTGACGTTGATGTTGATGAGATTGATCAATGGCTTCCAATATGGCTTGATTTGCAGTGAGCTGACTAAATCTAATGAATGGTGTTATTTGATTGAGGGACAAATACGACGATTGGAGAATTGTATCACCATAATGATCAATGTAATTTATGGAAGTATTACAACGTTGAGCCATCATGAAATTGTTAGTACTAGTGGTGGAAGCGTTAATGGTAGTATAATTGATGGTTGTTGGTGATGGATTGATATTGGGGAAGATGGGAGGTGGCGGAGGGTGGAGACGGATGCGGAGGGATAGGGCTTTGGTAAAAGTGTGGACTAATCTTTCCGAGGAGTCCCCGTAAGGGGAAGAGTTGGAGGATAGGATGGTGATGAGGCGGTGGGCTGCAGAGAGATCAGAGCGGGAGATGAGTTGGGCGCAGCTCAGGAGGAGTTGGCGCATGTGGATGGAGGGTGGGGTATGACTGCTGTTAATCTGAGGTTCTTCATGGTGATGTTGTTGGATCTGCTGGTGGAAGTGGAAGGATGCCGTCGATGAGTGCAGGTGATGTAGCTGTGGCGGCGGCAGTGGTGAGGGTGGTGGTGGAGGCAGATCTAGTTGTAAATCTTGATTTTCGTCTTGATGAGGAGAATGAGACGACGAACCCAACATTTTAATCCTTTTGGTGGTTTGATGGTTTATTGAGCAGTAAATTACAGGTAGGTTGTAATGGATAGGTTGGTAGCCGTTTTTATCCAGAAATCCTCCCTACACAGACGCCTGCACAGAGATCCGCCATAGAAGAAGGTTATATGTGAGAGATGCTTTTTTGCTTGCACCAAAACACCTGAGGCGAGAGAGAGAGAGTGTGTGTGTTATCCGAGATATGTATAATGTACTACTATTCAAACACCATAACTCTCCATATACATACACATATATGTATATATAACAGACCAAAAGAATATAAAATTCCAAAATATTTATGTGTAGATATATAGTATAATGACTTAAGTAATATGATCATTAATCAAAATTTTAAAAAATATATTTATGAAGACGTAATATAAAAATATAAAATATTTTGTTGGGTAAGCAATGTGATTACCATTGTTAAATGCCTGTTAAAGATAAAACAAATATTAAACACTAAAAAATCATGTTGTATTTATTTAAGGGTTAAAGTCGAGTTTGATCATTTAACTTTATTTAAGTTTCAAAATATTATCTAATTTTTTATTTATTTTTGAAATAGTCACTATGACCCGGTTATAGTCAATTATAATGACCATTTCAAAAATAAATAAAAGTTAAGTGACAGTTTAAATTTTAAATATGGTTAAATGACCAAACAAATACAAACCATAAAGTTAAGTGACCAAATTCGATATTAACATTTTTTATATTATATTTTAAATATCAAACAAAAATAAAGCTTCACCAATATCTAAACTACATAAAACACTTGATTAATGATGATATCATGTCGAATAAAGGATCAACACGAGTAACTATATTAACATGGCTCAAACACATTGCATTAAGTCAACTTAGCTCTTGAACACTCTTTTGTGTATTTTTAGTTTTGTTTAAATAACCATATATTTAATATTATTACAAAACTATGTTAGAAAAACAGATTTTTACGTAATAATAATGGGTTTAACATTTAGATACTTTTTAAACTTGAAACATTCATATCAATTTAGTTAAGAGACAATTTTTAAGTTATGTGTTGAAGATGAAATATAATTTAAATTGACAAACATTTAGATAGAGGAACAGAAATCAGTCATTATCACATTTATAACCAATAAACATCCTCATTCTAAATCGTATGCATGACACTATTTGGTATAAATAGTAAATAATATTTCATCGAGTTGTAATCTATGATCATTTTCCTTTTTTGATGTTTAAAATATATTACTAGAAACTAAAACCAACCAATTAAATAGAAAATCACTCAAACAAAAACCATCTCTCGGTCCTTATTCTTTATTTAAAGAATTATTTTTTTATTCGTTTATAAAAATGAATCATCAGAGAAATAAATATA
The DNA here is from genome assembly GCA_023525715.1 of Cichorium intybus. Classification (NCBI taxonomy): domain Eukaryota; kingdom Viridiplantae; phylum Streptophyta; class Magnoliopsida; order Asterales; family Asteraceae; genus Cichorium; species Cichorium intybus. Next base: position 1,243,167 of record CM042017.1, on the reverse strand, counting down.
GAGACGATTTTCATGGCTAATTTAATATACAACTAACACATGGTCCAAAAACGTAACGTTCAAAAAAAGTCATTTGTAGGGTTAATGTCGAATTTGGTCACTTAACTTTCTGGCTTGTGCTTATTTGGTAACTTAACTTTGTTTAAGTTTTAAAATATCACCTAAATTTTCATTTATTTTGGAAATGGTCACTATGACTGGTTATAGTCGGTCATAGTGACCATTTCGAAAATAAATAAAAAATTAAATGACACTTTAAAACTTAAACAAAGTTAAGTGACCAAATAAACACAAAATAGTTACCGTTTCGAGAATAATTAAAAAGTTAGATGATCTTTTAAAACTTAAACAAAGTTAAGTGACCAAATGAGAATAAACCAGAAAGTCAATTGACCAAATTCGATATTAACCCTTTATTTAATGGTTTATCAGTTAAACTGAAATATTCCAATTTTTTTCTAGATTAATCACTGTTATTTTATTTATACCGATTAAACAGTGTAATTGAAACATTTTTTAAATTAATCTATATATATATATATATATATATATATATATATATATATATATATATATATATATATATATATATATATATATATTGTTGTTGGTGTTGTTGTTGTTGCTGCTGCTGCTACTGCTACTGCTACTGCTACTGCTACTGCTACTACTACTGCTGATGCTGTTGTTGCTGTTGTTGTAACATAACTAAGGTTCAGAATAAGGTGATCGAGACTCACATGTTTATTTCTCTTAAGTTTCATATTAATTATAAAAACATATCTAAGGTTAATTATTTTGCAACTAATAACATTCAGCACACAATATGTCACCCAACTAATTGTCTTACTTCATATGTCCACTTGGATTCGGCACAATTAGTGGTTTACCAATATAATGTCTTACGCTTACCAATTATAAATTCATCATGACAAGTTCGGCATAATGTATGTTAATTCAACTCACATCTTAATTTCTACACTAGGTGAACTCAGAACGATTAGTGAATGTGCAATACACTATCTTAGTTGTAAAATCAAACATACTCGAATAACCTACCTTTAATGATCATACTAAAAACCATTCTTAGAAACAATGGATAACTAAAATTAATTGAAACAAAAGAAATGATCAAAACATGTTCGTCATATCACCCTAAATATCCCCGGAAGTAACCCTAAGGGTTTAGCCTTCTCTAACTACTTAAAAACGGAAGATGTTCAATGAACAAAAAGACTTCATAACTAGATCTGAGAATAAACTTCAATTCATAACCAAAGAAATGTTTAACAATTGTTCAAAAACATAAAGTGATGTAACCTCGATGTATCCAGTAGCCCAATGATTCCTTGTCCGCAAAATGATTCTTCATCGGATGTAAACTCAAAGGGGTTTGATGCTAGAAGTAATTCCAAGGCTTTGGAATCCCCAAAAACACTAAATGAGGCTATATAAATCTACTAGGGTTGTTTTTTTAGTGAATAGGGATCATGAATGATCTGTGTGATGCTGTATGATACTATGTGCCCCTCTGGAATGCTAGAAATCAACTACATATATAGTTCTTGTCCGACCTTCGATTGTGTCGCTAACAAGGTAGATAGCGTCGCTAAGGTAACTAACACCCCGATACTACACAAATGTTATCTTGGTTTTACGTCATGATCTCGGACCCTTATCGTGAAGTCATCACTTAACACTGTTAAGTTCTCTGATAGCGCCTCTATCATCAGTAATCCAGCATTTCTTTTATCCGTTTTAAGTTCGTTCCATCTTCTTTCCGTTTTGCTCAAAAACCCACAAATTTTGTAAAAACACAACTTCCAAGTGAAGTGAGTACTTTTATGTTAATTTATATCAATTATGACTCAAAAGTACTCTGATATTGCCCGAAATATTTGCAACAATAATGTGATATCAAACTACCCCATACTTGGAGTTTTGTGAGGCCTATTTTCGTACTAGCAGTATTCTGTGCAAGTAAGTTAAATTAATTTAACTTATAGTTATTGTTGTACGGGGAGAAGTTAGTGAAGGTAAGGGTATGTTAGTATTTTACTTACTATGCAATACATAGATGATTTGAGGTGGTAGAACTTGATAAATGTATTTCATATGTGTGTGGTATGGCCTAGAACCTATTGTGGTTGAATTTGGTTATGTGTGGTGGTTAAACAGGAAACTGGTAGAAGGATGGTTCAATAACCGAGTTAGTGACACTATCATTAGTTGATAGTGTCGTTAATTCAAAGTACGTTGCTATTTATAGTGAAATTTGGAAAATAGAGTTAGCGCCGCTATGATGCGAGTAACCGCGATAGCCTTCAACCAACTTGATGGTAGTGATGCTATCATCAGTAGATAGCACCGCTAAGTCCCCTGGACAGAAGCTTTTTATCTTTTATATGTCTTAACCTTTTAAGCCAAGTTTTTGGGGATTAATGAGGATGATTGTAACTAACCCTATGATGTTAAAATACACCTGATATACATAGGAGAGAAGTAGGATCGAGAAGCTTGGGGATATGACGAATTGAATCAATTCAAAGTGAGTAATGTTTATGAATGAATTTTAAGGTGGCAATGTTGCAAATGAGCAATAACTCCGTATGAGAAGTCTATATAGCCGATATGTGATTGTGTAGCCGATAACACACTAGCCGATGGTTGATTTTTGTATGTTGCTGATTTTACACCATAGGCAATTCTAATACATGAACTGCTATATATATATATATATATATATATATATATATATATATATATATATATATATATATATATATATATATATATATATATATATATATATATACACACACACACACACATTAGCAGTAGACCCGCGCGATGCGGCGGGCGGAAATTTTGTCAGGGAGGGGGTGGTAGTTAACTGTTTTATTTGGTCATCATATATTGAAAAAGAAGTTGGTGCATCGGATCGGTATTAGCATATTTGCAATTCTCCCCTCCCGCATCGCGTGGATACACTGCTAGTAAAATTAATAATCCACCTCTAATATAACTACACATGGTTAATTTCCCGTTTGCCTTTTAATCCATCCAAAAGCAACTTCAACCCTTCGGTTTGAAGGGTAAGGAAATGTAATGCAAATAACTGAATTTATAAAAATTTATTTACAGAAAAACACATAATGATGATCGATGATGTTTCTTTTACTTTTCTATTTCTTTCTTTATTTTTATTTTTAGTTAAATTTTTGTAGTTTAAACTTCTGTGTGTATCTAAACTTAATTTTTGCATGAGTTGGTATTTTGCTATTAGACTACCAAATTCTCAAACTGTTATTGTGTGCCAAATTGTGGAGAAGAATGCCTATATTTTAGAGAATGGCATCAACCAAGTGTGGGGTCGTTGCACCCATACACTTAGGTTATGCCTGGCGTATTCATTATTGCACCCAAGTCTCTGGACAGCTATCAAAGCAATGGGAATACACGAAATCAACCCTGAAATACAACTGATTCCAACTGTTAAGAAATTAATCGTCCTAAGGGTGAACTATTTATCTCCCTTGTTTTTAAAATTTTCTTTATACAACGGGGACGTTATATGGTTTAAGTGTGGGGTAGGAACGGTCGAAAAAGATAGAGTTTTTGCGAAAATTTTAAAATTTTTTATAATTTTCAATATTTTTTGAGAAATCGTATCTTAGAAACGAACAATTTTGAATTTTTTTAGCAAGTTGGTATTTTTTAAGAAATACTATGTAGTTGTGTTATGCTAGTCTTGGTTAAAGCAAGTTGAGAACTGAAAGTTTATAATTTGAACAAGTAAGTTTGCACAGTTATGAACTGAAAGTTTATAATCAATTGTTCTTTAGAAAGTCGTGAATCCCAAGGGTATTCTGGTCATTTTCAAAAAAAAATTGTTTAAACATAATTTCTAAAAGTAGCAATAAACTTTGAAACCAATGGATTTTCAAGAAAGTTTGAATTTTTCATACAAAGTCTTAAAAGCTCTGTTTGCTTGGAGACAAGCAAAGCACAAGTGTGGGATGTTTGATAACGCGCTTTTATATTGCATATTTTACGCGTTATTGGACTGAGTTTTAGTTGTTTTATATTTTACTCACTTTTGGTGTAAGTTGATTGTATAGGAAAAACACTTATAATGCAGGGTCTTAAGTGGAAATTGGAACAAGATAAAGGCTAAAAGACAAAGAGATAAAGATGCAATAGGAGATAGCAACGCTATCTCTTAAAGATAGCGCTACTATCTCTAGTTAAATTCAATCAGGTTTGATTTAATTTCAAAGCACGAAAATCGAGAAGGATCAGGAGATAACGACGCTATCTCCCATAGATAGCGACACACTCTCATAATTTCTGAACTATAAATACCGGCTCCTAGTCCGACATTGGGAGCATCCCGGGGCATCATCAGGGGATCTGATAAGCTCGTTTATGTTCTTTTTTCGGTTTCCATTTAGTAGTTTTTGTTATATAAAGTGGTTTTCTAGTTTTATATCAACTCGGTATCGGGGTATTCCGCATTCAGGAATTTCTCTGATTGCTAGATGTTGGGTTTAGACTCAGGAGTAATCATTTAGATCCTATAGTTCTTTGGTTAGAGTTGGATAGTTGGTAGCTTGAACGATTGTTAGTTTTTTATTTTTATAAAGAATGTTCTTTTGTTTTCATGTTGTTCTCGATCTGTCATCAGATCTGTGTTTGATTTATTTTGCAATTGGTTCATTTGAGTTTTGGTTTGAGTTTTGAGTGTTAAGTAATCTTCCCTGCTATAGAGTGACATTATAGCTATAGAGTGACATTATAAATTGATTTGTTCTTCTTATTTTGACAAGTTTAATAATCACATAAAGTGATTTGATCTTTCATAGACCCATTATACGAAAGTAAACTCATACGTTTGCATTGAAGTGTGAATCATGCATAGTCTATATTAATTTACATGAGAATGTAGCAATTTAAATAAATGGTTGAAATTTTTAAAAGCAAGCTGTCTAAAAACTCATACAACTCGCAAGACTTTTTAGTCTTACGTTCTTTGTTTATGCCATTTATTTCATGTTATAGCTAGAAGGTGTCATTGCTTGTATGGGAAACTTAAAAGTCTTTTAGGATCATAATCGAATGTGTGGCTTTTGTATATGTTGTGATCTTGTAAATCTTACTTTGCTATCTATGGTTTGTGATATGAATTAGGCAACACCCGTAAGAATGTTTCAAACCTTATTTTGTTAAAGGTCATGACTTTATGTCGTGAAGTATTTGACCCATAGTTATAAATGTTTGTATAAAAATTGGGGTGTTACAAAAGATGCCTTCAACTAACTCAAAAGTAGTTTGGCAACACATCACACAACTAAACCCAGTTGGTTCCTATAAGGTAGTGAGGTAAGGGGAGGTTAGATGTAGACACAATGTCTATCCGAATACACAAAGTTTTGAAACGAGGATAGTAAGTATTTCCAGATCAAGCATACCACCTATTTAGAAGCTCCAAAAGCAAAACTGCAGCAGAATCTTTAGCTTTCTTGACACTTGGCATAGGTTCTCCAATGCATTCGTCTGTCCAACCTTTATCACAAGTATTCACGCGTACAGCAAATATAAACCGTTTAGCATGTGCTGGCCCACCTTCACTGACACACCTACATTTTTACCACAAGAATTAGATGAACAACAAGAATACATGCAGTGGCTTGGCTTGTTTGTGTCTTACCGGTACAATGGCATGGGCCAATTTCTGCGCAAACAAATGTCATTCAAGGTCTGTCTGGTGAATGTCTGGCTACCATTCTTCTTCTTTCCGTCTTCATCCGCCTTCTCCTTGGCTTGTGCAGTCTCTTTGGTTTTCAAAGCAGCGAGAGCATTGCGAGCAGCTAACTTTTGTGCCATTTTCTTTTGAGGATTCTGAGCAACACCAACCTCGACACCATCAATCAACACTTGAACTGTAGCCACATTACCATTTCTTGTTGCCTTGTACTCCAGTCCTTCAGCCTGTTGCTGGCAACGTTCTTGTAGTTCCCTCACTGGATGCATCGGGAGTGTTTCTGGAGTCACCATTGGTTGCAACAGAGGTTGGAAAACCTGGATCAACACCAACAGTAGTATTTCACCCATAAGTTGTTTCTTCTTTTTCCATCAAGCCTTGTATAGGTAAATTGGATGAATGGGATAAAGTTTTGTATACATACAAGGTTTCTTTCTTTTCTATCTTTACTATAGACTGAATTAACCAAGACCATTTTTACCCTTGAACAATTTTAAAGAGAGATAGATAAAAGGGTTGGTGTCTTAATACATTAAGACATGTTTTTTGGCTTAACCCCTTAAAGTCATTAGAGTCCAGATTAAATCGAAGAGGAACAACCATGTATTACGTATAGCTGTCCACATTAAGTGCTTAAAGAAAGATTTTAACACTGAACTAACCTTCCATACAGCTGATGTGTCCCGTTGACTGTCTAAAAAGATAGCTCCGGCAATAGATTCAATAATGTCACCAAGAACTTTCGGAGCTTTGCAATCTCCCAGACCAAACGAATTGAACCCTGGCTTTGACACTTCACTTTCCACTTCCTTAACAAAATCTCGTATCTGCCCATAATAACAACAGACGGTATTTATCATAATAGATAAAAGAGTAAAGTACATCTTTGCAATTTTGGTCTTTATTTACAAGAACGTTTTTGCTCCATGTTGCTAGTACCATTTATTTTACTTTGAATAAGGACCAAAAACATTACAAAAACCTCAAATAAGGACAAAAATTGCAAGAGAACTTTTTGGGACCAGATTTGGAAAAATCAGCTATACTCTGGTTACCAAAAAAGTAATTTTTTTTTTTTTACTCAAAATAAGAAAAAAAGGCTAGTAAAGCAGAAAGATAAAAACAGTCACCTGTTTTTCGAGCGCACTAGAACCATGCCTGAGGTGCACATGGAGGTTATGTTTAACTGCAACACGTGCAAAATTCTCATTATTGACAGCAGCAGCACGCAAATCAGTTAACCGTCCAGGTGGCAAATCCGTGTACAAGAAAAACAAATGCTTTGTAATAAGATGATCGAGTACCGCATCTCCAACAAACTCCAAGCGCTGGTAACAAGAAACTCCAGAAGACGGTCTGGAAGCATGAGTAATTGCTTCAACCAAAAGCCCTCTATCATTAAACTTAATATTCAACGCGCCTTCCAAGGAGTCAAAGTCAACACTTCTTAATATACTATCCGGAACATTACTAGGCCTTGTTGACCACCCGATCTCACTCGAATCATAATCCACGTCAATCCCAATCCACTTCATTAAATGATTCGCAGCTTGCTTTCCACCTTCAACATAGTAAACTCCAATCAAGGCTTCAACAACATCCGCCAGTGTCTTACTGGATAACACTCTGTAAGAACTCGAATCCCCCTCAAGCTCGCCGTCTTCCAAATCATCATCATCATCTTCTTCTTCTTCTTCATGTTTATGTTCATCTTTCCCTTGATCGAATAAGAAATCTGTTTCTGTTTCTTTAATGTCTTCATCAAAAACAGGCAACACCCCAGGGGCAGCCCATCTAGAAGGAGCGAATCGATCTGCTTGGATATATGACTGAAGTCCTTTTGTAAGGGCGTATTGGTACAACACCATGTTGCTGACCATTTGCTGTCTCATTCTTGTGAGTTGACCTTCATGCTTCTGTGGATGTTTCAGAAACAGGTACCGACTAACAACCCATTTGAGATACGCGTCTCCCAAAAGCTCTGCTCTTTCGTAGCAGAAAGTCTCCTGGCATGAAGCTGCAGTCAAAGCTTCCAAGATCTGTAGTAGACAATCCCAAGAATTTCAAATGGAGAATCGAAATGGAAAAAGAATAAATCAGAAATTGTACCTTAAATGCAGGAATGGAATAATTTATAACATTCTTGAGCTGAACAGCAAGCAACATACTTTCAACCCTTCGCATAATTGATGGTAATCTTTGTGCACCACGAACTAATGATCCGGGGAGTGGGTGTACAAAACAGAGCTCTGGTGGAAGGAACACGTAATATGTTTTATCTGGCGTCTCTTCGGATTCCCCTTCATGACCTAAAAACTCAACAAGTTAAAAAAAAAAAAAAAACGAGATGTATACAAAAGATTAAAATGGGAGTTGCAGTAGTCACCTTCCGAATGTTCAAACCGAGGTGAGAGGAGATTTTTGCAATAAGACACCCCACGTCCTCTTATCAAGGGTTGCTTCTTATACATCAGCTCTACTCCATACCTATTTGTGACAAGATGTGACAAAATCGAAAAGAAAAAGAAATAAAAAAATTGAAGGTAAAGTAAAGAAAAGAAAAGAGTGCATACTTTTGCTTGTAGTAATCAGCATAGGAAGTGTACTCAAGCGGACCAAGATAGCCTTCTTTCCTAGGAAAGGAATTTTCGGCTGTCATATCATAACGTACAGAATCAACATAAAACCTCTTTCCAGAATGAGCAGCGGTAACGATTCTTCCAACAAGATCCTGTGCATTGGTACAGGAATCAGCCATCACGACTTTCCCTTTTGCCAAATCTCCATTACTGCATTGCATCACAGGAACCAACCCAGATGCTTTCACAACATCGAATTGTGCTACAGCTCCTCTTACACCATAAGTCGGATGTGATTTCTGTATTCCATGACGTAGTTTACCGTATCCATATTCCCTACGGTCCCCACCAAGCGTCCTTTCGTTTGTTCCAAGGTAGACATCTGGCCTAGCTCTCTGGAGCGGGTTGTTCCATGCGGGTGTTTTTATAATATCGTCTACCGTATCCCAATCGATCCCTTTTATTGGGTCTAAATCCTTGTCAGCAACAGGCACAAATAAATACGCTTTTGCTGGGTCCCAAGGAGTGGTGGATGGCTCAACATCCACATCCAGTACAATGCTCATTAGTCTTACATGAAAACTCTTTAATGAATCCAACTGCAAAAAAAATCCAAAGTCAACACGTGGTTTGACCCCTTACCAAACAACTGAAACTAAAAGCTGCAACAAACCTGAGTTTTATTAAGCTCGATACACCCCCGAAAGACAAGAGATGCATTTGTTGTCATTGTTCGTGCAATAAAAAGTTCCGTTGACATCGATAACACCTTCAAAATGCTTTTTTCTTAGTCTAATTTAATCTACAGTGTGATAAAGTATTTCTTTTGCAATATTGCTACTTATTTGAGGTTTTTTGGTACCTGTTCCAAGTATATTTTTGGGACCAAAATCAGCTATACTCAGGGACCAAAAAATAGTCATTTTACTTGGAACAGGGACCAAAAACATCACAGGAACCTCATATAAGGACCAAAATTGCAAAAATTAGCTATACTGGGGGACCAAAAATGATATGTGTACAACATGGTACCTCTGCATCCAGTTCATTGCCCAAAAGCACAGCGAACTCTGAAACTTGAGTCAAAAATGGATCTTTTGAGGACCCAACATTAACACATTTCACAACATACATATACAGACGAACCAATTCAGAGTTAACATTTTCATCTCTTCCAGATAATATCCAATCGCCCTAATGTGGAGATAAAACACGAGTGTAAGCATATCACACTTGACATATAAACCATCAAAACCCTAATCAAGTAACCGAACTAACACGAACCTCAAGGATCTTAGCTACACCTTCGGGATAAAATTCCCTATGTCTAGCAGTTCCTGGAAGTGGTTCACCTTCATCATTTTCATCAGCTTTCTCACCTTCTCCCCCACTTCCCTTATCTGGCAATAGCATGTCAGTAAATGCTCCCATTTCATGTAGCTTCTTGCAAGCAGCCAAACAAACGGCCTACACCCATTACAAATATATATATATATATATAAGTTTTTAATTAATCACATTCATAAAAGCAAAACCAACCACATTAATCAATAACTTGCCTGTTGTGCAATGCGCATTGAACTGCATACAGGTCCTTCAAGCCTTTCAAAAGGCGCATTACAGGGAAGTTGAAGTCTGCAGGAGTATTCTGTTGGGCCGCCACCTGGCTTCTCGTGGCGCTCCATGATAAACTCTGGACGAAGTATCGAGTATCTGCAAATCCACAAGTTAGTTAGACCCAAGTACGATGTAAGCCAACAGAAAATAGATCAAACGAATCATAGCACGACACCTGTCGCTAGGTAGTTGAGAGCAGTAGAAATGAACAAGGCCGACTGCAGAGTTTAAGCTGACAACAGCCCCGGTTGACTCGACCTGGTAGACCGAACCATGAGTTGGCTCTATGGAAATCAACTTTGAGGTACCCATAAGATGACTGAGATCAGTTCTTTCAATTGCTTCTTTTCTCAAAGTTTCTTCACTGTTTCTAGCATTTCTTAGAAACGCCTCGTGTGACAAATTTCCTCTGTACATAAACATGAGTGACATCCCAATTCAAGTTGCTTGTCGTTAATGATATGATAATAACAATAATAATGGAGGATTTCAATTCATTACCTCTCAATCATCAAGATGTAATCTGAGCCTGGCTTTCTGGCACGGCCCCGAGACTGAATATATGCCAATACGGTTTTAGCAAGGTCAAATCGAATAACAACATTACACTGGCGAATATCAAGACCTTCCTCAGCTACGCTGGTGGCAACTAGAAGTGTCACCTATAAGAAAAACACAAATTATTATTATTATTATTATTATTGATTTATTATTAGCAATCACTACTAATATACAATGTTCACTAATACATACGCGACCATCTCTGAATTTGGAAATCGTATCCTGCATTTGTGAAGTCCGCATTTCTTGACTGTTATTGTGGCCGATCAGACTTGCTGAATTGATAAAGTTTAGAGAAGGGAGCTCCGCAAAAACCTGCATGCATGTCATGTGATTGAAAGTTAGTTATAAGATTAAGAGTCAAATAATATAAAAATAAAATATAAAAAAACTAAACCTTTGGAAGAACAAGGGCAGCCACAACACGCTCAACGAATATAATGGCACGAAAATCCTCCGTGTGCTGGTACTTGAGAAGTATCTGGATCAGCGATTGGACCTTCGGGGTCACTTTTCCATCCGCCACAGCAGCGCCTATAACCACATCCACATGCTCTCCCCCAGACACCACTTCATAATTAACAAACAAAAGTAATTTTTTTATATCAAAATAAAAAAGTATGTTATAATATGAAGTTTAAACTCACCATGGCTGTCAGGAAGCTCGCCTTCCTCAATCTCATCAGGACAGGTCACAATCGGATCAACCTCACTCTGTAGAACTGCTCCCTCTGACAGCTGGCATTGCAATAGAGAAACAACTTTGCTCAAGTAAGATTCTTGAAACTTAATATCCAGCTGGAAATTTGCCCTTTCATCACTTTGCAAGGCGGTCAAAAATGAGTGTGCAACCTTGTAAGCACACCATTGTCCTAGTTCACCAAGGGCATAGTTAATAGCTCTGAGTTTTTGAATTAAATTTGCAGCCCCATCACCTTCTGTTCTTTCAGACACACCGTACACCTGGCGAAGCTCTTCTTTAGCACCAGCATCTCTTGCTCCCATAAACTGCCACTTGCTTCTTCTTGAACTTGATTGTGCAGCTTGCTCAACTGCCACTTCCATTTGCTTGATCTGCTCATGTAGTGACCATAAACTGGCTGCTTTATCATACTCCACAACCGTTTCTATGGGCATTGGAACGTGTTTTTCAAGCTCCTTACGGTCTTTAATCGTACACACAACAGAGTCCAGTTTTGTTTCAAGATTACGGATCTTGATCGCACAGTCCACTTGGCTAGACACGCCTACACAAAACCAAACACACTGGTTATGTAGTAAACAAATGATTATCACTCATCAAAACACGAGAATACTCACCCTTTAGGTTAACAGGAGATGCGGTCATTCCAAATACGGATGGCCTTTTCTCCTTGCTTGTGGTGTGATAAAACTCGGACATCACCAAAGAGTATGGATGTTTCTTCACAGCATGATGGCACTCGTCTAGAATAAGCAAATTTATTGCGTCCATTTTTATGATGCTGTGTCTTAGAATATTTAGAAGAATTTGGGCAGTCATCACTAGAACCTGGTACATGCAGGATAAACAAGATTCTAGAATAGTGAATCATAACCCATCTCATAAGAATAATTAGCAGTAAACATTGTTTCTTTTTTTGTCCCCACCAAGTCTTGTACGGGTAAAGTGGCCGATTGGGTGTTTGGATAATGTGTTGTATACATAAAGCATATTTTTTTCAAGACTGAACAACCCGTCTGAATCACTATGTTTTTAAAGAAACAAATTTCACATTATTCATCGATTCTATTGTGAAAAAAAAAAAAAAAAAAAGGCAAATAGGTAAAGGGTTAGTAACCTAATATATAAAAACAAGTTTTTTGGCTCAAAAACATTAAGTCATTCTGTCCGGGTTAAGTCAAAAAGAAATAGCCATGTATAGTTGTTGTGATCAGGTGCTCAAGTCAAAAAGAAATTATAATGAAGGGTGGTAGGAAGACAGAAAAGTCACCTGTTTCTTCTCAAATTCACGTTGCCACCTCCTGGCATCCCAAAAATCTTGGCCCATCTCACCACAATAATGACCTACTTGGTAGCCAGTCTGATCACGGATAACTTCCGCTTGCTGCACATGTAAATTCAAACAACAGAAACTTAAAAAAGAAAAATAGGGCAAGCAAATTCAAAACACATAACATTTTCTGTATTACTACCAACCTGATACACAAGTGGCACCTTGGGAACCAAAAACACAGCTAGCATCTTCTTTCCCTGTCTATGCAAATCATTACACACGCTTTTTATAAGGAGGACTGCAATGAGGGTCTTCCCTGCCCCTGTTTCTAAGAAGGCTATGGTGTTTTTGTTTTTAGCTTGTTCAAGAACATCCAGCTGATACTTGCGTGCATGCTCTTTTGGTACTTTTTTCTTGGAATCATCTTCTTTTTTTAACTCTCCTTCAAGGTTTTTATCAACAGGAGGCTTGATATCTCTGTTACAGCCAGCCTCCCAAGAACCTGGACGGAAAACCATGTCATTAGTACCCAAACGGTCCCTCTCCCAATAACCCCTTCCTTCCCTCCAATTCATATCCCTATTTCCCCTTCTACCATACTCTTCTTTTCTCCTGGTTAAACTTCTATCCCTTCTTTCCTTCTCTTCATAATCACGCCCCCTCTTCCTACCACAAGGCCTTTCCTTAAAATGCCTGCCACTGCCATCAATGCGAGCCCTTTTCCCAAATCTCTCTTGGCCATCATCATCATCATCATCATATCCACGAAATCCACCCTTGTGGGAGTGGGACCCATTATTACCACGATGCTTGTTGTTCGGCTCACTGCCACCTTCCTTGAAACTATTCCCACTATTACCATCACATAAGCCATGGGACCCGGTAGAAGCATCAAGTAATGAAGCAACAGGATCTTCTTCTACTTTTATGGCAGATGACATTGTTAGTTGAGCATCAATGATGTTAGCATTTGTTGGGATACTATCAAGGATACCATCAAAGAAACAAGGATCCAGGCTGCCATCTTGCAGATTTGAGGGACCAACAGGAGGGAATTCGCCAGGAATTAAATCATCGCAGGAGATGTCCTCACACGCATCCAGCCAGTAAGAAGGTTTTGTATCCTCCAGGGTGTCAGCACTCCCAGTTAACATGCTGCTGGTCTTATCGTCCATTCTTTTACAGGCGCTTTGATTTTCAAAAATTTAAACCTACTACTACGTGCAGTGGACTGCGGAGGCCAAAGAAAACAAACAAGTTCAGTGGAATAAATTACAGCAGAGCTGATGGAGTAAGATATAACATACAAAAATTAGGGAAAACCCACAAACGGGGCCGGAAGTAGCCTTTCCCCGACCTGAATTCCATTTATTACCCCGCTCCCCCGTTTGGGCTTACTAATCAGATTACAGAAAACATTCAGACTTGAGCAATTTAATCGGATTACAGAAATCAGAATCAAACATTCAGACTTGAACCATTTAAACAATCTATGAGAGTCAGGATTAACTAAACTCAGAAAACGATAAACTTCTGATAAACTGAAATCAGACTTACAACTTCTAATAAACAGAAATCAAACTTGGAACTTATGACACAGAACTTCTCATAAACTTCTGGTAAACGGAAATCAGAAACACAAAGAACAAATTACCTGACTGCGACTGCCGGAGACGACGAAGTGGACTGCCGGATACGACGAAGCGGTGCGTCGGCGTCAGTCACCAGAAACATTGCGTAGCCACTTAGGTCCGTCCTTGTCGCTAGAGATGAAGGCTGTCACGCCGGAGTTGAAGTCCCACACCAGAATTAATCGATGTCTCATGTGGATGTGTCTGTGAGGCGTGATCTGGAAGTGTTAAGCGGGAAACCGGAATGGTTGGCGTAAATGAAAAGCAGCAAAAGTAAAACCCTAAATCCCTTAATATAATTTAACAATATATTATTTTGTGTATGTACAAACGGGCCGCGAGTATTTCCGGACGGAATCCCTCGCCTCTGACCCCGACCTCAAAATTCAAACACAAGTAAAATCCGCTTCTGTATTTTTTTTGAAAATACCTATCGTATGGAATCACAATCCCGCTTTTTGACACTCATACACTCAAGGTTAAAATAATAAGATGAACAAGTTTACAAATCTATAGGATGCTGCCTATCAAATTAGAACAACTAAAAAGGAGGAGCGAAGATATTTATTCTTCTTATTTTCTTGGAGAATAAATGCTTACTTCTTGTATGATTCTAAAGGTACAACCAAGTGTGGCTGCCCTACCCTCAAGCATGTGAGATATTAGAGGAATCTATAGATTGGCATGGGATAGATCGTACGAAGCACGCAAATAGGCACTTGAGAGCCAAACTATGTGATTCCAATATTCCACACAGTTTATCTTACGGGATTTTGCTCATCCTCGTCATTCTCAACCAATAATCCACCAACTGTGCCTTCGGATGATATTCCAAGTTATAATGTTGAATCAGACTACAAAAACAGTAAACATCTTTTTATTTCAAGAAAAAATGTTTGTAACTCATAAATATTGGAAAAATACTTTGACAAATAATCAAAAATTAACTCAATGAATTAAGTAATCGTGATTTCGTTAATAATCATGATTTTGTAGATGACATTTGTGAAATTTCCAAACTATCAGCAAAATTCACGGTTTTGACAATTTTTACAATTCCGCAGATGGAATGATTGCGCCAACTACAAAATGATGACATCACCTGCAACATTGTCAGTATTTTGATCCATTTTTTAGTACAATTACAATTTATTATGTAAGGCCCGTTTGGATGTGCTTATAAAACTCCTTATTGACTTATTGGTTTTTTGGAAAAGCCATAAGTCAATAAGTAAGGGTCTCCTTACTTATTGAAAACTCCTTATAAGTCGTAAGGAAGGGGAAATAAGCAGTTTTTAATAAGTAAGGAGGCCCTTACTTATTGACTTATGGCTTTTCTAAAAAACCAATAAGTCAATAAGTAGTTTTATAAGCACATCCAAACGGACCCGTAATATTTAATTTCTACTTATCTTGTTTTTAGTTTCACATATCTTTTATTTAATTCCAACATACCACCTTATTTGAGTCATATATAAAGTATTTTAATCATAACATTATATTATGCATTGTATAATGAGTTCATCTGAAAGTGGTATTTGACACTCTGAAAAGGAATATTGTTATATTTGTTCGGACCTAATCCCATTTCCCCAAGTCTTCCAACAGCATCTAGATTTTATAGTGGAGAACCACAACTAGCTAAAATGCATGATTATATTTCAAAATGATGATGATTGCTGAACAATACAATTGAAGAGACTAAAAAAAACTCAAAGACTTGATGAACGTGTAAACGTTCTTTTTTGTAGTGTTGAACAAAAATGGTTCAAATATACTAAGAAAAATCTAAAATAGTCATAAAAGTGAATTCATGGTGCGTAAGCATAAATTACTAGCTTATAGCATAAGAAGGTCGTCTTGTTTATGTTGTTAGAATTAGATGAGGTTTTATTAATTGCAAAAAAAGTTTTCGTTACAGTTTCTCGATGTTCAGTCCAAAAATTAAGTTTGTAAGGAATGTAATGACAGCTTATATTGTTTTATGACTCGTCTAGGTCATCATGCGGTCAAAAATAGTAAAATACCTAACACACACTAGTATAGCGGTAGTCAGGGTCGATCCACAGGAGTTACGTGGTCAAGGTAGGTAACAGATTACCAACTGTAGTGTCACTCTACAGCCAGAGGATCTAGTTTCCGACTTTTACCAAACAATCCAAAAAATCATCAATTCCAAGAATCCAAACCAAACATCAACTAAACTAAACCAAAACTAACCTAAGTACTTACTGAATTCAAAAATGTATTTCAAAATCAGAAGTAACAAAGATCAAATCCAAACATTCAACACAATCATAACATCCAAAATGCATCCAAAAGCAATAAACACCGAAAAGAGAGCAATTAACTTAAACCGAATGATTAATTAATAAAACTCAGATCCCAATGGTTCACAACAGTAAACTAACATCCAAAACAGAAACTAAAACTTAGTATCAATGGTTGTCACACCCAAAGACACTAGCCAAATGCTACTAACTAATAAACTAATTGGAAATTAAAGAGAAAAACATAAAATACCAAATTATGGTTGCTGAAAACTGAAACTCGGAGTCAAAGAAGCATTGGGAGTCGTTCCTATGCCAGGTCTTTGCTGCATTTTTTGGCCTAAAACCCTCTATTTATAGTTTCAAACTTTAAGAGGCCGCGCCGCGCACAAGTGAATCTGCGGCGCGCGTGCTGGTTTATCCCCATTTTTCGGCATTTGAATATTCTCCACCGCCTCAATGCTGAGTCACCGCATCGCGCCTTTGTATATTCCGCAGCGCGCGTGCGAATTCGCCTGATTTGCCTTTATCTTCAAACTTCTTCCATTTTGTATGCTTTTAGTCCTTGTTTTCATCGTTTCTTTTCAAACAAGTGCTGACACAAAAAGTGAGAATACCACAATATATATGATATAAATTCACTAAGAATAGGGCTCAACAACGACTAAAATACTTAATATTACTAGGCGTTGTCATTTTACTTTAAGTAATGAAAATGAAGGGTTATTGTCAATGTAGCACACTAAAGTTTCACAATTTACGCGATTCGGTCCTTAAAGTTTTTTTTTGCGCAATAGGTCATTGAACTTTTTAAAAACGTGTCAATTACACCAAAACAAACTTAATTTCCAGCAACATAACATGTTGTTTCTTTTTTCCCTTGTTAAGTCTTTATAGGTAAAATGTTGAATGGGTATCGGTGTTGGATAAAATGATGTATACATAAGTTCTATTTCTTTAAATATTCAATAAATCGTTTAAATGAATCTAAATGACAAAGGTTACTACTTACTTTGCATTCCAAAAAAAAAATAAATTTCAAAATTCATCAATATTAACTTGAGAGGAAAAAGGACATCTTAGTCGATGGTTAGTGCCTTTACCCACCAAGTCGGTTTTTTAGCTTAATCCAATAAGTTATTTTGTCTAGTGTAACATTGCGTCCCTTGTTGGTAAGTGTTTAAGTTTTAACCTTTGTGTGTTTAAACATATTGTGTGACTAATTTGCTTAAAGGGTATTTTTCTTAAAACTTGTTGTGTAAGTGTTGAAACTGAGTCAGAGTGTGGTTGGAAATTATTTTGGAAGTGTTGTAGCAGAAAAACTGAGTTGAAACTCAACTCCAGCATAGATAGTGACACTATTTATGTGTATTAGCGACACTAATTGAAAGTATGATGGTATTATGGTTCAACCTGAGTGGGAAAATATCAAGCTGACCAAGGAATTCCTCAAGATGAGCAGATAGTGACGCTATCTTAGGCATAGCGATGTTAAGTGAGTTAGCGACGCTAACTTCCATGATAGTGACGCTAATTTCTTCTGACAGTAATCCACTTAAAACCCCCATAGGTCGCTCATTCGTACTTTTTGTTTGACAAAACGGGATATAATTAAAAGATTACATTTTCTACATTTCTTGATTGTTGAATATATATATATATATATATATATATATATATATATATATATATATATATATATATATATATATATATATATATATATATATATAGTTCAATAGAGGACCAAAATAAACCAATGAACCAATCGTGAGTGTCAGAATTCAAACGATCGACGGCCAAATATAAGGTTGTAATTTTATTAATTGAACGCGCATGTAGCGGATAATTCCAAAAAACTCACTTCGGTTTTTTTAATTTATTATTTTTAGAGCTTCTTTTTTATCGAAATAAAAAATCGAATATATCAAAATCCACAATTTTTTATTCTATTCAAAAGACATCCATGTCAATATAGTAAAAAACGAAAAAAAAAAAAATCAAAAATCTTGTTCAGATTCATAACACTTAATCAATGTGAATCTGAACTATAACAAGTTTTATAGAAGATTACTCACATGTGAATGATCATTAAAATTATTTTTTTTCAACAATCATTGATCATTCAATAACAACTTATGTGAATTTAAATAAACTTTTATATTCAGACGTGAATCTCACTAAATTTTCATATTGAATTTAAATAAATTCGTTTATATTATTTACAATTTCAACATTTTGTAATATACAATTGAATTAACTAAGATTCACAAATTAATTTACTTAAACTTATACACGAATGAACACAAAACTGCTAAAAAATTGGGTACAATTATTATTTATATATGAATTAATATATCTAAAATTAGATGCACATTATTTTTAACCTTTTGATCAAACACAAATAAATTAATTTACATTCACAAATTAATTTTCTTACAATTCAAACGTGGATGATAATTTTTTTTGAAAAAGTTAGGTACAATTACCATTTATGTGTGAACTAACATGTATAAAACAAGAACCAATTAAAATTCGCAATGTGAATATAAAATGTATTAAATTTGTATGGAATATATTTCATATGTAAATGATCAATGAATTCATTTTTTCAATAATTGTTAATCATTTAATAACAATTTATGTAAATATAAAAATAATTTTAAATTCATATGTGATTTCAAGAAAAATCACTTATGTTTTTACTATTTCAATGTTTTAATATCATATACAATTGAATTAACTGATATTCATAAATGATTTACTTAAAATTCACATGTGATTGTTAAGAATTATTGAAAAAATTGGATAAATTTGTCATTTAGATGTGAATAAATATATTTAAAACAATGCAGTTCAGTTCAAGTTCACAAGGTGAATCTGGACGAACTTGAAGTAAAAAAACAAAAAAATTGTATATCAATATGGATCTCTATTTATAGAAGATGAAAAATTATGAATTTTGGTATAATTAGTTTTTTTTTCAAAAAAAAGCTTAAAGATTAAAAAAACATAAGAAACGAAATGAGTTTTTTGCTATGATCCGCTACATGCGCGTCCAATTAAGAATTTTACATCATTATCGCTGGTCGTTGATATTTTACATTCTGGTCGTAGGATTGGTTCTTTGGTTCATTGTTTAATTTTGATTCTTTATTGAACCTAACCATATATATATATATATATATATATATATATATATATATATATATATATATATATATATATATATATATATATATATATATATATATATATATATATATATATATATATATATATATATATATATATATATATATGATTTTAGATCTTACAAACTAACCAATAACAAATAATATGAAAAATTACTACGACTTTAATAATATGAAAGCACCAAATTATCTATTATAATATTTGTATTTGGAAAACACATCAAATACTCCAAAATCATACAAAAACTTTGTAGAATCAATTTCATGATTTTATAAAATCACAATCCAAGTAATAACAAAAAGTGTAAAATGATTAAATATTACAATTTTTAATAACATAAAAGCATAGAAACATCTATTATAACACTTGTATTAAAAATACACATCGAACCATCCACAAAAATAGAAAAATACGTATAAATAAGTTCATATATATATATATATATATATATATATATATATATATATATATATATATATATATATATATATATATATATATATATATATATATATATATATATATATATATATATATATAAATTTAGCGAATAATAAATAGTACGGAAAAACTAAATACTACAACTTTTAATAGCACAAAAACACGTAAACACCTATTATAATATTTGTATTCCAAAACCACATCAAATATTCCAAAATCATACAAAACATTTGTAGAAACAATTTCATACTTTCATATGTCTCAATGTAACTAATAACAAATTGTATGAATTTTATTTTATATTACAACTTTACTGATATAAAACCATCGAAACATCCATTTTAACAATTGTATTAAAAAATTACATCAAAAACTTATAAATTATAAAAATAAATTAGAAAAAATTTCAAGAATATATTGAAATAAACATACATTTGATGTATTTTCTCTATTGAGAAAAATTATAAAATTCTCACTTTGTTATCTTCATCTCTAACAATAGAGGTTCTTTGTCTTTCAACGTTACTTCTCTTCTCAAATGCTTTCATCCAAGACAAATCGACATCGCAATAACCATTGATGTGGCATGTTTTTTGACTCTTCATATCTAAATCATAAACATCTTCAAAAACATGTATTATTTTTATGAGAAAAGACTATGTATATAGCTATAACATGTATACATGAGACGAATACAAAAAGTTATTATTAAATATCATTAACTTTTAGGAATGCAAATGGTCATTTAAATTTCAAATCACTATGGTTATATATATATATATATATATATATATATATATATATATATATATATATATATATATATATATATATATATATATATATATATATATATATATATATATATATATATATATATCCTATCCTAATAAATAAGTAACTCAATGCCACATGTCATCTTCTCATTGAATTTGCCACATGTCATTTTCTCATAATTTTAAATTTCTTAAAAAAACTAATTGGTTTGAAACGTTTCTAACTCCTTAATGATCAGTTTAATTATCATTCAATTTCAAAATTAATTGTCATCATTCAATTTTAAAATTAATTGTTTTTTAATACCATATTATTTTTTAACACGTAGAATGATTTGAGAGACAATAGAGAAATAATTGACGCCATAATATTTTGAAGAACGATTCCAATCATAATAATGATCTTGATTTTAGTACCGGTGACGTTCTCATAATCAATTATATTTATCAAAATATAATGTCGTAATAGTAAAAATCAAAAGCAAGATGTCACGATACACAAACAAATTTCTTATGTAAAATTATTAATGTTTAGATATTCTTAATTAATATTTTTTTGTATCATCCCGTGTAATACACGGGTCTTACAACTAGTATATATATATATATATATATATATATATATATATATATATATATATATATATATATATATATATATATATATACACACACACATACATAACCATTATTAGTTTATATTTATTTGTAAAACTAAATTCATAAAGCTTATAAACATAATTGAAACATATAAATTACAAAACGTATTAAATTGATTGTGATATATATGGTAGGATCCAAATGACCAACATATATTCTTCATCTTATTGATATTCTCCTAAAGAAACCATACTCATTATTAGTTTATATTTTTTGTAAAACTAAATTCTTAAAGTTTATAAGCATATTTGAAACATATAAATTACAAAATGTATGGAGTGTCATATATATGGTGGGATAATATAGAACTAATAATTGTTATTAGAATTTATATTGAAAGTGAGTGTCATTAACTCAAAGAATATAAAAAGTCATTTCGGTTTCAAATTAATATGGTTTGAGAATAACAATCAATTTTAAGATTACTTATTATTATTATTATTATTATTATTATTATTATTATTATTATTATTAAAAGGTTATAAAAGACTATCAATGTAGAAAGTTTTAATACCACTTAATATGATTATTATAAAATCACTTATTATATGGCCTCTTATTAATATAAAATAGATATAAATATGCAACGTTATGCAATTTATAAATTTATTTTACTATTAGTTATTCTTAATAATTAATTTTAAGATTACTTATTATTATTATTAAAAGGTTATAAAAGGCTATCTATGTAGAAAGTTTGATACCACTTAATATGATTATTATAAAATCACTTATTATATTAATTATTATTGTTAACTAATTTTGAAAGTTATAATTTTATTTAATGGTGGATTTTTTTGCACTTATTTAATATTGTATAACCAAATTATAATCATTATTAGAAAGAAAATGAAAAGTCATGAAAGTTTCAAATTGATATGGTGCAAGTATTTTTGCTTCTTTTATAAGATATATAGATATAAATTTAAATTCAAGCGACATAAAACATAGCAAACTGTATTTCTTTAGAGTTACAAAACATAAAATATGTTTTAATCGTTTCATATTTTTATTTTATGTAAGATGGTCCACTAGATAAAAATGGTAAATAAAACTAATGATGTATAAACGAATACAAGTATTTTATGTGTATGGGGAAAAGTAAAGTGTCCATAACCCTCCGATTTTATTGAAGTACTATTTGACCAAACAATAGTACAATATTTTTCTCTTTTTTCATGCTTTTCATCGATTCTTTAATTAAGTATTGATTGAAATTAATAAATAAAAAATGAAAACTAAAAGTATAGGACTTAAAATATAATAGTAATTGACATATAAATCAATTAATTTTAAATAAATAAAATCTTATAAATCCGGTAACCGCTCCTGTAATTACAAAAACTAACTTTTTCGTGAATTCTGATTGGTTCACACAGTTACACAATAATTACCAGTTTTAAAATAACATATATATATATATATATATATATATATATATATATATATATATATATATATATATATATATATATATATATATATATATATATATATATATATATATATATATATATATATATATAATTATTTTTTTTCTTTTTTTATGTATGTTAATATAATTTCATAATTTTCAATCTTGGTTGCTAATTCTTGTATCATTTGCCTTTTAGTTAACCATAATGCAACACGAGGAAAGATGTATCATAGAAAAACTTTATTTTTTTAATCTTATCTAAAGAATGACAGATGGAGGTTTGAGTTTTAAAAATATTATTTTTATTGCTTTAATTTTTCTATTTCAATCTAATTTCTAATTCTTATGCCTACATATGGAAGTTGTTATTCTTTGGTAATGAAACAATTGTAAATAAGGCTTTAAGCTTTTCTCTAGAAGCAAGGGCACATGCTGACCTAAAATTTACATATATTGTCATAGGCTAAATTATGGAAAACAAAAAGATTGGAGAAGCGAAGAGCATGTTATAAATGTTCTTTTCGTGTACCTTAACTCAAGCTTCAAAATGTAAGAATTACCCCTCTTGAAACTCACTTTTGACTTATTAATAATCATGAACTTATTTTTTGACATATCGTTTCTATTTTGCAGCTAATGGCTAGCATTGGTGTAGGTTCTACACCACTAACCAGAAAGTTATAACTCTATGCATTCATTTATTTGTCTATAATAGCAACCTACTTTCATTTTTTACTTGTCAAAACATAAAATATATCATGTATTATTTTTTTCAAATATATCATGCACGCACGCACGCACGTACGTACATACATACATACATACATACATACATACATACATACATACATACATACATACATACATACATACATACATACATACATACATACATACATACATACATACATACATACATATATATATATATATATATATATATATATATATATATATATATATATATATATATATATATATATGTATATATATATCAGGGCCGGTCCATAGGTTATTGCTACCCTGGGCGAAAGACTTAATGATGCCCATATATTTGCACCAAAACTATATACAACATAAATATGTAAAAACAAACTTGAAACACATTTTGTTATATACAAGTCCATATCCGTACAAACTAAAAATCTATTTAAAACTAGAAATCGAATGTTATCTAAACAACTGTATTACTATTCAAGGATCATAAAACATAGTCATGCCTCGTCCAAAAGGTAATTATGGATTACTTAACTTTCCACAGACCACAATCTTCAATGTGTACGACATGATTAAGGCTGAAAATCAAAAGTGATCAAATGCCTAGTGATTGAATCAAAATGCAACCATCGAACAATTTAGAGCAATTTGATAGCTTTTTGAAGGTTGATACAAACTAAAAATGAATACAATCACTTAAAACCATATTTGTGGGCATTTTTTGAAGCAAAAAACAACAATTATCACATCAGAGTCGGAACTCTTGAAACAAAGTATCCTGAAAGATGAAAACCAAACAAATATGAGGTTGGATAAACAATGATATAATTATTTTCTAATTTACAAACTAACTGAAATAAAAGTTAAACAAAATGACCTCAACAAACCATACTAAAATTTAAAATCACAGTCTTGACTCTACTAAATCTAATTATGGAGCTACAAATCAAAAAAATATTACTTTAGGATTAATAAAAAAGTAGAATTGACCACTTATACCTTACCAGGTCTCCAAACCGGACAAACTATCATCTTTTAGCAAACGAAAATGACATTAGAAGCAATTAGTCAATACTAAATCAAATTAGTAGAATTACAAATCAGAAAATTGAAAAAACAAGAATTAAACTATTACGTTAAGATAATAAAAAAGTAGAAATAACCACTTATAACTTACCAAGTCTTCAAACCAAATGGCAATTGGTTAAATTCTTCCCCTTCTGATTGAGCAACTTTGTCTCTTAGGAATCAAATTCACAAGGTAAAAATACTCAATCTGGGCAGGAATCACAAAATCAGTGAGAAATCTTGGAAATCCAACTCAAACACTAGACCAGAAATTCTTGATTTCAATTCTTTTCGCAAAACAGAAATAAGAGAACTGAATGGGAGAGGCGATTTACTGATTTAGATAGAGAAACAAAGAAGTCGATTAGTCGAATTACTGAGTCACGACTTCACTTATGGTGGTCTCGTCTGGTGCTGTTATGAGGTTATCGGCTCTATGGTTAATCCCTCTATTAGATTGACGGAAACAATCAGAAATGATGAAGCTTCCACAAAATCAGAAGTCAAGAACCGATAAAGAATAACGAATAGTTGAATAGGAAATTAGTGATTAGGATTAAGGATCAGGGAGTGGAGATAACTTATTGCCATTGGAACCATTCTGTAGATTGCCGCATCTCCTCAGTCCCCGATGCCTCGTCTTCTTCGACCTACATTTAATACACGTGAAGCGTGATGCGGCTATTTGGAAGATCGAGAGAAGCGTTTGCCGCATCTCCTCAGTCCCCGATGCCTCGTCTTCTTCCACACCTCTTGTTCTACCATTGGTTTTCCTCCACCTGCACAAGAAATTGAAGGTATTGTTTCAATCCTACTTTTTGTTTATGTACACTACTGCTGTTCTACCATTGTATTTTATTTAGTACTTAATTTTTTTTCATTATTTTGTTGGACTGCAACACACACACAAACTCATTGTGTGTGTGTTTCTGGGTTCGAACCATACACGGACCAAACCTGCAGAATGCTACTTTTTAAAAAAAATTCAGTTTTATTTTCTGTTAATAGCAACCAACTTTCATATTTGGTATTTAACGAAATTTATTTCTTTTTTTTTTGATGGACTGCAAAACACACACTCACATGTTTTTGTGTGTGTTTCTGAATTCAAACCATACACAGACCAAATCTGCAAAAAATTGTTTGTTTTGTCAATTTTTTTTGCATTTTTGTCATTTAATATTTATTTTTATATTTTTTTGGTGGTTTGCAACACACACAGACACATGTTTTGTGTGTGCTTCTGAGTTCGAACCATAAAAACACGGACCAAATCCCAATAAGTTACCTTTTTGTCATTTTTTATGTTTTTTCATTTAATCTTTATTTATTTCTTTTTTCTTTCTCCCGTGTACAGATGGATTGTAAAAATTAACTACATGGACCAAACCTGCAGAAAGTTCCTTTTTTTAAATTTTTTTTTCAGTTTTATTTTCCTTTAATGATAACCTACTTTCATGTTTGATGTTTAACGATTTTTTTTTATTTTTTTGGTGGACTGAAAAACACACACACACACATGTTTTGTGTGTGTTTCTGAGTTCGAACCATACACGGACCAAATCTGCAAAAAATTTCCTTTTTGTCATTTTTTTTTCCGTTTTTGTCATTTAATCTTTATTTGTTATTTAAGCAATGTATTATAATTATTTTTTTTTCCATTTTAGCATTGTACTTTGATCCAAATCTTTCTCAGATCAATCCTGACATGGACCAAAACTGCAAAATATTTTTATTTACTTTTTATTTTTGTTCGCTTTTTAATTAGGTTTTAGTTCATTTTTTGTCGTTCTTATTGGTGGAACTGCATTGTGTGTGTGTGTGTGTGCATATCTGTTAATTTTTGTCTTTTTATTCTCTTTTTAAATAGTTTTTAGTTCCTTTTTTTATTGTTTATAACATTCTTTTATTATTAAATAATCAACAATAGCAGCCTACTGTAGTATTTCTCTTTTTTTTTCTTTAATGGCAATCCCATGTAAGTTGGTTGCTATTACGGGTAATAAAAAAACTAAATTACACCCGAAAAGTGGTGGTTATATTAAATAAAAGTAATATACTGTACAATGATACCCACATTTTCAGAATTTTCATCACTTCCTTCACTTGAACTATCACTTCAACTCTCAGCACTGAAAAATCCAATGTCAGTAAAATATAACTAATTTCCAAAAGATTAAGAAACTTAATTATTATAAACCACTGATTCCTATAGACACATAATAAAAGTATAAAATTTTAAACCATTTTACCTTTTAGGGTTAATTTCATTAGTGCTGAGAGTTAAAGTGATCGTTCCTTGGAATGAACCATTCCATTCATTCCTTGATTCATCACACAAAATACTAGACGGAATGGAATAACAAAATGGAATGTACATGTTAATGGTAATGGAAAAAGCAAGGTATTGAATTGAGTTGATCATTTTGGTTGACACTTGAGAATAATGTTCGATTATAACTAGCTTATATACATTACTTTAACAACAGTTAACAAACTTCTATTTATAAATATAGAAAATTAACCATGATGGAAGCTCACTAAATCCCAAACAAGTTCCCAGAAAATAAATAGTTTTTCATTATTTTAAAATTTGTAATATAATTAGAATTATACAACATTTAAAAAGAATGTGTCATTAAAAATTGCATAAATAAGAATGCATTATGTTGCGACTTTTCATTACATCATGGAATGGAATTATAAAAGCACCTTTGAGTAAGAAATAAAAACTAACAAAATAGAAGGATTCACATCCCTACAGATTCCTACATGCATGGTCCATTAGGCTTTTTTCATTTCATTCCTGATTCCATCGTAACTAACAGGTTTTTTTCATTCCTGATTCCATTCCATAAGTGATTGGAGCATGCTCAACACATTTATAGACTTTTTGGGAAAAATGTATTCTTTTTCAAAAAAAGTGCTCATTATATACTCAGCATACATGCTAATTAGCAGCATAAAGTTATAGATTCATAGCCTATCAAAAAGCTTAAATTGGTGACCTAAAATGATAGTTTTTTTTTGTTTGCTAATTCATCAAATAGAGGAAGAACAAGGAATTACCAGTAACCTCGAGGAGGACATCATCTCCACCTGGATGATCTTCCAGATACGAAGACACATCATACACCTGGTAAAATGGCAATACACAACGTAAGTTTTTGAGGTCAAACAGACTAACATCAACTCCAAAGGTGAAAATTACGAAATACACCCAAAAATAACACCTAATATTTGGATGCGACCTTTATAAATCAATCGCTGCTGTTACGCGGGGATGTCGCAGTTCTGTGCAAGAACAAACTTGAACGACTCAATAGATGACTCGAGGGTTACCTGAACAGAGAACTCTGTGCCGTTCGAACACCGTACGTTGACGGTAATTGGCTCAACACCTTCAGCGTTGTTCGATTCAATACCCTCGGTCACAGAAATGGAGCATGAGACTCGATTAGGGTTGATGTTTACGAATGGTGTTTGAGAGGGTGGTCACTCAGAAATTAGGGGTTTTTAGACAGCAAGGCACGAAAAATACCTCCTCTGGTGACATACCTTCAACTTCCGTATTTCGCAAAGTATTTTTCCCCTACACAAAGTTTACATTTTAATTAATAAAACATTGTATCTTTTTATTAATTTTGCACCATAGAAAATAGAAATCCATAAATTATATTAATTTAGGAAACTTACGGAAGCCTCGGTAACACCATTTGGAGAAGGCATTGCAAATGGGCCATATGGATATGATCCCTAATTAAATATAAAATAAATTTAATAAATATATTTTTTATTTTTTTTTATTTTCTTATACAAAATTATAGTTATTTGTTGATATTCATTTGCAATTATAGTTGACTATAAAGTATAAAACATTTCCACCGACGAACATATCGATTCATTGTGTTTCTATGTTTATTTTTACATACATAATGATGGAGGAAAATAAAATATTCATTCATTCACTATTTTTAACTATATTAAATGGTTGTTTGTTTTTTTATTTATCCATTTGTAGACCAATGACGGCTAAAAAACTAATTACCATCAAAGAAATCAACCTGGTAAACGAATATGTTATTTTTAAGCTTCATCTCTTACGGTTTTAGAAACATTCGTCATATTCAAACATGCATGATGTGCTTTCATCCATATGATTTTTATTGATGAAGAGGTAAATTCTTAACTTATTCTTTTAGTTAGTATTTTTAATATATATTTGTACATATCGAAAAGAATTGTTCTAACATTGGTTATAATTTTTTAATTTAATTAGGGAACCAAAATTCAAGGAATCGTCGCAAAGCAATATTTTTACAAGTGTGAAAAAATACTTCAAGAAGGACATTCTTATTACGCTAAATCACATTTTTTTGTTGCTAATCGGTCAAAGTTGTCTTATTGCCAATAAAAAAAATATTTTTTCATTCTTCCCTAAAACCTAAGTCTTTTCAAGGTTATAAAACCGGATTTGCATTTGTGGATTTAAAGTCGATATTGTCTAGAAATCTTCCGGTTACTACCTCAGTTGGTTAGTTCGAATTATTATATTAATTAATACTATTTTATTTATTTTCATCTGTAGTAATTTATTGTAACAATTTATTTTCAATACATATCAAATTTTATGATTCAATAAAATATTTTTCTTACTAATTATATAAAATAAATAGATTTTTTATTATAAAACTTTATTTAATTTCCAACCGTATAACACACGGGTCTATAGACTAGTATATATATATATATATATATATATATATATATATATATATATATATATATATATATATATATATATATATATATATATATATATATATATATATATATATATATATATATATATATATATATATATATATATATATATATATATATAGAGGTAAGATAAAATGAGATGTGTGAAAAGGTTGAGAAAATGAGAAAGAATCTGGGCCTTCCAAAATACTAAAATCTATGGCTTATATTAATCTGTTATTTATGATAATTTAAATCAATTAAATTGATTAATAATATTTTTAAATACAAGAAGGGTATATAGGTAATATTAATATCCATCAAATTAGGAAATTGGACTTTATAATTCCTAAATTCTAGCTCTCTTTCACCATTCTTCTCTTCCCCTCTCTCTCTTTATCAGAAATCCCTAAATCACGTATGCCTCCTGTTACGCAACCCTAGCATCACAATCGCCTCCCCTGTTGTTCGCAAAGACCGCAACCAGCAATCTAGGTCGATTTCCAGTCATCCCCAAGTCGTATGCCGAGTAGTCATCATCATGTAGCCATAGCAAAAGTGTGAAATCGCCTGCATCTGATGCTCGACAACTCTCTTTCATCGTTATCACAAAGGCAGCGACGACTTCTCATAACTCCGTCGATCTCCATCTACTGCCGGATGCCGCCGATTTCCATCTTCAACCTCCGTCGAGCCGCCGACCATGATTAAGAGACTACGAATCGGCAGCCATTTTGTTCGCTTGCCTTTGATCACCTCACCTAATCGATAAATAAAATTACAGGTACAAAATCCCAATCAATTACGTGACGTGCGATTTTATTGTTTCGATAAACCCTTGCAACGTTATTTCATATGCAAAAATTTTTGTGCGGTTTATCGTCGATTACATTGGTTTCCCTCAAGGGTTTTAATTTAATTATTTTGTTTTATCTATGGACCCTTTGTTTGGTTTTCGATTTCCATTGGTTTCTGATTTTAATTTAATTCTTTTGTTTTATATGTGGACATTTTCATCCGAGTAACAAAAGAGTTATAAACATTAAATGGATACATGGTGTTTATATTTTGTTACAATTGTGTTTAAGCGTTAATTTTCATCCGAATAACAAAAGCGTATGTTCTGGTTCAGCTTAATTTGTATTTCTGTTTGTTAATCATTTACGCATGTTATGATGCTTATGAGTGTCATTTAAATATTAATTGACATGTGGGTCCATTAGGTTAATTTGTATTTCTGTTTGTTAATCATTTACGCATGTTATGATGCTTATGAGTGTCATTTAAATATTAATTGACATGTGGGTTCATGCTAATCATTATTTGGGTAAATGATTATAGATATTTAACATATGTTGGGGTTCATTAGTCTTGTTATGTGTTAATAATCTACCACTGCACATTGTTGTCTTTTAAAATGAAATTGGTATGTGGGTTCATAATAATCTCAATATTTCTAAATGATCATAGATGCTCCACATTTGTTAATCATCATCGTTAAACCTTTGTTATAAATGAATGATTACCGATTTTTTTAACATGTGTTAATCACCGATGATTATAATTGTGAACATTGATTATATGTATAATCATAAATGAATAGAACATGTTATATAATATGAGTTTGAGTAGCATTTGAATCTATTTAAGCACCGGTTATAATCATGTAGCCATGTAATATATAATTGATTTAAGCACCGGTTATAATCATCAACGATTATGAGTAGCATTTGAATCTATTTCCATAATCGTCAACGATTAAGCCTTTAAAATTTTTAATTGAAATGTAATAGTTACAACTATTTACATTTTTTAACTGGGATTTGTTATTTTTAATTGGAATGTAAAAGTCACAAATTTTTACCTTTTTTAACTTGTTATAATCATCTATGATTATTTGTTTTTAATCATAAATGATTAGAAGTAACTTACTATTTGTGATTATTCCAACTTATATTATTAAATATAGACATAATCAATTATGAATATGCATACAAAACACTATAGTATTTGATTTGTTTTTTTAATATCTTTAAACTTGATTTTACAGGTTTGAACTAAGAACAAAAATGACGATGAATGTCCCATCTTTGTTTGTATGTGTGATGGTAGAAGCAAGAGAAATGATCAAGGCTGCAACATCGACTTTATGATTAAAAATGCATTGGATTTTTTATATGTTTGTTCATTCATTTGTGATTACAATCGAACTAGATTTTTTATCTCCATATTAGCCTTTATTCATTTATGATTACGAATGTATTTGATTTTTAGCTACGTATCTATGCTTTATTCATTCTAGTGTTTATTTCATACATATAATCATTTATGATTAACATAATCAAATCAAATAAATTCTGAAAAGTTCTCATAAAATCATTTTTATGTACAATTTCATTTATCAATGAATACAACGTAAAACAATTCATAATAGTTATAAAAATTCAAGTTAAAAAATAAGTTCACTAAAATGTAATCATTCATGATTACAATTGATATTTACTGTCAATTAATAAACAACAAATATAATAAAAAATTAGTTAATTTTTTTAGGTAACTATCAATCAATCCCTAGATTTTAGGAAAGTATTATCTAACTTTATTTTGTTATAATTTAATTAAATATACAATTACTATTATATCCTTATATATTGATTGGTTCAGAATCATTCTCGCATTCTCAACCTTTTAATCCTTCTCATTTTAACATTCCCTTTTATATATATATATATATATATATATATATATATATATATATATATATATATATATATATATATATATATATATATATATATATATATATATACTAATAAATAAGGCATTTTAATTGCCAAATGACATGTCTTAAAAGCTAGAATGTCACATGTTGTTTTCTTATTTTTTGGCTTAAATCATGAGATATCAACAACTAATTTAGGATTATGTATTCAAAATCAGCAATCAAATTATCGTTAATAAATGTGAGTTAATCCCTCCCCCCTCAATCTCGCTTTTTCAGTTTTTGAAAAGGATTTAAATTCCCTTTCGTGATCTCGAGCATTCAATTAGACGGGATCGCAGGAATAATCTTCGCACAGGTGAGGTACTACTTTTCTTTCGACAAACAAGATCAAGCACCAGAGTCTTCCTACCATCATCGTCATCCATCTTTCACCACCACAGAAACTCAACACCATCGCACCACTTATTATCTCTACTATATAACAATCATTAACACAAGTCTGTGCTCTACCTAAACGCAATCAACCACCTCTAATGTCGTCAGTCCATTCAATGGCACCATCACTTCTCTTCTATCTGAAACCCTAAACAGTGCCATCGTTGCTACACGTCTCTCATCTTTATGGTAAAAAAATTAAGCCCTCAGTTAAACTTCATTACAAAAGTTAATCAATAAACTTTAATACATTAATCATAATATCTCTTACCTCTTTCATCTTTATGCTTCATTGTATTGATTAATTTCAGATTCAATTTATCATGTTTCATATTTGGAAACTCAAGGGAGAGGATCATCTATCATGATACGTGATTAAAGCTTCCTAAGGTACTTTGTGTTGATTTTTGGTTCTTTTATGATATGCGGTTAGTATGTTGGCCATCTATAATGTATAGATTCAATATATTTGTTCCTTTCATGCTGTCTTCTTCTATGTTGAGATTCACGGAATTGACTTGCTGGTATGATTGGAAATAATTTTTTTAGGTTTGACTTGGTTTCCGTCCCCATATTGTTATGGATTCTGTTTTTTAACATGTTTTTATGTATGATAAAGTGGGACATTGGGAAGATCTGTGTAAATTAGTCTGGATTGAATGAAGCTATATGGGTTTTCATATTGGTTTATGAAATAAGAATCTCATTGGTTCTTTATTAAATGGCTTAAATTGAATTTTCGTTTTTGACAGGTTCGTGTGATTATCCTAGGGTGGAAACCTACTACAATAGCTTATGTACAAGCTCATAATGCTCCTATGTATGTACAGTGGTAACGAATTACTAATTACATTAATTGATATATTTCCCAAGTTTAAGGTTTCATATGGACTAATTACACACCATCCCCTGATCTTTAGAAACGATTACACCCCGCCCTTGGTTTTTGGAATGATGACTCCTCAATCCGTGTTCAAGATTAATGCATTCACTTTCTTTTTTATTTTGCTTCTTCATTGGATTTTTCCCATGTTATTCTCTTCTTGTTTTTTTTTTTTGAACAGCAGCAAACGATTATATTATAAATAGAGCAAGGGGAGCAAGGAGCTCACCCCAGCAAACGCAAAAGTCCAGTTACATCAGATTAACAAGAATTACAATTCAAAAATTCAGACACCGGGTTTTCAATCCACCTTCCCCACACCAGATTTCTCCCTTTCTTCTTTCTAGCGTTGATCCAAAGAAACGACATTATATTATTCTCTTCTTTATTTTCAATTTTTCTTCTTTTTAATTGTGTGTCTCTACTACATTATATTTAGGTTCAATTCTCAACATTTTGTTTTTAACCGCATATGTCTCTCATTTATGCTATAAAGACAGACAAACATCACAAGAAATATAATATTTTTTCCTTTTATGCGATTCTTCTCCGTTTTCCTTTGTTCAAGTTTTATTTGTTTGTTCAGAACATATTGGCCAGATTTGCATAAACTTTCAAAAATACACTTTTCTTTTGAAAACCATGTGAATGTGTATGTATATGGAACTGTGTGAGTATACCTTTACATGCACAAGAATAGGTGAGCTAAAACTCCTTTTATAAACTGCGTGTGTACGTTGTGTATATGTTGTGTGTGTGCTGCTTGAGTGTGTGTTTATCTGCCTTGTGCGGGCTACCACCATATGATGTTTGCTTATGTCATTAGAAGAATGAAAATTCATACATATTTTCTGATGCAAGGTGGCGATCTCTTTAAGTAGAGAATGGTGCTTTTATTAGTTAAAGAGGCTGTTAGGTTTTTCCGATGTGGGCTATGTCACCTACGAAATGAGTGACATGGCCTGCGAAAATTGATGGAAACTTGCAAAAAAAATTTCGAAATTTCAATTGTGTTTTCATGATTAATCAGATCTGGTCACCTTCACCCCTTCAACCATTTTAATTGATGTGGTACCTTCTAAAGATACCTGCAGTGGGATGTGAATACTTGGGCTTATATATACTTTTAACTTTTAACTTTTAATTGTGTGTATCTATCATATATATGTATCTGTGTGTGAAATTAACGTCGTAGGTAATGCCTTTTCTATTCCATCTAAAAGATTAAGAAAACTTAAAAATAACTCAACATTTTCTGAGTTTCTGATATTATTTCTAAACTATTGTGTATGATGTCGTATATTGCTTTCAGGTAAAGAAAGAAATGAGTGTATGGAAAACACGGTTGATGTTGGATGAACAAATCTCCAATTATCCAATTAGCCTTCTGTAAACTTTTTCAAGAAACGGCAACATGCTTTCCAAGTCTTTCTATAATATATTTTATCTCTATACTCCAGTTTTGTAAATCAAGAAACTACATTGCAATTATGACATTACAAATGAGTGAAAGTTGAAAAATGTTTGTTAGTGTTTTGGTTCCAGAAAATACACATTACACAGTTATGGTTCTATCACATAACCATAGCTAAGTAACAGTAATGTATTTTCTGGAATGGAACTATGATGCTTTATAAAATGTAGTTAGATTTGTTGATATTCAAAAAAGTTCCATAAAAAGGTTTATTAAAGGCAATGATTAAGTGGTTAATAGCTTTTAGGGTATGTGATTACTTGAGCGGCAATGTTGATTGTATATATTTCTGGTTTATTTGTTTAAATGGTATTTGTATATATTTAAAATTTGTTTTCGCTTTGGTCTATCAAAGTAGCAAATTCAATGAATAATAAATTAGTAATATGTAAGTTAATGAATAGTAAATTAGTAATATGGTAATCTATATACATCTTTAATCTGTAACTTTTTTGTTATTTGCTTCATGACTTATGTTTAATATTGTTTCAGGGTGCAATGGAAATAGGTGCACTTAAATAACCAAAAGAGAAGATCGAAAAACACTTTGAGGATTTAACATGGTGTATACGGTTGGAAAAAATGTTTAAGGGTAATCTATATTACAACATATTTAATATTAATTGTAAAATATGCCATTGTTGATCCATAATTCGTGAAATAAGTTCAAATGTTTGTTTGGCCTTCTTCAAGACTTTTTAGTTTTTAGTTAATGTGGGATGAAATCCTTAATTAAGATATATGAGGATTTGATGTTATAGAAATCCAATATTAAGACTATTATCCCACAATTTAATTCATCGTAATGTTGGATTTTTCAGTTAAGACTTAGGTTAGTATGACTTAGATGTCGAATAGATATATTTGAAGTATGAATTTCAAAAGCGATTCGTGATGTCTAATCATTTATTTAAACAACCATTTGAAATGTTGTATTCATTCTAAGGCCATCCGGTGTGCCATCTCACTTAAACTCACTTTTAGGGTGCCACCTCAGCTTCTCTCTCTCCTCCCCTCACCCTTGGAAATGGGCACCTCTCACTTCCTCTTAGTTTTGGTACACTAAATCAAGCTCAATGTACAAGTATAAGTTGCTTGGTTTCCTTTTGCTCGTGCGACGAGAAGGCGTAGTGCGGAGAAGAAAATGCGACGACCCCTCACTAGAGGGGCGGTGTTCATCGCGAAGCTTGCATGCCACATAGGACCTCGCACAAGCCCGACGCCTGCATACCGGAGGGCCTAATATATTTTGGGTGACTTCGGATCATTTCATTTCATTTTTACCCATAAATCTTTATTAGGGATGTGAAAAGAGAAAATGTCACCCTTTTCCTAATCATTCGACGGCAGGTATGCATTAATTATCGAAAACCAAATTTCATTGATTGAAATTACTACAAACTTCCGGTGATAATGTGATTATCATTTATGAGTGTCGACTAAAGATCAATTTTCATTTGGTAAAAATGAATGAATTTTACCAAAACTTTATACTTTTATTCACACGAATTTGTAGGCTTTATTATGATTTTAATTATTTTTTTATTCATAACTTTTAATGTTTAAATCTTTATATTTGATATTTTTTTTGTATCATCCCGACATCCCGTGTAATACACGGGTATTAAAACTAATATATATATATATATATATATATATATATATATATATATATATATATATATATATATATATATATATATATATATATATATATATATATATATATATATATATATATATATATATATATATATATATATATATATATATATACACACGGACGCTTGTAGTGGAGAATGTATTTCTATTTTAAGCTTTATTATTTTGAGGTGCATAATCAAAGCAAATTATGATAATTGAGTAATGATAATGTTTTTAGCATGTTCTTGAAGGAGTGAAGACCGAACATTTGACATGCACTTATAATTTTTATTTACGACCAAACATATGGTGCCCCAAAATCATGGAGATTAATTAGAGAAAACTTCACTACCACTCACATGACTCACCCTCCCAACCATCCACACTTATCATGCTCAGGGTCTCGATTTTTAATTTTATTTTGCATCCCTACTATAACTATCACTATCATTAGAATATATAATTGAATTTAATTTGATCGTCTCAAACTATACGTTCCCACACAAAATGAATTGAAATATATATTTTGCAAGCGACGTATACATAGTGTACATAATACATTATTTTAGAATGAGAAACATTTTCATCTATTTCCTTGTATGTCTGAAGACAAATATGAAATTAAAGACGCTACATTCTTTTGTTTTTGAAAGTAAATATATCAAGAATTAAGAAAATTAATACGATCATTGTAAATTATAAATGCTGGAATAAAAAACAAGATGAACAACCATATGGGGAAGATAGTAAATCACGGGGAAATATAAATATTAGAGCAAGAGAGATTTTACAATACCCATGTATATAGCATGCAAGTAATTAAAGTGATCATACATATACTTTCGATGATTAGACAATTAAATATACAAGTGAAGTGATGTAGGTATATACGTAGTAGTATATGGTAGGTATGATGAAAATATAAGGAACAAAAGGATGTCAAAGGATGTTTTCGGATAGAAGGAGCTGGAGATCTTCATCTCCTCCATGCACAATATCAAGGAGGCGTTGGAAGAGGAGGACATGGCAGGGGATACGAAGAACACCTTTTTGTTGGTAACCATACTCTTGAGCTGATTTTTTGAGAAGGTTTATGAAGAGTGGGTGGTTAAGCATGTCTGCGCTAATGACAAATCTTTCCATCTCATCCCCGACGTAAAGGGGTAGGTGGCCCTGAGGTACGTTCGGTACGCGGCAAATGGGAGACACAGAGCATAGGAGAGTTGCACGAGAGAGGCAGCGTATGAGTTTGTTCATGGCAGAGTGCGAGAATGATGTTGTGATGGAGACGAAGAAATATGAGTGAGTATAAATATACGGGAAAGAGAAAGATTGAGAGAGACAAAGAAAGAAGAAAGAAAGAAAGAAAGAAAGTTGATTTGACGAGAGGAAATGAAAGGACTTTCGCAGGTACAAATATAACTCTTCCTTTATTTATTTCATTGACATTTGACATTTAGGTATCGAAGTTTATACGAGATGAAGGATGGCGATGTCGCTAGAAAGGGCGAACAAAGACAGTATAATGATCATTTTTATATTGTAGAATCATTATAACTATAAAAGATTTAAATTAACTGTATTGTCCCCACTTCTAAATTGTTTGAATCCTTCTTAATAAAATATCACAGACACGACGCATCATCTTCAGCTCTCTCTCTCTCTCCACACAAACTACGTCTATCATATCAGTCCATGGAATATCGTCGTCCACCATCTGCAGCGATATGGTCGTACTCCATCTTGTATCATCTTCCAGAATGCCACCGTCGCCATCTCCAACCCTTTACATCAATATGAATTAATTATTTATGAAGGACATAAATTGTAACACCCGACAAATTAATACAAAGTCCACCCAAATATTATTTTTTTTAAACAACTTAATGTACATTTATATTAACTGATATTATACAAGTAGTTATCAAAAGGCTCTTATACACAACATAACAAGAAGATCTGAGTCGAGCATTACCATTCATATAACAACTCTTTTATCTCTCTGCCACCTACTTGCACCTTTATCGGGTTATCTTAAATCCTGAAAGGCACAACAACATATAAAGGGTAAGCAATGAAAGCTTAGTAAGTATCCCATACTACCGCACATACATATAATATTTTTCACAACTAAGACAATCAACAATTAAGACACATTATGTTTGTCCCTTCGATTTTATCCTTAATTACTCAACTCTACTAGTCACAATTAGTTATGACTATTTGATTAGCTTCCGATCATAATCAACTATAGCTCGTATAATTGGCTAACAGTCATAATCAGATATGACTTACATCATCAACTCAAAGTCATAATCAGTTATGACTTACATCATCAGCTCGCAATCATAATCAAATATGACTTACATCATACATCATCGACTCACAATTATAATCAACTATGACTTACATCATTCGTTTACAGTCATAATTAGCTATGACTTACATCATCCATTCACAATCATAATCAACTATGCTCAAATATCAGCTATCAGTCATAATCATCTATGACTTAAATATCAACTCTTAGTTATAATCATCTATGACTCAAATATTAGCTCTCACTCATAGTCGTTATGACTGACTAATTGTTTCTCATTTTCCATATTAATCACAAGAAAGCTCAACAGTGAATATAATTCAATTATTAATGTATAACATACTACTAAAAAAAATATTATTCATTGATAGTATGTAAAATTACTCCAAACCATTCAATAGATTCTAACAACTAAGCCTAGCCACTAAGGCTTGTCACATTTATATAAAATTCTATCCAACCATATTTCCTAGCCACTAAGGCACACACATACCCAGCCGATGACATACTCCAGCCACTAAGGCATGCTCTAGCCATAAAGGCACACTCCATCCACTAAGACATACTCTAGTCACAAATGCATACTCCAGCCACTAATGCACATTCCAACCATAAATGCACACTCTAGCCACTAAGGCACTTTTATAACCAGCCACAAAGGAACTTATATTTCCAACTACCCAAGCACATACATTTCCAGCCACAAAGACATTTACATTTCCAGCCACACAGACACATACATATAATATTATCAACACCAATAAGGGAAAGAATGGCTACTCTTATTATCATTCACAAACACACGAAGACATGGGTCGATCAATCTTCAATTTAACGGGGACATGGTTACTCACTTGGAAGTAAGGATCAACAATTACAACCAAACACAACAATATAGTATTAGAAAAGGAGCATGCGTTCACTTTAAAGCAACCTACAATAAGTTTCACATGTATAAGAACCACAAGCCATCCATACCATTCTTGACACCCCACTTATGCCATGAGTCTTAACAAGAACCGATGGGTCAACACTAACCCAAGAGTGCAACAATTAGAATTTTGTTCAAAGGACGCAGCATGACCCACATCTGAACGCCTTTCGTTCTTTTACCAAACGCGTCGCATTCTCTTGTGTGACGTGTCTCGTAATTTTACTAGTAGCAACATACTTAACCAATTTAGTATTTTCATTCTTTTTATCCAACACACCATTAAGCAAATCCAATACTCAATCCCAACAGTTTACAAATACTTATATAAAAAATTCTCATGAGACAAGACACTGAAATTTCATAATATCTATAACATTGACCAAAATGCCCTTCAATCAAATTAACCTTCAAGCACTTACATCCAAATAAGTTTGCAACTAATTTAATTCACAATCTCAACATTCCTACTAACATCCTACCAATTCTCGAAAGAGGTGATACATAAATGATATTTTAAACTTATATTTGTAAAAAGGGTATAATAGTCAATTAATGAAAATAAGAATTTAAAATGGTTAATGGTTAAAAAATTCGGCAAATATGATATTTTGAAAGTTTATGAATGATAAATATTATATTTAGAAATTTGGGTGCACAAATATGGTATTTTGATGTTTAATAAGGGTGTTACTATACGATCCACTTTTTTTCGAAATTACTTTATGCACTATTGGTATTATATTTTCGTTTTTCATTATTTTAGTTCATGCATCTCCTTGATTTGATTTTTTGTAATGATTTTGTCTTTTCGTTTGTCTTCTTTTTGTCTATTATTACATTATTATTTTTATTATTAGATTATCTATTTTATTAATAATATCATATCATTAAGATTAAACTACAGTTTTAGTCATTGTGTTTAACACGTTTTTATACTTTTAGTCCAAGCATTTTTTTTTATAGTTTTGGTATTTGTGGTTGCCAAAAGCTTGCATTGTTGGTATCTAGTCCATATAAAAAGACATCTTACCCTTTTTAATTTTTTCCCTTTTTCTTTAATCTACTATTTATTTTATTAATTAAAAAAATATATATCAAAACCCACCCCTACCTCACCACCCATGTCTCTCTCCCTCTATTGCTCTCTCTCACACACATACTCTCTATGACTTCTATGTTCGAATCCACTACCCACACAGAAATCAACGGGCTTTACAATTAAGATAGTGTACATTATCAATTCATTAATCGTTCCAAGTTTACCTAGTTTAGAAATTAAGACGATCGGTTGAATTAACATACATTATGCTGAACTTGTGATTTCAAATGATGAATATGTAATTGGTAAGCGTAAGATATGAAATTCGTAAATCATTGATTGTGCCTAATCCAAGTAGATGTAAGGAGTAAGACAGTTAGTTGAGTGACATATTGTGTGACGAAATTTATTGTTTGCAGAATAATTAACCTTAATTATGTTTTTATAATTAAATTGTTAGTTGAGGGAAGAAAAACACGTGAGTCCCAATCACCTGATACGGAACCGGAAGTACATTGTTTGCTTTACTGATAATCTAGTTTCATAAATTTTCTTTATAATTGTACCATATTAGTTTTTCTTATTGAATATTATAACATAGAGTTTGACCACAAACTCCCTATGGAATCGACCCTTACTTAACCTAACTACTGGTCATATTAAGGTTTATATTTTACCGTGACAACGATCTCGATCAAGTACACACACACGTCTTTGAGTGCTTAACAACACAAACCTCCTAAAGCATCACATAGTGACCCAAACCACTTAAAAGTCATCTCCTTAATCTGTATCTTAAATCCATCAAAGTTTGACCAAAGGTCAAACGGGTCAAAATCAACGGCTAACGGTCAAAGTCAACGCACACGCGTTGCATCACGTCCACGGGTTTCATCGCACTACACGGTCACGATCCATAAACGATTTTCTTCTAGAGGTAGTGTCGCTAACCCTTGGTGGTAGCGACACTGTCTCTGAACATTCCAACTTCTTTGTTAAGTGATTATTCCGTTAATCCAGTACCTAGGGCTCTCTAGAAATCATTTGTTTATGCCGATAATAGATAAAAATGTAAACTTTATGGACATGCATGTCCAATACATGTCCAACTCAAACCATAGGTCAAAAGAGGTCCAAAACATCAAAACTCTTGCATGTCTTCAAGAGAGCTCGAGCATGCACTATTTCCTAGTGTAAAGGCTCCATAAATAGTCTAGGAAACGACTAAGAAACCTGGATTTTCCTAACTCTAGGAACACATCATAAATGGACAAACACGCCATTAAACATTACTAGTTCTAAGATCCAAGCACAAAGAGACATCAAGTTGGAAACGTTCTTACTTACAGGGGGTCCAAAATATGGAAAGGATGTTGGATCTTGGCTAGA
This sequence comes from Cichorium intybus, assembly GCA_023525715.1. Classification (NCBI taxonomy): domain Eukaryota; kingdom Viridiplantae; phylum Streptophyta; class Magnoliopsida; order Asterales; family Asteraceae; genus Cichorium; species Cichorium intybus. Next base: position 1,200,909 of record CM042017.1, on the reverse strand, counting down.
GATTGCTTCCTTGCACCACCACTTCTCTTCTTCTTCTTCATACTACACCTCAAAGCAACAAAGGAGCTATAAATCACAAAAGGGTGGCAAGGGTTCGTTTATAGGTTTCACCGAGGATGGAGGCTAGTAAGAGAGGCATGCTTAGAAGTTAGAGCCTTTAAATATGACTCAAAACCCGAGATATATGGTTTAGCATTTCGGCACATTGCGCCTTGAAGCATAGCCGGTAGCATCACTAACAGTCGTGCTCCGCATGAAGAACTTAAACCCTTCTACATGTCGCGATCATCAGTATAATAGCGTCGCATAGAGCCAAAGTACTCAAATTACTTAAAAGTTAATTCTTTAAAACATTTAGTTTGATACCTGGCAAACGGCTTCACAAAAAGTTTCAACTTAATTACTTCCATATGCAATAGGTTAACATGGGGGCGAAGATCTACTCAACTAGTTTGATCCTATCTATTAGTCGTGCCACCCTTGCCTCGGAAACAACTTAGTTACCCAATACTCTCTAATAAACTTTTCGATTGTACACCTGCCAAACTACCATATAGGTTCGCTGCCATTGTCTCAAGACGTAGCTCACCCAACAACCAATGATGCTTCTAAAAATTCCTAGGAAAATAAACCTGCACAAAGTTAATATAGTATATTAGTTTGTTATTTTTCATAAGCGTATAACAAAGTAACATAGTTTATAAATGTATTCACCGCGTCCACCATCCACCATGGAGGCAAATCATCCGGAGCATCTTGTCGAGGTGAAGCAAACCTCGACCAATATTCATATGGTATCTGGTAAAAGAATGTAGGAGGCATGATGGTCCATCAGTCTACTTCCTTCCTCCTCTCCATTAACAGTCTACTCCAAAGTGTCATATGTTGCAAGAATTTCAAAATGATCAAAATAAACATATAATAAATAACTAATCATATAAGTATATTAATAAATGCTTACCTATGAATCTAACCAAGACGACTTAAGCGTTCCAAATAATAACTCCCAAAAACGCCAAATCAGCCTTCATAGATCTATGGTACATAATACAGCCTTTAGAACGATTTAGAAATAACAGGCCATCTGGCCATCTCTGTACCAAAAGGAATATACGACTGCAACAGTAAGGCACTTTGGTTGAAAATGTGGGTAAGACAGTGGTGGGTGGTTTTTTACGTCGATTGTTTAGCTATGGGGGCGTGTCCTTCAACTGAATACACATATTTTAATAATTCATATAATATGTATAATAACTACTTAGTATGCTCAAAAATACAAACTGTACATGTGTATATAGACTATCGAAAACCATGAAGGATGTCGTACTCTAGCACCAAGCAGGCGTTCATCAACATTATATGGAAATTCCTAGTCATCTCCAAATGGGCTGACATGTCCTTCACCGATAACCTCCTCAACAACCTCCTTTTTTCGTTAGGAATGTGTAACATAATTCTCTCCATCTTTGATATCGTCCTGCAATAATATAAACAAGTCACCATACGTATATTATATTTATAGAATATGTAAAAATTAGAACAGATTCTAATTTGATGGCCTCCAAATTATCAAAGGTAATGTTTTCAAAAAAATCATCCATACATAGGTCCTCGGCCACAACGAAGTCTGACCACAAACATGGCTCTTCCAGTGTTCCTCTAACTGACTAAGGCGCACGTCGTGAAACCCGAATGCAGATGGCTTAATTGGAATTCGTATGGGTGATGGGCGTCTGCTGGACCGCATGAATACACTAATTAAGTGAGTACGGCTGGAAGAAGACGCACTTGACCCATAGTCTTGTTGTCTCCTACGATACTTACGCACTTGGGAAGGAGTTGATAGTAAACTCCTTCGCCAAGTACCGCATAACCAATTGATAATAATCAGTCTTCATCTCCTCGTTAGACACTCGTAAACGAGGTTTTGACATGCGCCCTTCCTAAAAATTCAATTTAATATATCATTAGTTAACCACACACACACACACACACACATACACACACACACACACACACACATATATATATATATATATATATATATATATATATATATATATATATATATATATATATATATATATATATATATATATATATATATATATATATATATATATATATATATATATATATATATATATATATATATATATCAGTGTTGCAGAAATCGGCCTTAACGGTCCTTGGCGGTCATTTTTTATTTTCTATTATTTTAATTATTTTTTAAATTTTTTTTATTTTGGCCAAATATCGGTTTAATAAGTCAAAAATATGAAATAAATTAAAATTAAAGAATTAAATTGCACAAATGTATAATCTTTGATGTGTATCTAAGGATAAAATGAATCATACTTTGTTATATTGTTATATTCATTCATTTTAAATAAATTCTTTTATAATTTAGGGTTTCTGATTAATCTCTGACGAATATTTATCCCTTAACCCCACTGTACCGCCGCAAGCTATCGTCAAGCAATTTTTACAACATATATATATATATATATATATATATATATATATATATATATATATATATATATATATATATATATATATATATATATATATATATATATATATATATATATATATATTAGTAGTGTACCCGCGCAATGCGGCGGATGTTAAAACCGGGGGGGGGGGGGAAGCAATGTTCGTTGATCAGTTTTTTTTTCCAATATTTGTTTCCTTTGAGTATGCTTATTCTGTTATCGGGTAATTGTGTTTGGTAGTATAGGGGTATTGTTTACGATTAATCGAAATGTTTTATTATAATGTATAATGATTAGATATTATCAGGAAAATAAAATAAAATAAAATAAAAAATAAAAAAACTTTTTAGCATTACTTTTTCATATTGAATGGGTAAATGATGGGTGATTAGATACTAAATTGCATAGATTTTAAGTATTAAATTGTAAAACATCAATTGGGTTTGTAGTAAATTAATTATTAAATTTCATTCGTTTTAAGTATTATATATAGTACGTAATACGTCAGTTTGGTTTGTGATTATTGGTTTTCACTTTTGTAATCATGAATTAATTATCAAAATTGACCTACTAATGCGTTAATGAGGATACTTTCTCTATTATAATTGTTCCGGTAAGCGTCAATTCCACTTTAATTTAAAATTGTTTGATTTTTATTTTTATTTTGAATAGCAAAAAGAACTTTTATTAAAATTCCAGCCAAGGGCCGGAAACAAAACATGTACACCAAGAACTCACACCACCACACGCACTAAAGACTATATCAGAAAATCTGATCAACACAAGGAGCACCGAACTAACCTGTGAACAACTGAATTTTACTAAACCCGCACACCCGACATCAATCCCTACTACCTATCAGGCTATAAATCACAGCTTGAGCACCACTAATATGCAATTATATACTTTGTTGCTTCAACCAAATCATAGCAATAAACTTCAACTATTGTATCTTTCCGCAACACTCTTCCGGCTTGATTACCCCCTAAGACGAGGATATAGAAGCAGATTTAGTTGCAGGTAGGAGTGAGTCTTTGTTTATTGATCCTATGAGCAATAATGCTTTTGAATACCTTGAACGTAACAGCCTCCTCCCCTGTACTCAAAAAATCAAATCGAAGTTGAAGTGAAATGAACAGAAATATTATCCCTTTTAAGTTTTAAGCCCCAAACTTGCTTTCCTCTTTTTCATAGACAGTACCTATCCCCAGACCAAACCTGTCTTCGATGTTAATCATATACAGTATAATCAAATTTAGTGAGCCAGACCTATATTCGATGTATTGAAACTTCAAATCTGTACAACATTGTAACATTAAAAAAACAAAACGTAGTATTTTTTTAGGTAAAAGATATATACAGTTAATTCATATACCTAACAGCTACTGGAAGATGAATGACACATCCAAAAAGTCTTCCTGACAGGATCTCCGCAACCTGCTGATCAACAACAAGCAAACAATTCGCAGTATATTTTAGTGAAAATGTTGTAAGAAGGCTTTTGGCAAAGTTGAAACACATCTCATCCTGGACCATTTCACGTTTAGAATGAACTGACGATAATATAATTGCATAAACAAAAAGAATACCCCGTCCATTTACTTTCTTGATAGCACGATATTGGCAGAACACACCATTTCACGTTTTAGCAAATCTTAGTGATGATTGATAATCTAAACTCTTAGTATTTTCTTTTTCATTTCCTAGTTCACTGCTTTATTTCAAAGTGGTTTTTCGTTTCATATTTTGTTTCCAATACAAATATCGTCGACTTAAATAATCTCCAACAATAACCAAAAAGTATTATGTTAATTGATAGTAACCAGTAATTTGAATCATCCTCAACAGCTGCTACTAATAATTTACTTTACCTGCTATTTAATAGTTTTTGTTGTCCACACGCTATCATTTGATGACATGATTATGTCATTATTTGCTCCAAATATGTGTCCGAAGGAGATACGATTTGCATGTCCACCTTCTCCTAGCCCAAGACTTAATGTTCCATCTATAAAACTTAAATATTAGACCACGATCAGTTATAGAACAAAACACTTTTTCCTCCAAATGTGTTTTGTTACATAAAACGTAGGTGAACCATAGGGTTTTAAAACATTCAAATGTTCTTGCTACTTATTTTCTAAAAATCCTTGAAACACCAAGACAACATAAACAAAATGATTTCAATGAGTAAACGGTTATTCGTCGACTTACTCTCTCATGGGGCTGAAACTCAATGTTCTTCATCTACAAGAATGTGAAACAAACAAAACGAAAAATTAAACAATATTGAGTAACATAAAAGTTTGGGTCTTCAAGAAACCTGAAAAGCATGGTCAATGGATTCACTTGTTTAAGTAGCTCAAAAACACCTTCAAGAAAGCTGAAAAAACCAGTTATCAGAAAGAGAGGACAAAAACAGGGGAAGGAAATGTGAAGCAATTGCATGATTTTGACAAATAATAAAAACATGTGTGTTTATACTTATGATCTAAATAGTTACCGGAAAGAGAACTCAAATAGTGGATGAAAATCCTGCTATGGTGGTAGTACCAACAACTTACATCTGCAAGATGATGAAAAAGAGAAGTAAAATAGTAGACTGTCATTTTTTTGTTCTAAATCCCTTCTTAGCTCCATTCTTCCCCTGTTATAATCAAAAGCTTGAAAAAAATCCAAAAAACAAACATTAAATGTGCATACAAATTAAGGTATTTTCATACCGATTATCATTTTTAAACGTTTGAACACAACATTAAATAAAAAATACACCATATCATCCTTTTTTATTAGCTTACTCGGATTCAGGGTTCAGAAAAGATTATACAGATCCACACATTTACTTAGAGTTCTTACATTAGATGCCCAAAAACAACCAGTTTTACCTCAACAAATCTACAACACATCAATATCTACAATCCATAAGAAGTTATTCAAAATCCACATCTTTTATGCCAACAAAAGATATATCATTCAATATTTCACAAGAAACACTTACGCTTTTGATGGCAACACCATAAAAGTCCGATCTTACATAATTTCTTGAACTCCATATCTTTTAAAGAGTACCATATCACCAGTTTTTCTGCAAATCATAAACATTTTATAAGTTTCAGGAAATAAATAATCAAAATATATTGCTATAATGAGTAAAAATTTGTATCAACAACCCGAAACAGATTCACATTTTGAAAAACAAATATGACAGACTGTAAAAATGGGCATATAATATAATTAAACATGCTGTTTTATTGTTCTACATCAAAAGCCTAATTTTCATCAACTCCCTGTTTCTACATAAAGAACCAAAACCGATAAAACATATCTAAAAAAGAATGTTGCAAATAATAACCTAAACATCATATCAAAGGTAATTACTTAAGTAGGATCAAATCACCTTGCTTGAGTTCTTCACATAAGTTATCAAAGACATCAGTTTTGTTCTTCCTTTACCTTGTTTGTCTCTCTTCTAGTATGTCCTTCAACAAATCCATTGCGTTCTTTCTTCGCTGGTTAAGTTTAAGATGATCAAATCGGATATTTGCATTTAACAATCTCTTAATCACATCATTTGAATGCTTTCAAATGAAACAAAATAACAAATAAAACGTTTATAATAAAATAATGAAATTAAAATTCGTAAGACATAAAATGACATATATCAACTCCTGTGGTGAAAAATTCATCCAGAGACGACTGTTTTGCATGCCTCCAGTTTTAGAGCAGGCCTTGAACTTTTTTATCTCCAATAAAAAAATCACATCTTAACTCTCTCACACACTCTGAAATGAGAGGAGGGATTCACCTGAAAAAAACCATATAATTGAGTTTCAAATGGAATGGCCTCATGCAGGAGTGCAAATTCAACAAAATAGTCTTTCGTGGTCAAAGAAATAATCACCTGATCAGAAACTCTTGAACATGTTAAAGCAATAACAAAATTCATCCGTCCAGAGCATTATCATTAGAAAATTGTATATGGTAGGGCTTAAATAGACAAAATCGAAAATAAAATGGAATATCAAGCCATCGTTTTGGGTATCTGGTACGAAGATGATGATACCGATTTGCCTTGAAGTCAAAAACTTTTCATAAAATCAATGGTTCTCCGATTCATCTTCTCCACCCCCAAAGCCGCTGGTGCCCCTAGTTTGGAGTGAATTACAAACCGTTAAGTACGAAAAGAAGAAAAAGGACCAAGTCAATACCTTATATCAAAAGGTCTTCTAAAATTTGAATCTGAAGTTCTACCCTCTTTGGAACATCGACTGAAGTATGAAACCCAATTAATGGCGTCGGTGGAAAGAGAGACAACAGCGGTTAGTTCTTTAGAAGTGTGAGGACTGGTGGCTGTGTTTAGGGTTAGAGAAAAAAGGAAGAAGATAATGGTTTTAAGTTGCGTCAAGATAGTGGTGGTCGTGTGGTGCGATGGTGGTCTGGTAGAGTGTCGGTGGTCTTCTGGTATACGTGTTTATATGTGTGTGTGTGGAAGGGGGGAAGGGGTGATGGCGTCTGTGACGGTGAAGGTCTGTTGACCATCCGGGTAGTCGTGTATTTATGTGTGTGCATAGAGAGTGAGTGAGTGCAGTGACTTCGCTCATCATTGATGGTATTCCATTCTGTACCAGATCCGATATTAAACATAACCTACAATCCTTAACATTTAGATAATCACAAATAGCATCTGGAATGCCATTCTTGATGTATCATTGGTGAACGGGGTAGACGGTGCCGATACGAATTTCAAGAGAGAGCAAGCGAGAGACTGTGAGAATTAAAATGGAATCGTAATCCGATAGACTTGTATTTTGTGTATAACGGATTCAAATGGTGGTGTGTCGCGTAAGTTCGTAAACTAATTGTTACGAAGGTTAGGGTTTCCATCAATGAAAACATAAAACCTTAGGAGAGATGGTATGAGAACAGCGGTTGGGTGGCGGTCAGTAATGGAGCACGAGGAGCTGGTCCCGGCGTTAGGGTTTTCTTAGAGAAAAGCAGAGGTTGGTGGTGGTTTTCTATTTTTTTTTTTTAACGGCAAATCTATCCTAATCCTAGTCCTAAACTATTTTTTGTTATGTTAGTGTCAGGGTTTGAACCCATAACCTCCTTGTTAGTAATCATCTTGTTAGCCAAGTTGGCTAGCCCCAACTTGTGGTGGGTTTTCTAGTACACGTTGAAGGCGATGGAGAGAGATATCCTAGAGACGTAAGGTAGAGGTTTGCAAAGATTTTTGCCGGTATACGGGGAATATTCAACAGACTCATAAAAAATTGATAAGAAAGTTGATGCATTGATTAATTGTACATTCAGCTTAAATGTGTGGATCTTTTAATTTTAAAAGAGTTTTCATTTTTAGAAAGCATTTTTCCTTTTTAAAGTACTATATATATATATATATATATATATATATATATATATATATATATATATATATATATATATATATATATATATATATATATATATATATATATATATATATATATATATATGTATATATATATAGGGAAGGGTTCAAATGAGAACCACTAAAAGGTTAAGAACCGTGAGAACCACTAATTCACAGTTTAATAAAAAACTTACATTATAGTATTCACAGTTTAATAACTACAAATTTTATTATATTGTGAATATTGTAAAACATATTAAAAAATTAGGAAAATTATTAACTTTAATATATTTTCACATAATAAACAAGTGTGAAAAAACAAAAAAACGAAAAAAAAACATAATTCTTAATGTGTGAATATCAGTTCTCACGGTTCTTAATCTTTTAGTGGTTCTCATTTGAACCTATTCCTATATATATATATATATATATATATATATATATATATATATATATATATATATATATATATATATATATATATATATATATATATATATATATATATATATATAGGGTCAA